>JAECXP010000260.1:1842439-2449879 GCA_018152965.1 Scaptomyza pallida | reverse complement strand
CCTCAATTACAATGTTGCCTTTTTATTTGCATACGCTTCGCTGGCGGGATAACTTCAACAACCCCAACCCCAACCCCTTTACCCCTGTTTCATTTTGCCCATGGCATTGTTAACACTTTTGCTGACTTTGGCAACAGTTTTTGACTCTCTCTGTGTGTGGTGTGTGTGGCACATGCAAATTGCGATACAATTCCCAAAATCTCTAAAGTGTAGTCGAGGCAACTCTGCGCTGAACTCTGCTTTTGCTGAGTTGATGGTTAAATAGTTGTTGTTGTTGGCCATGGCATGTCCTTAAAGACATTATATCCCCATATACACACACTTTAAAAACATTGCTACTAGCCTATAAAAAATGTGTTTTTATTTGAACAACAACGAACAAAAAAATCGCCACAAACAACTTTTTTCATTTGTCATTGAAACTTGGTCTGTATTCCAGCTGAAGCTCTGATCCTTGCTGCTTCTGATGCTGCCACAAACAAACAAACATTAAACAATGACTGTGGCATGGGGGGCAGCATCAGCAAGCAAAAAAAAGTCGATTATTGAAAAGTTTTGTTTATTTTATGTGTTTATTATGCGCTCCGTTTGCCAAATAATGATCATGGCCAGAAATATTTCGTTTATTGAACTTTAGCAGCGCACGTAAATTGCGTTCGCCCCCTAACCCCACCCCACCCTCCACCACAGCAAAGGTCTGTTTTTCTCTCTCTGCTTTGGGAGATTTTTTTTGCTAAGGGGTGTGGACTGTTTTCTGGTTCCAATTCTCGCATTGTTGTCAAAGGCGAAACAAGCAAAAATAATGCGCTGTCGAAGTTTTTATAGGCTCAACAGCACAATCCCCAAAACCCCTACACCCAACCCCTCTCTCACCCCCTCCGTTCGCTCGACATGTGCTGGAATATAAATTTCATAAAGTTTCGCCTCGCTTTGGCATTTTGGCTCGCCAGCTTTTACGAGCGTAAATTACTTTCAGTTTGGCGGCCTCCACACTAAAGATGAAAAAATAATGTGCGCTTGCCAAAAACTTTTGCACTTGTCCCGAAACTGCCTTCGCATCCTGGCTTCTCCAATGGCAATGCCAGGCTATGGCCAGGACGCGAGCATCAGCATCGCGCACTTACAAAGACATTAGCCCAACGATGGCCCAAACTGGCCAAGTGGAGAGCCACCGAGCCACAATAAACAGCCTTCTGCCCCAAAGCCATAGAAGCAGCGTCCAAAACTTTTGCCAGTTGACAAATCTTTTAATACACAGAACCTAGAAACATAAAAAAAAACCAAAAACAAAAAATGTTGAAATATATCTATGTATGCAGACTATATACATATATATGTTGACTAGTTTATGATTGTTTGGATTGTGTTGCAAGCATGTTGTTTGTGGCATGCCACAAAATTTGCACATGTGTGAAAAGCTACTGACCTAGAAAATAGAAATCGAGAGCAGACAGCAGACCCAGAATCCCAGGATGACAGATGCAGATAATTCAAGGAGCCGAAAGTTAAAATATTAAAATATTTGGATTTAAAATGTCAAAAATTTACATTTGTTGAGGTTATTAAACTAAGTTTTAGTTTAGTTGTACAACTAACAAGCAAATCTAAATTTATTTATGGTTTCTTCTCGAAACTGAATGCAAATGTGAAGCATGTAAATACCTTGCCAGTTTTTAAAACTCTCTTGGAGCTTTTATATTTCATCTGGGAAGCGTGTCAAAACAAGACTGCTGAGGTATTACATTTGAAAATCGGGTAACGTGTAACCATAAAAAGTTAAGTTCCTAAGGCGATTTTTGACGCGATAAACTTATGCAGTTTGGAAAAAAAATTATCTGAAAATCACGTTTGCAGATTTGAATGTAGCATTCTGCTAGAGCTCAAACAGGTACTTATAAGGTAATGCATTTGAAAATTGGGTAAATTTCGACAAAGTTATGAAAATCTGAAGTTTTTGCCACAAATTTTGTTGGGATTTCTTGACCAGAGACTTTTTGCTTGCATTGCTTTTTTTAAATTATTTTTATATTTGTTTTGCTTCCCGTCTGTCATTTTGTGTCTACCATATCAGAAATTGACTAAATTGTGTATGAAAATGTCAACTGATTTTTGCCAGGATATGCTTGCATCCTGCTGCAGTATCAACTGCAATTTATTGCTTTAAACAGACGAGTTTTATGCATTTAATGTGTGTTTTTATTTTTTTTTCGTTCGTTTTGCTGTTGACGTTATTCAAATTGCGAAATTGCGTTTAATAAAAACCAATTTGGCATTGACAACTGTCAGCCAAACGTCCATTAGCCCTGATTCGAGTGACTTTTTAAGCTCCGTACTACTGCACCCCCTTGCCCCTTGCATCCTTGCTCTGTGCTTTTTGCGGCTAACCGCAAACGGGCCGCAAAACATTAAGTTATGTGGTGGCCGCGCTGTGGGCAGCGTTTGTGGTCGCCATTCGCCATTTTTATAGTCAATGACGATGGCGATGGTTGGAGGTAAAGTAAGAGTATGCGTGTGTAAATGATGTAATGATGGCATTGATTACGAGTGTTACCTCAATTTACAGCTGCAGCTTAAAACCCACAGAGAGACCGATTCAGACTCAAAGATGGTGGCGGGGGGGAAATGGGAGGTTGTGGTGTGGTGTGGTTGCATAATAAGCTGCTTAAAGCCTCTAACATGCGCCTAATTAAGGCTTCATGGATTCCGTGGCCTTTAGCAAGGCCTATTCAATTGGAAAGCATAATTATTATCGTGGGCAGCAGGGCAGCAAAATAAAGCCACACAATTGTGTAAATTATACAGCCAATATGCCAAAAACAATTGCACAGAAGGGCCCAGTGCACACACACACACACACATACATATAAACAGACAGACAGGCAAGCTGCATTTAATTATGCTGCTGCACAAACAATAACACAACAGCAACAGCAGCAGCAACAGCAACAGCAATAATAATTGTGCAAAACAATAACAAAAGAGAGAGAGAAAGCGAAAGGGAGCAAGAGAGAGAGAGGGAGACAATTTCATGCATGCCATACAATATGCAATAAACAAAAGTCAAAAGCGAAAGAGAGACAGACTAAAGTTTCTTCTGGATACTTGAGACAAATTACCAACACAATGGCAAGGAAAATTGCAAAGGATATGACCAGGATATGGCCAAGACAACGAGCCGAGCCTTGCCTTGCCTCTTGCATCTGCCTCAAATGCTGTTGCTGCAAGTGAACCAACAATTAAACCTTAAGCCAAACTGTATACTCGGAAATACTAAATATTCACACACACACACACACACAAGCACTTTGGCATACCGTTTAAGTTTTAGCACTCTCAACTTTTGCCAACTAACTATGGATTTAAATTACTTAACAACAGCACTCGCCTCCTACCCTTGCCTTATCTATACATTCTTCGTCCAGTGAGTGCTTAAAAAACTTGTCCGAATCGAAGTATGCAACTTTAAAAAGCCGCAAAAACCCAAACGCTAAAAGTTGCCAACAACTAGCGATATAAGGCATATAATCAATATACAGTGCGCTGTATAAGTATGTGTATGAGTTGCCTCAAAAGCTGGCGCTGCGGATATTGTGGCTACTGCGGCATCGTTTGCCTTGAAAGAGCTCGCTTATTAAAATTGTTGACTGCTGGCTCCCAACTCAACCCAACCCAAGCCAAGCCCAACCCATCCACCCACCCACTCTTTTTCCACTCTTGTACTTAAAACCACTCAACCCCACGCTGTCAGTCAGCGATTGGCATCGCATTAGTCGTCATCTGCATGACATTACATGCCGCAATCCACGTATTACATGCCACAGACATGCAAAATGAACTGCTCTATAAGTCGTCAACTGCCTTACAGTTATGAGTATTCTCCAATATGTATGTATGTATGTGTGTATGTGTGTGTACTCATATTTATTGAATTCAATATGACGGCTGTCGGGCATAGAGTCTCACCAAAGCGTGAAATTATTGAAAACATATATAGACACACACACACTCAGACATAGATAAAGTAGAGCCTCAGGCACAGACACACACACAAATACACTCAGTTACGTTGATAAGGATACAGATATGAAGCCACAGAGTCCTTTTTGGTCCTGAGCATAAGCAAACAGACGAGACGAGACGACTTCATTGTTAGCTCAGTCTCTGGTCTTAGTTGCTATTCTATTTTTATACACCTCCCCCTCACCCTCTCTCTTGCTTTTTTGCGGTTTAGTTTTGGCTGTGAGCCACACACTCAGTCTCATGATTTATTATAGTCGCATGCAGATTTGTCTGCATATCATTTCTCTATCGTATATACATACACACATATTTGTATGTTTCTGTTTATGTCTCTTTGTTCGCCCTTCAGTGATCAATTGTAATTTTCTTTCAAATGCAAATACTCTCGCTTCGCTTGCATCGCATCGCATTGCAATGCATTCCGCAAAACCGAAACTGCTTTTGGCCAGGAGTTGGCTCTGGCCTCTTTGTCTCGTCTGCTTACTTATTTGTTTGTTTGTTTGTTATTTTGGCCAAAGCAATCGAATATAGTATGTGTGTGTGTATTGTTGTATTATGTAACAGATCTGATACTATTCCTTAACGAAAATTGCATCAATCAAATGCACTTTTGTGACAAATCCATTTTGAAGTTACTTTTCTATAGCCTTTCGAACTTAATTCTGTCTACAGCTCTAATGAAAATCCTAAATAGCAAACCATATCCTTTGCAAAGTAATGAACTAGCAAATGGGTTGAATATGTTTTATGTGGGGAGTATAAGGCGAAAAGTTACCCTGGAATCTTCATAAACTTTTTCTAAATATTCTCTTATTCCCTCTTAGTCTCCCGCCTGCAGGGTATTATAATAAATTTTCAAAACTGAAAATCATATAAAATCCCAAAACAAAGCTGCTTAGCTTTTGTAAGGTCCAGTCATCAGTTCCAATTTGGGACTGCTCCTTTGGGTGCAGCCTTAAAAAATCAACACTGAAAAACCGAAAGACATTTCAATGCATGGAAAATGCTAATAAAATTTGGGATATATTTGGAATGTCCTTGAATGCGGCTTGGTGCCTCACCAAGCAGACATAGTCGTAATTTGTGTGCCAAACAGCTGTAAAATAATTTTGGCCACAAATAAATTCAAGTTGCAAATTAAATAAAATAGCCCAAAGGCTCTGTTTGGCAACAGCTCTCTCTCTTTCTGTCTCTCTCTGTCTTTTTGTAAGGTGGAGCAGTGTTAACCTCAATCTCATTTCAAGGGCCAGGGAATGTGGTTCGTTTCACATGCGTAAATGCGCCATTTTGCACTCATTCAATTTGCATTTGTGCGCATATTTATTCAAATTTGTTTGGCAGCGCGTCCTTGCCTTGCCTTGCGCCTTGATCCTTGGCCAGGGCAGCTGGGACTTTGCATACATTTTCAAGCTGGACGCTGGGCAGTCATTCTATAGTATATATATATTTTTTGTTTCTACAAACTAAAAGTACAACTGGCCATTTCTAATGTGTTTTTATTCCTTTCCATTCTTTCGCTTCTGTTTATTTGTTTTGTTGTTTTGTCCCTCTTGTTGTTTTGCAGTGCCACCAAGGATTCATCACATTAGCACCGGCGGACATTTGCAAGTCAAAAAAGGTTCATCAGTGCGCATTGAGTGCTCGGCCTCTGGTAATCCAACGCCAAATGTGACTTGGAGCCGCAAAAATAATATTTTGCCCAATGGTAAGATTTTGCATAAATAGCCACAACGAAACAAAAACGAAAGGATCCTTCAGTCAGATAGACAGGCAGGCAGGCAGTCGACGCAAATTAAAAGCATAAAGAAAAACAAAATAACGAGCACGAGAACAAAAGACGACAAAAGTATATGAATATAAAAAGAAACAGAAAACTTAAACAATTTCCATAAAAATGAAAAGTCAAAGAAATTATTTGTCCTCCTTACTGTGTTCAGTGCTGTTGTCCTTCGCGCCGCTGCCCTTTTATTATTAAATATACTTATACAATGCGCACACACTGATGACCATTCGCATTGGAATTGACTGTCTGTCTGTCTGGTTGGCTATCTGGTTGGAGGTCCTTGTAATTGCCTCTGTCATTTCTTCGATGGCCGCATTTTATTGACTCTTGCACCCGTTTCACATAACACATGCGCTCGTTTTTCTCAACCAAATTGCAGGCGAGGAGAAGCTACACTCACACGTCCTTTCCATTGAGAATGTGGATCGTCATAAGGGTGGCGTCTACATATGCACCGCCAACAATGGCGTTGGCCAGCCCGCATCCAGTCAGGTTGTCCTGCACGTCTTATGTAAGTATACTACATATATAGTACACCTTCACTCTCTGAGTGTCCTTATGTGTGTAAATGCCAATGCTGCCATTGACCGAACGTTGGAGAATGAAAGCGAAACAAATTAATTTGAAGCCAAGTTGGCAGCACCAATTGGCAAGACACTTTAATTTATTTGAAAACTGATTTTCAATGGTTATTGGCAACTAGCAAGCAAGCAAGGACTATAACTACTTACTACTTACGATTACTTAGACGTGCGCTTGGCACTTTGGCATTTGGCATTTACACACACACAGTGAAGCCACAACAACAACTACTTCGATTGCAATTATGAAAGTGGCGCTGTCTCTTTCTTCTTCTGTGTTTTTGTTGGACCGACATTTATTTAAAATTTATAAGCAATTTCGATGAAAGTCTGTTGTGGTGGCCTGGCACGGACGGGGGCCAAAGGTTATGCGCTGCCAGTAGCTAATTATATATGGCAGCAGCATACCAGCCCAAACCCCCCACTGTTGCCATTGATTTTTGCTTTGTGTTTTTCTTTCATTTTTTTAGAGTAATATTTTGTTGTGCTGTTTCTGTTTGCTTACCATGTTGTTTACTAATTTTCTTAATATTCCCCAAACTCACTTTCTCTCTTTTTTTTGCATTTCTATACAGACCCACCAGAAATCTCCGTGGAGCGTCCTGTTGTCTTCTCTGGCGAGGGGCATGAGGCAATGCTGGTCTGCATCGTGCATGGCGAAACACAGCCTGAGGTATGTTTTAATTAAATTTGCCGCATAAATTTTCATTTGCGTGCGCGCTCGTTGTCTCACTTGGACATTAAGCAGCAGCAATGTGCCAACCATAAAGGACACCCAAACACACAACTGATTTAATGCCAACAAATCGGTAGTTAACAAAAAGTATAGCATACTTTTTTGGGCTTCATTTGACTTTTGCATCGGGTATTGTGTTTATTGATTTTGTGCATGCATTTATGCGATTTGCTTGCAAAATTATAATTTTCGATGCGGTAGTGTAAAAGGGATAATCTGTTTGAGGCGATGCTATCGGGCGACAAAAGCTGCCAGCAGCACATTAATTAAAAGTCTGCAATGGCAAATTGAAGTGCTGCAACACAAAGCATAATTTTAATCAAACATAGAACGAATAGTATTCTTCACACAATAGCCACCAACACACAAAGCAACGAGATAAGTAGTAGAGAAAACAGTAATAAGTGCAGTGCCGAAGACTAGATACACTGCAGTTGAAAGGATGCTTAGGAATACATCAAAGAGTTGCATACAGAACAAAAGTTTTATAATGCTTGCATCCAGAGTATTATAAAGAGACAGAAATGTGCGACTCTTTCACACACCACAAACACACACCATAATACATTTTTTTCTTATAGAGAATTTATTTATTTTTTTTTTGTATTTTGGTGTGCGCCTTTGCCGACATTTAAATTAATACGCTTGGCTATAATTCAAAGTAAAATTGCGGAAGTTGCCAAAGCGGAAGTGTGAAGCGGCGAGCAGCCAAAAATAAAAAAAAGAAACGCATAAAAAAATATATATAGAAATGCCAGAGAGCAGTAGCCAGAAAAAAATGCTATCAAAAAGCTGCACACACACACAAACACAATGAGCAAGAGAAAGAATGCGAAAAGGAAAGAGCAAAAGAGAAAGAGAGAGAGAGAGAAGAGAGTGCGCCAAATAATGACTGGAGACCGCAAATGTCAATGCTTAAAATTATACAGCGTCGGTTCAGTTCAGTTTGTTCGGACTTCTGACTGACTCGGAGTGTTAGCAACCCCCCCGTGCCACATCTTTGTGGTTAGGTTCTACGAATTTTTGGGGCGTTGCATTACGTTTTTATGCTATTTAATTTTTCACATTTATTTTTTTTTGTGCGCCGAGCACTTTGTGCGCTCGTTTTGTGGCCGCAAAAAGAGTTGAGTAGCAGCAGCGTGCACTACTTTTCCCAGGAAAAGTGCCAACTACTTATTTTCATTTTTCCTCTTTCATTTTGTTGTTGTTGTTGTTGTTGTTGTTGCATTATGTGGCAGGCTCTTTTGCTCAGCTGCAGCTTTCTCTCATTCTATGCTTTGTTTGTTCTGCTGGACACATTTCATTATAGTACGACAAGCTAAACACGCCTTACGTCTGCTTTGCATTGTGCTTGCCACATGGTGCAAGGGGTAGGGGGACGTAACGATTGCTTAGAGATGGGCATGGCATTTGTAGTCTTTGAGAATGGCATTTCCGCATGCAATTTTTACTAGCTGCCCCCCTTGAAGTTTTTCGTATTTTTTTTTATGACTCTAGTTAAATATATACAATTTAACGCTGAAGTTTTCTGAGCTCATGCTACACGGCATACAGCCAAACATGCTAACGAGCCTGCAACTTACTGCAAACAGTTCACAGCGTGTGTTTTTGGCATTTGCTTTTGTTTAATTTTTGACTATTTAAAGTTAAAACAAAGTCAAATTTGGGAATTTAGTCCTAATCGAACATCTTAACACCTTATGCTAATTAATAAGTTTTCGAACAAATTGCAAGCCACAAGGAAAAGAACCTTTAGTCAGTTATAAGTGTTGCTGTTATTTAAAGATACAAATAGATAAAGTTGAAAGCTTGATAAGATTTTCATTACGAAAAGTGTCCAAGTGAAAATGAGAATAGCTTAATGGCGAGCGGCGAATGGCCATAGATATTGATTGATAAGTTGTTGTGGTTGTCGGCATTGTTATAGTTTGGTTGCGGTATTGCGCATTTTTAATCATGCTTTGACAACAATGCCTGCCGCAATAATAAGCCAAATGCGGCAAGTTGCAGAAAATCCCGCAAACACTGATATATGCCACTGGGGGCTATTAATTATTAAGCATGCATTAAAAGGACCTCTCGCACATACATATACACTAATACACCTGCGTGTTGTGTGTGTGTGTGTGTGTGTGTGGCAGCCACACGGATTTACATGTGTGCATATTTGCATATTAATTAGGAATTGCGGCACATGGTCTGCCATATACATATACATATATTCATAATCCATTGATAGATATATTGTTGATTTGTTGCATAATGAATACCATAAACAGGCACTAAGCCACCATCACCACCACGAAACAACACCAGCAACCACCACTGGCAGCACCATACTGTCATACCATACCGCACCACCCGTGTGGCAAGCCATCAATGACAGGCGGCTGCAACATTGTCATTAGAGCAATTGTCATTAACATGAGCGACAGCAATGAGACAACATCATTATCAACGTCATCGATGGAGCGAGAGGCAACCATTGTTGTTGCTGTTGCTTTCAGCGTCATCGATGTCATTGATGTCGATGTCAGGCGCATTAAACATGCAGCAGCATTTGACAGAGCTATCAACAGCTAACAACATTAATGGGTGTTGCCTGTACACACACACACACACACACACACTTCCACCCCCCACTCTCTCTCTTCTCTCTCTCTCTCCTAATTAAGTGGGGTTTTTGGCTGCAACGTAATGCGCGTTGTCATCGTTTTGGGGTTGACGCTTCACGGCCATAGTCGTTGTCATTGCTTTTAATTATTTTGCAAATTAATTTCCAAATTGGTAATTTTCTTCACATTTGCACACAAACACATGCACAGTCACACACACGTGTGAGAGACTCTTCTGGCTGTCATAATGAGTTTTTATGTCGGACATCGTAATTGAGTACAAGTTTGGCCTATTTGCAAACTGATGCCCCAAGCACTTCAGAGATATGATTAGGTAGAACGAACGACTACTGATTAAATTTCGTACAATATGAACTCAATTAAGTGTCGAGTTTCTTATTAAATTTTGTGGCACAGCTCGAGGCTAGGTTCGTAGAAAATTTAACATTTAAGTTTATTAAATTCATCGATGCAAAATTGCAAATTTCATGAATTTGACCCAAATACTTAAACAGATATTCATTCGATTCATCATTGAGATTTTATGCGCTTAAATTGTTTTTAACTTTTAATGCAGGTAGGCTTTTCATGCTATGCGAAATGCCCTTAAGCGTTATCGCTCTCTACTCATTAAATGATTCACAATTTTCACAAAATATGTGCGCATAAATTATATTTATGTTTTATTATCCATGCGATTGATTGGTAATGATGTTGACGATGTTGTTGTGGATGCCTCTCTCTCTTGTTGAAGTGCCACGCACTTGAAGTTAAATGAAGCGTTGAATGCTTCACTTGCTTCACTGTGCGCTCGTTTGATTTTTAATTAGAGTCTCGACACTTGCTGAAGTGAAGAGAGAGAGAGAGAGAAGCTTTGGTTGCGGATTATTATTGGTCGTTGTTGCTGTTGTTGTTGGTTGGATAATGCGGATATTGACAGACATTTCGAATGATTTGAGTTCAATTGTAAAATTGCTGACGTGTAATTAATTACATGACAAATAATTTATTAACCAATTGCCATAAGAGTTTTCCCACTGGGGCCAAAAAGTGGGTGGCAATCAGGCGTAAGAGAGCGCAGCTGGCAGCAACTTAAGTCAATCGCTAGCTATTAGTGGCGACACTACCAGCACACAAGCACGCAACATGTACATATGTGTGTGCGTGATGAAATGAATACGTTGCGTATGCGTAATTATTTGCTTTATGCCTGACGGACAGACCTAAAGAAGGCACAGTCCATGTCTGCCCTGAGGCAAAAGGCACAAAAGGCAGCTATCGACACGCAGCTGCGTTGTTGCCACACACACACACACGCACTCGCACCTAACAACACTTTTCCGTTAGCAATTTCCGCTTTTGCCACCCAACTGGGGATTGCATCATTGAGTGCTAGTTAAAGGCGGCATTAACCAAGGCGCCAAATGCCCCCGCCCACCTCCCCAAAACAGGGAGGGCACGCAAATTTTACCGCTTCTTGTTCTTCTTGCGCTTGTGCTTTTGCTTTTGCTTCTCCCGTTTGGGTTGGCTGATTAGTGTTGATTGGCATTTCTCGCTTTGCTGCTCATCAATGCTAATTTTTTTTTTTTTGTGTGTTACTTTTGCGTCTGTTTCTTCGACTTGTTCTTGCCACAAAGTTATTGTTGTTGCAAATGAAGCAGCAAGTGCAAAAGATTGATTGACGCAATGTTGTTGCGATATTGATGAAGTGCAAACTGTTGGCCTAATCAATCGCCTGTCCAAGACTTTCTGCCAAACTACACACAATTTCATTCAATAAACCGAAAAAAGCAATTAATGCGCTTACCAAAGCTTGCGGAAACACACACAAATACACACATACATATAGAGAAAGGGGCATTTAGGTAAAATATGATATAAAAATAATTTTTTCTCTTGTTCTGGTCGAACATTTTTGTTTTGTGCCATGTCAACACTTATGGCTCGTTACGCACGGCTGAGCGATCGGCATAGAACCTGATGCGGATGCTGATGTTGTTTTTGGGATATGGCTGATGAGTAGCAGTAGCAGTAGCAGTAGCGTTTGGCTTAAATAAAGGGAAAAGCGTAAAATCAACAAACAGCTACTAGAACGGGGCCAGGCAAAAGGCATGGAAAACGCAAACATCAACATTTTGCACAAATAATAACAAACATTTATGGCATGACGGCATAACTGTAACTACACACATACACACGTACAAACAGTTATATCTCTCTGTATGTATGTGTGTGTACACACACTCTATCTCTGTGTGTGTGTGTGCGAAAAATATGACAACACATGTGCAGCGTTGACAGCCATTTTAATGGAATATGCGCCAAAAAAAAAATGTTGTCTGGTCAAAGAGACAACCAGAAAATGTGTTTGCCACATGGTTGGACAACAAATATATAATCCTAGGCATATTACCAAAAAGGAGAAAAAAAAAAATATATATAGCAAAAACAAGTCAAACGTTAACTTTGTTTCTATTACAACTTTGTTTGTGGACACAAAAAAATAAAAATCATTTCCTTTGTTAATAAACGAAAAATAATTGCATTTATAAAATTAATTTATTTAGACTTTGTTACATTTTGTATAGCTTTTAAGCTTTATTTTTTGTTAAATGTTTTTAAAGTATTTTGTTTTATAGTGCAGCAAAAGTTTTCTAAGCCACTGTAGGGAATACAACATATTCCATATACATAGATATTTGTTTTACTTTCATTTTGTTTATTCTTCCTATTTTTGCAATGTATTTTTGTTGTTCTGTATTTGAGTCATGCGTGGAGCACCTGCTGTTACACCCGGTTTCTCTCTCTGTGTGTGTGTGTTAATTCGTGCGTTGTGCCTTGGCGGCAGCTATCTACCCAGCGGTTGCCTGTCTGTAGCCTGTCAAAACCCGCCGGAACATCGCACACACATACACATACGATAGAAACACAAACAGCAGCAAACAGTAAACTCAAACTGGCAACTGGGAGACGACAGGGCACTGGAATTTGAAAATGGGCATTTTTCGATTTTACATTTACTTAATTAACAAATATTACAAACATGTTGTAAACATGATTAGTTGATAAGGAAATGTTAAGTTAACAGACCGGTCATGTTATTAAAGTCAAAGTCAGCTGTAAAGAAACACGTGAGTCGTAAACAAATTTAGAGGTTCTAAAATAAAAACAAATAAAAATTAAGCAACAAATCATGCATAATATATTTACTGTTTTGCACTTTTTTAATGTTTTGTTCGTGTATTTGTATTTGCTTATATTTAAAGCTCACCAGTAATTTAGAAACAAATTTAACTATAGACTTTAAATGTTAGCGGTTGGTAAAGAGTATACCACCGTTTAGGTCTTTGATTGAATCCATCGCATATAATCATAATGTCACTTTGCACTTTAATATTCAAGTTTAAGACAACCGTTCAAAAAAACTTAAATGCATTATCATTAAAGTAGCTTATTCAGTCAAAGATATGTTTTGTTACAAATACATAATAATATCATAAGAACGCTTATAAATTGAGTTAGCCTTATATTTGGGACATAATAAGCAATTTTACACTTTCTTTTACTACTGATTGTTTAGGGAGCTATATGAAAAGGGGCCGATCTTATAACTTTACCAAAATTAAACATTAATATACTATTTTAACTATCTTCAAAAAAAAAGGTTCATAAAAATCAATTTTCCGATGTCTGGGAGCTTAGATATAGTTGACCGATGTCGCTCATTTTTCAACGATGTTAGTATTATAATAACTAATAAACTCTAAGTTTGGTCGTGATAGGTTACAAACATAGAAATACATAACCATCTTTGTAAAGGGCGGTGACGCCCATTTTTACAAATATTTCTTAAGATTAAAACTAACAAACAAATCAAAATATTTCAGTTCCGAGTTATTAATTAATGCCCATTTCAAATTATAGTCAGGGCACAACCAGCAGCGTTGGCGAAAATTTCTGGGCCTAAAGCACGATTCGTTGCCAAAACACGCACACAGCAGCGACCCTCTCTAACGCACCATAATACTAGTTAGTCCAGGAGTGTAACCCCCTCTGTTGTTTGTTCAGGATATGAGCGCGCACTTGACATACGAAACAAGCTCTTGAAATATGTGTATATTCACCAGTTGTCAAAAGAATACAACTTTTAGGCCAGCGACTTTGTCAAGGTTATGCATAAATCTAACGAAAATATTTTTATTACAAAGGTATATATGCAACATTCAATTGAATCCGTCTTTAATACCTATTAAAATGCCTTGCAGTTAATTGCCTTGCATATGAAAAATGTTTCCATTCAATATTCATAGCCAATATATATTCGCCAAATTGGGCAACTTCAATTTTAAACGCACAATTGTTTGTGTGTTGAGTTGAAGTGTTGCCAAAGTGGGTTGTTGCAATGCGATATATTGGAAAAGTATTCGCTGCAAATCACTTGAACTTTCTCACAGCTCATGCCACAATTCACACCCATACACACATACCACACCGCAACGTACAGGCAGAGTCAGTACGATTTTGCCAGATATAGCAATTTACAGCTACTCAGACACACTGACACTCATTGAGTTCGAATTTCGAATGTTGTTGGCCGAGAGCTGGCAGTTGCCAGTTACCCATTACTCGTTGCCAGTTGCCCGTTATCCGTTTCGTGTTCGCTGCGATTGACCAAGTTTTCAATTATTTACAGGTAATTTGGTTCAAAGACACCATGCAATTGGACACCACCGAGCGCCACATCATGGAGAATCGCGGCTCACGTCACACGCTGATTATACGCAAAGTGCATCCGCAGGACTTTGGCAACTACTCCTGCGTGGCGGAGAATCAGCTGGGCAAGTCACGCAAAACTTTGCAACTGAGCGGAAAACCGAATGTTGCCGTTTTTAATTCACCGGCAATCAGTCAATACAAGGACAGGTAAGCCAAAAAACTTCCACTTACTTCCACGAACTACGACCCCACCGAAGAACCCAACTCAATCTATCTATCTATCTATCTGAAACGTCACCCACGATTCACGACCCACTCAATGGCACGCTGTTCCGCTCGCTGCTCAATTGGCTGGCGAACCTTAGCAGCACAGCACAGCGGCAGACGCCACGACCCCATGAACCAACACGTGCCACTTCACGTGCCCACGTGCCACGCACTGATGATGGCCAATGTTAGACAATTTTGGGGAGTACTTGACTCCAGTTGAGTTCAGTTAACTTCAGTTCAATAGCCAGATAACCATCTGGC
Source organism: Scaptomyza pallida (assembly GCA_018152965.1). NCBI lineage: Eukaryota > Metazoa > Arthropoda > Insecta > Diptera > Drosophilidae > Scaptomyza > Scaptomyza pallida. Next base: position 2,434,897 of record JAECXP010000260.1, on the reverse strand, counting down.
TAGCTGGGCGCCCCTAATTAGCGCAGCATCGAGTTGTGCTCAGATTTGCACCGTGTCATCATTACGTATACGTATATAATCGAGCAAGTGATTCTAAAATTGAACGAACCACAAAAATAACAAATGTCAGTTTTTGGGTCGCATTCGTATGAAGTGTAGCAGAAGGCAGGCCGGCTTTATTAGATTAATTTCGTTGAATGGCACACCGTGGACAGTCGGACAGAAACAGTTCGTATACGTAACAAATAAAACTTTTAATTGGATTAGCTGTCATCAGACGCACACGAACAAACTGACACACTCACATGACTGAGAGAACAAGCAGCCAAGCGACAAACAAGCTCACATCTCACTGTCACACACACACCACACACAAACACACGCACAATCAAACAGACAGACAGAAAGAGTGTGCAACAGAGACGGTTAGACGGATAGACGGATAGCTATGGAGCCCAAAACAAGCATGGCACTGAGTGGCATTGGCACCTTTCAATAATTCAACTTGAATTTAGTTCAATAAACTACAAAAAAAATGTGCAAAAATTGAAAATACTAGGCGGAAAAAAAAGGTCGAGCGTATCAAGTATTTTTTCATATGCCATCTATGAAATTTCAATGAAGCTCGACGAAAACTACAACAGTGAATGCTAGCTAAGGTGACAAGCTATAATAAATCTTTATAAAGTTGCTTAAATTATTGATTTTGCAAACGTTATCTAGGGAGCACTGTAATTTCGATATGGGCCATAACCTCATTGCGTTACGTATACGCCGCGCATAACGAAAACTTTTAGCATACACAATCAGAATAACATTGGCATTGGCAATGGGATTGTGATAGGAGTTCGTTTTTGGTATCGAGAGGGATTCAGCTTTTTCAACTATTTCGGCGAACGATGTCAACGCTGATTTCATTTTGTTGTTGTTGCCAGCAGCGCCGGAAACTGCTGCCGGCAATTAAGGCTGGCAAATTGTTGGCCCTGTGGAGCCATCGAGTGTAGCTTTGCTCCAGTGGTCGATGGCTGGCGCCAGTCGACAGTCGCCGCTGCCTCTTCAATTGTTCATAATCATTTTTATTGCTCGCTTTGCTTTGATGCTATGCGAAAAGTTCGCTCTGTGATTGGCATTTTATGTTTTTATTGTGAGCAAGGACTTCAGGTTATTAGTTCATATGGCTCAATAAGCATGCAAAAAAATGGAGAAGCATAATCATAATAATAAAATTACCAACCATTGAAACCAAAATAAATGCCAAGCACACAAACAAGCCCCACTCCAACAACCTCCTCTCTCCCAAAATCTCTTGTCATTTGTATATATATATAAGTTGGCTTGTTTATGGGCCTTTTCGTGCTCGCCTTTTGCGCTCAACTGATTAGCATTCAAATTGTGTGCCGACTTTATCGCAAAGCAATGAACTAGCGCCCTTTTGTAATGCGAATGCGAATGCGAAATCGTGAACAAACACATTGCGACGAGGACAACAAGCAGGACGAGAGCGTTTTCTTGTAATTAGTTGTTTACTTGAACTGTTTCTACTGCCGCTTCAATAGTTTCGCCTCTCGATTACCGCTATAAATACTGCCCCTGCCCCTGCTGCTATTTCGCTACAATATTAATACCTTTTGTTAATGAGCCGAATCGTAAGACTTTCGTTTAAAGCGTTACATTAAGCTTTAAGCTGAAGAGGCCAATGGCCAAAAGTGCATGTGGCACGGGCCAGGGCAGTGACTTGGTAGTCGAGGGCGTGGCAAGCTGTTAGCTTTTCGGTTGAATGAACGAAACGCATTGTGCTGTGCGTTGTTGGCCAGCTTTGCTCCGACGAACAAGGGCAAACAAAGGGCCAATAACAAAAGCAGGAGCACAACAACATCAACGCTCCAGCATAGTGTATCTTAACCCCAGCCATTGTGTCGTCAGCAACGTCAGCATTGATTATTATGTTGCTGTTGCTGTCGCTGTTGCTGTTGTTGCTTTGCTGTATATCAAATTTAACAATTACATACAAACATACTTATATTGATTGAGTTGGCCATAAAAATAAATGTTGCACCAACTGTTGCACGCAACTAACTCATTCAATCTCTTTCTTCTCTTACTCTTCGCTGCTGCTGCAACTCGTTAGATACAACATCTCGTGGGCGGTGGACTCGCATACACCCATTGAGGAATACAAGTTGTCCTTCCGCAAGCTGCCACAAGGACATGAGGTCGTTGACAATGCCATTGACTCGCAATCCTCATCGTCATCTTTGTCATCCTCATCCACATCGCTTTCTGCTGGCTCCTCCCCATCATCATCATCATCCTCGTCGTCGTCGTCGTCATCGTATGGCGCTGGCAGCCACAATCATCGCATTGGCAGCAACTTGGCCAACTATGGCGGCTATGGCAATCTGATGCGCTGGGGCCACAACGATTGGCGCGATGTCGTCCTGCCCGCTTTTCCACTCTCCCACCACTATTCGCAGGGCATGAGCTATATGGTGCGTGGACTCGATCCCGATCAACAATATGAAGCCACAGTGCAATCCCGGTAAGTAAATAAGAGATTACTTATAAGCTTTAAGATTAAAGGTGTGGCTAATGCAGGCAATAAGTCTAACAATACTTGGTTAGTGAGATTATAAAATTCATATATCGATACTTAAATCAAGTATCACATGTATTTGCGTATACTTGATTTAGGTTTAAGGGTTTTCGAACCTAACTATTAAAGGTCTCTATCAATATGTAGGCCGCAGTAAGTTAGCATGCCTCATTAGCTTCCGAAATCGCATTTGCCACAAACACACACACGCACAATTAGTTGTTGCAGCAATGCCCCAAAAAGCCAGCCTGAAAATGTTATTTAATTGTTAACTGTTGTTGCAGGAATCGCTATGGCTGGAGTGACTTGACCAACAGCTTCTACTTCTCCACATCATCAAATGGTAAGTGGAAGCACTTGGATTATACAATATATATATTACTCTTTTTATATAGTGAGAGAGATAGTATGCCATGAAAGTACATAAATATGCTATAAGTACATATACATACATATATAAATGGCATATCAAATTTTAAAGCCAGGCGCATGTGTGTGTGTGTGTGTGTGTAAATGCTATAATCTGCTCACTCAAACACGCACACACACACACACACACACACATGCGAACATGCTTATGCATGCGCCTGGCGCTTATGCTATACTTTTTTGTATTTAATTTTTCTCTTTTTTTTCCAAGCTTCTGTTCAGATTTTTCTCTTGCGTTTGGTTTATTTTTTTTATTTTGTATTTTCGCAATTTTCGTTTGTTTGTTGTTGTTGTTTTTTGTTGTTGCTGACTGCATGCATAATAATTTGGTATTAAGTGCTACTTGCGCTGATAATCCAGAAAAATCACAGTGCAGCGTCATGAAAATCGCTTTACATGTCAGAGTGAAAAAATCCTCATCCTCGCCACAAATATAGTTGCAATTTAATGCGTTAAAATAAATATATATATGTTTATAGCATATGCCAAAAGGAAAAATATATATAAAGCTCAAGTTATAAATTGCAGCATTAAATTCACACACACATGTATACATATGCACACGCATGCTTAAATTATGTTCTCATATATCAAGCATACGCACTGTATTTTGTCTGCGTTTACACTAACAATTTCGATATGCCACAAAATGGTGGACTAATTGCAATGCAACAACCGCCTGCAACAAGACTTGACTCTTTGCATAATGAGCGTGAAAAATCAAATAAGTAGAAATAAATATAAACACACACACACACACATAGAGAGCACTAATTGGATGCACACACACACACACATACAAAGAGGGTAGAGAGACTTATTTCTTGAAGAGTTGTCGCGGTTATAAATAAACAAAGATGCCGGGGCGTCGATTGGGTTTTGCATTTGCCAACGTTGCAACGTGCTGGGTGGCATGTGGCAGGCAGGCTCTATGGCAGGGGGGTTGCAAGTTGGGATTGCATTTAAATGCGCAAACGAAAACCATTTATATGCAAAACTATTGTTGCATTGCATACTGAATGGAAAATGCCGCAACGCAAAGCGTGGCGCGACGACGCGACGCGACGCGAGCAAAGTCGCCGTGTGGCAGCCACACACACATACACACATAAAATGTTGCATTCGCTCTCTTGCGCTCCGGTAACCGTTTTTAACCCAATGCAAATGACGCATATTTGCCAATGGCAGGTTGTGGGCCACCCTATCCTCCCTTCCCCTTACCCCTTCTTCTTCTTCTACTTCTTATCCCCGCACCGTTTCGAGTCATCTACATCTTTTGACTGCTGTGCGAAATGCATGCAAATGCGAGCAGCGTGTGTGTGTGTGTGTGTGTGTGTGGCAAACAAATGGATAAATATGCAGACACGGCCAAGAGAAATGCGCAATAAACACGCACACATACACACACAGACACAGACAGAAAGCCTCAATAACAGAAAGAGACAGAAGCGTCACGATGAAATTAAATCAAGTAAAACGTGGCATGCCACACACACACACACTGACACAAAAAACTCAACTTCCACGCTGCAGTATCGATGTCACAGACTATTTTGTGCCTTTGACAGGTGCACACACACACACACAACACACACATAAAGAAGACTTCATTAAGCGGGCATTGTAAGGCGCATAGTTTGAGGCAAGGCGGATGGCTGCAGCATTCTGTATGTGTGTGTGTATGTTGCACAGTCATCATTGGCGTGCATTGTGCTAATGGAAATGACTTCATTATATTTTCGAAAACGTAAACAATTTACGCAATTAGCGGCAGGACATGCAATGCAGCAGCAGACAGCAGCAGTACAGTAACAGCAGCAATCCTTGCCACCTGGCAATCGTGGCAAGCGCCAACTAATGAGCCTAGAGTGTCATAACTACAACAACAAGCGCTTCTAACCACAATGTCAACAACAACAACAACAGTAACAACGGCAGCAGCAATGCCAAACCATATTGCCAGTAACAACAGCAACACTAAAGGACAACAAGCACACCACTCAAAGCACAAAATGTGGCAAGGACTCACACACACTCACAGATATTAGCAGTTCATTTACCTGAGCGACGTGCTCTGCAAGTCGACCAGCTTGGACAACAGGCGACCAACAAGCAACATTGACAACCAACAACAACAACAAGCAACAACCAAGTGCTACTGCTGCTATTGCTTCTTGCACACACAGTTCGTGGCATGCCACTAAAAGAAAACGCCAATTGAGTGCTGTCGCAGACAAAAAACATCAACAGTTTCACATATGCACTTGAGTGGAGTCACAAGCACACACACACATACACATATTTACATAACACAAGTGTGTGTGTGTGTGTGTGTGTGTAAATACTCTGAGGGAATGAAGCAATTGCGTATTACATTTTTCGCAAACATTCAAACCCAAAAGTGGTGTTGTGGTGCGCCAGATCAGCATTTTTTGGCCAAAAAGCAAAATTGGCCAAGCAACACGTTAAATGGCTTAGAAGGGAGCCAAAACGAGACAGCATTTTGTCTGCAAAAACTTTCAAGGAACATTTCACTTTGAATATGTGTAAAAACAAGCTTTTTTCTTTCGAATAATCAGAGTATTGAGATTGAGTTTTGGGAGCAATAAAATATTTAAAGAAATTAAGGGTTAAAAAATATTTTAAAGCATCATAAAAAATCGAAACTTTCAAGCAAAACATTTTGAAAGAATTTTTCATGTAAAAAGTATTGAGATATATCTAGATCTTTTATTTTAACTGACCTTCAATTAGGTAATTTGTTTTTACAAACATTAAAGAATAATATGTTGCCCTTAAGTATCTGTTGGTTTCAACAATTCAAGAAAATGTGTTCAAATTATTTCCTACGAGAGCATTATTGAGCTTATACATGTTATAGAAGAGCACACCTATACATATATGTTTACAGTTATTATATTATATAGCTTACCCATAGGGCATATTCACTTCGATTTACAAAACAGCAACAACACAAACGTTGCGACGTTGGCAGCCGCCTTTAGCACGCCCTTTAAGGGCATTTAATTTTTATGACACTTTTTTAATGTACTCTCCTCCTCACAGTGCTTGACTATTTTCATGGCTATAACTATGCTAGTTGTTGTTGTTGTTATTGTTGTTGTCATCATTTGTGCTGCGTGGCATGTATAAAAGAGAGAGAGAGACAGCAATTGAGTCAACTGAGGTATGCAACTATTTACATCATACACACAAACGTTGTTAACGTTAGATACTCACGCTTAGCCTGGCTTAGTGTTTGTACCTCTGTTTAGTAACTGCGAGGAGGGGTAGAGGGGGGTCAGCACTCTTAACAGCACATGGAGACATAAAAAATAATGCATTTTGTGCACGCGAAAAAATACTCGACATAAAGCAAAAAAAAAAAAGAGAGAGAAAAAAAATAACATAATGCAAGAAGTAAAGCAGAAAGAAGAAAGAAAAAAAGCGAAGTTAAATAAAATTACAACATAAACTAAAGCAACGAGTGTTGTGTGTGTGCGTCTGTTGAGGCGGGGGTAGGGGATGAGTGTGGTGCTAGAAAAAAATATCCGAAAATGAAAGACTCGTTGAAAAGTTGCGTAAAACTTGCTGAAACTGCCAACTGAGGACCAGTCAGCATCAGCAATAGCAATAGCATAAGCAATACCAACAACGCATAGCAACAACAACAACAGCGCGAGACGCATTCAAAGGATGACAAAGTGGACCCTTACCAGAGGGGGTGGTGTTAGGCAACTGTCGTCTGCCTCAACGCAGCTCAAACTTTCAATTTACTTGTCCATCTTGTGCTAGCTATCTCTTTTACACACACACCCCTCCACCCCACCACGCCCCTGTGTATGTTTGTGTGTGTGTGCTGCTTTTGTGTTGCCGCTGGGAATGCTTTACCAAAGGCCCCAAACAACTGCAACAGCAGCAACACAACAACAACAACACACACACTTTTTTTCTTGCTCTTGCTCTTGCATGTAAGTTGCAAAGTTTGCCAACGCACACACACACTTACACACACTAACACACACACGCATAGAGTGCGCGCAAGTTTTGTAGTGGCAGCGTAATAAGCACAAAAAATACTTATAAAAAATATATATATATTATAGTAGGTATATATAGTTGTTGCCACACGCGCTGTGTTGCAAGAAGATGTGTAATGCGAATTCTCAACGTGAATGTTATGTTTATGTAAAGTGCTGGTCCCACAATGCGCACAGCAACAGCAACAACGAAGGGGGGGGACAGGCACGTGATGCTGTTGCTGAAGTTTTTTTTTGCCGCAAGTGCTACGCGAATATACAAAAGAGAAGAAAACTGCATTATTAAAAGCATTATACACACACACACACATACATACAAACTATGTATATGCTTGATTCACAGCTGGCCATGCGCGAGATGCGCTTTAAGCCCGGCTTTAAGTGGCATTGCAAGCTCTCAACTTGACCCCAAGTTAACTACAATTTTGTTCTGTAACAGCAAGAACAACAATGGCGCTTTTGTGGCGCCACCAACCAGTTGCCTACAACAATGCAGTGCAAATCCGCATTTAGCAGCGCCAAAAACTCGCACAAATCCGTGCAACCTAACCACACACACACAGAGACACACATTCGAGTACCAAACAATCCTCTTTCTATCTTTTTCTCGCTGTTTTGCAAACAACACTCAAAATATTTTACCAAAAATCTACCAAATGACACATGAAGAATGTAAATCAAATAAACATTGCGTCTAAATTAAGTCTATGCTTGTGAAATAAAAAAATTATATCTAGCTACAAAATGCATTTAAAGTGTTTTTCGAAACACCAAAAACAAATCGATTTTTGTTTTCTATCTAAAAATTTCAAAGAAATTAATTCAATCATGCCATGCTTCGTTTAATTTGACAATTTGCACACGTATAAATTCATGTTTTTAAAAAATATTTATTGAAATGCTTTTACTATAGTTTAAAATGTTATAGTTTTTTTTTTATATTGCTGATTTGACCATTTTTTCTTGGAATTTAGTTTAGATTAAAGCTAAGAAATAAATTGAACTGAATGTCACATTAAGCAAACACTTTAAAGCACAATAAAATAATAATTAAAAAATATACAAAATATAAAAAATATTTTTAAACTTATTATACTTTAAATACGTTTATGAAATATATTGCAAGGGCTGGTCCTGTACAAGACATCAATCTAACCCCTACAAACTTAACACTTGTTGATTACCATATATAATTTATGCTAATATCTGCCCAAAACTTCAATTCCAACTATGTTTTTATGCGAGTGTAGAGGACAAAGCCCCCCATTGACTGATTTACCTGGCGTTGTCCAACTCTGGACCCTTGCTTACCTCCAGCTACCCATGCATATTCGGTTCGTGCAGTAAGCTCCTTGATGCTGTTGCAAATGCAAATGCGTATACGCCACATACACCAATCCCCATACCCTTAACCACACCATTCCCACACTCGCAAAAAACAGGACACAAATTTTTGGACAACACAGGAAAAAAAATGTTACGCTTAAAAATCGGATTTAGCTGATGCACCTATCAACACATACACACACATCAGATGTGTGCTGTGTGTGTGTGTGTGTATTTTTCAGTGGACCGCAATGCTATTACGTGAATAGTGTGCGTTGTGTCCGGTGCCGGCAACATTTTCAGCACAAAAACCTATTTCACAACACAATCGAAGCGTAGCGCACTCTCCATGCCCTTCTCCTCCCTCCTACTCTTAGCCCTTGTGCAGGTGCTGAAAGGTGGCCAATGCGGTAAATGTGGCAGCGTTGCATGCTGCGCTGAATGTCGCCTCACTGTCCGCTTGTTTAGCTGCACAAAAACTGCGAACGAAACGAAACGCAAAACACAAAATCACAAGTGACGTTATGGTTTTGTGCCACCAAAACCGCAGGCAATAAAAGACGCAATGACAGTCGATGGCAATGACAGAGCTCTGATGTTGATGCCGATGCCGATGCCAATGCCGCCGCTAGGCAGCAGCAGCAACATTAGCTCCCAATGGGTTATATGGTGGACATATATACAGAAAGATGCACGGAAAAAAAATGAATAGCAAAAGTTTTGTTTATAGAAAAAAGTGTTGCAAGAAGAAGATCAACAGCTTGCAACAATTAATTTAACCCACTGACATTCAAAAGTAAAAAGTACAACACTTTTCTCCAAGTGTATTCACTGGTTGGCTGCTTCTATTTTCATTACAAAATTGTTGGCATTTCGTTGGCGCCGCAATTGACAATTTGCCTGTAGTTTATGTGGACAGTATGCGAATTTATATGGTAATACGATGCGTTTTGGCCCGTTTTTTTTTTTTTTGGCTCAAACCCACGGCCAAACTAAGCGAACCAAATGAATGAATGAGTAGGAGAGGTTCCCTGTGTGTGTGTGTGTGTGTGTAAGTGGATAGTGGATTTATAGCATGTGCAACAGAATTTTCTAAATTGAACGTGTCATGTTTTGAGGCGCTGGCAACACAGATGCCTCAATAGATTAGCTGTCCTCTCTTTGTGTGTGTGTGTGTGTGTGTGTGTTAGTGTGATGTGCAACATGCAACACACACTGCATGTCCGCTGGACGCTGTCCAATGTTGTCTGTCTATTAAAAGTGTCAGCAATGACTTGAACATGTGCGCAACATCAGCAACAGCAGCAAATGAGAACATGTCAAGGAGATGTCAGTGGCTACGCTTCGGTGTTACTTGCTGCAACTTCAATGTGTGTGTGTCGGATACTTGGCGCCGCCTTCCACTTTTTGACAGGCGCATTCAATTCCATGCGATGAGATTTGTATGTTTTAGATAATGTCGAACTAGCTGGCATTCAGGCAGGCAACCAGGACACCAAGCCAGGCACATATCAAATATGTATACGAGCCCATCTCTCTCTCTCTCGATTTCTCTCTACAAACTCATTGACAGCTGTCGTGTTACAGTTTTGCAATAAGCAAACAGACACAGTTGAACTTGCTTGAAGTTTTCATTACACACACACAGAAAAAAAAAAGATAGGAGCAAAATAAGCTTCAGCTCAAACGTTGCCTTGGCTATTTCGGAGCGCATTCATTTAACCTGTAATGCTGCTGCCTGCGCTCGACTTTATCGCATGGTTTCTTTTACTTCTGCCTGGGTGGTCAACACAGTCCAGCAATTGCAATTGCCATCAGCACAGAAACCGAGTCAGCATCAGCAACAGCATCAGCTTTGGGGTGCTCTGCGCCTGGCTTTAATGGCGAAATGTTCATTTGTCATTATTGACAGATGTCGCACGTTTGCCATTTTAATTGGCGGCTTACACAAAATGAGCTCGGCACCATGATGATGACCTCGCGCTGTCCACCTGCTTTCAACCTGTTCACCAGCTGTATCCTTTGCATCCATCTCGGCCACAGTAAACTTCTCCCCAACTCTTTTTTTTTTCACTGATTGTGCATTTTGCAGTTAAAGCGTTAATGATTTATTTGCGGCCATGGATTTGATTTAAATGTCAATTTCTGCCAGCATTTTATTTTTATTTCAACACTTCTTTTTTCAAGCACATATCGTATACAAACTATCGCTATCTACTATCGTTCTATCTTTCTATCTTCCGTTTTAATGACTGATCACACATATCAAATTTACAGATGTGCTTGTCGATCTGTCCACATTCTTAAATCACGGTCAGTCAGGTTAGTTTCTCGCATTAACTATACCTTTCGCTCTTCGCTCTTGCTCTCTTTTTTCTCTTTCAACTCTTTTTCTAATCATTCTTTTTATTGCATGTTCTTTTTATCTGCATGTTTTCTACCTTTTTTTTCTGTATTTTTATAAATTGCAATATTTGTGATAAGCCCATAGCTCCTAAAAAAAAATAAATAAATAAATAAAAATCTCCCCCTTTTAAAATTGCAAATATATTTGTATAGACACACACACACACACGTGTGCATATGGCTGTGTGTGTGTTTGCAGTTTACCAAGCATTTTGCGGCGAGCATTTATTTCCTTTTATTCTGTTCAATTTGCAATGCATCGACAATAAAAAGTGAATAAAAAAGAAAAGCGAAAACAGCAACAACAATGAAAGCGCTTTAAATGGATAACACGAATATATCGCTTTATGTGTGTGTGTCTGAATACATGTGTGTGTATTTTTAAAAACCCATTGGCAACATTTGAAACGTTGCAAACCTGCATGCATCATGGCGTTGGTTTTATAACTGCATATTGAAAATAATATTATACATATATATACGCATACATACATATAAACTAATGATTGAATTTGCTTTGTCCATGGATTTGTTTGAAATCTATTTTTGGAATACATTTTAAAAATTTGTAAATGCATTGACCAATAACATAAAAATATGAAAATCAATTTATGCTAAAACTATTTCGTGTTGTTTTACTTGCAGATAACGAGATGCGGGATCTGAGTGTGACCTTCTATGGCAGCGGTGCAATGAATCGACAAAAACTGAGTCTGGTCACATTGAGCGGCGTTACGCTTATGCTTAAACTAATCTTGGCTTAGATCTTTCACACTCTCACTCACTTTCGCTCTCAATCTCTAACTCTTTCACTCTCTCTACACACACTTAGTTAAAGAATTTTTTGGATTTAAGTAACGAATTTCACCGCCAATAGCATTAAAAATTTAACGGGTTTTGTTTTGGCAAACACAAAATAAAAAAATGATATAAGGACAACTCTAGTTGTAACTAGCTTAAGACATGCAACATTTTCTTCAGCTCCAACTCAACTTTCAATTTTTGCAAATTTCTCAGAACAAAACGAAACATTCCAAAACATTATCTCGAATGCAAAAAAAAAAAAAACAAAAAATGTGGAACCATATATAAGTATAATATACTACGATACAATCAATGTAATAGCATATAAGCAACTGTTCATACCACACACACAGACACATACACTCACACACATAAAATATCTCAACATTTCAGCACTCGAATCTCCAGTGTATATAGATTTTATTGCATACTCTTAGAAGTAGGTAAAAACCAACTGCACCAAAGACAAAAAAACCAAAACTTCAAAACAAAAGGAAGCTTAATGAAATATGGTATAACAATGATACACACATACACACACATGCATTTGGAAAAAGGATATCTTGTCATATAATAATAGCATTGCTTTTGTGTGTGCGATAAATTGTATCTAGTGTCTAGTATCTTGTATCTAGTATCTTGTAACTTGTAACTTGTATGTGTTAATTTAATTAACATTCCAGTGCATAGCCAATTATTCGTACTCACAAACAGAATAAAAGAATCAAATAAATTAAAAGCATAACAATTGTGTATTTATTTGCATAAGACATTTTTAGATGGAATACATTATCCAAAAGATAACAAAAAACAAAAAAATATATATATGCTAAAGCGAATCGCAGTTTTTTCTAGCTTTTTGCTATTTTGATGTCTATAGAACTTAAGTAGCATAAATACAAAAATCGAGTAATAAGCTTTGATTTCTACATGTAAATTACACAATACAACAACATACAAACACACACACACACTTACATTAAAGCTTTGTATAACATAAGTGTAAATAATTAGAAACGAAATTGGAGCTGAGCAGCTTTAAAGGCCAAGCAAATCCAATTGAAATAAATATAGAAAATTATTATAATATAACAAATAAATGCATTCAACTTTATGAAAAACGATTCAAAACAGGGTGCGACAACTGGTTGTTCCTGTAGTACTTTCTTCCATTATTCCAAACATTTTCTCTCTCTCTCGATTTTCTTTTGTACATACATATATTGCACCCAGAAGATAATTCCAACTATATATATATATAAGTATAATGTTGCAAAGGCACCGTTACATATTTGAGTTATAGACGCAACTGAGATCGCACCCTGTATTATTATTTGTTAGTAAATTTAAAGCTAGGCAAAATATTCAAACTAGTCAAAATGCATAAGTACATAAATTATGATAAATTCCAAGCAGCTGTTGCATAAATTAAACAAAATATAAAATATGAACTCGGATAAAAAAAGCGATTGTATGTAAACAAGCAAATTGATTTAACAACAAAATGGAAAAAAAATTAATATACGAGAACAAAAAATAAATAAATAAACAATTTACTCCAAAACAGCTTTTAAAAGATTTAATTAAAACAAAATAATAAAAGCAAAATAAAAAAAAAAATGTATGTTTAATTCAAAACTCATGGCCAAATGCACAAAACGGCAAGGCAAACGTACTTATAATTAATATATATACTAAAATCACTCAAACATACTTTACAAGTATGGAAAGTAAAAAATAAGAAAATCAAAGAATTATTCAACAGAAAAATACACTTTTTGCCATCGTTTTGAAAACTTAAATCAAAGAACTGCCCCGAAAATGTATCCCTTCCCACCCTAACCCCACTCACCTCCCCGTTCTAGATCCCGCCCAACTCCAAATGCTTAAGAGTCCAAAAAAAAACAAATGATTAGTATTTAAATGATAAATGACATAATGATGATGTTCTAGTATGTATATGTATATGTGCGTTCGTATGTGTAATTTATATATAAATAAATATATACTTAGTTATACTTTAGTTAATGCAAAACGACAAACAAAAACCAAAAACGAAAACGAAATAAGTGTGTACAATTCTACTTTCTCGATCCACAGATCAATACCGATCTATAAGTTATACAGATAACCCACAAGCAACAGCAACAACATCAACCAACAACATTTTCTGCATTCAATGTATATGTGACTAGATACGTACTCATATGTATAATGTAATATGTATATTTGATTATTTTGTAAACATTTTTCAAACAACAACTACATATAAAATAAAGTCTATATTAACATATAAATGTAAATGAATGGCATTTTTCAATATTTTTAAAATCAGTTTTAATATGCTTCACAGATTCCTTTCAGCGTTTCTATAGCATTTCGCTTGTAAGGTGTTGAGATTTGTGGTGGCATGAATGACAATCAAACGTTGCAAGATGTTAAACTTACTTTGCCTTATTCATTTCTTATTTACACAAACTCTTTTACAAGCTGGCTCACCTTTCATACATATGTGGGCGTAGACGCATCGAGTTGATATGGAAATGAAAATGGAAAAGTTTTGCATGTTGGCAAAAGTCTTGTGCTCCCTGTGGGAGCCAGTGCCAAAAAGAAACTTTAAATGGAACATTTTTTGACAGCTGAATATAACGGTTATTTAAATATGAGCCCATATACCATGTGTACTACACACATGAATATTGTTAGGTTAACTGTGGACTGTTGTTGCACAGTTGTACAGTTGTACAAGCTGTTGACAAAGGCAGAGGCTTGACTGGCTAGCCAACTGAAATATGTATTTGCATAACAAACAAACACACACACACACACACACACATGGCAGCAACACTAAATACAGTTCTGGCAAAAACTGAAATTGAAAAGTTGTGCCCCCTTTGTTGTTGTTGCTGCTGCTGCTGCTGTGCTGTTGTTGGTCGAACAAGTTGCAAACATCAAAATAAAACACTGCCCATAAAGCGTACAAAATGGCTTTAGCAAATTTTGTTGGCATAATATTATTGCCAGGCTAATTTGACTCTGCTTTTGGCCAGGGCGTAGTGTGTGTCAGGTTGCAAGGGTGCCGGTGCCACAAGGTGCAAATGGCATAAAATAGCTGCGGCTGTAAAAATAGTCGACCCAAAACGTACAACAATAATAACAACAGCACAGCAAGAGCGCATAGCTGTTGTGCACCTGAACCCAAACTCTGAACCCATACCGTCAACTTGCCACGTTGCCACCTTGCCACCGCCAGCTACGTGCTGCAGCGCGCGAGAATGAAAGCGAATTGTGAGGCAAGCATTGAATGCAAAAACATGCCGACATCATGTTGCATGCGTGCATATCCGTGTGTCTATATGTGTATGTGTGTGCGTGTGTGCACCTCATTTCCGGGGATTGTTTTTGGGCCGGCAGCTGCTGTTCCCGTTGTTCCCATTGCCGCTGCTACCCAGAACCATTGTTGTTGTTGGTGTTGTTGTTGTTCGCTGCAGTTGTGCTGTTTTTGCGTTATGAGCTACTTGTTGTGCGCCATGCACCATGCGCTGCCAAAAACACACAAACACAGATAGAGCTCCGGCACTCTTGCTTGTTGCACAGAGAACAAAAGTTGAAGCAGCGATGAAGCTTAAATGCAATTTTCGTTAATGATGCTTCACATTAAAACGATGCAAAATGGTAATGAATTAAGCTTAAAATTATTTTGAAATCTGGATTAAACATGCTGGATTTTTGGAGTTATTTAAATTAGATAGAATTCATTAGGGTAAAACTAACTTTTCTTAAGATTTTTGATTGCTTTAAGCTTTAAGATATTTTTATTATGCTAAATAGTGAATACTATCTATCGATTGTTAGTTTTAGATGGTTACTAATTGAATCATTTCATTATCCATCTTTAATACCTAAAAAATCCTTAAATTAAAATGTTGAAGAAGTGAATTTTTATATAAACTTTAATCAAATATCTTCAACTGTAGTAGTTGCAATTCCAACTCACTTTGCTCTTAGGCATTGTGAGTTTACTTCATTCATTTTTCTCACTGTGTATATGTGTGCAACGTAAGGTCCTTTGCCGCAACTAATGCATTATGGCAATACGAATGCCACTCGACAGCTTTACATTTACGTATGCGAGTGTGTGCGGTGTGTGTGTGTGTATGTGTGTGTGTATATGTGTAATGTTGTTGCAATGAGCACAGGCTAAAATATCACAGGCAGAATTGCACAAAACACACACACACATACATACATGGAGTGTTTGCGACCACTACATAAATATTTGCATATGAAATTTATGATGCTAAAAATAAGCCAAGATTTAAAAAGGGAAAATGCGAAATAAGGCCAACTTTGAAGACCTCGAGCTCAACTCATAAAGCAGCAGCAGCAGCAGTCGCAGTCGCAGTCGCAATCGCAGTGGAAGCATAATGAAGCCCGAGCCAAAGCGCAGCAACAAATGTCATGACAACTCTAACACCAACCCATTCCCAGCACCTTCTTAGGCACTGTCATATCAGCTTCATTCACACCTCGTCACTAAAGCCTATTTATGTGACATGGCAACGAACGTCGTTGTCGCCGTCGCCGTTGCCTTGTCGCCGTCTTCCTTGCAATTTGAGCCCCTTTTGTGCGACCGGAAGTGGGTCACATATGCAGCCAAGTTCCCAGCTGCAGGCCAAGACAAAGACCGGGCCCCATGCCTGTAATTAAGACCGCGACACAAAAAATATGCCACTCGCGCGCACCTTCCCCTCCACTCCCCCTTCTCCCTGCTCTAAAATGAGCACAACGTTTGTGCAACTCGAGTGCTCATATTTCTTTGCATTCTAAGCAATTTCTCGGCGTATAAATTAACTAAAACTTTAAGCGGCTTTTCTTGGCAGGAACGGCTTTAAACAGCCCTTAAAAGTTAACATAAGACGTTTATCGAATGCATGAAAAAAACATTTGCCCGCTTTTAGCGTCGGCTAAAAATAAAAAAACAAGAAGAAATAACAACTAAATAATTCAGAAAATAAACTAAGCTAAGCTAGAATCAAAGCACAAATATTTAAAAATAAAAAAAAATTAATCTTGCTGAGAAAAAGTTCTCTAAGTAATCCTGCAAATAGTTTTTCTGTTTCTTCAAACTGTATGAAAGATTATAAATGAGTTTTTCCTTACACAATATTTTTACACGATTTATTTAATCCTTACTCATACAGCGTATTAGAGCATGAGAGAGGAGTTTTTGGCTGCTTTTCGCAACCTGCGGGGGTCTCAACCTATTTGTATAGAAATAAAATGTGAGCCAGCTTAATCCATTTTACAAGCGAACAAACAAATCGGATATCGCTCAGTGGGTGGGCTTTGAGTCATTTTCGACTGCCTTCACCATCACCCCCTTCCCTTTTGGAGCCCCTGTGCTGTGAATGTGCGGCATGACTAACAGCCAACGCGCGTAACAAGTGCCACTCAAATTGTGCACAGGCATCATCCAGCACCAGCACCAGCACCAGCCCTTCGCTTTGCTTCGCTTCGAGGCGCTGAGGAGGAAAACAATGTAGGCAAAAAGCCACTTAATAGGCTGCCACAACAGCGACCATTTATACTCGCATGTCGGATATGTCCTTTTGTCCTTTTGTCCCATGTCGTTAGTCGCCTGACGTTGCTTAGCAGCGGTTTTAATTCATAATGCACGCCAGAGACGCGGGGATGGGGGGCCCGAGTCGATGGCGCGAATGTAAAGGATGTGCCAGACTCAAGTGAACAGCCAGGCAGCCAGCGGCAAAACTTGGCCAACACTCGACTTTTAGCGAACTCACCAAGCAACCAACTGGCAGCTGGCAGCTGGCAGCTGTTGTCAACGCTGCTCACAACACTTGTCTCCCTGATAAAATGTTCAACTGATATATGGCCATAGCTTTGGAGCATTCGCTCTGGCTCTGCCCTTTTGCATCAACTAACCATCCATCAACGTGCTTGCAATAGGAGCTTGCAAATTGTTTTCAACCCCGTTTCGAATTTAAATCGCATTCTTTTGACACACAAAAGTGCTCGTATTTCATTAGTGAGCAGGACGAATGCTCTTTGTGCATGTTTTGTTCGCATTCTGTGTATGTTGTATGCAAGCATGTTAATTAAACCAAGTAATTAAGCTGATTAACCAAACTCAAAGCAAAGTCATCGACTGTCAAAAGGACATCAAAAGCATGAATGCCTTGTAAAAATATATGAGGTTTGTGTGGCATAATTATATGTATATATAGACTATTAATCTATAAGACTTAGACTTTACTGGCAAATTATTCTTTTATTAACAACTCTGCTCCAGGGTTTCTCTGCTTTAAGCCTCTTAAATTATTGAATCTTATGCTTAAGTTCGAGATTCTAATACAAAGTTTTATAAATTTTACAAGATTAAGTATACGCTCTCGTTCCATATTCTTCTCCTTAGTTGACAAACTATTTGGCCAACTTTGACCCACTGTAAAGGCGCAGCAGCTGCTGTGTTACGAAGAATGACGCTGCCAATTATTTATAATGTTGCATTTGTTGTTGTTGTTGTAGCCGTCCTCTTTCCTACCGCAGGTAGTCGCATCCATATTGTGGTTTGGGAAGAAAGAAAGAAAAGGACATTATTCACTACTCAGGTCCATGTCAAGAAAGCGAGCCACCTCGACTGGATTGCTCCATAGGGCATGGGAGTGGGTCGCGCCCCACTCGAAGAGGTGCTGGGTCGTGGCGGTGCCGAGCGACAAGCCTCGCAACAGGGGTCTACGTCCGGGTTAATCCTCGCAAGGTACGAGGTTAGGTAGGCTGAGTAACCGAACGTAGTTGTGCCAATGTGCACCTAGTTGCTCCGGCGTTGCCGCTCGGCAGGGTTGATGGGTGGGGTCTGCCTCCTAGAACTACGCAGGAGCTAGCGCTTCGAGCGAAGCTGCTACGGTGGCAGTGGGACCTGTTTCAATGCCTCACTTGTGCTGGTCTCGAAGGGTAGGAGATTTCGAGGTACGGCAGTTCGGCTCTGTAGTCAAGCGGATAGGTCTGGTCCTAGCCGACATGGCCAGCCCTGAGCTGAGATGGTTGGGGTGCTCGGGCGAAAGGGATTTGACCAAGTGTTGTCGGCTAAGCAGCAAGCAGTGATCCCGAACGGGCAGAATTTCCACCTCACTGTGGAGGTGGCTCTCCGATGACATGGAGTGGCAGCCCGTGATGGTTCGGAGGGCTGCATTCTGCACCGTCTGGAGATTTCTCCATTGGGTGTCACTGATGCTGGGGGACCAGACTGGAGCAGCGTAATCAAGGAGAGACCGCCCCATCGCTTTATAAGTGATGAGGAGTGTCTCCTTGTCTTGCCCCAGGTGCTACCCGCCAGAGCTCTGAGAATCCGTAGTCTCTTGCTCACGTTCCTGGCCAGTTGTTCGGCATGCTTCGAAAACACAAATAGACTATCGAAAGTGACCCCAAGATTTTGGGATTTTTACGGTTGGTACTCTCGGCCACCTAAGTGGATATCGATTTCCCTAGTCACTTCCTTAGTCCATGTGGTGAAGAGGCATGCCATGGATTTCGGCGTCGAGAGTTCGAGATTACGGTCCCCCAGGAACTGTCGTATAGTGGGTAGGTAGGAGTTCAGTCTATGCTCTAAAACGCTAATGTCCCGCCGGTGGTAGCGATTGTGCAGTCATCTGCGTAAGAGATAAGACTGATTTCTGGTGGCGGTCGGGGGATGCCTGCGACGTACAAGTTGAAGAGGAGTGGGGATAGCACCCCCCTGGGGCACCCTTGCTTGCAACGTCGCGTACCAGATCTGGCACCTCTGAATTCCACGTACGCCCGCCTGTCCGCCAGGTAGTTGGCGAGCCAACGCACTAGTGTAGGGGCGTACTGGTGTTGCTGACATCTTGCAGCAGCCTGGAATGTTGGACAGTGTCGAAGGCTTCGACAAATCCAAGGCCACGGCAATGGTCCTGTGATGCGGTCTTGTGCTGTTCAGGCCCATTGCTACTTGGGATGTCAGCTCACAGAGGGCAGAAGTTGTACTCCTACCTGCTCGGAAGCCATGTTGGTGCTCAGCCAGAGGAAGTGTTCCTGAAAGAGGGGAAGGAGTAGTGTCTCTAATACCTTCACCACTGGTGACAGTAGGGTGATTGGGCGGTAAGAGCTTCCTTGATGAAGCGGCTTACCAGGTTTCGGTATCGGGATGATTTTCCCTAACCTCCACATGCTGGGTATTTGGAGACTACCTACGCATAGGGTGAAAACTTGCGCAAGGTATTCGGCTCCCTTCCTCCCGATGCGCTTAATCATCACTGTAGCTAACCCGTCAGGGCCAACTGCAGTGGAATTTTGGCTTTCTTAAGCGCATCGAGGACATTGTCTGGACTGAACGAGGGTGGGTGAGGGTCAGGGGTGAGTGCCTTGATCCTTCTCAGCAGTCCGCGGAGCTTATCTTGCTCGGTGGGATGCTCGACGAACTGACGGTTGAAGGCAGCTGCACATCTGGTTGGGTCAAGGGCGTGCTGTCACCAAAGGTGACAGTTGTTAATTCGCTTCTGCGGGGATTGGATAGGTTCTTAATAGTTTTCCACAGTTTATTAGAACCTAAACCGACCCTTCCAGATGTTGCAGCCACTTCTCCTTTCGGTAGCTGTTTACCAGTTTCCCGATTTGAGTGTCGAGTTCCCTAACGCGGGGTCTGCTGGGTTGGATCGCCGTATATCATCTCTCTGCTGAGCCAGGCGAGAGGCTTCGGTAGGAAAGTTGGGGCGAAGTTTGGGGATGCGTCCTGAGGGGATGCATCTCTTTCCAACTGCGACCAGGGTTTCCCGGAAGAAACGTTCGCCTTTGCACGCATTTGTTGGCGGGGTTGCGGCGGCGAATATTTCTTCCGTTTCATTGAGAAATCGGACCCAGTCGGCCTTAGCGAAGTTTGTGAAGGTGCGAGCTTCCGATGTCACGAAGTCCGCACCGGTATCAAGCCTGATGGTCAGGGGGAGATGGTCAGAGCACAGGGCCACATCAGCGTGCCAGGTGGTGTTGGCAATTAGTTCTGGGCTGACGATGGCGACATCAGGAGAGCTGCGGCAGGTGGGGGTTACCCGTGTAGGGTGGTCCTCATTGATGGGACAGAAGCCTGCCTCTTCGATCTGGTCTGAGATAAGGACACCTCTGGTGTCATTTCCCAGGCCAGAGAACCAGCTCCGTGATGTGCGTTAAGGTCACCCAGAACTATTGTCTTATTACCCCGTAAGAGGTCGGAAATGTCTGGCTTGAAACCGGCGCGGCAGGCCGCTGTGGGGGAATGTATACATTTATTATATGTATTTCATCCCCCCCAGAGTTCACAGCGATGCCTTGCACCTCCACATGGGGGTCGCAGCTGGTCAGCAACAGGGGTCTGAAGTTCACCGACTCGTGAACCACAAACGCAATCCCTCCTCCCTTGTTCTGCTCGCGGTCTTGGCGCAGGATGCTGTAGCAAGATGACTGCACTAGTGCATTCCTGCTTGTCATCTTGGTCTCTTGGAGGGCCGCGATTGGGATGTGTTTGCGGGTCATGTAGTCGGTTACTTCAGATATTTTCCGGGTCAATCCGTTGCAGTTCCACTGTAGGATCCTTAGTTCCCAGTTGTTGGCGGTGGGAAGGATCGACTGGCCTGTTAAGGGTCCTTGGGGTACAGTGGGCTGCAGCGGAGGCTCCCCTTGGGGACTTGGGGCTGGGGGTTCAGTTGTGCTTGGGGGGCACTGGACTTCTCCGACAGCACGGGCCAACAAAATCAGGCCGATATTGACCCGAGTTTCGAAGGCCCGAGCATCGGAGATGTGTGCTGGCACCACACACGCTGCAGGTGATAGGGCGTGCTGCCCTGGTGAAGGTTCTGCCGCACATGCGGCAGGAGGCAGGTGGTGCCAGTACATGGGTTGGGCGGGTGAGTGTGGCTAGGGGGCTTGTGTTGGGTGGTGTAGGGGTGGGGTTTGAGGAAGCACAAGATTGGCATTGGAATGGTATATGGCACACAGGAGGTGTTGTAAGGCACCGCTTGTGTGTCCATCTCCCACACCCATTGCACACGACTTTGCAAACCCTTCCAGTTACAGGGCGCGAGCACACAGTGCACTCATGCTCTACTGGACCTGGGTTTTGTTCAATGTCACCGGCGCATAGAAGTAGAAGTCTGGACAGGCAGGCCGGCGTTGCTTGTCCAGGTAGTGAAAAAAAAGATAATAGGGAATAGTTTTGGATGCGGACATACCTGTGGCAAGTCCGATTCTGGTGGTAGACAACTCTTGGGGGGATAGTCCCCGTCGGTCCCGGTACGAAGAACCGGTTGTCCGTGGAACCGATGTTGCATTTGTTGTTGTTGCTGCTGTCTTGACTGTGGCCATAAGTATGTGGTTTCGCTTAACCTATTGTTTGCCTTTAAAATTGGAGCAACGTTACGTATACGTAATACGTTAGAACATTTATAAATACGCCTAACAAACAAGCAGACTGACTACGGTTGGGTCTCTCGCATATATACATATTGATGTGCAGCTAATGCGACCCCAGAGAATGACCGGGACGAACACGAAGCAGAAGCAGAAGCCGAAGCGGCAAACGGGCTCCAAGCTGGAAGCCAGCGGCGCTAACGAGCCTGTGCCTTGGAGAGGCGGCTGCCGCTTCGCTACAATTGTTGCCAAAGTTGAATGCCAAAGCAAATAGCAGCACAGGGACGTGGTTAGAAAGGCTGTAAGGGGAGGTGGAAGAGGTGCTGCGCTATTCCTGTTCCCGGCTCTGGGCAGCTGAAAACTAAATGGAAATGCACAAAAAGCAGCGCAAAAAAAAACCAAACGAAACAGAAATGCAGCAGAAATACACACAATGAAATGAAAACAACAACAAGAACAACAATGAACAACAAGCCAAATCACAAAATCCGATTTGCATGGATTTGTTGGTTTCTTTTGTTGCCATTGGATCCTTGCCTCCTCGCCAATGTTCGCTGCCCCGCCAATGTTGTTCCTATTATCCTGCATACTATTCATATTGTTGTTGTTGCTGCTGTTGTTGTTGACTTTGTTATTTTTTCTTAATGTCAGCTCAATAAAAAGTGCTGCCATCGTTTTCTATTCTGCACTCCGTTTTCTCCATATATATTTTGTTTTTTATTATTATTTTCTGCTGTTGTTGTTGTTGTTTCAACTAAATTGTGTTTTCCCTGTTCATTCATTCGTTGGGTTTGTGTTTTGCACCTCACTCACACTACTACTACGACACAGACTGCAATCTGGCCAGCACTTGCCACCACTTGCCACAACGCTTGTGTGCCCCTTTGGGGTGCTACAGAATTTTTCAGTGATTTTTACATGTAAGCATCCTTGTGAGCTGTGGCATGTCCGCAATTGAAGCAGCCAATGCCCCTCACTCCCTCTCCTATCCCTCTTGGCCGTTGCCACTTGCAACTTGCCACTCGCCATGTTGACTGCTGTTTTTCATTTATCTCCTTTTCCTTCCTTTAGTTTCCGTTTTTTTTTTTTTTTATTTCACAATATATGTTTACGGGTTGATTTTTTATACGACTCTGTCTGTCTGTCTGTCGGTCTGCTGCCCCCGAGCCATGAAGGCAGGCAGTCAACAAGCCAGCGTCAACGAAGTTGTCATTTTCGACTGCTACATGGTGCATGTGGCACACATGCCACATTCCACATGCCACCAGAAATCGCCCACATAGATCTCCACTTTGCCAATTGTTCGATTTCATTGCACATTGTTGCGCATTTTTCAGCTAAACTCTCCTGTGTCTTGCCTCTCCCATGTGTGTGTGTGTGTGTGTGGTGCCTTACAAGAGTTTCTCATGTACAATAACGTAATCTACATAATTCTCTTTTTCAGTTTGATTTTTCTCATGTTTCTCATGTCAACATTTCCCAACAACGTTTTTACCCCCTCGCTTTCTTCTCCTGACCAGCAGCCAACATTTGACTTTGGATTTGAACACGCCACCCTTGTTGCAGCACCCCTTTGCCCTTGCCCCCCCGCTTACATTTCGGTTGTGTTTTGTGATACCCTGTGACCATTAAATGCACAAAAATAATAGTTAAAACGGGTTAGGTTTCCTGTTGTATTATTTTACATTTCGTCATCATTAAAAATGTCAAAAATGATGTTTAGTTCGTGACTTGATTTAAATAATATCAGTTTACTTGGGTGGACCCTGGAAAACGAAGGGAAAATTTAATACAGGCTATAAACAAAAAAAACAAGAATTAAGCAGAAATCTAGCAAGAAATCTTGACTCTACTTTAAGGTCAACTGCAGGATATCTATAAGTCGTGCACCCTTTACATCCCCCCCTCACACACCCACACATACACCCACTCTTTGTGCTGTTGTCATTGTGTAGTGTGTTCATTGTGTTCTTGGTTTCGCCGCTGGTCTACTCACTTTACTCCACTTGTTGCTCTTGTTATCATTGCCGCCAAGTGGCAGCCGCAGCATAACCACAGCTTGTGCCCCATCCAAACACAGACATACCCAAAAAAAAGAAGAAGAACCATGGACTAAAAGAACAGTAGAAGAGTCCGGCACACACACATAGTCCACCTTACAGCATGTGTTTGCCTTCCGGCTGCAGCCTGTGTCTACGTTCAAGTGGGAGTTCCCCCCTCTCCCTTAGCCCTTTTTCAATGAGTTAATGCGTGTGTTTTGATTGCTGCAGCTGCTATTGTGTGTGTAACGAGCCAAGCATCTGGACATGCTGTATATACATACGTATGTGTAATGTACGTATGTGTAATGTATATGGATCTGGTTCTGGCTCCGCATGCTGTCGGCTTTTGTTAGCAGGCAATCGCATTATTATGCACACTGCTCCTCGTCGCATTATGTTCAACACTGAGTGCTCCACTCGGCTACCAGCTCCACTTCTCTCTGCTCCTGCTCTGCTCTGCGGTATCAAACATGAACAAACTGCAAGCTGGACGTTTAACAATGCTTGCGACTAGGAGAAGTCGTAGTAGAAGCAGTAACAGCAGGAGCTGCACGATAACGTTACCATAATCCATCATAAGTTCAAGCATACACTCAACCCTCTCTCTCGCGCTCCCTCTCTCTCTCTCGCTCTTGACCAGCTCATTTACGGCTCGTGGCAGTCAGTGGCAGCCACAACCAATTCGGCCCAGACTTTTGTTAACAGCCTTATTTCACATACACTTAGAAAGTAAACTTATAAGTTTATTGTAAGGTTCAATATATAAATGAGAAATCGTTAAAGAATTCTAAAAATAAATTATTACTTCTTGCTGTAAACATTTTCTAAACATTCTCTCTTTCTGTTCAAATCAACAAAGAACATAAAGTTTTTTATGGGCTTTTTTCTTGTCGTGTATGTTGGCCAATTGTTGAATGAAAATCCATTTCATTTTAACATGTTGGCCACAATTAGTGCACATCCAGCAGCGCTTACTTAGCCGCAAGTTACCGCCCAACCTCCCCCTCACCCACCCCGCCCTTAGCGCTGTCCCTTCGTTACCCGCAGGTCATTCAGCTGACTTTCTGCCTGCCTGTCAAGCGCTTACTACAATATATATTTTTTGCCTTCATGGCATGCATGCAACATCCTTGTTGTCCACTCTCCCTGCCACTGTTGTCGTCGTCGTCGTCGTCGTCGTTGTGGCCTGCTTGTCTGTATCTGGACGCTGTCAGGCAGCTGCCAGCTGAAGTGGCATTACGTTGCTTTTGGTTTTGCTTTTGCTTGCTGCCTGTTGGCCATTTCGCTTGGGCATGGGCTTAAGTTGCTTTAGATTATTGCCGCTGCACAGGATTTGCTACGCTTTAATTTGCCTGCATTCCGGCCTCCACGTGCCACTTGCCACTTTCCACTTTCCACTTCAACGTAACTTCTCTTTGGTGCAAATGGCTCAATTTAGCGGCTTTCAAAATTGCAGACTTGCCCCAAATAAGTATAAACAAAGTGCAACAATTTTCTAATTACATTGTGTGTGCGTGTTGCATTCTCTTAACATGTGTGTTATGTGTGCTTGTGTGTGTGTGTGTATAAGTATGCGTGAGTTGTTGCGTTGCACGCAATCAAAATGGTGACGCCTCCCTCAGTGCCCAGCGCTGCACGCCGTTATGTGAAGCGCAAAACTTTTGCGCATTAAATTAATTAAAAAATAAATAAAGAAAATGCAAAGAGTAAATAAAAAGGCGCATGGGACAGTGGGTATGGGTCGGTATGGGCATAGGGCATAAGGAGTTTCGGATCCTGTCGTGGCCAAAAACTGCAAATTAAGAAAATGCAGCACACGACAAAATCGAATAAACAGCGAGAAAGAGAGAGGTAGAGAGAAAATGTGTGTAAGCTGAGACCAATGCTGGAGAGGGGGGTAGTTGGAAAGAGTGCGCAAAAGTGCATGCAACTGCAAATTGAAACGATGTCAGAACCGTGCCACGCCAAGCGGCAAGTATACGTTCCACTTCCCCCTTGCCCCATAGCCTGCACCACTCCAACTGTGTGGCAAGCACGTGAGGTCAGGTCGCTCGTTCATTAATCAAAACAATTAACGAGGCCGCATTTGGGCGACGTTTCCGTTTTTTGTGAAGTGCCCGCACGTACTCCGGAACAGCACAAAAAAAATAAAGCAGAAAATAAGCAACTGTGAGTGTTTTAGCGACTAGAATTTACCGTGTCCTCAGTTCAAGCCAACATGCATAAGCGTTTTAAATCTACACACAACCCAGAACTCTTTCCCCCAGCTATGAATATGATTCATTTTGAAGCCCCTCACTGTTAAAATTTATAAATATACCAAAACTATGTTAAGTTTCTGTTAAAAAAAAATAAAATAAAATCGTGGCATACTTTTTTGCGTAAATATTATTGTGCAGAAATATGCATTTGGGCAGCTCACAAAAACTGCAAACGCTTCAGCTGACTGCATTTAACAGCTTATTAAAAATTTAAAATTAATTGTCTGTTAAGTAAAGCTGAAAACTGCCAAAACCCATGAGAAACTTACCAAAAAGTAGAACAAAAAATCGACGAAACAAAAAATTATGAGGCGACATACTAAGCAAGGCGACGCCCAAAATCCTCATGTGGCTAAGTCTGCAGCTGGGAGTTAAGACTATGATATATATCAGTGGGAGAGAGAGAGAGCAAGAGATGGGATCTCCCGAAAAACCATAACAATAAGCAATTTGTCAAGCACATTGACCACATCCAGTCAGTCGGATTCCGGATGAGGCGACGCGTCGCCACGCGGTGCCACTTATGCCAGGAAAACATAAATTTTGTGCCAAGCAGCAATGGCAGCTATGGCAGCAATAGCATTGCCAATATGGAGCATGAGTGCTGCCATTTTGGAATGGTTGTGGCACATTCCAAGCGTGAAGCGCACCCACGACGACAATTTTTGGTAAAACCAACGGTCGGGGGGGTCCCACTGGCTGTCTCCTGGCCGACTGCGCATGAGTAATGGCCGCCTGTCAGCTTGTAACTCCTTTTTTTTTCCTATCCGCCTACCCACATCCTTGCCATACCCCTTCACCTTCATATGGGTGACGGCACCCGATTATGAGCTCTGAAATGAATGACGCGAACAATGAGCTGCTTTGATTTTCACGCACAAAAACGTAACACACAAAGGGAAAACTGGCTTCACATGTATAAATGTCACATAAAGTGCTTATTGAATTCTGTATGCAACTAGGCAACAGATTGAATGCTGATAACTCCATGTGAGCCCATTTGAGCAGGCTGCACTCACAGCTGGGTGTCCTTATACCAAAAAAAAATTCATTTAAAACTTGACTTTTATTTTTATATCGTGTTTTGTTATTATTCTTTGTACAAAATGTATTTTTTGGCAAATTTATTTATTTTATATTTGAAATAACAACATGTGCCTCAAGCTGTGTCTTGCATTGATTATTTTATGGGTCTCCAATTTTAAAAAATAATTTTTAGTTTCAAAATATTTATAGAAACTAGCTAACTCAGCCACGCGTTGCAGCGGCGGACCCGACAGACTTCTTCCTGTCAAAAAGATTTGTAATGTTGAATTGTTTTGATTCTACGTATCTTATAGCCGGGGCAAAAAATTTCACTACTATAACCCTTTAGTACAATGAAATTATTGTACACGATAAGTCCGAAAACCGCATGCTATTTAGAATTCAAGTGGAGAACACAGACAATATGC
Organism: Scaptomyza pallida; assembly: GCA_018152965.1. Classification (NCBI taxonomy): domain Eukaryota; kingdom Metazoa; phylum Arthropoda; class Insecta; order Diptera; family Drosophilidae; genus Scaptomyza; species Scaptomyza pallida. Next base: position 2,407,126 of record JAECXP010000260.1, on the reverse strand, counting down.
AAGCCTGATTCGTGCCTGGGCCCTATGCTGTTTAGATTTTAATTCGGGAATTCTATTATTAAAACGTTTATAATGTGTTTGTTCCCTTTAGGTCGTCATCAGACATGCAGAGAGTATGCAGATAGTTTAGAGAGTGAGTGCGAAAATGAAGAGGGCTTAGAATTGGGTTGATAATGATTATATAATTATTATATAATCTATATATAATATATAGGCTATAAAAGTCAAGAACTATCGATAGCGAATTCGAACAGAGATGCATCGTTAGATTGTATCGTAATTGATGATGCAAATAGGTAAACAAAAAAACAAAGTAGGCTTGCAAAATTTGTATTAAAATTTGTGACTGATACAGATTGGCCTGGAATTATTTCAGTCGAATCTTATTGTTTGTTATGTACACATCTAAGGTAAAAGTTTAATGTTTTTTTTTTTTTTTTTTTTTTTTTTGTTTTCTAAATTGAATTCAAAACTTTTTTTATCTGCTTATAAATGGCTTTTTATTTTCTGTTTATCTTGTGCTCTCAATCAGCTTTAAACAGCTGACTGTTAGATCAGAATTCTTCACGCCGATTAACAAAATCTTTTTCTATTGGCAGTTGGTTTAAAGAAAAAAATGGGGACATCGATGGGCGTAATCGACGTGTCCGTCGAACGACATATAAGGCACCAACGCCGACGCAGAAAACCCAGGCACTCAAAGAGGAGGTGGAGAAGCTCATCAATGTGAGGAACCAACTGCTAGCAAGAGTCCAAGCTTTAGACAATCCACCAATAAGTACAGAAACGGATTTATTGATTTATAAATATCGGGCGCACATCGCTAGGTTGGCATATATTTCACATATGCTCCTCTATCAATTTGGAAATGCAGGAGCTGCCGTACATGTGTCCACAGGGCAGGGTGACGTTCAGATGTGATAGGTTCGAACCCGTTTCGTTCAAACACACGCAACAAGTGGGTTCTATGCGATGTACTTCTTTCAATGTAGATTTGAGGTTATCATATTCGACACGTTCCTGCTCTAATTGTGTTTTTATGCCATCCACAGTCTCATTTTGCGTTTCTAATAAAGGCTTTATCATCTTCTTCAATCGATTTATAAATGATTATATACTTACCTTAGGCACGCGTTCACACCATCTCCATCGTCGTCGCCTTGAATCGCCATGAACCTGAAAAGAGAAAAAAAAGTCAAGTCTCACACTCAACAAAAAAATTCATTATTCTACAAGTTATTCAAGCGAACACATCAATAGTTTCCAACAAATTTTTAATTGTAGAAAACACGCACTAAAATTTCGAAATTTTCATAACATTTTTTATCGTAGAAAACGAACAGGATTTCCAATTTTTATTTATGCAATTTTAAATCCAATTCAGCCAAGTCAGGTAAGTCTTACTTTCTGTGAATAAATTCACTATTCTACAGAAAGTTCTCGAGAACACATCGGGAAAACTTCTACAAATTTAAAATTTAACCAACCAACTTAATCTTTTATTTCGTTAATAATTCATCGGAAAAATTGTTTGTTAATTGTTTGTTATGTACACATCTAAGGTAAAAGTTTAATGTTTTTTTTTTTTTTTTTTTTTTTTTTTTTCTAAATTGAATTCAAAACTTTTTTTATCTGCTTATAAATGGCTTTTTATTTTCTGTTTATCTTGTGCTCTCAATCAGCTTTAAACAGCTGACTGTTAGATCAGAATTCTTCACGCCGATTAACAAAATACTTAAAGAAAAAAATGGGCGACATCGATGGGCGTAATCGACGTGTCCGTCGAACAATATATAAGGCACCAACGCCGACGCAGAAAACCCAGGCACTCAAAGAGGAGGTGGAGAAGCTCACCAATGTGAGGAACCAACTGCTAGCAAGAGTCCAAGCTTTAGACAATCCACCAATAAGTACAGAAACGGATACTCAAGTGGTGGAGGGTAAGCTGCTCAAGCAGTTTTCAGCCGATGTATGTGAAGATGCTATAAATCGATTGAAGAACATGATAAAGCCGGTATTAGAAACGCAAAATGAGACTGTGGATGGCTTGAAGAAACATTCAGAGCAGGAACGTGTCGAATATGATAACTTAAAATCTACATTGAAAGTGCACGACTTTCTGCAGTCCTGATCCTTTGAGCTGCATTTCTTGTTTCGATTTGTTCTGGTAATTGCTGAGCTCTTTCAACACGTTTGCGTCGTGACCCATAGCTGCTCGCGTTGTTGAGGTTAGATTTTATGGTATCTCTGCGTATTGCTGGCATTTTAAAAATGTACGATTTTAAATAGTAAAAAAAAAAAACAGTTATGATTCAGAAGCTAAAATTTTTTGTTTTTTAAAAATTTTATTTAATTTATTTTAGTTGTTGGCGAAGCAACGCGCTCCGGATAACTAAATAATTTCATTTATACGTTGAATAGAATTATTTTTCCTACTGAATTTTAAATGTAGCCTACTAAGATTTTGCCATACATTTTGTATGGGAATATCAAAGTATCACAACAGCGCCATCTATGGGAAAAAATCAACATTTCAAATTTCTAAACCATCTACAATACTTCATCTTTCGAACGGATGCTAGAACAATGAAATCGGTTCAGCCGTTCTCGAGTTAAAAACAGACATCACTTTTTGAATTGATTTTTATATATATAGATAAATATTTAATATATTATAAATAAATTTATAATAATAAGAAATAATAAGAAACCAACAAAATTTTATATGGAATATCCCAAAATCATGCTTTGAGCTCTACATCGGGAAACACTTATTTTTCTTGAATTCTAACCAAACAATATGTGATAAAAAATCAACTTTGAAGTTGAACAAAATTAGTCGAAACACAAAGCCATTATGACATTTTTTCAGGATTCAGGGTATAAAAAGAAAAGTCAATTGGAGATTCGATTTAACTACTGAAGCAGATCGACAAACAATTTAACTGTAGGTCATATGCGGAAATCCATTCTTTTGCATGATTTACTCAAATTTATGGGCAACGGAAAAGAAAAACAATTCCAGTGAACTTAATATGTGTCGTGCTTCAGAATCTGATTTTGTTGCCATTCCCTTTGCCACGGTCCTTTACTCAGTCCTTGCAGTGATTGCAGCTGATAATCAAAGAGAGGAGCAACAGCAACAACAGCAGCAGCAACAGACAGCAACATTGTTTCTGTCCGTGTCCGTATCTGTGTCCTGTCGTCCTGTTGTCCTTTCGATGTCCGCTTCGTTTATGCAACAATTAAAATTCGCAATGAGCGTGATTGTAAATTAAAAAGATTAAAGCAAAAAAATATATATATAAATTGTATATATATATGAGACATGTGTGTGCGGTTTACGTGTTTGGCCTCCTTTTTGACTGCAACGGCCTCTCCAATTTACAGGTACGTATCTTAACTCGACTATATAATACCCGTTCTATAAGGCAATTGGGAACACTTAACAATTCACATTGCATGTTGCTTTCATTTAATTCGAGTTTTTGTTTAAAAAAGGCAAACACCGGGGAGTAAAATATCAAATATATCATTAAATATTTCCATAGCAATAAATAGAAAATGACTTTATTATAATAAGTATACGCATGACAAGAATATATTTAAATGCATTTTTGTACAATAATATTATTATTAATTCGAGTTGAGCCTTCTGATCACTTGTTACATATAAGCTTCACACTCTTAAGCCACCCCATGAAAATAGGGTATTAAAAAAATCTGATGAAGGCATCGCATAAAATATATGCACAGCATTTTATTTATGATTTCCGTTGATAAATGCACACAGACCCAAAACTACCAGTGTTGTTGAACACAAAAAATCACGAAGGCAAGCGTTTGACAAAAGTGATGGACTAGAAGATGCCCTCAGTTTTAGAACTAAAGCACTTCTATATAAATGTTATGTCTAAAACTTAAGAGCCTATATTTTGGTGCATAACATCCCATAAGCTGCATTCATTGACTTTAACTTATAGTTTCTTAACTTTGACATGCACTTCTCGTACTTTTTTAAAGGGTATAAAAAACGTGAAAAACGAAAATCTTATCGAAAAATATGCAACATGATGGCTTGCTTTTCCGTTGTTCGTTCTATATATACACATACATGTATACAAATATATATTCGCCTTGCAGCAGCTGTTGCTGTTGTTGTTGTTGGTGTTGCGGATGTTGCACTCACAAAGTGCAGCCTTGACACCTGCCCTGGCTAAGAGCAAACTTTGCAATTAACTGCACCAATGCAGCTGGCAACTTTGTCCTCAACTGGCACTTAGTTGCCCTTTGGCCAATATATAGCGAAGATTCCTTCTACTCCTCTATCTTCTTCGTCTTCTGCTTCGTCTTCATCTTGGCGCTTCGACTTGAAGCTTCTTTAAGTTTAATTATTTTTCAAAAATGCGAAATACGAAAATTGCATTTGGACGTTCAGAGACACAGTAGAGAATGAGAGAGAGAGAGAGAAAGCGTCTCTGTCTCCTATTTTATTTACACAGCGCGCCATCCAATCTCAGCCAGCAGCCTTGTAAATCAGTCAGACCAAAGTGAAGTGCCATGTTGTGGAAGAGGGGGGGGAGGTACGATTATATATAGTATAGGGGTGTGCAAGTCGCGTGCTAAGGTAAGGGTAAGCTTCTACAGTTGCCATTGCCGTTGCTGTTGCCGGCTTCGGCCAGCATATTTGTTTTGTTGTAAATCACAAGCAGCAGCAGCAGCAGCAGCAGAAGAAGAAGAAATGTTGTAACGTTGCAACAGCAACGCCGCACCGCTGCACCACTACACATGCCACTTTACACCCAACGCAAACACGATTTTCATTTGTATTGCATACCAGCGAGGGGTGGAGACGAATTGTTGGGGAAGGTTCGCGTTATTTATGCACACCCACACACACACACACACACACCAAACACCCCTTACCTTCTGCTAGCTGCAGGGTGCTTTTACTTTTGCTTTTGCTGCTTTACTGTTGCGTTTCTTCTTTCGTTTCTTTTTGGCTGCTGCTGTTTAACAAAGCGCATAAATTCGCTTGCAACTGTTGTCCTCAGGGGAAGGGTGCACACTGCACACTGACCCAGCGTACATGCTCTCCACCCACCACCCCCTCTCAATACCCTTTTTGTAAAGTGTTCGTTTCGGCTTGCTGCGCTTTTTCTCATCTGCCTTTCGCCTGTTTTCCCTTCTTTTTTTTTTTTGCTCTGTTTGTTTGTTTGTTTGTTTGCGAGCTGGTCAAAACGATTTTGCCTTGGCTCCCTTGGCTATCCTGGTGCCCCACGCCCTTGCTGCCCTTGCTGCTGCTGTAAGCATATGCAAAATGTTATATTTTGCGCCCTTATCTGGGCAGCTAGCGACAAGCAAACCCAAACCCATACCTCGTACCCAAACGTTGTCCATGGTCTGTGCGCAACCCCGCGGTAAATATAATAAAAAGTAACGCTTGCAACTTAATCTCTGACAGCTCGTTACCCGTTTGCATGAGCACAATATTCATGAGCTGCTAAGCTCAAGTTACACTCACTTGGCCGGCAATACAAACCCCCCCCCCCCCTTTACCCCCTCTGTATACAATTGTTTCACCTGACGCTTTAAAGTGAAATATATTTATGCATTTGTGTTTACTTTTTTACTGTAAAGTGTAATTTTTGACATTTCGATTGAATTACCGAATGTGTGTGTGTGTGTGTGTGTGTTTTATGTTTATATACAATTACGTATGCTGACCGCGCCGAGGGCTCAAATGTGGCCGATAAGCGAACTTCAGTTAAGTCCAACACGCTGATAAGCAGCTGCCACACACGCACACCCATATCCACACCCACCCGCACACCCACACATATGCATACAATTAGCTGCGACTAATGCCCATAACAGCCAAAGTGAACCACACACACACATACACTCATACATACATTAAGCATTCATTGGTCAACAGGGACAACTCGCAATTGTTGTTGTTGTTGTTAGCAGCTGCGTGCTGCCAAAACCAAATGAGCAATTGACTTGCTTGCCACACCCACACACATACACACACACACACACATATACACTATGGCACAGTGGCATTATCTTTGCGTTTTAATGTGTCGGTTTATAAATAAATGGCGATTGCATACATAAATTATGCATTTTAATTTACATTTATTTACACAATTTTGCAAGTCGATTCGCATCGCAGCTCATTTTAACATTTCCCCCCCTCTCTCTGTGCCTCCCAGCACTCTTCCGTTCTCCAACACAAATTGATTTATTGTTTGTTTTTCGCTGCCGGGCAGCCGACATTAAATAATTGTCCATTTATATGATTTAATTTGTGGCCAAGGGCAGGCCGACGGGCAGCCAGGCGGCAAAACTGTGCCACGACGCGTTCGCATTGACTAATTGCAAAATACTTGCCCCGGAATGGACAAACGCATCTGCCACACACTACCCCCTCTCGCTTCTTAGCAGGCTGCCTGCATATTGAGGTTAGTAGGCTACCAGTGTTGTTCAGTTTGGGTCAAATAACGCACCGGAAATCAACCAAAACCAGAGAAGGAGAGACGCACAAAACCGGAATGCAACAGGGGCCAGGGTGTATGTGGCAAGGATTGCCATACGGCTATATAAATAGATGATGAATGTATGTGGACCGCACTGGCATATCCGTACTGCTCTCTCTCCCTCTCTCTCCCCTCTTTCTCCTTTCACTGTTTGTATATTTAAACAGCTTACCCCAAAACGACACATGTGCCACACGTGTGTGTGTGTGTCTTGGTTAAGCGTTATAAATTATGTCAAATTTAATTTGAAATCTTGTTGAAATTGCCACATGTTTGGTTTCAATTTACCCTGTACACTGCCATGGACAGCATATCGCCTGGAAAGCTATGCATTTGGCATATACACCACACACAGCACAACATGTCTTTACACTTCAAAACAGACTCAATGAAATTGCAGTTATTTAATACAAATGTGTGGTCATCATCGTCGTCTTCCTAGTTGTATTATTCAAGGCAGCTCAATTTTGTTTCCAATTAATTTGCAATGAAAACGCATCATTTGCACTCACAACTTTTCACTTTATATGATCAAAATTTGTGGGATTTGTGAGACAGATTTGGCCCTAAGCATTAAAGACGTTAAAGACATAAGAAAGTAATCAAATAGGCTAAAACTTGTTAGCAGTTTGATAATATTAAAGCTTCTTAAATACCTTCATTTAATTTTATATTTTATCACAGCTTTTTATACTTAAAGCTGAAACTATTGTTTAATACCAACTGCAATTAAATATTTTATTAATCTTTTCATTAAATAAAACCCAACTAAATTTAAACAGATTAGATTTAATTATGCATTTTAAATTGTTTATCTGTGGCTAATTGAAGTTAATTGCGCAACAAAAAAAAAAGTTTTTTATCCAGTTCCATTAATTATTTAAAATAAAAAAAAAAGATTAAAACAAGTATTACACACTTATATTAATGGTTTTAATGTAGAGATAAGCCATTTAAATCATAAAAAACAAATAATGTAACAAAACACAGAGTATCAGCGAGTCGTTCATGTTCCTCTAGCCCACATCCATACTCGTGCGTAATTGTTTTTGGCTAAGGATCAAGCCGTTGTATCAACTTTGACCTGGTTGTGGACAAAGCATTTAAGGCGGCATTTAGCGTTAGATCTCAGATGAGACTGCAACTTATCCGGGCAAACGCTCAATGGAGCAATGTATGTCTGCAAAGGAGTTAAGCAGCAGGAACTGATGTTGATGTTGAAATGAAGCGAACTCAAGTGCGCTCGCTGCCCGTCAAGGCGATCCCTGGTAAATGGCCAGTGGAGTGAACAAGTCTACAAAATTACTTATAAGTCGAAAGTTGTACAAGTTTTTGCTCTTTCATTCTTTTCGTTCTATATTATTTTTATCTTATTATATTATATTTTTTTTTTTTTTGTTTTGTTTTGCCGCTGCGGCTGCTGCACATGTAAGACATTTTGAGCTATGACAGCAAAGGCAAAAGTCGTTAAAACTTTATGAAAGTCAAACAGCAGAGACGCAAAAATAATAAAAGTGCAAAAAAACCTAAAAAAAACAACAAGAACAACAACATCATGATGATGATGGAAATAACTAAGGGCAACGAAACGTGGCGGCTGAACCGTCGTCGGATGCGCTGGTCAACTGCCATAACTACCATCCACTTTCAACTTATTCAACTTATCCACCCAGATTATGTTTAGAGTATACTCTACAAAAGGATATTTCAACTTTTTTATGTGATATAAAAGATTTGACTTTAAAATGATAAAACAAATATTTAATATCGTTAAGAAAACTCGTTAAAGTTTTCCTTTGTTAGTTTCTAAGGTTTGTTAGCGCATTTGGTATTCGTCATCTTTAATTTGACTTCCTTTTTTTTTGCCTCCAGTTGTTTTTTATCCTTTGTTGCTGTTGTTGTTTGCTGTGCAGTGTCTTTGGTTGCTTTGGTTTGTTGTGCACTATTTGGTTTTTGCTTTTGCATTTTGCAATTTTTTATATAGCGCCATAAATGCTGCCAATGGCGCGGCCAACCACCGCAGCTAACAACAATGACGTCCGTCCCACTCTTAACATTTGCCATTGCCCGCGTTTCACATGCTCCATCTTGGTCTGCCACGCCTGTCAAGCGCTTTTTCCGCTTGCAAAATGATTTGATGGCGTCGCATCCGCTCCAAAGTGTAGCGAGGGTGGAGGCAAGGATCTCAGTTCCGCGCTGTTTGCGCTGCATAAGATAATCTTTCATATTGCTATATTCTTTTTTGTTTTGTTATCGTTGTTGTTTTGCATTATGCGACAGTTGCGCCCAGTTGCGATGAGCTAGTTCAAGTCCCAAGTCCCATGTCTCCAGTCTCGAGTCTGGAGTTGGAGGCAGCCTTAAACCCAACGTTATCAATTTGATGTAAAGTTTTGTATTTAACTTTGCACTTTTATTTTTTTTGCTCTTATTCCTTGCTGGTACTGGACACCTGACTTTGAATTGGGACTGCCACGCCCTGGTGGCATCCACCCATTTTAATTTTAACTGTCAAAGCCGAGCGTTGAAATCATAAATTTTATTAAGCGCAACCGTGCGGCCATTTTGGAAAATTGACCCCAAACTTGTGGACCACTCGGAGGCAGCAGCAGCCTCTCAGCTCTTCTATTAGCGCAGTTTAATAAAAAAGTTTCCGGCCCGGTCGCTTAAGTGCCATCACCGAGTGGGTGAGAACAAAAAAAAATGCCAAATTCTACCTAAAAGCCAGCGACTGCCAGAGACAAGAGGCTTGTGGTTAATATGCAAGTATATAATACACATACTATACATATATACTATACATGATTATGGTAGTATATACATAGGTGCGTACAAATATGCTTGCTAAACTTTTTTAATGCTCTGCCAGCAGCAGCAGCAGCAACAGCAGCATTTTTATGATTTTTTTTGGCTTCGGTTTCCGGGTTTTCTTCGTTGTTTTTCATTCATTTTGGTTCTAATAAAGTCATCATAATAACTTCATCATTATTGGCGCATAAAACAAAATTTATTTATGTTCCGCTTTTATGCATTAAGCAAGAAAAAGTACAAAGTGAAAGACAAAATAAATGCTTTTATGTGCCCCAAAAAAAACTGCCTCCATCCCCACACAAAGCTTATCAGGGGCCAAACATCTTCGTCATCTTTAGCATCCCCATTCACCCCATCCTTCATGTCCAGCTGCCTATCGTTCATATGTATGGTATGTATAGATTTGATGAAGGGGAGGCTCAGTATTTTTTATGCGTTTACGCATTTAATGAACTATGATGAGGGTTCGAGAATTGAGGACTGAGCACTGAGAATACGCAAACGGTTTGGTTCTTAACTTAACGTTCTCGTTTCCCTTTCTTTGGCAGCCAGAAATCAGCACCCTTTTCCGATTTTTATTGAACTTTTTTATTAACTTGCGCATCAGAGGCAATTTATTACCATTTATTATTGTCAAGGGAGTATGAGGTACTCATAATTTTTAAATATTTTTTAAATATTTCAACAGCTTTCGGGCAGCCTTTCCATCCTTCTTTATTTATTTTTTGGTTTATTTATGCATATTTTGTTAAAAAACCGAACACATGAAGACGGCAGGAGAGACAGAGACAGCAAAAGGGAAAGAGAGAAACAGGTATGGAGCTGTGTCAAATAAATTGCGAAACGAGATGCCAACAACAGTAACAACAAATGACACAAAAGAAGTTAAGATTGATGTGGCAAGAAGTGGGATGGACTGATAAATATCCTGTAAAATACTAAGATGGCTTCAGTATATCGATTTCTATCGATATTTTTAGTCAAGCTAAAAAAAAGGCATAAGTCCCCATGGATAATGAGAACTTCTTGCTTAAATAATGAATTTATAATTAAATAATGTATTCTCAAGACAAGCTTACGAATCCAATTGTTAACTTCGATAATTATCGATAGCTACGAAGTTGGTCACTCCAGCTTTCCCCCATTCAGGTTTACAGGCATCATTAAGGTCAATCAAGAGTATAAGTCTAATTACCTTAAGGCAATTGTCTCGTTCCTGTTGCACAGCATTTTATCCTGTCTTTTATACCCCTTTGTGAACCTTGTTGGTTGGGTATGGAGACGTCGCAACAAGACAAACTTAACTAACTGTAAAATTTCTTATTGTGATTGCGTTTGTCATTGCATTAGTTTACAACTCTGCACACAGGTACCCATTGTGACGCACACACACACACACACAGACATACACCCCCTTTTAACACACACACACACACACGCATATGTCACGGTAACTTTTGTGCCATTGTTCACAGCGCGAACATCTGAAAATCTAAGTTATGAAAATCTGTGCGAAAATGCTTGCAGCTCTCTATGTTTCTTTCTCTTTCTCACTCTTTTTCGCTTTCTCTCTGTCTTTTGCACGCTTGGTAGCTAAAGCGCATTGAACTGTGCAAATTGCGAGCAATTTAATTTTTACTCCCTTTTTTTGTAGTTTCTGCTGCTTATTTCATTTAAGAAATCAGCTGGTAGCCACGCCCTCCGACCTCCACCCTCCTCCCTCCCCAACACATAACTAGTGCTAGAGGGAAAACTTTGCGTAGTAATACCAAAAAGTGCTCACAGCACATTTCCGAGTGCAAACTTTATATTAGAGTTGAAGTGCCAGAAACACACACCCACACACACACACAGAGATATACATATGTACTGGACAAATAAGTGGAAAAGTGTAAGTACGTGGCTTGGCTGGCATTGGGGGTCGTCGAGTTTGGTTCAGAGTCGCGTTATTTATGAGTTGCTTACACTATAAGGAACTGCAGTGGCACAAGTAACTAAAGCAGCAGCAGCAGCAGAGTAGTAGTTGCAGTTGCACAAAGGCATTGACAATGCGTATAACTACGCACACACACACACACACATAAGCGCGCAAGTCGTCGTCCTTTTGGGACAAAGTTCGTGCAACTCTCAACTCGCCAGCTACCCTGCCTGGCAACCCACCCGCACTTGCAACTTTGTGCTGCGATTTTTGCGTATTTTCATGTAATTTGAAAAATATCTCGTAAGCAGTCGCAAACGCATTGCTACGCGACAATTGCTGCATGTGAAAGGTAGCAGCGAGGGGTGGTGGGAAAAGGGTTGAATAGGTAGCACAAAAGAAAGTCTTTTCATATAGTAGCCTTCATTCAGTCACGAGCCACCTGTTCAAATACACATGTTTCTCTGCTTTTACCTTTTGCGAATGAGTTGCATTCTTTTGCAAAACTACTTTTGGTGAATACACTCAAAAAAATATACATATATACACAGGGTTTTGTCAAAGCAAAATCCTTAGAAGTTGGATTATCCTTTCCCAAACACCTAAGCACAGATTTGTGAATTTATAACAAGCAAAAGTTTTTATGCCCAAAAAATGCGATAAGTAAATCTATGTGAGTGCATTTAACTCTTTAACTTTTATATTTTCCTTTCCTTCCCTTTCTCATGTTTCACTGTGCATTATGTTGCAGCTGCATTCACACGCATCTCTTGCGCTTTGCGCTAAATTAATACACTTGCCACTTTTGCAGCAAAATAAATGCCAAACAGTATCTTTTTTTTTTTTTAATTATTTTGCCACAGAACTTGCTCCTACTCCACATCATACTCCTCCTTTACTGTTTGCATTCGCCTGCAGGATGGCGCCAATTTAATTGCATAATTTCAGATTTATTATTAATTCAACTGGTTCCCCAGTTGTTTACCAGTTAACCAGCAATCGTTATTTGCTGTTGTTGTTGAACGCAAAGCGTTTGCAAATCTCATATATGCGCTTGCAGCAAACTGCGAACAAGTCAATAAAAATAAAAATAAAAATAAAAAAAAAAAATAATATAAATATGCATTTATAATTTTGCAAATTGCGCGCACTTAATGAGTTTCATATATGAGCGCACAACGTAGTTGTTGATTTTTTTTTCATATTCTCCATTTTCTTTTTTAATTAATACCAAAGCGTACCTCCCGGATACACGCATACACATAACCATTCTCGCACACATGTATTTCAATATTAAAAGAAATAAAAAATGTTAATTCTCTATTATCATTAGCTGACTTTCCGCGAAACTGTTGTTTTTTTGCGGCCATTTTGTTGCCAGTTGAACAATGAAAGCGAAATGAATCAATTGCAGATTAAAGTACAAAAAATATGGTAGGTAGAGCGAAAGTTTGAGGGAGGAGTTAACAAAGAAAGTGATTTAAGATTTACATCAACAAATATTTAAAAGAACTTTTGAGAGAGAATCTTATTAAGTTGTTTTTACATCTCCACACACATCTGCAACCAAAGAATTCTTAACTGATCTTAACCGATGATATGCAAGTATATATATCACTCTTGTGGCTACATACAAAAGGATTTCCGTTTGAGACGTTTGCCCTTTTCCATTCTCCCAAGACGCGTTATGTGGCAAAGGTTGCAAAATCAAAACTAATTTAATCATGTTAATATAATTACAAAAATTAAGCCGTAATCATCACACACACACACACATGAAGAGACAGGTAGCTAACACCTGGCAGTAGCAGCAGCAGCGGCGGCAACAACAAACGCAAAGTAAAACGACCCAAATTATTTTTAATTCCCCGCAGGATAAGCGTACGAAACGAAATGAGCAGGAGACGCCTGGATATACAGCAGCCTTAACGCTTACTGTTCGCTTCCGACATACCCCCCTCTCGTGCCCTCTTTTCACACTCCTCCACCTCCAAGTACTGCAATTTATTCCAAGCGCCCGGCAACGCGTCGCGTGCTGCGCATATTAACAAAATGATTATGAAATTCATAATTACAGCTCCGAGTTGTTGTGTGTGTGTATGTGTGTGTGTGCTCGGGTCCATTGTGTATTGTAAAATGCGTCAACACATTTGCCAGCCGACGCCTACAAATACACAAACACACACAGAACCCCGTTCGCTGCCAGTCTCAGTTCCCAGTTGAGATGGCTTTTGGGGCCACATGGCGCATACGCAATTTTCAATGCTGCTCAAATATTTGACGCTTACGGCACGTGATTAAATTAAATGCGCTGCCAAGCATTGCGACACAACTAATTAAAAACGACCAATACAGCCCCCATTCAGCGCCCTCCCCTACCCCTTAGCCGCCTTGGCACTAGTTTCAGCTCTGCTTCTTCTTTAGCAATCAGTATCAATCGATACGAATTTTTCGTGCCAAATCCTAATCAAATTTCAGGCCAATGACCAATTGAACTCCACATATGCGTGTGTGTATATGTGTGTGTACGTGTACGTATTTGTATGTGTGCTATAAACTCCCCCTTGAATTAAGCCGCATAATGCGGTTATTGTCTTTGGCATTTGGTTACACACCCACATACCCACACACTCGTATATATATATTTATGGCAATATATGCTCGTTTGGGGCTTAGATACTTAATCCAATAAATTGCAGCCGAGCGAAGCTTGGCGCATTATGCGCTGTTAACCTGTGTCGTGGGTGCTCTTTTGGCTAAATCAAATGCACTTAACTAAATGCTGCCTGCGCTCAAATGTAGGCAACAAAAAAATAAAACAAGCGCAAAACAACTGAAGAACTAAAAATTGCGCTAAAGTCAAATTGTTAGGATAAAAAAAGGGCGTCGCTCCCTTTGGGCCGGCCTCAATGCTCAGCGTGTACATATATATATTTTAAGTTAATTGAAATGCGGCAGAAATGTGAAAAGCAAGAAAATTATGTATAAAATGGAAAAGTCGAATCTGAAATGCTCTAAGAAAAGAAAACTTTGGACACATAAAGAAGTTGTTTATGTGCATGGTTTTTATATTTTTGCGTAGAAAAACAGATATTTAAAATAAGGAATAGTTATAACTAGATTAAAACTAGTCTTAACAACTTACTTATTATCTCATATACTATAAGAAAGAATTATATAAGAAGTATAGTATAGTAACGACTTAAAATTCTAATAAATAAATGTAATTTATGTCAACTTAAATATTATTTAGGCAAATAAGGTCTTTTTCAAACCAATATACTTAATAAAGCTAGACAAATAAATCATTTCATAAGTGTTCACTTCAATGCACCACACAATCCATAACAAACTTATGAGACCCTTCTGCAAGGGTATGCTAAGGCAAAAAAAGGTTTCACTTTGGGTCTCGACTTTTTCCTTCGTTTACGGCTTAGGTCTTCATCCTGGCGGTTGGCTTGCTCTTTTTTTTGAGATGATATTTATGATTGTGCGTACGGTATGGACTGGGCGAGGGTGGGTGAGGGAACTTGTTGAATGGCACACACGTGTATGTATGTGTGTGTGTCTGTGTGTGTTTGGGTTTGAGATTGCAGGCGTTGGCCATGCAATGCGCTTAAGCCTCATTTATTTTTCATGACTTGGCCAGCAAAAATTGTAATTTCATTACCAGCAAAACAGTCAGACAGAACTGACAGAACATTCAGGCTGGCAGGCTGGCAGGCAGACAAGCAGATAGTCAGACAGACAGCTGGACAGACGGACAGCCGGACAGACGGACAGCTGGACAGATCAGGTAAGGCAGGATGGCTAAAAATTGAAACACACTTGAAAAATGAAGTGGCCAAAAGAGAAGCGAAACACATTCGGCCTGCCATCCAGCCATCCAGCCTGCCAACAACAATTTTTATGAATTTTTAAAATTGTTTTGCTGCTTTTAGCGGCTGCGGCGCTGATTTCGCAGTCATGGGCCGAGAGGCTCTGTAGTTGTAGCTGTAGCTGTAGCTGGACGTGTGCGCCAAAGTAGACCCAAATGCCTGGCCACTTGTTACCTATTTTACGTGGCCACAAAATGGTGGCGACCCTCTCTAGCTTAGTGTGTGTGTGTGTGTGTGTTTGAGAGAGAGACTCTGTGGCCAAAGTACTTAAGTTAAATGGCATATACTTGGCGTTGGGTCTTACCTTACCTTACCTTACCTTAGCGAAGGACTCTGCACTTTAGCTTTGGGTTTTTCGGTCAGAGTCGACATCAATTTAAATTGAATTTTCACTTACCACATTTTGGTATGCAGCGCAGCTGGCCAGCAATTTGTTGCTTGAATTAGCCTAATGTAAAATTAAAGCCAAGCCAAGAAAGCCAGCGAACAGCAAAATGCCTCACTGCCTGACTGACTGAAAAATCCTTAATTGATTAGGCGCCACATTTAATTAGCAACGGAATATGACTGAAATCGAGCCACCTTTTTTTTTCAGCTCATAAGAAGCACATTGAACATTTTGTCGTGGTAGCGTGGGCGGCGTATCACCAATTATGCTAATTAAAAGGTAGCAGCATTTAGCGGCAACAAAAAGGCTGCACACAAACACAATGCGCGCAAAATGCGTGGCTATTCTTAGCAGCGAGACACAAAAGCCGTAAGTAACTAAGGCTTAGTCGAAAAGGCAAGCCAAAGGAAGAAGGAGAAACGAGCGGGTGGGCAATTGACAAACCAAGCGTTATTATCAGAATTTGACAGCGAAAGGGGTTTGGGTTTGAGTTTTGTGTGTAGGCTGCACTTGACAAATTAACATAAGAATTGGATTTCGAGTGGGTTGACTAAGCTCACTTCCGTTTATCCTGCCACAGTCTACGCCCATGAGTCGCGTGTTAACGAACCTGTTGATGAGTCTCGAGCACAAATATTCAAATTTGACAGACTAGTGGATAGATAGATAGGGTGGATTGGATGTGGCCTTGCATTGTCTGCTTAACGCTAGCTGCACTAATTCAATTAAATATTTGTCTTTGTAGTTGCCGAAAAGAAAAGAAAAAACAACCAAAAACAAAGCTAAAAACCAAACGAGCGTATGACAAAGACAAGAAACACGGAACACACACAAAGACAAAAGCCTGCCAGTCTAAGGATAAACAGAGCGTCCTTCCAGCCAGCCAGTCAGCCAGTCAGCCGGGTAGCCGGCCGGTTCTGTAAGCTATAATGCAAATATTGTATAACATAAGCACGACGACGACGACGACGACGACATTATATAAAAGTGAGAGCGCCGTCCTGGGCGTGATCGTGAATGCTGCCTGTGTGTGCAGCAAGCAATAAATTTATTGCTTTTGGGAATTTTCCACTTGATGGCATCTAATGCGATTTAGTATTTAAATGAAGGCAGCCCACGGCCAACAGCAACAGCTACAGCTACAGAATCCTCAGCCTTCGGAAGGACAACAAAGACGATAAACTCAGTGGAGCGCATTAAAATAATCTTAGCCAAGGCCAGTCATATAGTATACCAAAAAGAAATGGAAAATATTTGCTAACTAAGCCTCATAATTTCAGACATGTCCGCTGTAATAAGCAGCATACCATTTCGCTTCGCTTAGCTCCAAGTCGGATCAAACTATCAATTCCACATACTAAACACACACACACACACACAAACATATGCATATGTGATATATATATTTTTGTGTATTTTGTAATCCCTTTCCCTTTTTCAGCTCCATTTTCCGAGGCTGCTTGTCGAAGCGTTGTTGGCGCAAATAGCATTGAAAATAGTTGATTGAAAATGCGCTTGCTGCATGGCAAAACTCGTCTCTCTCTTTACCAACGGTCACACACGAGTGCAATGCCCCTCTGTTGTACTGACTGACTGACAAGGCAATCTAAAATGCTTTTTACAACAGAACGTGTGCAGCAAGCGAGGCTGGTAAGTTAAAGTTGCCTAAGGGCTTAACAGGGAAGCTTTCGTTTATAAGAACTAAATTTTAAGAGCTCCAGCAAAATTGCCAAAAACTAATTAAGCTATTAAAAAATGTTTAGACAACTTGAGTTAGTATAACAATAGAATGTTCAATTACTTATGGATTAATCCTTCTGAAAATCCTTCTTAGCATACTTATTTGTCAACCCAATGGCAAGTCTTCATTTGGCAATAAACTAAAGACCATTTAAAGTCTAAAAAAGTGTCATAAATGCGTCTTGAAGATATTTTATATTCATAAATAAAAGCTGATAAACATAAAATGTGCATAAAAACATATTTTTATGGCTCCCAAGTTGCACATAACTTGATCAGTTGTAGTTGATAGTCTTTCTAGGTCAATGGACTTTAAAACACTTTTCCATGTTTGCAACAGAAGCGTAATTAAATAATTTTGATTGTTGGTTTTTTGTGTTTTATTTCAGAAAAGAATATTATTTTGAGCATGACAATATGTTAGTTAAATAAATAAATAAATAGTTGGCATTGCATAAATATGTAGATGCGCACACAATAGTAGTTAAAAATAATAATAATCATAATAATAAATTATTATATAATAAAAATGAACGTAAAACGTGTACAAACAATAATATAATTATTCGTGTTTATTTATCTATATCTATGCGTATGCAAATTTGCATTTATTCACTATAAATATGTACGTATACACGATATCGTTTTGTATGTGTAGATTGTATATTGGATTTGATATTAATGTGATAAAAAGTACAAACAACAAGTAAGCCAAGCCGCAAGTTACGCAAATTGCAAAATGCAAAATGCAATATGCAAATTTTGCACAAAAATACAAAGCATAAATAATTAGAGGCATAACAATTGACTTTTGTTTTAAAATTAACCAAAAAATAAATAATAAAATTAACTAGCCGACACAAACACACACTCTCACACACACACAGACACTCGCTTAAACATTAAACCAACACCAGATAATAACAATAAAAATTAATTGAAAAACTTTGTAAGGTGAGAAAAAAAAAAACAAACTGTAGTCGAAAATTTTTTCACTTTTCATTGGGGAGAAGAGAAAAAATTTTCAAGGATTACTACAACTAACTAAAATGGGGCACAAATTAATATATGTATAAATATTCGTATTTAAGTTTATGTTAAGATTATTAAGATTATTTATTACGTATTCGTTACAAATTGTTCGTTTGTTTTGTTGTTCATAGAACTTACTTTTGATATATCATAGATATATGGTTCCTAAAATTACCGCAACACCTTCTGCTGCTGCTGCTTCTGTTAGCTTCCATCACTCTACACCCGCTACCCTCGCTGCAGCAATACCCTTATTGAGTGCCTTTGAGTTTGTGTCCTTGCTGCTGTTTTTTTATGTGTGTTACGTTGACTATTTTGTGTGTCCTCCACGTTCGCTGAGCTACTAGAGAGAAATACACACAGACGTCAACATAAACAACAGCAACATGCAACAAGGATACGGCATGACGCAAGGACTCGGGCATGGCTGCAATGGCATGGATAGAGGCAGACGAGGACGTAATGCTTGAACCAGACAGCATTTGAATAAAGATGTCGCCGGTAAGTCAAACATATGCATTTCAAAAGGTGGCGTGGGGGGCGCACACACTGACATGCAATATAAAATTGATTGCTTGATTGCTTGAGAGTAACTTAAAGCCGCAAAAACAGGACGAACTTACCTTCGCCAACCGTCAGCGGCTTTAGCCTAAACAACTTTTGGCCAAGAACTCGAAAGACGAGCCTCAAAAACCACAAAAAGTTGAACTAATGCACGAACTTACCTTCGTGCCTATAGATTATATACATATATATTCAAATATATATGTGTATAGAAATTATAGAAGTTTTCATATATGTACAAGCACTAAAACTCGCTAGATCCTTGGGTCTAGTCGAGCATAGTTGCGGAGCAAAGTTGGTGGGTGGTTGATTGGTTGGTTGATTCAGTGGTTGGGTGGTTGAAATAAATAATAAATAAACTTAGAAACTAGTCAACCAGCATTCCATTCGCCTTTCTACCTACTACTGATGATAGGGCTGACAAAATTGATAGACCAAACGCTGTGATCTCTCTGTCTTCTTCATGATGCCCTTCTTGTAGTATTGCCTTATTGAACGCGACAGCTTGTCATAGTTCATGGCTGGACGATTTTTGCGTCTGCCCCATAACTTGGCTACGCGCACCGAATCCTCAATCTTGAAGATGCCCTTGCTGCGATCGATCCAGCGTATGGCCGTGCCATTTATCTGTGGTGCAGCCAACAGCTCCTTGAGGAACTGCCACAAATGAATGTGTGAGCCGCCACCATTTCGTGCACCACCTGTGCGTTTGGCTGTTGTGGGCGTTGTTGTGGGTGTAGTTGTGGGCGTGGCCATTGTTGGCAGCACTGCGGGCGTTGCAATCACCTCCATATCTTCATCGTCTGTTAAAGAAAAACGATTTCATTGTAAGCAAATATGTAAAGTTAATATTTTTCTTAACGCACCTTCGCTTTCCTCATGATCAACATTTGTTGTCGTCTGATATGCAACTTGTGGCGTCCAGAGTGTGGCATCCATTTGATTGCCCAACTGATCCGCATAGGACATCTTCCATATCTCCAGTTGTGCGTGCAATGTGCTGCCACTCTGCAAAAAGTAGGGGAACAAATAAGAAAGCGAATAAATATAAATTTCAATTGAGCCAAGGTAAATCTCGCATAAATCTCAATCTCCCCAAACTGCCCAATCTAGACGGCATATCAATTCAAATTCTAACTGCTAACTGCTCGCATAAATTATGCGTCCCGAACGCTGTCTGCAGTTGCAACAGCAACACCAACAGCAACAACAACAAACAGTAAATGGCCAGCAACAACAACAACAACAACGACTGCGACTTACTTTCACCTTGCAATGTCGTTGCTGGTCGTTGGCTCAATTCAAGTGCCGTCGCCATCGTCTTTGTTGTTGTTGTTGTTGCCGCTGTCATCTGAGCTGTGGATGTAGCTTTAGTGGCTGCAGATGGAGATGGAGCTGAATCTGAATCTGAAGCTGTCCATAAAGCAACGCACAGTGGTTAAAAGCAAACAAACCTTGAGCTGTTTTATTGAAATGAAAGCAAATGTGAAACACTTTGCAAACATGTTAAAAAAAATTATTTTAAAAATCCTTTTTAAACAAAATAAAATATATTTCTTGAAAACTTCTTATCAAAAAAAAATCACCAAGAAAAGCTGTAGCTCAAAAGATATTACGTTTCCATTTTCATTTATACCATACTGCAATATTTGTATATTAAAATATGATTGCTGCAAAAAATCTTTCAAGCTTAACTTTCCAACTATTAAAATGATCACTTAGGCCCACTGTGCATTGGCCTGAAGCTGAAGCTGACGACGACGCCGACGCCGACGCTGTTGCTGTTGGAAGCTCAAGCTATCGCTGTCGCAGTTTGGCTGGCTCGTAATCACCAAGCAAGCAACCAAGTAAGCAACCGACGAAGCAAGCAACGATGAAGTGCTGTTGTGCAGTTTCACCAAACAACCTTCACACATTCTTTCACCTTTACAGCCATGACCACGGTTACTAATTTTGCTGTGCGGCTTCGGTTTTGGCTCTCTTTCATTTCATACGCTTGATGCTCGCTCGATTCGGTTTCAGTTCGCGTTCGTTGCTCAAGTCTTTTGTTTTCATTTTGTTGCATTCGAAAACAACGAAAACAACAACAACAGCAACATTTGATGCGTCGCACATTTCACCCAGTGGCAAATGTAATCATTCGTATATTTTTGGCAAAGTGCTGACTGGCACTTTGAGTGTTTGAGGCTCGACTATGTTGTTGTTTTTGTTGTGTGTCGTTGTTGTTGTGGCTTGGCTTTTGGGGGAGCGCATTTGGAGTAGATTTTTGGATGCCGCAAGCTTTTCTGTTTTTGTTGTTCGCTTTTTTTTTTGCCTAATTGTTGGCAACAGGTTTGCTTTCCGATTTGGTCGCGCCTGATCTGTGGGCCATGACGTCAACGCCAGTTACGAAACTTGTTTTTTTGTTTTTGTTTCGAATTTTTTTTTTGATTTTTATTTGTATTTTTTGCCTCTCTCTCTCGTTTATTAACTTAACTTGAAGTTAGTTTGATTCGTTTGTATGCGAAATTCAATTCAATCGCATTGATTGGTATTTTTGTTTGGCTTCGTTGCGGCCGTTTGCTTTCTGCCTTTTGCCTTTTGCGTTTTGCTTTTGCCTGTTTTGTTTTTTGTATTTTGGCATTTGCATTGTCTTCGCTTCTCTATGCTTATTAGCCATACCCCGCTTCGATTTTGTAACACCCAATTGTATTGGTCAGGTTGAGTAAGTCACATGTTTGTATATGTTTCGTTTTTTTATTTTATCTATTTATTTCGCTCTTACCTCGGGCAGTCGACGCGTGAATTCCTCCTCGCTGAGTAATGCCAATGCAGCGCCATCCTCGCTGAATTGCAGCTCCAGATCGGCAGCTGGTGGCAGCTTGAACTGCGCCAGGGTGGAGCGTAGCCATGCGTGTACCTGAGCGGACGTCCAGGCATTTGGATCTGCACAAGAAAAAGAAATCAAATGACAATTAAAATTTGTTTAAAAATAAATAATAAATATTAAAAAATAAATAATAATAATAAATAATAAATAATAAATAATTTAATACAGCTATCATTTAAAGCTTTTAAAGATTTTTTTCTGTATATAATATTAAGCGGGATTATAAGCTAGAAATCTCTTTTTATACCACATTAAATAGTTCTTCACACGATAATAAATATTTAAAAAAAATTAAATATATATTTTGTATCTTTAAACCGAATTTTCTAATAGAATACATTGTCATATTTCAATGACTTAGAGCCCAAGGCTTAATTTTAGGAAAAAACATTGAATACTTCAGCAAACTATATGCAAAATATCATTTGAAAATTCATAAGAAAAAATTCCTCGTCACTTCAAAATGTTAAATGCAGATCAAGGCTAAGTGAAATAATGTTCTGACTCACCTTGCGATATTTGCAGTTCCGCACAGATGGCGTCCGCCTCACGCTTGGCATGCTCCAGGGCCAATGAAATGACTGGCTCAAAGTCGCCACGGACCTCAGCTAGGCCGCCAATGAAGGACTCCAGTGCCAATGGCTTCAGATTGTGCTTGCGCTGAAACGTTGTGTCCTCCAGGCACTCCCGGAGCACCTGATGATTGGGCTTAATATCCAACTGTTGCTGCTCCTGCTGGAGCAAAAGTGTATTCAAATCAATGAAGCTCTCCACGTCGGCATCCAAGGGCTCGGCCTTGATGCTGCCGCCGCTGCTGCTGCTGCTGTCACTGCAGGCAGAGGAGGTGGAGCGGGGTGATGGTGTCTCGCAATTGGACTCGGGTGGCGAGGGTGGCAATATGTGCAGCTCCTGCTTAATGCTCGATGCATCCAATGAGGGGCAAGGACTGTTTAAGGCAATCGTAACTGCCGTTATACTTGTTGTTGCCGTATGCAAACGAGGCAAACTCCGATTGCAATGGGCTCGATTGGGGTGAGGGGTAGGCGCTGTGCGGGTATGCAGGCGGTGGCGGTATCAGCTGCTGACTGCTGGCTGTGGCATATGTGGCAGTCGTAGGGATAACCTGTTCCTGTACTCCAGTACACTCCCAGGCACTCTCGATCTTTATCTGTGGCGCGTTGTATTGATAGACGGTGGTCGGTATGCCGGCGTCTTCCGGCAGCAGCGACAAATCAAAGCTATCCGCATAGGCATACGCCGAGTAGTTGTCTGTTTGAATTGTGGCAAATTGTGAACTGCAGCTGTGCGGCATCTGCAAAAACATACACAAAAAAATTAGGCGCCACATTCCACAAGAACTGTTAATTGGTTATCAGCCTCAGCCTTAAACACACAAAATACAACACCAAAAAAAATTTTATTGCCCAACTGGAGCCACTGTTTAATTAGCACATTTTAAGCCAAAGTTTTAAGTTTTTTTGCCTTTCTAATTTCGAGCTGTCTTGGCACCTACCTGCCCTAAATGTGGCAATATTTGTTTTATGTTTTGTTTCTTTAATGTTAACCTTAAGTTTCCAAGCGTTTGTTGTAGCGCTCTCAGTTCGTGTCAAAAGCTAGATTTGTACTAAGCTCAATATCGCATCGATTTTTACATTTATCACAACTATTATTAATAAAGCCGAGTCGAGCCGACTGTGACTTCATATCACGGCATAGACAATGTCGTGACGTCACACACACAAACACACACACACAACAACAACAGAAAAACCCACAAACACTAGCTCTCCAGCCTCTCAAGTGGGGTAGTTGAGTGCCTAATGGACAGGTGCAGATGGCAAAGGGGTACAGGCATAAACTAATAACAACAATGAGAGACGTGTGCTTTTTTTTTGCTATGAGCCGCAAACAATGACGCGAGATCCAAATCAAACGTATCTGATATAATATCTACATACAAGCCCCAGCAGCCCCCTAACAATGTGAATTACTTTTAAGAACATTTTCTTGCTATAAATTATTTTTTGTGTTGTATATTTTAATGAGCCGTCGTTTGAGAAAAGGAAAAACCCTTTATTTAGGTTGTTAAGAAGGCGTTAAACAATATCAACGAAGGGATGATAATATCATCGATTATTGAATGATTTTCGTCTCTTTTTTGCAGATACAAAATATTTTTAGGGGCATATCTTCGTTAGGGCTTTCGAACTAGCTATATATATATTCTATATAGTTTTGTGCATAATTTTTTTTTTTTTTTATTTTTTTTTTTTTTTTTTTTTTTGTTTGTTGTCTACTTGCAAATAAATATACATATTTTGCTAACTGTGCAGCTGCGTTTGTTGTGCCTTTTAATTCATTTTATTTAGTTTTTTTGTTGAATTTTATTATTATCTACGATTTTTGCCTCTGAGTGAATGCTGAATGCGGGCAAACTGGTTTTTCATTAAGCTCACAGCAGTTGGCCCGCAACACAGGCGGGTGGCACAGTGTGTGTGTGTGTGTGTGTAGTGAGTGTATTCTGTTGTGTTGTGCGCTTATTATTAATTTAACAGCTCATTCTGGATTTTCCGATTTGCAGTCTCAGTCTCACCGAGCCAAAGAGATCGAGGACGTCGAGGGTTGGACGAGCGCGGAGCGGTTGGGGCATGAGAGGGGCTTAGAGGGGGGGCGTGACTAGTTATTGCCATGTAATTTCTATTGCCAATACAATATTGACGTCGTCGATTGTTGTTGTTGCTGTTGTTGTTTTTTTTAGCTAGTCACGATGTTAATACAATTTTTATGTTTTAATTGTTGGCTCGCACAGGGCGTATGAGTGATTTTTGTTGTTTGCTTTTTCTCGTCTAGCTGTTAATTGGCAGCGCTAAAACTTAGTTTAAATATTGCCTATAAATGTTCTGTGCTTTTTTTGCTCTCTCTCCTGCTTCTGAAGGCCCAAAAGGGTACTTCACCCGTGGGGCCAATCAACTAACTGGATTTGGGCTGGCCAACTAGCAAATACGATATGTATATATGGCCCACATGATTCAACAGGCTCCAAGAACACGAAGCACAGCAGCTGTTGCTTGCCTTTAAGTGACTCAATAAAAAACCCATTAAATCTTTCCAGCGTGCTAAACAAAGTGCATACATAGGGCATAAGGGTTTGAGGGGTGTATGTTGTTGTTGTTTTTGTGTCAACCAATTGCTGCTATTTATAGACCATAAACAGTCAGGCAGGCTAAGCTAAGCCGGCATGCAACATTTTTATGGCCAAGGGCAATTCTTTCTGTTTAACGCTGGCCATAAATTCCACAAAAATCAAATAAAATCGAAAGTGCTTAAATTCGTTATTGAGGAAGTGCCTAGAAAAACGTCAATGAATTATTAACAAAATGAAACTACAACATTTTAAGCCCACTAGCAAATGTCATTAACAGATTTTTTTTAACTAATGTGATGGCTTAAAAAAAGCTTTATTGCCCATTAAACTAAATGAAAAATAAATTGATTTAAGCTTCACAGCAAAATGCTTTAATAAATAACAAAAACACATCTTAAAAAAAATACGATAAAAAAACCAGGCAAAAGAAAAAAATATTAATAATAAAATCCTGGATTTGCTTATAAAAAAAAAATATTAAAGCAAATTTGTATTCATATTAAACTGTTTTTACAAATTGCCCAAAAATAATAAGAAATTTTGTTTCATGCACTACGAACCAAGACAATGCCCACATCCTCAGAGTGTATGTGCGTGTGTGTGTGTGTGTGTTTGGTGGGCAATTAGATCATTTGGGTTATTCCATTTAACGTTTCCTGCTGGCTTCACATTGCGCTCAAACACAATACACCGTACAATTTAATTAAATCTTTTAACAATGTATTTTTGTGTGTCGAACAAGCTCAACTTCTGACGGAGTTTCCAATAGCCTACAAATGTACAAATTGTATTACAATGTCTGGTAGCGAACAAAAGGCTCTTTATTTTTTGCAGCAGCAACAATAACTAGAACCATAATTCATTGGCAGTTCTGACATGAGACGCCTGTCAATAAAGCTATCAGTGTAGATTTGAAATAACAGCCAGCAACAAAAACACATACATATGTTTACGTATGTATGTGTTATATGTATCGGCATATCACCCACAATAAACGTCACAAATTGGTAATTTGAAAAATAACATGATATGTTTGTTCTCTATGGCTATTGCTCTGTTCCTGCTTGTTTTCACTGCCAAACCAACAACAGGAAAAAATCGCGGAAAAAAAACAAAGCACCCCGACAAATTCCAAAGAGCCAGCGGCTTCGGTGTCAAAGTTGGCACAACAATGGAAAAACAATAAAAAAAAAAACAACAACTCGCACCCATTTTTAACCACAAACGGCAATTGAGTTTTTTTAGGATTATGGATTTGAACCGACAAACATATATATGCATATGTATTTGTGGCAATCAAGTATGAATTTTGGCAGACGCCCAATTGATATTTTTAGACATAAACCACACGTTTTTAATAGATCCATTTAAATGACAGGTCTATTTTTATATATCAATTTACAAAAGTACCCCAAAAATAACAAAAGCAATCCACAATTTCTATAAATAAATATATTTGCATACAATTAGACGTGTTGTAATTACTTTTGATGTGTGGGCTGTGAAGATTTAAAAGCTAAGCTGCGGGTTTGTTGATGATTTATGAAAGTGTTTATTGGAATTGTGTTGAGTAAATATTGAAGAGAACATTATGCTGTACTCGATATAATATATTGATCTTAGTATAAAGGTATACGTACTGGATAACTTATTTCTAGATTTAGGGGTAAATATTGGATTGTTATGTTATACTCGAAATGATAAATACTGTGCTTGGTATTTAGTATACGTATTGGATTATTTGACCCTAGGTTTAAAGGTAAAAACTTGATTCAAGAGAGTTGAAAAAACATAACCATACGAAAACAAATAAGAATAAAGTCCCATATTTGCAAGTAAATAAACTTGTTTGTACATTCCTAATTAGCTTATTCCTTGTCTACAAACATATAAAAAAGTTATCATGTTTACTTTAAAAACTCACAAAAACCTTATTTACTTACTTTCAAAATAATCAACTCAGATTATACAAAATTTGAAAGGTTCCTTAAACCAAAAAACATTAAGTACACAAATAAATCTTTGTGCATGTTAAAATTACAACCAAGTAACGACTTTTCTGTGTATGTTCCCTTGAAATAATTACCTAAATAAAGTAACATTCTATGACAACAATAAAATGAATTCACGTTTCTACGGTCATATCAAAAAATCATCATATTTTTTATGGGCCAACGCTCACATGATGTGAAAAAAAACGATGGAATATTTATCTGCGATTTTGTGTTTTGCTTTAAATCTTTCAGTTTAATGCTTCAGTTAGCTGATTAAAATCTTAAATCTAACAAAACAAAAATGAAATCATAACTGAGTCATGTTAGAAGACAGACACACACATGTGTGTGTGTGTGTGTGTAAGACTATGAACAAAAGAAAAACAAAATGAAATGTAAATAATGAAGAAGCGTAGGCCACTAAAATCCAGAGCATATCTTAAATTCGTGCACACAGAAAAAATACAGATATATACATATATAAAATAAATGTATTGAAAGCAATGCGGTAGCAAAAATTGTTGATTAAATTTTTGTGTGAATGTGTGTGTGTGTGTTGAAAAAAGAACTACGCAAATGAGAAAAATGCCTTTGGAAATTAGCAACAATCAAAATATTGAACAGTCTCTCTGTTCAAGTAAAATAAATTGATATATGCTCGGACCACGAAACAAGTTTAAAAAATATAAAAAAAAAAAACAAATATAACAAAATTCATTAGAACAATTTCAAAGACAAGAATGTGGCACATGTATATGTTAGTGTATGTGTGTGTGTGTGTATTTGTGCTATGCTTTGGCTTATAATCAAATCAAGTTTAGGTTGTTAAGAACATTCGCTTTAAGCAGCGACAAAAGCTTTATTAAAGCGACGATCAGATAAGAAGCAAAAAGAACCCGCCAAAAGCAGCCAGCTTTTATAGTTGAGTTTGAGTTTGAGTTGAGTTAATTAATAATAAATGAAATGGCCAACGCCTAAGGCGAGCGCACGATCTATATAAATAAATTAAGCGCGGCTTTACAACAAGGCGCGCCCAGACCTGGGACAAAGAAATCATTTGCCAACCTTGAGGCCATATGTGTGTGTGTGTGTGTATGTGACAAAAGGTTGCCGTGCCCCCAGCATGACCCTCTCCTCTTGCACTTCCCCCACCCACTTTGCCTTGCCTAGTGCTATGCCATGCGCCATGCCAAAGTGAAGGGGTAACTGCAACTGCAGCAGCCTTGAATGTTTTGTTATTGTTGTTGCCACTTTGCTTAGCTGCCATGACCAAGTTGATGTTGATGTTGATGTTGAATTATGGCCAAGTGTTATTTAAATTAATTTATATATTGTATACATTTTTTTTGCTGCTTTGAACTAAATAAAACAAACTATGCAAATGTGCTAAAGCCTCAGGTGTTCCAACAACCAAACAAACTAACCAAAACCAAGAAAAAAGCTAAACAATCGAGCAGCCAACTAGTTGACTAACTGACTGAATGACGAACTTCAGCGACAATTGTCAGTTAATCTATTCTAATCGCATTATGGCTGTAGAAGAAACAGAAATACAAACCCCTTCGGTCTTCGCCAACAACGCCGCCACTTTGGCAACGTTTGAAGTGTTGTCAACAGCAGCAGCAGCAGCAACAGCAACAGTCAAGAGTTAACAGGCAAGAGCATAAGTGCACAAATCCATGTATGTACACTGAGAGAAACTAAGGAAGCTAGCTTTTAGGAAAGACCAAATCGTTTATGCTGTCAAATTGAGGACTTTAGACTTTTATTGAATTTATTATATTCTAATCTAATCAATATTCTTATCTTGTTAATGTTGATTTTCGTTTAAAAAATCTTTAAAATATGAATTTTTGTTTTTTCGATTCGAATCTTAAAAAGAAAACACTTAGTAAACAATAGTGTTCTATAAACATCTAGAACTTGGAATTTTCTCCAAGTGTATGTACCACACCGTCAGCAAAACGTACTCACAGATACTCACACTCTCGCAGATACTTGTGTATGCGTGGGCTAAGCTGTCACAGCGACAAGACTTATTTCTGCTTATTTTTACATCGCTCGTTAATTATTTTTATTTGGTTTCGCTTGGATTTTAGCCGTCGTACGAATAGATCGCAATTCGTGACGCCGCAATTTTGCTGTTCTATTCTCTTGTTGTTGTTGCTGTTGTTGCTGTCGGTGTTGCTTGGTTCAGTGTTTGGATTTGTCGTTTGCATTGCATTTAATTGTCGACATTTCATGCAACACAATAAATTGTTCTGTGCACCCCACAAGGTGAAATACTTGTTCGTTTTAGTAGTAGCCCAACGGCAGCATGCAAAAATGGCAGCTTAAGATATACATACTAATGATCTGAGCATTTCAATTATGCTGTGGTAACAGACTGCATTAGAGCATGGCTTAAAGCTTGCCAGCGATAAGAACACATTGCGAACGCTTTATGCAAATATCAAATGCAAATGTTGAAAACTGTAGCAAAAATCTATAAATATGTCAACTGTTCCGGGTATTTTGAAAAGGTTAGAACCTTTAAAAACATTTCCTTAAGATATTATGAATAATATTTGCATAACATTATTTGAAGTCTTATGGCGAAACTAAGTCAATATGGAAAGGTCTTAGCTATAAGAGCTTAAGTTATAAATTTCCTCTTCTAGTTGTTTCTCCAAATAGTTTTTCCCACAGTCTTAAAGTACATTCCAAACAAACTATTCAAAATACAATTATGAAAATCAGCATAACTCCAGCACAAACCGATTGCAACATAAAGCTGTGAGAGAGAGGAACTCTTAATATGGCACACATTAACCATAAGCCATAAACCAATCCCCCAAAGCTATTTAGACGCCCTGAAGAGTGCTCACTGTTGGGTAGAAGAAGAAGAAGAAGCTCAGACACAACAGAGAGCAATGTAACCGCATATACACACCCACACACACACACAACACTCACACCTACACCTGTATGTGAAGAGACCATTCCCCTTTTTAACCATGCCCAATTCCAATGTCTAGGCAAAATGAACTCTATCAGACAATATAGCTTCTGTTGCTGCTGTGAGAAACATGTTGTTGCTGTTGCTGTTGCTCATTATGCAATGCACGCATTGGCAATTATTCTGTAGAAAAGACAGAGTCAGAGTCAGGTAACAACAATCGTCTTGGCCAACTCATTTCAATTTGCATAAGAGCCAAGAGCCAAGAGGCGACATTTACGCGATTTGCAATGCAACAACAAACGCAACAATCATTACTAAAATGTATCTATGTACATAAAATTATATACACACGTATATAATAGCAACAATTTAGCTGCAGCCACACCCCAGAAATGCCACAAGCTGATTACATTGTGTAATTGTGTAAGTTTGATTGATTTTGCAAGTATGATTAGAAATATATGGAAAGAAAAAAAGAAAGATGGCCGTAAGGGCCAAAAGGTAAAGCCAACTAAACGACGTCGTCTTAAGTTGCAGACTTGTTAACAATTGTTATACATATGTATATATCTTGTTGTAAGGTGTTCTTTGTGGTGAAAAGACTTGAAATATTTATGTCATGTTCGTCTCTTTTTTTCTTACTTTGCTTTCTTTGTTTCCCCTCATCTATTTTTGTATTTCTTTCGTTTCGTTTTTTTGTTGTGTCTTTGCGAAAGCGGCAAATGCGCTTGCATTTTTAATTGTTGGCCAAGAGACTAGTATTTATTTTATTATGTCCATAAATATAATGAGGCATCTGGAGTGTCGACATGGCAAAATGGCCAATGGCCAATGGACAACTCCAAGTGCATTTCTAAATGCTTCTTCTGTGTCAACAGCAACAGCAACTGCAGCAACAGCAGCAGCAATTGGAAAACGCGAAAAGGCCAACAAGATGGCCAACAACAACAACAACAACAACGTGCAAAATCGCCACAGCACAGACACATTTCCATCAAATCAATCAAAAATGGTAAATACAAGTTTTTTTTCTGTTGCTGTTGCAGTTGCTTGCAGTTGTTGCTGCTTGCTTCTGCTATTTGTTGTTTGGTTTTTTCTTAGCATATATAGAGCTTAAGTAGGTCCAACAAAACTATCTGATGCCTGATGTGCGTCTGTCTGTTCGACTGTCTGTCTGTCATTGGAATGCACTTTCCGAGTGAAATGCCAGCTTGACATTGTTGCTGTTGTTGGTTGGTGTTGTTGCTGCTGTTATTGTTGCCATAGTTGACAATCATTTAGAATCACTTCTCGCAAAATGAAAGCATCTTTTGAAAGTTGCTCTGCCATCGTTTGATGCCTTTGCTGTTGTTGTAATTAAAACGGAATGCCATAAGACAAATGGAAAATGTAACTAGCAAGTGTAGCAACAGCAACATCTATGACAGACAATGCGACGCAGTGCAGACTCTCACCTAGTGACACTCATTTGTGCCTGCTGCCTGCTGCCTGCTGTTGCCTACTAACTAACACAGATACATAACACCTACATATCATACGAATATATATATATTTGAACATCTTTTGTTGCTTTGCTACTTTTGCTAATTAAAACTCAGATTGATGGCTGGAGAGGAGGCGCTACGTATACTTAATAGGCATTATCTGACATATGTTGCGAGGCAAATTGCGCATAATATTCGAGCACACGACACACGAAGATGCTGATACAAACAATTCTACTTAAAGTGATAACAATTTTCACTGTTGATAAGCGCACAAGCACAATAGGTTATCAGTCTGTCAAGTCATCAAGTGTTTGTTAGTTCGCTATTAAATATATATGTACATATCAAAATGGCACCCACATGCACCCAACCACCCAGCAAACAAGTAGCTAGTCTTTTGTATCTAGTTGTTACTTACCTCGCCCGCATTTGTCATGTACATCATTTTCTCATACTCCATTTTTGTTAGTTTTTCCAGCAACAGCAAGCAAACAGCTTCAGTCGGTTTCACGTTGGTGAGAATTGCGCTAAATAACCGTTTCTAGCTATGAGCTATAGTAGCTGTATCTTTAAATATATATATTGTATCTTTTTGGCGTGTGCGTGCAAAATTTAACGTATGCTGCGAAAGTCTAGCACTGTCTTTGGCTGTCTCGTTCTGGCACGTTCTCTTTCTGTTTTGATGTTTTTTTCTCAAATATTTAAATGTTTAACTTGTTTTAGTTTTGACACTTGTGCTTTTTATCAATGTGCATTAAATAGTTTTTTGTATATTTTGTTATGATTTAGTTATTGGTTGCCTTGAGTTTGAGGCGAGTTTATTGTGTTTCACAGCATTTTATTGTTAAAATTTCCACTTGCAAACTTGTTGTTGCTCTCTTTCACACACACACAAGCACACATATTTTTGATTTTTTTTGCTCACAATGTCTCTTTCTCTGTCACTCTTTCACTTGGCTCACTTGTGATCTCTTTCTCTTTTTCTTGTTTCGTCCGCTGTGAACCGTTCACAATGTCTTCACGCTCATTTCTGTGCGCTGCGTTCGCAACGATCGCGCTGCTTACCTCATGCGCCCACAAAAGCTTTTGAGCCGCAAACCGGTTTGAAAGCTTGCGTGTAAGCGCGAGCTTTTTACTTACGTCGCGTCGGTTCGCGTCGCAAAGCTATCAAATCGATCAAGTTTTTAGGCATGCAGTTGATAATTGAGCTTGAAATCGCACTCAACATCAACAACAATGGCAACAGCAGTGCCAGCAGACGCCCACACGCCCCATTGGACGTGAATGTGCATGCAATATAGTGTTGAGCCATCAAGTTCAGTTCAATGAAGTAGTTCATTATAACCTTTTACTTTAAAATATTCATAGCAAGTTATGTAATACTTGAAATATGTAAAAGTAGATCTAAATAATACTCTGTGCCATAATTAAGTAGTTTATTTATTTATTTATTTACTTATTTGTTTATTGTCAACTAATATCAGTGAATAAAATTAAAATTAAATCAAATTAAAAATAGAGCTTAAGCTACAAAAATGTTTAAGATTAATGAACAAAATTTAAATTTAAATCAGTAAGCAAACTGAAATGAAATAAAAAGTTTAAAAAATTAAAATATTCTGGGAATTCAACAAAAATTTAATGATCCAACATTTGTTACTTCGTTTGATATTAAGTTCATAAGAACCCAAAAGTAACGATTCGTTGAACTACGGTGACAACTCCTAGCAACTTACAAAATGTCCAAGTCACTCAATGGTGGGTTTGGTTACAGCTTTTGTGGCCATTGTGTGCGCTGCGGGGTTGCCAGACCTACCACAAGACACACTCAACTGCTTGCAGGCGTGTTTCTGTCCCTGACGCTCCTTTGTGGGTGCATGTGTGTGTGTGTGTGTGTATGTTGCATTATCGCTTCCGTTTCCGCTACATAAGACTGTGGCAGAGAGCAACGTTGCAACTTGCAACGTTGGCAGCGGAAACAGCAAAACACAATTTCGAAAATCTCTTTGACATTTATATTTCATTGCACAATGACAATTCTGCAATTTTTTGACAAGTCATAAAAAGCACATGACAACTGCAATGATGACAGCTTCAACTTTACGCGCCAAACTCCAACTACAACAACAAACAACTGGCTACAACTTTTCGTTGCCCTCTGGCAACACTGGCATTGGACCATTGGACAATGACTTCAATGCCGTCTGCAGGACGTCGCGACGCGTCGTTGTCGTATATGCATCGAAATGAAATTACGCCGCCGCCCAACCCAGATGCCATTAAATTTTAAGCTGTTTTTCTCAGTTCTGCTAGCAGCATAGATATTTATAACAGGACTCTAACAAAACTGAAATATGGACATTCATAAGCACAGACAACAACTTTTGGTACTTGACTAAAAACTCTTGAAAAACTATTGTACTGCATACCTAATGGACTAATTAAGCATATTGTTTGGAACTTTGGGATCTGAAAAACAAGCTTACAAATTCTTTAACAATGTCAAGTAAAGTGGTTTCAAAAAATATAACTTTAATCTGCGTAATGAAAAGCACAATAAATAAACAAAACTTTCTGTTTAACATATGCAAAAGTTTTGCGGAAACATGAAATTTAGTTCAAAGTTGAGTTTGTTTTTATAAATAAAGGACGATTAAGAAATTATTGTATACTCGGTTTCAATCTAAGAAGTTTTCTTGTTCATATTTATTATTTATGTATTTTCTTTCAACTTTATTTCTTACTATTGAAGTTATTCAAGTGTAGAAAGCTTTACGCTCCGCCCCACCCCAGGATGTGCCTTAAATCCCTTTGATGACGCTGATGACTTACTCCATTCCATTGCAGACAGGCCAGATGCAGTCGGAGTCTCAAACAAAGCAAAAAAGGTAAATACAACACAGGACAAAAGATACTGCAATTGCACGCATAGCTGATGGCTTGCCGATAGCCATCATTATGCAGGACATTGTAGATGGCAAGGATAGCGTGTGCCTCCCCGCTAAGCTGTACCAGCTTCAAGCCTCCCCCCCGCATAGGCATCCTGTAACAGAAGCGTCACACCATGAAAGACACGGCCTCCTCCATGTGTAATGAATAGCCAGAGTCGCTGATGACCAAGGATGTCCTGCTGAGGGCAGTCAGGCAGCCAGGATACCGGACGCGCGTACAGCAGTAGCGCCAGCCCGGCCACGTTTCGAGTACGTGATGACGGTAGTGAGACGCGCAAAGACCGCGACAAACAGTTGGCACAGAGCAACGCCGCCGCCAGCAGCATAAGCTTTGGCCAACTCGGCATCCAGCAGGCAATGGGGAGAAACACCTCCTTGCTCTGAGCATATAGGGATTGTGGCAAATTCTCGCCCCAGATGCTGACGCAGCAGGAGGCGATGCACATGCGGCAGAACCTAAAAACGGAAGCGGCTTAGACAAGTCCACAAACAGACACAGACTCTCTTCTCTCTTTCACTCTCTAACTGGCAGACACTGGCCACTAAGCATCATTTAATCAGACTGATGCATGATAAATCAGGAGCCAATCATGGTCAGGTGAGCCCGTTTGCAATGCTCGTTGCCACTTGACGTGCCAACCATCTAGCCTTGCCGGCTTGCCAGCCTTGCAGCCAGCGAGCATCACACACACACAAAATTGCTCTTAAATCAAGGCAAGGATTAATGCGTTTGCTGGAATGCATGCTGACCACAGAGGCACAGATATGACAGGTGCATGACAGAGTTTCGAATACCCTGTTGAATCGAAACGCTTTGAAAGGATACTTTCGGTATACCCATTTGTCAATTCATACAGGGTATACAAACACACACACACAAATAAAGTGAGTGAAATAGTATGTTTGAGTCGTAAAGGGAACTCCGAGCAATAGGCTGTCTATGGGCTGACAAGGTATGTATGCATTCGGGACACGGGAAATGTGAAAGAAGGGTAAATGATTTGTTCGTTCCATACGGGGGGAGACACACAGTGCAGCAAGTTGGCAATAACATGAGTTAAACAATTTGCCACACTGCTGCAAGTAAAGACGTGAGGCGTGACAGCATACGCAACCGGATTGCCGGCCAACGAGACACTTCCGGTGTAGAAGGCCACCAACGTATTGATGTAGATGAATGCCGTTACGTTTAAAGCGATGCACAATGAATGCCCAGCGCGGGCGCACTCCGGAAATGGATCCCAGACCCATCCTCCCCTTGCCCTTTTGAGCAAACTGTTGCACGCCTGTCGCCCATTGCGTAATAAACGTCAGCCGCAAGCTTATCCTTCTCTCTGCGTTTGTATGTGTGTGTGTGTGTGTGTGTGTGTTTGTTAATTCTACTTTGATGTGGCTTGCACGGCAGTTACCTCAATTGGATATCGCATTTGATAAGGGGAGGGTGATGGTCCTTTATATAACGTCCCAATACATATAGTCGTTTCGTATACGCAATGGTGTCACTTCAACTTCAGACCATTCACATGGAAATCCGCTTGAAAGCCATTCACAAACGTAATCCGATGGTCGCTACAGGGATTAGCATGAAAATACACTACCCTACACACACACACACACACACACATTCGCAGACTATGGACCATGACCCAATGCCCAGAAGGGTATTTTGTGAGATTCCGTGCCCAGCGCCATGGTAATGATCAGGCAATGAACCAAATCGTCAGGACAGGACATTGACCAGAACTTACCGAGCAACTTGCCCAATGAGCCGAGTCCGCGGCGTTATTTTCAAATAAATAAAAATGTTAATTTTAAAATTCTCATTGCAAAAGGAACCTTGCCTCTCCCCTCTCTGACTTTAGTGCGTGTTGCCTCTGACTGAAAATTACAGTTATTCGCTGTACGTGTTTAATTATTTTTAAATCACACGCAAAGCGTATGCCAGGCTGCTGCCAGGACTCAGAACACAGCACCCAACAACACAACTTTGGCCTCCTTTTTTTTGTGTCAGCTACAAGATTATATTGTTAGTCCAGTCACGTGCCAATTGCCAGCTATTTTAACGGACTGCGTCCCACGCACATTCAACTGCCCCGAAAACAACACAAAAAAAAAAAACAAGTAAAAACAGAAAACTGCCCACTTAAAGTGCTATTTCCGTGGCGAGCCCTCTTAATTACACAGAACACCAAAATCTTCTCGCACAATTTCTACCTCAACTTAATTTGACGAATTTATAAATAGCGACAATTAAAATTATGCGAGAGACAGAACAGGTCTTAAAATATGATGCTTCTACTTCAACTTATGCTTTTTTACTTACATACTTATTAGATTTCAAAGTTCCCATCCTTCTCAAGGATTGTACTAATGTAAGTGCAGATAAGAAAAACATTAAACAACTTTCTTCAACATCTTCGTTCAAAGTTTAATGATTTTTAAAAAAAATATAATATAAAATTATTTATATATTTATTATTATATAATTGCTTCAACTTGCACAAATTTGTTCTTTACAGCCTTACTTTATCACTCCAACAAAAGGAACTTACCTTAATTTAATTCTGCTTGTTTCCAACTCCCAACTCAACAAAACTTTAAAATCTCATCAAGAAGTCAAATGAAATTCTCTTTTTGCAACCCATACAAAATTAGTCTTTTCTATTTTTGCAAAGACTCTTGCATAATTACGGATTTTCTTTGACGCACACACACACACACAGACACACAATCACACACATGCAAATGAATTTAAGTACTCAATGCATAATAAATAAAGCAAATAATCATTTTTTTGAGCTCACCGCATTCATTTATGCTGTTTGCATAGCTCAACATAAACATTGAAACTAAGGGAAAAAGAGAGAAAGAACCTGAGTCCAGCGACCGTTTGTCCTAAGAGCCAAAGTTAAGTGAAAGGTCGCAGGACACACACACACACACACACCGTTCATTGTTGATTTAAGCAAAATTCTATATATATATATATATAGATATATTTTATTAGAGTGAAAAACGGCGAAAAGGACACACAAAATGCTGTGGCTGCATTTGACTTTTATGCAAATTATGAATTCAGGGAGCGTGTCCAATGTCCGATATCCTATCCTGCTCTCTGTCCTGTCCTTTTTTCCTATTGTCCTTTTGCCGTATGCGATTCCGGCTGTATGCTGTATGACAAAAGTTGATTAATTTGTTGCAACTCCTTTGTTTTTGTTATTTGTCTTTTCTCTTTCAACAACAAAACTCTTTGTATAGTTATTTTTATTGCCATTTGCTGCCGCCGCTGCTGCTGCTGCTTCTGTTGTTGCTATTATTTATTATTATATTATAATTGTTGCTGTTGTTGGCATTTATTAATTAAAACGATGGCAAAAAAGGTCATCAAGCAAATTAAATTTATTTGCACGACACACAAAACATGCATAATATGTAAATTGGCTCGATTACTTTTAGGCCCGAAATCCATCTAGCATCAAATAAATATTGAAGGATGAAAGATGAAGCATGCCATTGAATGATTTTGCACAAATTAAATGCTCCTTCAGAAAATGTCTCTCAATTAGCTCGTTGCATGTGAATTTGCCACTAAACAAAAGAAGTCATAATCAAATATTGATATCAATATTTGTATGGTTATTGACATTTAAATCTTAATTAAAATATTTATGAGTTTCACATTGACTTTTAATTGAATACTTTTGCTTTTGATTGTGAAGATTTCCAGGAATGTTAAAGTTCGCTTATTTTTGTTTTCCTTTAATCTTGTTTTATATGTTATAAGCAATATCGTTATGCTTAATCTATTAA
Organism: Scaptomyza pallida; assembly: GCA_018152965.1. Classification (NCBI taxonomy): domain Eukaryota; kingdom Metazoa; phylum Arthropoda; class Insecta; order Diptera; family Drosophilidae; genus Scaptomyza; species Scaptomyza pallida. The sequence goes on along the minus strand of JAECXP010000260.1, from coordinate 2,369,056 downwards.
CATTATCATGCTTGAAAACAAATTTAGCGACAAAATCGCAGATTGAATAAAGCCAATTTAATAGGACAACAAAAACACAAGCTTATCACAAGTCGCGCTCGTTTCATGAAAAGGGACAAACATGTGCAATTCGAGGAATTTTCAGGATTACACATAAGTACTATATATGTATGTGTGTGTGTGTGTGTGTGGGTGTAAGTATATGCAGTGTCTTCAGTAAAATCATTTTCAAGTATATGGGAGCGTTGAGCTGTGATGACGTCAATAAGAACGGGAGATAAAAGAGAGAGAGAGAGAGAGAGAGAGAAAGCACACTTGACATAAAACGTAATAATGTAGAGCTCATTTGTCTTCAGGCTCAAGTGCAAGCTATCGAAAAAGGCTTACAGCAATGAAAGATGTGTATGTATGTGTGTGTGGGGTGTGTGTGTGTTGCAGGTGGATGACTCTTTTTGGAAATGGATGGTTATATTGGGAACGATAAACATGATGAGCATTTTTCCATATAAAACTTATATACATACATAATGTAGCCAAAAATCAATTGAATTATGGCACACAACGAGTGGTTGAGGGGGCGACTCAGGGGGGGGGTTGATGGTTGCCAAGACAATTGAGCAGCAAATTGTGTAGCTCAACAAAATGCCCAAAAAACGGAATGGCAAATATGGATGACTGCGTTGCCTGTCAGCGTCAAGAAAGTCAAGAGCAAAGTCCTTGGCCAATGCAAGTGACAAAACCTTATTGAACAAGTTTTCGTTTCTTTTTTGGCTATTCTATACTCTAACGGAAGAGAATTCAGGCTGTGTAATACATGTTGTATACGTGATCAGTATTAAATGCCAGTGATCATCGTGATATTGTTAAGTTCAGTCATACATGAATATATTTTACAGTCCATATAGTGTCTCTAAGGCGTATGAATAACTTTTTAGTCTACTTTTCAACATTTTATAAAACATTTTAGGAGTTTTCTGATTAAGATATTATATTTTTCAGAGTATTTGCACTTCGTCTTGCTCATCTTTACAGCACTTGCGTTCTTATTTTTTATCTTAGAACAGTTATGGCAATGGCTCGTCCTGGCATTGCCTTTATCATTGCATAACGTGCTGCTTCCTGCAGTCCTTCCTTCTCGGTATATTTGCATTTCTATACGGCATGCGCTTCATTGGCTTGCCCCAATCCTATGCACAATGCAAGTCCTCTCCTTTTTTATGTGAATCCTTTGTGCACTTACTCAATTGTCCTTGCGCAATATTTGTTTGATGCCTGATATCAAAATGTCTGATGCGATTATAAAAATACATGCTTGATTGCACCTTTTAAAGGACGCTCAATGTCCTTAAGGTACTTAAAGTCATAGCCATTGCTGATTAACAGCAGGATGTGCGCGAATATCCTTAAGCCCACAGTCAATTAAACGAACAGCAGCGCCCGCTGGCAAATAAAATGAAATCTAAATAAATAGCCAAAGTGAGCAAAAACTCCAAATGAAACTAATACAAAAGACATTGCAAGTGGGTGTGTGTGTGTGTGTGTGTGTGTGTGTGGCACGCACGCTTTGGGAATTGCTGCCCCTTCAAAAAGTTGTTGCTGAGTTGCTGAGCTCTCCATGTCATTGCACGCGTTATCCTTCAAGCCAAGGAGCAACAGCAGCCAAAGCAGCAGCTGCATGCGCATAAGAAAATTAAATAGAAAAATGGTTCATGGACAAGTTTAGCGGGGTAAAGTACACTGAGCGAAAACAAGAGTACTAAAGAGCTATTCTTATGCAACAAAAGCAAAGTTTTTTTCTTTCTCTGTATCTTCGCCTTGGTGTTAAAGGCGGGCGTGTTGCCATTGTTGCTCATGCTGCCAGAGAGACTGCGACTAAGACAGAGACTGCATCGAAGGTCCTTGCAAAGGCAAAGGGACATTGCTCTGCGCATTGAACTATGGCTAAGTAGTTGCTAGACCGAATGGCTGGCATCGCTTGGCTTGGCGGAGGCGCCTCTTGAGTCGCCTGTCCGTTATGGAAAATGGCAAAATGACAAATGCGCCGCCGCTTTCGCCGTCGCTGCACTTATAATTAGAATATGCAAATGTTGTCAGTGTTGGCAGCGAGGTAGTCGTTGTTGCCACATGTTTGTATTTATGCGCGATTCCATGCAACTCCATTTCGTCTCGCGTTCATAGCGCAACAATTTTATTGCCACAACTCGCATAATTTGCATGTAAACGCGCCATTTTTCTTACCACTGCAGTTGTTATTGTTGTTGCCCCACACCCCGCTCGCCCACCCGCTTTTAATTATTTTGTTTTTGCACAGCTCGCTATTTATGCAAATGCTTTCACATCAATTTTCAAGTCTGCGCTGCACTTATTATCCGCAGTAAGTTGCCACAGTTGCCACAGTTTGCCTCAGTTTGCGCACAGTTCGCCACAGTTTAGTTTGGCTCAAGATTGTAATTGAGTTTGGCAAACTATTTTGACGCTCAATTGATTACGCATACGCAGCGTTGCCTGCCATTAATATGCATGTTTAATATCATGCAATCATTTATTGTGACAAAGTGGGTAACATAACTTTAAGCACGAACTTTTCGCCGTTTAAGTATAATATTTTAATGACTAAATGGTATTTTGGGCTTTACATTGTGTATTTAATTCTATATTAGTCTGTTTATTAGGCAGAAGCATAAAAACAGGTCATGCAACAGTTTACATCTATTTATTTTTGCTTTTTCAAAATTTATTTTGTTAAAATAAATAGTTTGACACATTACACGCAATTGAATGGACAAACTTCTGTTTTACATGAGTGTACGAGTGTGTGTGTGTGTGTGTGTGTTTGGGCGTGAAAATCAAATTACGAACTCCACATGTAAATTAACATTTTCATATTAATTGCTATTTAATTAATTAGCCAGGAACATGAATGTGTTTTTTTCAATTTGTTACGCGCCATTTTTTTTTTGTTTGGGTATATAATTTGGTAGGGCCTAGAGTGCGCGAACAATAATAATAATAAAAAAAAAAGAAAGTCGTTAAGGAAAAGTCGCATTGCAAAGCGGAATAAGAGAAAAGAAATTGCGGGCTGCTCGCAAACTGGCAAAAGCTGGGATGAAGATGCGGCCGGATGGATGTGGTCACAAACACCTTTTAAACCGGACCAACAACGGCGCGAATGGCGAAGAGAATGACAAAGAGAGAGAAAGAGAGAGACGGAGAGAGAGGTCGAGCAGCGGTACGTGAAACGTAAATTACAATTAATTACATTTTAATGACGCTTGTTTAATTCAGCGTTTACAATTACATACACAATTATGGCGCCCAAACGTGGGCCATGGAAAAGGCAAAGAGAGAGCTAACGAAAGACAGAACGAAGTGATGCTCATTACTGTTTGGGCCAAGGACACTGCGCTGCACTGCACTGCACTTGGCTGCCTGCCCAGGATTTTTCGTATGCACTGAGAAAATGGCTTTAACAAATTTTTACCTCGCTCGCACCAGCCATATTAATGGCCACGGCAACAACTTTTGGCATAATTAACTGGCTGCACAACAGCAGCATTCCCATTCACAGTTAACTTCCCCCCCCCCTCCTCCCCCTGGCACAGAGACTACAACAATCAAAGCGAAAAGCGAGCATAAATATATGAGCACATTAATTCAAAAGGGTTCGAGGGGCGGGGGAAGGGGTGCACTGTGCAAAAATCAGACAACAGGCAAATTGAGGTGCGAATCCATAAACACACAAGTGTGAGAAGCTATAAAATTGAAATGCTGCTTGCCGTCCGCACAACAACGACGCAACTCGGGGCGTATGCGCAATGCAAGCAATGCTGTTGCTGCCGAGCAGCTGGCATTGGTAAAGTGCCGGGGCAGCAATAAATATGCTTCAACTATTTGGCAGCCGGCGTATTTAAGAGGTCTGCAACAACAAACAACAAACAACAACAACAAGCAACAACCATCAGGCTGGCAGACATTAAATTGCAATTTATGCCAATGAGTTCTTAATGTACAAGCGCTAACAACAACAACAACAACAACAACAATTGCTCAATGCCTTCTAATGGACCCTCTAACGGCAGCGGCAGTGGCAGCAGCAGCGGCGTCTGCCTTCAACTTCTGCTGTAATTTATTTGCAAATTATTATTAAAACTTTTGCCTGGACAGGCGAGGGGGTCGCTCTCCTGCTTCCTTCCTCCCCCGAACTTCCTCCCTGCCACATTCAGCTCCTAAATGATTCGCACTTAGTTTGCTGTCAGCCACAACAACAACAACTGAAACAAAACATGGCCGTAAAGTCGCGCCTATAAATCAAGTTGCTTCTGGTTTTTTTTTTTTGGGTCAGCTCTTTTGTGTTAATATATAGTATATCCCCAAAAATGCTTATTTCCTGCTATGTGCCTAACGTCCTTGGCTTCCATCTTCATATTGTTTTCTTGTTCCTGCCTGTTTATAGACTTATGAATATATTTCTTCTTAATTTTTAGAGACCCGCAACAGTTGCAGGCAAGTATATAGATCACTTATTTGAATACTTACAGTAGTTGACAGGAAGATTGTCTGCACAAATAAAATTATATGACATAAAATTTGAGTAAAAAGTGTTTCTAGAGTTTAAGGAAGGAAGATCGAGAAAAATCCTGTTCTTAGATTTAAATGCAGAATTAAAGTAGAGCTCAAACCAAGACTTTTGAAGTATTCCATACAAAAATTAGGTTAATTTTGACAAAGTTATCGCAATCGAAAGTTTTCTCCAACTTCCAAGTCAAATTTTTTCAAAGGGATGTGCTCAGGTTATTCCCTACTAGAGCCTTCTGCAGAAAGTAGTATAGTTTGGAACCCTAAATCATCTTGCAGCCTATAAGCAATTTGCAACTCTTTAATATAAATAATTTTCTCGACTACTCAAACCTACTCGAAACTGTCGAGTAAATCAACTTAAGCATTAACTTCTTACAGCTTACGTAAATTTTCTTGGAAAATAACTTAAGAAAATGAAAACATGTCTGTATGTGTGCTTGTGTCGAATGCAGCAACAAATTCCCTAAAAACAATTGACCGTATAAAATTTTCCAGTACACGGCACACTACTCGTATACGCTATTTAGTCCACTATCTGTGCAAGTGTTCCATGCTTCCGCTCATTTAGCGGCCCAGTCAAGGCAGTTAATATTAACAGGCTCTCAATTAGTTGCCAATTATTCAGCACGCAACACATGCACGATCTATAGGAATGAGATATATAGAATAATGCAGTGCTGATATATGCGAATAGCCCGGCGATGTGCTTATTCAATTAAATGCAATGCGCCAACTCAATTTCGAAATCGCATTTATCAAGCCATTAGAGTCAAATAATCACACACACACACAGGGAGAGCGAGCGATGAATGCAGACACAATGCAAATGCTGGCAGGACGATCCGACTCACATTAAAAGCAGCCGCCGTTAGCTGATAACGGAATTTGCCTACCATTATATAAGCAGCATCAGCAGCAGCATCAGCAGTCGTTTCAAGGAGCAGCAATACTCGTTGAAGTGCGGAGTAAAATCCAGCCGATGAGTGCACTTGTGGGTCGCAGACAAGCAGCTTCGCCGTCTAAGGTGGCATAAGATGATGATAATAACGATGATGATGATGATGATGACAAGGAGAACTCGAAACCAAACCAATTGTTAGCTGCCGTATTGAAAGGGGTGATGGTGGGAAAAGGCAAACCGTAATGCACGGCAGCAATCGCATTAGAAATAGTTGAGAAATCAAAAAGATTATAGACTGCAGCAGTAGCAGTAGCAGCAACTCCTGTGCAGGATAAATATGTAAGAGACCATCCCAAAACACAATGAAAAAGAAATTCTTTAGAATCACCATTGTATTTTTGTTAGGAAAATTAAAATGAAATGTATTTGCAATGGCAACAAAAGAGGCTTTAAAGCTGGATCAAGGAAAAAAATAATGAGAAAAACTCCAATTAATCAAATGATATATGAATATAAGTATAGATTAAAGTAAATCAATTTAAGACATTTAAAGACTGCTTTTTCCCCAATATATGTATCACTTCTCACTGTTGCACCTGCAACTGCAACGCTATGTGGCAAAACTCTCATAATTGAGCTGTGATGTCATTATACAATTTCATTCAAATCAGATTACAAACGTTTTACCACAAAATTGCATTCGCTGTCATTTCGCTCTCTGTGTGCTTCCCCAAATTCACATCCCCCTGCGCCCACCCCAAAACCATTCGTATTCCTATCGCCTAGCCGCCATTATGATAAATGTGCAAAGAATCAAATGAGGCTGAATGCTATTGCCATGGTTTAAGGGGCCAAAATGCACATAGATAGATAGAAGGCAAAGGGAAGGGATGGCAAGTCAGCGGGACGCTGGCATTGCCAGGCCAATTGAATGGCAGAAGAGGCTGCCCTGGCTTCGGCTTCGTGGTACACTTTATGCCCCTGGCACTACGAATTAGCGCCGTAAATCGCATTTAAATCGTAAAATTCTCGCAGCCAGCAGTCACTTTGCCTTTGCATATAGAGTGTGGCAACACGCCCGGAGACAATGTCAGCGGGGGGAAAAGTTTGGGGTAGGGCGCCATTGAGTCTCTCTTTTAGTATGCTCAAAGATTTTGATCCTATCAACTAAATTGCATTTGACAGTTGGTGAAAAAACTTTTGCATTGGAACGCCATAATTTCTGGTCGCAAAATCACACAAAACGAAAGAAAAAGAAAAGAGAATCAAAATCAGCAATTGACTTGGCTTTAATGTGTTATCAACTGTTGTAAAGTCATTTTCATTTCTTTAAAAGCATTTTATAACTTTACTTTTAACTGCAAAGAACTCTTATCAGCAGCGATCGTAACTGTTGATGTGTTTGGCACTTATCAGAGCGATAACGTAGCCGCCCCTTTAGCTCAGTGGTAGAGCGTTGGTCTCGTAAACCAAAGGCCGTGAGTTCAATCCTCACAGGGGGCACATTTTTTTTACTAAATCTTGAGTGTTTTGCTGAGGTTTTTCATTTAATTTAGTATTTTATGTTTAATTTTTGTAAATTAATTAAATCGTTCATTAAACATTTTTCAACCGAATGCTGTTCAACTTTTTAATATTAATAATTCGAAAATGAGTTTTAGCACGCTTAATTGTTTTCAACTTGTATTTTTATTATGTTTTGTGAGGTTATATATGTGTGTGTGTATGGCAATTCATCGCCAACTGCGCCATCTGTCGGCTGCAATTTCCAATCGATTGCAGCCATGTTCGCACTTCATGCGATAACTGAGAAGTTTTGCAATTTGCGGCATTGGAAAGTTAGTCTTTATGGACTGGGCGCCGAACGGGACGAGCAGAGAGGGCATTGAAGTTGAGGATTGGGTTTGAGCTTTTGGGATTTGAGCCGCGTGTGTAGCCAGTGTGTTGTACCTCAAGATTTTTGTACTTTTTCAGTTGTTTGGAGCAGAGTTGGAGACTTTGGCATAAGATTTATGCGGCAAAGTCGCAGCCGAGGCTTAAGTGTGCTTCCGCATGTTTCGATAATTTGCGTGATTTTTGCATTTTTACCCCGTCCGAGAGGCAACCCAGGCATCTTTCAATGTAGCGTAAGTGGCAGCCGTGTTGTAGCTGCATCATTAAAACTTCCAGGCAGCAGCAGCAGCCACTACAAAAAATATGGGGCATGCCACGTAGCCAGCCAGCCAGCCAGCTGCCCCAACTAGTAACTCTACACTATATATGTGGTATGTATTTGGAAAATTTTATAATGATTTTGTATTTATTTTAGCTGGCAATTAAAAGCGGCTTGCGCATAAAATATTTACTTGCAATTAGAGCAACAGCAGCAGCAACTACACAGCTCAAGTGCAGCTCAACTTTGGGGTGCACTGAAAAAAATTTGGTGTCAAGTATGTTTAGTATGATATTTATTTTGGGCATAATTATTTCCTTTATCAACTTTTGTTTCCTTTAGATTCAAACTTTCTTGCTTTTCAGTAACCGCCCGCCATTTTTTTCAGTGTGCTAGATATGTGAATTGTGTGGTTGCTTGGGCCTGGCTTTTGGGTGGGGTGGGTTGGAGTAGGTGTATGCTTCTGGGTGTCTATGTGCCATGACAGACACTAATTATGGATTTTACAATTTGCGAGACTTGCAGCTAACCGCAAGACATAAGACATGCCAGCGACATGGCGTTCATGACGCAAGGAGAAAGGACTTCACCGCACCACCACCACACCACACTGCCATTTTGTGGTCTCCTTGGATGCTCGCGAGCATCAAGTTGGAAGAAGCGAAAGTCGAATGTGTGTGTGAGGCCAAGAAAGTTGCCAGCGCGTTGTATCTTTCTAGTATGTGAGAGTTTGTCGCAATGTTATCTGCAATACACACATACATACGTGCACATTATGCATACATGTTTAAAGGGAAAAATGGTGGAATGGCGTCTTTTGGGGTGGTTAGCGCATTGAAATCGCCACCATTAATAAGAAAGTTTTGCCTGCCTGCCTGCCTGCCTGCCTGCCTGCTGGTAATAAGCAAATTGAGATGACAAAGTTTATTGTTGATTTTATGTGCATACACATACACACACACACATGCACATTGACTCCGTTGGGGGATCAGGCGACCTAAATGAGTTATTTAAGTAGCACTCGCGCCCCAGTTTAAATGCGGCTCGTAATTCGCCTTTGTGCCACAGTCAACTTTTTTGTGTCCCACAGATATGAGAGTACATGTGTGTAAGTGTTGGAGAATGTGTGCGCGTGTGTGTGTGTGTGTGTACAGTTAAGCACTGCTATGGCGAAAACCGTTTACTTGTAAGCCATAAGCTAAGCCTGAGCTAAGTTCGTTGAAAGCCAATGAAAAGTTCTTAAATCAATATTCTGACAGAGAAAATTTATGAACGTATGCGAACATTTGTATGATTTATGCTAACAGTGTTGGAAACGACTCAAAAAACTATGAATATATAAGAACTGAGGCTTCGGTCATTTATATTCTAATAAAGAGATTCTACGTTTTGACCGTCTTATCGTTTCTTTACTGTACCTAAGACATATGAGTATGTATGTGTTTTTGTACTTGAGTGTTGTCTATGCTATTAATGCGCATTGCCTGTAAACTGTAAGCTGTGCCTGAGCCTTGGCAGGCAACGTATACATCGTGTGGCACACTTTTGTGTCTTGCCCCGCGAGAAACTCTCTGCATGTGTGTGTGTGTGTGTACTTTACTTCGCTAAGTACGTGATTTGATTAGCGCCCCACGGAAAAATTCAGACCGTGTCTGTGCTGCGCCTTATGTCTTATGCCACTTATCAAGCATACGCAACGTTGCACAAGCCGAAACAAAGAAGTTTAAAAATAATCACTTTAATGTGCTACAAATTCATGGTATGGTTGAAAATCGCCTGTTGAGGTCAACAAATTATCACAAACATTTTTCATTCGAAATTCGGTCGACTGTGTGTGGCCAGAGAGCTTCAGGAATGTCAACAGCAAAATACGTGCACAAACATAGAAATGGCTGCCATTGACAAACTAGTAGAAAAGCCACCAAACACACACACACACAGACATACATGCGTACATATGTATAAGTGTGTTTGTATTCTAGCACGACGTAAACGAGACATTAATGCTATTATGCGAGTGTGTGTGTGTGTGTGTGGGCGGCACTTGTGTAAAAAGCAACTAATGAAAACGGAAATAAAAACCGCTCGAGGAATGCTGATGACTCTCCAAGGATGGTATTTAATATATATATACATACATATGTGTGTGTGTGTGTGTGTGTATGCGTGTGTGTAAAAGGCTCGACACTGCAGCAACTCCAAGCTATTCTTGTCTCTTCTTCGCCCTTCGCGCTCAACCCATTTTGCACGCGCGCGCCCAAGCACTTAGCATCAATTTGGTGGCTCGTACATAAGCGACAAAGCGAGATAGCAATAGTTGAGCTTGTTGGCCAAAGGAGTGCGAGCAGGACAAGACAACTAAGTAAAAGCATAAGTAATGCACATAAATCAAAAATTCAGTGCTGCCAGCCAAAGAAGCACCCACAACACCCCCCTCCCTCTTCCCAGCCTGTCAGAATGGCACGCACAAATACTCACTCAGTTTCAGGAGGCCAGCAGCAGTAGTAGCCAGTACCCACAGGCTCTGTCTGTGTCCTGAAAATGCCTAACAATGTGCAAGTCCAGTGCTTGGTAGCACAATTACCGCCAAGTGCCTGGGCCGCTGCTACCGCTACCAACAACAACAAACCCAACAACACGTAATCGAGAACTTAGCCAGCGTGAAATATTGAAGTTGTTGCCGTCGCCGACGCTGCCACGAACTCTATATAGAAACAGCAGCGGCAAAAGGTAGTATATATCATATATAGTACACTTAGAAAAAATAATGTAAGGAAGAAGTATTCTTTGAAAGCATACAAAAGGTTTTTTTAGAACTAAAAACTAAAAGTTTGTTAATTAACTTTTTGCTCGTTGTTAAAGAAAACGTTTTCTCCAGCTTCCATCATCCATACAACCCGTATACCCTGTTTCAAACTGAATAACTTATCAACCCATCATAAGTACTTCCCATATTCTGAATATCTTCTCAATTCTCTAATCAAATTTGATATCCACAAACATTCTCTCAGTGTATTTATTATAGTGTCCAGAGTTTCTGGGCATCGACATTGGCATCGGCTCTTGAAGGGGCGCTCGCGTCGTCCGCTTTGGCAAATGGCACCTGCGGAATGCGCCAATGGAATCTTTTGAAAAATATTTTCTATATTCTGGGCGACGTCTCTGCTTTTGGCGCAGGCCATAACTCCATAAGCCATCTACTTCATACATACATAGAAATTTGCTGTGGCCAGACAGGTGTGTAATTTATTGATTATTCCGCTAGATATATGCACACACACACACAGAGAGAGAGACACACCCACACATACACACATAGGTTTTGCTTGTTTAGACATTTTGTCATCTTCAATTTGTGGCTGTCATGCTGGCTGGCAGAGACAGGCAGGCAGGCACTCGCCTTGGCACTGGCTGCATTTCCAAAAGTGGATTACAAGCTGAAGGCACTTGTAATCGCTGCGTTAAGCCAGCAGCAAGCAGTCAGGAGCAGCATCCAACGCCCCAACCTTTGACTATTTTGTGAGTTTGCCTTTGGCATCTGGCCTGGCTGGCATCTTCATTTCATTTGAGTTGAGTTGAGTTGAGTTGGGCTGGGCGCGTTTATTGAGTTTTAATTGGATAAGTTATAGACGCTTGCTCATGTTGCATAAATTCCACAGACATCTTTGTTTTCGCACCCAGAGCATACCACAGCACTTGTGGCAGCAGCTGCAGTCCTCGGCGCATTCGTGCGGCAACTGCTTGAAAAACGTGCCGCTCATTACCTGACCAACCGATATATATATATATTGAATCAAGCAACTGCTCAGATATCCGTGTTATCAGCACAATCAATGGAAAAAAAAAAGTTCATTAACGAACTGCGTTTAATTAACGTTCAGTTTGTTTGCTTAACAATGCCACATAATTAAGATGTGTTCCAGATTCCGCAAGGAAGTTCATCGTGCCTTGCAACTTCTCTTTATATACCTTTTAAATATGTATATATATATATACAATTCCCTTGTCGTAGTTATTACCTAATCGCAATGGACATTGCGCCGCCTGCTGACAGTTGTTCTCTTTTTTTAAAGGAATGCCCGAAGGAAGCGAGGAGTTGGGGTGGGGATGGCATCTTGAGCAGCATCATCAGTCATGGTTGCATAGAGTTCATTATTATCGTTGACATTGCGCTGGTTGGCGCCCATTTGTTGCCCCCCATCCCCCACCATCCACTACTGGCTCGCTTATAATTCATTTCTATTGTGCCACGCCTGAAAGCCCCTTTTGATCCAGCTGACTTATTTGTCTTAAAGGAAGCTCGCAGTAAAATTGCTTTTCCTACTACAACTACAACGCTTTGCGCACTTCCTGTTGTTGTTGTTGTTGGCTGACTGGCGCTTGTTGCGCGCCTTGTGTCTTGTCTCTTGCTTCAGCTCCTGCCACTTGCAACGCGGCTGACGCAACTTTCTCTATTGTTTTGTCGCCCGCCTTTTGTAGTTCATAAAGTCTTGGGGATCGGTGTTAATAGTCGCCTCTTCTTCTTGCCTCTTCTTGTCTCTTGTCTATTTGTCGCTTTGCGCTTATTGTCAAGTTCGTTGGGGCTTCATTTTCTTGTGATTAATGTCGTCATTAACTGCAATTAACTTTTTTTTGTGTTTTGCATTGGCGACCGCGACAAATCTTTGAACGCTTTTTTGTGCGTTCGAACTTTCGTTTTTGGCCAACTTGACTGTCATGTTGAGCAATGCCAATTTGTGTGTGTGTGTGTGTGGTTGAGTGGATATATCCTTCAATAGACGCCATCATTCATGTGAGTCATGTGTTGGTATTTTTTGTTGCTCCTAATTATTTGTCAAGCAGTCAACGGCTAATGGCCTGGGCTGACCTCTTGTCGTCCTTCTGGCACTGACAAAGTTATTTTTACTCCCTCAGCTAAGTACAAAATAAAAGCGCGACGTGTGTGTGCCACAATTCCAGTGTGTTGCACGTGCTGCACGTTTCAGTATTCTTATTTCGTTCTCTCTTTTTCCTTTATTGTCATCAGCTGTGTACTCCGGAGACTGCAACATACATATAGTAGCATTGCAAGTGCCATTTTCCCCATTGCATATATCTGTTACTAACTTTTCGTAAAGAGTTTCATGCTGCGCTCTAAAAAGTATGCTACAAATTTTGTTTTAAAGCCGCCAAAAACGGATATCGCTCGTAAAACAATGAAAACTTTCTCTTCTCTAAAAAGTAGCTTAGCTTTTAGGTTAACAGAGCGATTTGGACGACTGATATGAATATATATATATCATGATCTGTTTATAGTTTCATATGCTCTCAAAAGTGAATCTGATATTCTGTTGCCATTAATCTGCTCGATAACAGCCGGAAATGGTAGACAATTTAAAGCACTTATCCAGTTATTTATAGCAAAATGCTGCTGCTAACAAATAATAAATCATTGCGACAAGCTTGCTTGTTGTTGTTTTGTTAACGGTTGAAATATGCAACTAAAATTTATACATATTTCATAATAAGTTTGTTAGACTTTGTTGAAAAAAAAAATGAGTTTATAAAAATATTGAGATGTTTAAAAGATATATTTAAAATAAAAACAAGATAAAATAATTAAACTAAAAGTTAATTATTATTAAAAAAATTTACAATATCCAAAAACCTGTAGTTGAAAATAAAACAAAATATAAGTAAAACATAAAAACAAATAATATAAAACAAATAAAAAAAAAAAAAAAAAAAAAAGAAAAATGATAATAAAAAAAAAAGAAAGAGAAAAAAGAAAAATATTAGACCTTTAATTAAAAACAAATTATAAAAAATATACAAATTTAAAAAGGAAATAGTTAAACGTTTATTTATAGAAATGAAAAAGACAAACATAACATATAACGCTTAAACGCATGAAATTAAATAAAAATAACTCATTTAAAAATATAAATAAATTAAAAATATAAAAACAATAAAAAAACAAAAAAACTAAATTAATATTAAAAAAAAAAAAAAAAAATAAAATAAATTTAAAAAAAAAATTTAAAAAAAAAAAAAAAAAAAAAAAACAAGAACATTAAAACAAAAAAAAAATATGTACAACACATAACAAAAATGTTACAAAAACATAAACCTATAAAGTAAAAAGATTTTATTACAATAAGAACAAGGAATTATAAAATTAAAAAAAATACTAAAATAATGTAAACAAAAATCTAATCTAAAAACAGGTAATACAGGAGGTAACTTAAAAGAACCATATAAGGGAAATTATTGAAAGAATAATATTCATAAATATAAAATAAAAACAAAATATAGTTAAAGCAGATAAGTAAGAAAATTAATAAAACAAAAATAAAAAATTTATAAAAAAAAAAAGTCTAGAAAAAGGAAATATTTAAAATTAAAAAAAAACATAAAAAATTAACGATTAACACAGTATAAAGAATTATATTTATTTATACAATAAGATGAACATATTTAGTTTAAGTCAGATGTTCTATAAACAAAAAAATTAATTAAAAGTAACTGATATAAAAAATATCAGAAGAAAAAAAGTTTGTTTAAAAGTAAGTTACCACAAAGTACAAACAAAGGTACAAAGGATGATAGATCTATAAAAAACCTATTAAAATTGAGGAAACATAATAAACCAACAAGATACAAATAAAAACAAAAACACGTAACAAGATTAGATGTTGTGAAATATGTTCTAATAAAAAAAAAAAAAATAAAAAGAAATAATGGAAAATGGATAAAAGAGGATGGAAAAAAAAATTTACGCAAGGATGTTGTATTGAAATCAAAAAAAAAGAGCGTTTATAAAACAAATAAACAGGAAAAAAAGATTAAGAGGTCTAAGGAAAAGGTTAAGAATTAAAGGATACAGAAGTAAGAAGAAACAAAAGTGGTAAAGAAAAAAATACCGATCAAAAATCTTATATGGAAAAAACAAAACAAAAAATAAAAAACATAAAAAAAAATCAAAAGTCATAAGAGATAATTAAAAAAAACTTATTACAACATAATTAATAAAAAAATACAATGGAAAGAGGCTATAGAAACTAATTAAATAAAAAACGTTACGTAGAACAAAATAAGAAATAGTTATGTAATGATTTAAATAAAAAAAGTTGAAAAAATAAACAAGGTAAATTAAACTAAGATAAAAAATCGAAATAAGTTAGAAATGCTTTAAAAATAAATAATCATAATGATAAACTTTTAAAATAAAGAAATAAAAAGTTCCAAGACACACAAATAAAAAATAAACAATAGAACAGGAAATGGTATGTTTGAAAACTTAAAACGGCTTAAATTCACTGTAAGATCATATATATCTGACAAAGGATATTGAAAATATATAGTTTTATATGTAATACTAGTTATAGAAAAAAATAAAATGAAAAATTAAGTCATATTAATGAATAATTAAAACAGTTAAAAATAAATACTATCATAAAATACAGAACATAATGAAGAACAGAATCAGCCTACATAAAAAGTTTATTAAAGTTAATAGGATCAAACTATCCCACAAATTAATTCGAGTTGTTAACTAGATGAAAAACTCCTTCAGAGTTATGATGAGTATAATGTATAAAGACCAGATAACAAAGTTAAGGATATAGTCAAAAAAAAAAAACTATGGCTATTTAAAAATTAAGATACTAAATACAAAACTTTAAACTAACGTTCATGAAAAAAACGACTTTTGAAAGATGGAATAAACAGAAACGACAGATATTTTAAAATGTTAAAAAACAATGCAGTAAAAAAATAACACATATAAACAATCAGGCATGTTAAGCTTTAGGCTAGGTAAAGCTAAGAAATTAAAAATAATTAACGACCTATAAAATCAAAATAAAGTTAAAAAAAACCCCAAAAGCAACATAAATATTAAATATCATTTTAAACAAGAACAAAGCTAAAAACTATATATTTACAATCATCAACTCAGAACTAAAAACACACACCTAACGACAGCAGCTGGTAACTATGGTAAATGTCATTAGTTAATTATTTATTAATAAACAAATAATGGGTTATAATTAAAAATATTTAACATTATTTTATGATTTTAAAAATATTAATTATCTGATTTACTTAAATTCTATTTAAATAGTATACAACACTTAATATTTTTTATTTAATTTAATATTTACTAAATTTGATACACATTTAAAAATCAAGGGTCTTCAAAAAATATGACCAGACTGTTACTTCAATGGTAGATGTAAGTTGTAATGTATAAAGATGAGCATAGCACTTTGAGGAGGTGTTGAAAGAGCATCAGACAAATATCTTTATCGATAGTTGTATTGTATATGCAAGGCAGCCATATTTGATCTGGGCCCTAGTTGTAAGACTTTCTAAGAACGATTGATGATTATATTCGGAACAATTGAAGGGCAAGGAGGAAAAAAGAAATAGAATAATAAACTTAATATAGGTTTAATATATCAAACAACAAATGTACGCTAGATTATACACGCATATGTGAACCTGTTTGAGTTGAGAAATAAACGCGCATCAAGCGTCAAACAATAACTTTCTTTAAGACTTAAATAAAGTTTTTTTTACTTTTTGCTCTAATAAATATAATCAATAATTTTATAACATTTTCACTTTCACATGTTGATGCATGCATGAATTTTCATTTTCATTTTGTGGCAGCTTTATTTAATGAAATGGTTTTTCTCAATTTCTCTTGCGGCAAGTGCAATTAAAATTAGTTGAATTTGATTTTTGGCAATAATTTAACAAAACGTAGTGAAGCAATTTTTATGCTTGTCAACTTCAATTTAAATACTCTCTTTGTTGACGTTTTTTACATGTCTTAAATAATATTAAATCCTTTAATAAATAAAGTTTTTAAGCGTTTGATTTTTGATTGACAAAAGAGCATATTGAATTCGTTTGACTTAGCTTTTAGTTTTCTTTCTTTTTCTTCTTGTTCATGAACATGTGTTGTCATTTTTGTTTTAAGTGCCTTACACACACACACCGTACGCACACTCACAATGGGCTATTTGGCTTTGGCTTGCATTTCTGTGTTTTAACTTTCTTACAATAAAGTGATGTTATCTTGGGCCCCAGCTACTTTTGCGGCTTAGGCAACAGGCAAAGTCAACTTGGAGTGTGGGGGTGGGGGGAGTGGCTGCAGCTGGGCAGATTTTTTTTTTTTTTTTGGATGAAAGAAACCGGCGACAGGATCTAGGGGAAATTACTGTGTGCTTTATCGTGCATATAAATCTATTTGCTCAGGTGTTTTTCGCTGCTAATATGTTTGTGATGACTTTATTTTGCGCTTACCGCCGGCTTTTCTCGCCTGCCTCCCCCTACCATGACTCTCCCATAACTTTCAGCTTCTGCGTTCTTTTTTTCGGCACTGCCTTATTTATATATGGAGGTTGGGGGCGTTGCTGTAGGCAGCAGCCGAAGCTTAACAGTTTTTTTTTTTCTTTCTTTCTGATTCTTTTATATGTTTACACATATATATTTTGTTTGTGGTAGTAGCTGTAGAAAAGTTGTAAAAAGGTTTTGTGCAGCTTGCCAGCTGGTCTGTTTTTGCAGACTTAGTCGTTTGGAAGGGCGAGGGGGGACTAGGGGGGGATAAGTCGCACGCATTATTTTCAGTTTTTCGCCTGCTTTAATATTTGAATGTTTTGCCGCCAATGTGGCGTATGCGCAATTTGCTTGAATAAATACGTGACGTCGCTTATACGACGCCTACACCCACGCCCCTCCGAAAGTGCAAATTAAAAGCCAAAACCGTTAGGCTAAATGCTTTAAGCACTTAACTTGCACGCATGTTGTCTGTCTTGTTCTTGTTGTTGTTATTGTCGCTCGAATATTCAGGAGCGTACATAAAGCGCGGCCCAAGGCACAGGACATGGCCTGCCCCCGAAAAACGCATGTCGGCAAAGCTTTTAAGCCTTTCTTTTTTAATGCCCTTAAGAACAATAACAACACAGCAGCAGCAACAACAACAACTAGCTATACACTATGTACTATCTACACACACACACATATTGAGCAATGTCTTCGCGACACACACACACACACAACACACACACTTAAACACACACAACATTTACTCAAGGGATTAACTGCAAAGATCTTAATGCCTCTATTTCGACGGTCTTAAGTATACTTGCGCTCCGGCCAGGTCGACCCAATGTGTGACAGGGACAAGTCAAGCAGCACTGACTTACAACACCACCCTACCCCCCTCACCTACCCCCTACCCTTTTGGCCCATCTTCAGTTTCCCTTTGAACCTACTTACATTTTTCTAGCTGCTTCTTGTTGTGTTCTGCGTGTGTGTGTGTGTGCGTGTGTGTGCTTGCTTTGTTTGTATTTTGGGGCTTGTGTTTGTTTTTACTACTAGCCCTTGGGCTCCCTGAGTTTTCTACTTTCCCTCCTCGAGCGTCACTTTGCGCGTGTGTTTGTTTTTGTTTGCACTGTGTGTGCGTGTGTGGGTGGGTGTGTGTGTGGTCTTTAGGATTGGGCCACATATGCACATTGTCATTGCCAAGTACCACTAATATTATTTACATTTCGTTAGGTTTTTTCCTGTGTGAAGCAACAAAACCCAACCAAATAAAGCCCTTACCCAAACCCAAACCATAAAAAGAAAACCACTCGAAAAAACACTTCAAAAGGAGTTTAAGACAGAATAGAATAAAAATCTAGGAATAAAAATATATTTTTTTATATTTATTTATTGAACTGTATAAACTTTTAGAAGAATATCTTCTTGACCAAGGCCATAATACCAACTCTAACATTTTTCTCCAAGTGTATTTTATATTTACGCATGTTTCTGCAACACAATCCACAACCAAAGCTATTCATCAGCTAGCCACATGGTTGGCTTTCGCCCGCCTCCAATCGCAAACCCCCTACCCCTACCCCCTCCTTTGCCCGCCCGGAAACAATTATTACGAATTACTGTGGCAATAAAAGTACAAAACTTTTGGAACCAATTTTTTGCGCTTCACTTTTCCACTAATAGAATTTTACGCTGTGAAAAGTACAAAAAATAAATAAGTTGAATGCACAACAACAACTTTCTTTAATGAAACTGAAATTGCGTAACGATCAAAAATTGAAAAACAAATTCGAGCCACACAATGCAAATACTTTTACAAGAACAGCAACAACAACAAGAATAAGGGGAATGGCACCAGCAAGGAACAGATGTTGCCTGCTGGCGTTTGCGGCAACAGCCGTTGCTTCGTATAATTGAAAAATATGAAGTACAACGGCAATCTGATTAAAATTACATTAAAATAATAATAGCAACAACAACAACAGCAAAGAAAGTTACAAACTTGCAATTTGTGAACAATTTTATGGCACCTGGTTAGCAGCAAAAGTTTTTAAGGAAACTTACTTATCGATTTCTAGACGAAATACTTTATAGCTGTGTAAAGCAGCTGATTGATTTGGCTGCTTGAAAGTACATTATTTACAAAATATTGGTTAATTTGAGCAATTTATATACTCAAAACCGCTTTTTTACAGATAAATCCCATGAAAGCTATATAATATAATGTTCAGATAATCGTTTATTTTGTCCAAACTGCAGGGAACATAATATAATTCATATGTAGTGAGTTTGCTCCAAATATCTTCCAGATAACACATATTTCCACAAAAGCTCGATTTTCATCCGATTGTTTATGGTATAGTGGTTCGATATTAATGATTTTTTATACAGGGTATAAGGGTCTTAAAACACGCTTAAAAACTAAATTTGGTTCGGTTATCTTGAAAAACAAAGAATTTGCATACGATATTATATAGAAGGAGGGGCGGTGCCCTGCCCATTTTGTCAAAATCGAATCCAAACGTCATACTACATGTACCTAATCAACAAACTTTCCGACAATTGACCGAACCGTTTTGAAGTTATTTATTTAATTCCAAAAACTGGCAAAAAGGGCCATAGTGCAATGGGATCGTATTGTTTCACGCTAGATGTCGCTTTATGTGAGCACTGCACAAAGTAATAAATGCATGAAAATTGGCAGCACTGCAGTTGACACAGTTTTTAATGCTGGCAATGCCGCTTAATCCTCTGGCTGCAGTAACAACATTCGCACAATATGCTATACTTTCTAATAAAGTTTATTAAACTATTTTTTGGCCAGCCTTCACAGGCATGTAAACACTTCTCAAAGCTCAAGAAGGAATGGCAAATAAATCGCGTTGGCCAACGTGTGAATGGACTTGCCTGCACAGCACCGCAATACTTTGACACATGTTTTGTTAAGCATCAGCTGCCGTTCTACAAGTGCGATGTTGAGCATTGTATTGAGAAGCAACTGGGACGCATTGTGGTGTACATGGATCGGGCCAAATATACCATCGACTTGGCCATCTATGTGCTTAGCTCAATGACCATTGGTTATGCCTTGGAACGTGCCGCAAGGCGTGGCGTGCGTGTACGCGTCTTGTTCGATACGGAGCATGTGCGTTTGAAAATACAGTTTGACCATCGTGCAGAATTTCGTCGAGCCGTAAACATCAATAACATGGGCGCCATGATGCACAACAAGTTTTGCATCATTGATGGCTATGGGGCACAGCGTGCGCTCAATGCCACAAAAGGTAAGGCACTGTCCGTTTGCATGAGCGGATCGATGAATCTCGTGTTCATGCCACGTGGATGTGACGATTTGTGTATTACGAGTGCACCCAAGATAGCCCGAGGACTGGAAAAGGAATTCGAGCGCATGTGGAAGAAATTCTAATAAGCGTTTATGTAACTTATTGTTTAATATACAATTAGTATATAAATTGATCATTTTTTTCATTTCGGTTTTAAGGCTCACTTAGGGGATACGTTATGATTGTGTATGAACTGGGATTAAATTGGGATTACATATGACAAATGTAATGTAATGTTATTAAATATATAAAGAAGTCGCTTGAATCCCAGAATATCGTGTAATTCCTTTTAGTAACAAGCACAGCTCAACTGATCTTGTTGCGCAAATAGTATTTGATCAATTGTATGCAAACTTCAGCATCCTCCGCACTGTCGTGGCCAGCCTCTGCAAGAAAACAGATTATAGTATTTGGATCTTTGATATATGTATAGTTATTTCTTACCATTTTCCTGTATAATGCGCTTAAGATTCTCAATGCAGAGTGTTTTGAGTGCACGCTTCTTGGGCGGACCCATTTTGTGGGGAAAGAGCACCGAAGTATCCACAACCACATCGTGTATAAGTTTGAGGGCCTTCAAATCGCTCTCCAAACTGTGACCCACCAGCACCGACTTGGCATGAAACATGGACATAAGCACGGCCTGAACATCACGCAGCGTACGCGTCTCCTTCGACAGCATAGCCTCCGTTATGCCGGAATAGCTAAAGATAACAAGAGATATAATAATCAGAAAAGATAAATATGAATGTTACCTACACGGTATTATAGTCGACAATTTGATTGTCGGGCTTGACAAGCGCATCGTACACACTGCGTCCATTGATGTCCACAACGGTGACGCGTGTTAGCTCAATGCCAT
This sequence comes from Scaptomyza pallida, assembly GCA_018152965.1. Taxonomy (NCBI): domain Eukaryota; kingdom Metazoa; phylum Arthropoda; class Insecta; order Diptera; family Drosophilidae; genus Scaptomyza; species Scaptomyza pallida. The sequence continues at coordinate 2,347,904 of JAECXP010000260.1, read as the reverse complement.
GCGTTGTGTAGCACATTTCACAATCGAGTGCATAGATATCCTTTTTGGTTGGCACATACTCCTCCGATCGTTCAATAGTCTTGATGAAGCATGTCAGATTGTCCGGATCATAGTAGTCGCTGACATGATAGTTGGCATAGCTGCAGCCAGGTGTGCCCGCCGGCTGCTGGCAACAGCGATGCTGATTGTCTGTAAAGCCACGTCGATAGCCCGTGCTCTTGGCATGATAATTGCACATGTCGGTGCACTTTGTATCATAGATGCTCAGATTAAATACTTTGCCGCAGCGTGTGCAATAACGTTCCGTTTCATTGGGACGTCGATTGGGACGGCAAGCGCGTATGACTGCAGTGCCGCGGCCCGGACCCGGACGTGGATAGCCATTCTCCACCAGTTGTTCATCGGTCAAGCGCAGATCATAGACCATTTCATAAGCCTTCTCGGCGCTCAGTGTATCAAACGGTTCCGCCGACGAACTCAATTTCCTAAAAGTAAATAAGATGTTAGCGAATTGTAATCGAAACTAATTGGACATACTCTTTCTTTTCAACGCTCCAGGATGTGGTGAGTGCACGCTTGCCACCCAGCATCATCTCATGCGATATTGTCTTATTCGCCGAACTGGGCTGATTACCCGCCTCGATGGCCTCCTTGCGCAACTTATTAATGGCCAGCAGGCAGCTGTTCTTGTAGATGGATGGCGTGCTGCACTTTTTGAAGGCGGCCAACTCCTCCACCTGGGCACGCTCCCAGGCATCATTTAGCTGCGGATAGATGACAGTGCATTGCTTCACCATCAACTCGTAATACTGCATACGTATGTTATAGGATATCTTGGAGTTTTGTGGCTCGAGCACTGGAGGCTTTGCAGCTGCCGCCGTTGTTGCTGCTGGCGCCACTTTATCCAGCGCTGCTGTGGGCTTATGTGCCACACGACTGCCACTCTTAAAGGATTGGGCAATGGTAAACGCTGGCTTCTTTTCCATTTGCAACTCTTCGATCTTCTTTTTGGCGCGTGCAATGGCTATCACATTGGCCACGGGCGTAATGGTGCGAGCTGTAAAAACAATTCGATCATATAGCTAATAAATGCCAATCATTCAGTTTTATATATATAAAAATACAAAATATAATAGATGTTGAATGTTGTCTGTGTAGACACGAAACAAACATTATTTTAAGCCAAATCCGGGTTAGACAAACAACAGAAATGTTGCTCCAATTATCCAAAATGCTTTCTAATCTTCTTGCAGGATCTCTCTTACCTGTTCGGGTTGGCGGCGTTAGAGCCGCTCGTGAGATAAGCGGTGTTAGCGTTTTGGCTCTGGCCTCGCGCAGCTCTTCTTGGGCCACACGCACACGCTCTTGGGCCTGACGCAGCTGCTCGGCATCCGCATCGGCACGCAGTTTCTCCTGGCGTCGCAGTTCGGCGCGTCTATCAAAGATTCGTTGCATGGCGTTGCGTATATGATTGGGTTTGTGTACCGCTGCAGGTGGCTGGGATTTGCATTTATCGGCATTCTCGTGGGCGACGCGACGTTTCTGCAGAGCAGCTGTTGCTGCCTCAGTGTAGGCATCAATGTCTGGCGAGGATGCCTTGCGTTTGCGCGCAGTCTCTGGTGTGGGTGTGTCTTTGGGCTGATGAATCTGGGCAAACTCCTGCTCCAGCTCATCGAATATCATTTCACACTGACGTACAATCTCGGCCTCCGAGGTGGCCAAATCCATGTCATAGTCTAACTCAACGTCCTCAATGGGCTCCTGGCTGCTGACTGCCTTTGGCTTTTCAGTTTCAGGTTTTTCTTTGCTGCGGCTGGAGCTGGACGAGGAGGAACTCTTTGATTTGGAGCTGCGTGATGTGGATTTGGAGCTGGAGCTACCATGCTGTCGGCTTTTGGAGGAAGACGATGTGGAACTGCTGCTCTTGTCTTTGCTGCTGGAACTTCTTTCACTGCGATGCTTATCGCTACTGGATGATTTTCTATGCGATGATGATGATGAGGACGATGTGGAAGATTTGTGCTTAGATGTGGAGCTGCGACGTTCAGAGCGTTCTTTATCTTTATGCGATGAGCTTCTATGATCCTTGTGCTTGTCGCGCTCCTTGCTGGACGTACGTTCAGGTTTACGGGAGCTAGAAGATGATTTCTTTTCGCCATCACTCTTTGGTGCCTCCTCAATGGATGATTGATGTTCCAGCTTCACATCAATATTTGGTTCTGTCAATTCTTTATTCTCTTCCGCATGTTCTTCTTCCTCTACCACCACCACTGACATCACCTCATCCTCCTCCTCTTCCTCTTCCTCTTCGTTGTGTGTGGTGCCATTTGTACTGACTGAGAGCTGCGAGGGCACGTATTTGGGTGCACCAACAGCATCGTCAATACTCTTTTTGGCTGGCGAGGCATTCAGTGCCGGCTTCTCTGGATGATATTCCAGATTAGGTTTCTTCTTTTTAATTGGCGCTGCACAAAGCGTCAGCTCTGGAAGCGGCAAGGGCAGCGAGAGCAGCTTTGGCACCGGTGCCGGCTTATACTCTGGCACCGCTTCCGCTGCCTCCACATCCTCTGCAAAACAACAACAACATTCTTTATACTGAAATAAAGAAAAGGCATTTACTTACCCTTGCGTAAATGCTTAAAATGGCAGAAGGGACGTTTGCAGGTAGGGACGGACGCTTCACCGTCTTTATTAGTGCTTCCGGCGCTATTAAAGTACGGGCAAGCGAAACTCTTGAAGAGGCCTGTCGATGGTAGCATTTTCGACTTTTTACTCCTCAATTATAATTCGCTGCTTGTTACAGCAAACGTTTTTTAAAAAATAAAATGTTCTATTTATTTCGTTCTGTGTATTTGCTCATTTCATGAAATAAATGCCAGATGTTTTTGCGAATCACTGGAAATGGCGTTGCCAGTGTTTTAAACGTATGGCAGCTCTGTCAAAACAGCTGAGCGTATAAACAAAACAAGCCTCCTTACCAATAGAAAATGTGACTGCAAAATAAAATGCTTCTTTGATTTCTATACAACAGAGGTTGAGTTATGGGCGTGTTCTTCAAACAAGCTCAAATTACAAGCGGTTTACTTTAAAAAATAATTGAACATGATTCCACATTATTATTTTGATAACAAAGGACGCTCACATTCGCTAGCGGGCAGCATAATCTTTGCAAATTGACCAACAGATGCAAGTTTATTATTGAGAGCAAAAGTACACATTGCATGTGTAAATAGTTATTCTTAAGTGTTTTTATCAATTTAGTATGTGTATCGTGGAATTGTGATAGTGCTATAATTGAATGACTGTACAGAAGAAGCCGGTTGCCGGTTGACGTCACAGTTAAGTGTTATACGAGTAACCGCAACATTCATAAAAATTTCCCTTTTCACTTGCAAAGATGCAAATTAATTGAGGTAAATAGGTTTACATTTTTTTTTTTATCAATTTGCATGCGTTCATTCAACTGCGCTTATCAAACCGTCTGGCATTGTGTGTTTACAGTTAGCTCTCTCCACGCCCACCGAACTTAGCTCCAGCGCATTGTTATCGCTCATCGCTTAGTCGTTTAGCGGCACTTGAACGCACCGGTTGAACGCTGCTTTCCAGTTGGATATAAACAAAAGAAAAAAAGGTCAGACTAGTCTAAATTAACCTTTAAAACTAATACACATAGAAATCTGTCTGTAACTGTTTGTAGTACCGTAAATAATCATTGAATAATCATATTTATTTTAATATGCATATGCTTTTAATATGTTTGTGTATTTGTTTTTGTTCACGAGTGCGAACTTTGATCGCTTCCACTTGAAATTTTGTTACTTTGGACCAGACGTAAAACCTAAACCCAATATCGTGTGCGTTCGTATATTTGTTCGCTTATCATCACCTTATCGCACACACCCACGCGTATTATAGTATTGATCTAATTGACTTTTCACACACTTTACAGACATTATGGATCGTGCAACACTTTATTTCGGCAACAAGAATGAAAAGACCACCTTTAGCTATGACGAGGATCTGCCTTCACTGCCACTGCCCGAACTGCGGGATACCATGAAACGCTACTACGAAAGCCTTCTACCCTTTGGCACAGCCGAAGAGCTGGCCAATTCGCGTCGCATTATCGAGGAGTTCGAGCAGGGTGTCGGTGCGGAATTGCAGGCGAAACTCAAGGAGCGTGCCAGGAATTCGAAAAACTGGCTTGGCAGCTTTTGGGAGGATTATGGTTATCATATATTGCGATTGCCGCTACTGCCATATCAGATCATGCAGATGCCCAGCCAAATGGTGCATGTGGGTGTGCCCGAGACACCCGAATATATGTTGAAGGTGAGAACTGATTCCCTTGGCATTTATGATAATACTAGTCTAGACGGTTGAAAACGTCACTGCGTAGTATTTGCGCAGTCGATCAGTGAAATTATATGCAAGTGCGTATCTTAATATTAAAAAAAAAAAAAAGATTATAACCGATAACTCTTCTATTTATATATACTCCAAATGACTGGCAATTAATATAACAGATAACATATCTTTTCAGAGTCTCGCTCGACACATTTATCACTCGATAGAGTTCTGGGATTTGATGCGGCACGAGACAATGAAGCCACTCTCCTCGAATGGTGGCAAGATCAAGTATTCCTCGGCACTGTACAAACAGTTCTTCTCGACATCGCGTGTGCCGGGCCTGGAGAAGGATCATGTGGAGAAACACTTTCGGACCAAGTCGGAGGGTGAGACACCCACGCATGTGACCATCAGCGGCAAGGGTCGTCAATTTATATTCAATTGTGTGCATGAAGATGATACGATACTGACGGCACCAGAGATATTGGTCATATTGCAGCGATTGCGCAGCATCTTGGACTATGAGCCCGAGGGCGATGGTGTGCCTGCCTTAACCAATGATGATCGCACCAGTTGGGCCAAGAATCGTAATCGCATCATGGAGATATCCGATGCCAACAAGGAGACTTTGAAGTTGGTGGAATCTTCCTGCTTTGATGTCAGCTGGGACGAGCATGAACCAAAAGATACGGAGGAATCCTCACAGATGTCCATATACGGTGACTACCATTCACGTTGGGCGGATCGCAGCAGCTGCCTGGTGTCCTACAAGAATGGACACCTGGTGTTCGCCGGCGAGCATAGTTGCTATGATGGCACTGTCAGCGCCAGCTTTAGCACCTACATTCCAGCTAAGCATTTTTGAGGTGCCCGAACCGGATTGGAGTTCGGCCAAGGATACCAAAGTGGTGGACATACAAGAGCTTAAGTTTGAGCTGGATGACACGCTCCGTTCGGAGATTAAGCGAGTGCTCCAAGAGGTCGAACAGAGGGTAAATACTTAACCAATTTATATTTTGCCTTTTAAACTTTATAGATTTTTATTCCTTAGGGCATTGATGTCACTGTCACCTTTGAAGTTTTCGATGATTATGGCAAAGAGTTTATGAAAGCACAAAGATTGCATCCGGATTCGTTTGTTCAAGTGCTTATGCAATGGGCCTACTACCAAATGCACCAAGAGTAAGTCCATAACCATTCTTCTTGTGCGTCCAAAGCATACCTGTTAAATTGCGATTACAATTACTAATCAATTAAATTACTTTTGAAAAGTAGTGATTATGTAATGATTACGATTACAAAAAATCAAAAATAGTCTAAAACTATCACAAATTATCAAAATAATCAAAAATAATCGAAAATAATAATCACAATTGGTCAAAAATAGTCGCAAATAGTCCAAAAAAATTAAAAACAATCAAAATAATAAATATAATCGAAAATAATCAAAAATAATCAAATTGATTATTTCTGATTATTTTGATAATTTGTGATAGTTTTAGATTATTTTTGTTTTTTTTAATCGTAATCATTATATAGTTGTGTAAAACCAAAAATAGTCGTAATGTAATGACTAGTTCAACTTTTCAACTTAAATAATTTAACTACTTATGACTACAATTAGTAATCACTACTTAACAGGTATGGTCCAAAGCTAATGAAATCCATTTTCTTTCAGTGTTGCACCCACCTATGAGACGGCGCTAATGCGTCAATTCTACAATGGACGCACGGAGACATTGCGTGCCTGCACCAATGGTGTATATGCCTTTCTGAAGGCATCATCCGATAAGAATGCTACGGATCAGCAGGTGGTGAAAGGCTTTTCGCGCTGCTGTCGCGGATCACAGGCATTATATGGATGAGGCACGCAAGGGCCATGGCGTGGATCGGCATCTCTTTGGACTTTGGTGTGTGGCATACGAGAATAAGATGGAAATTCCTGCCTTCTACGATGATCCGCTGTACAGCAAGAGTGGTGGTGGCGGCAACTTTGTGATATCCTCCAGCACACTGGGCTTTACGCCCAACGTTGGCTTCGTCGCTCCCATGACCTTGGATGGTTATGGTGTCTTCTACGGAATTACCTCAGATGCGTAAGAAACGGAGTCTTTTAGACAAAATGCAATTTTAAATAAATTTTTCTTTGTTTTAGAATCTATGTAAACTCGACTTCGTATCGGGACAGCATCAAGACCAGCGCTCGCAAATACAATATTTTCTTTAGGAATTCATTCCGTCGCATACGAAAACTGTTGGAACAGCATGGAAACGAATCAAACTTGTAAACTGACCCAACTTTAACACCACAAAGAAGCAGTCCTCTATGAACAAAACATGTCCAAAAATTCCACACGCATTTATGTTTTTTGTTTTGTTTTGGGTTCAAAGTCTGGAAAGGAATAATACATAATACCAATTATAATCATAGTTCTTAAGCACTTTTAAATGTTGCCTGTTAGATTAAGAAAGGCTGTAATTGCTTATTAAAATGTCAAAGATATGTTTGTATACACGAATTTATAACAGAGACCGTAAATAAAGATTATTGTTTTATTTTTAAACTAAAAAAATCAAACACCTGGAAGAGACATTAAAAAAAAAAATTAACTGCACCGAAATTATTCATTATGGCCAAATATTAATTTCCGCCAAAATTTTTAAATTTTTGGATTTTTATTTTTTAAATTATCGATAATCATTATATTTGAGTGATTTTTTAAAATTTAGACAAAAATTATTATTTTGATAAAAAAAATAAAAATCATTTAGAAATGATAATACACTTAATCACACAGGATATAATCGAAAGTTAAATGAGAAATTCACAGTTGAGTTTTATTTTACAAAAAATTTAAATTATAACTTTATTTTTTTATCAAAATAATAATTATTGTCTAAATCTTAAAAAAATCACTCAAATATAATGTTTATCGATTAATTTAAAATGAAAAAATGCATATTATAATCATTATGATGTAATTTTTATTTTAAAACCTATAATGATTAAGGTCCCTGATTTATAATGAAAGATTTTTGTGTTTCAGTTTATTACAACGTTTATTGAAATTCAAGTGTTCAATGCTTTGATTACAGTTTTACGATAAATTCAACTTCAAAATGCGACTATATGCTTAGGTATTTTTGTATTATAGTATTATATAAGCGCCATTGAGACAATGTCTCTTTTGGTTAAAAATTCATTACAATTGCTAAGTGATAGAGCGAGACACGACTTGCATACATATGGTATATTCTATATAGATATATACGCATGTACGGATTAGGTGAAAGCTGAACTCCAGAGTATATGCAATTACGAGTACTCGGTCTTTTAGTTAGTTCGATTTAGTGCGTCTACTTGCTAATTACAAATGTGGGTTTTGAGTGTGTGTGTGTGTGGGTGTGTGTGTGTTCATCTAAGATATATGTATGTATGTATAAAAAAAAGGGGAAGGTCAAGACAATTAACCAAAAAGCTATCTGCGCTTAGTGGGCGTGATAGTAGCCAACGTGCGAGGACAGCATGGCATAGTCATGGGACAGGGGATCGTGTCCACGATTACGCTGTTGCTGCGATCGCTGGTTGGCATAGAGTTCCACTCATTCCTGCCCAGGCACCGCAACGCCCTGATGATTCTGCTCAACATTAGCAACAGCAACTCCAGCTCCAGCTCCGGCTGCTGATGTGGACGCGACTGACAATGGTTCCTCACTAGATGCTTTTGGTGACGTCTCGGCGCCAACTGGTGGCGGCTGGAATGCCGGCCGTTGTACAAACATGTTATCAATGATGTGATCAATGTTGTCCCCACTGCCGCTGGCACCATCGTCCAGGCGAGCGGCACGTGACTTATGCTTCTCGGAGGGTGGCAATATGGGTATGGCATTGGTGGGTCGTCGTTGGGGCAGCACAGCGGGGCGGGTGGTGGCCTGTGGCGGTGGCACAAAGTATGTGGTGCCACCGACTGTATTATAGTTTTGATGATAGTTCAGGGACGGCGGACCGGTTTGACCGGCTTGTGCGGCGGGCGGGGCAGCTTGAGGCGCAGGCTGTGGCTGCTGCTGCTGAGTAACCACTGCCGCCGCCGCCGCCGACTGAGCTTGGGCATAGGCTGCAACCGCTGCTGGGGTGGGCGGCAGATAGCCAGCACTGGCCGGATTCACGTATGGCGCCTGGGGCACAGCAACGGGTACGCTGACGGGCACAGGCACTGAGACTGGCACCGGCACCGGCTCCCCACTGGTCACATAATAAGGCGCCGTTGGCGCCTGTGTATATGCTGTTGCTGACTTGGGCTGTGGCACTGTGGACACTGCTGCCACTGGCGGCACTGCTGGTCCCAGTTGCAACGTTTGCAATTGCGCCTGCAACTCTTGCTGCTGATAGGCAATTTGCATGAGCATGTGTGGATCTTGGAGTAAAAGCTGTGATTGTTGCTGTTGCTGCTGTTGCAGCTGCAATTGCTGCTGTATTTGCTGTTGCTCTGCCAAGTGATGTTGCTGCTGTTGTTGTTGTTGCTGTTGCTGTTGGGTTGCCTCGTGTTGTGAGCGTCGCAGACTGGAATAACGTTTGGGTCCATTGCGTTGCTCCGTTGGCATTGGTTGTTGTTGTTGTTGCCAGATGCAACTGTTGCTGTTGTTGATGCTGCTGCTGCTGCTGCTGTTGGTGCTGCTGCTGGTGTTGCTGCTGCTGTTGTTGTTGTTGGTTCTGAGAGGCCAGCGAATGCATTTGAACGCTGCCCACATGGCTGGGATCATTGCGCTGTTGCACCTGCTGCAAACGCTGCGATAGATTTGAGCTAACCATTGGTGGTGGCTGCTGTTGCTGTTGCATGTGCAACTGTTGCTGTTGCTTTGGTTGTTGTTGCTGCTGCGACTGCTGTTGTTGTGGTTGCCTTTGTTGCTGCTGCTGCTGCTGATGTTGCTGCGCATGATGCTGTGTTTGTTGCTGTTGTTGTTGTTGTTGCTGTTGCTGCTGTTGTTGGTGTGGTGGCATATCAACAACAATTTGCTTTGGTCCACCATTTGATCTGTTTAGCTGATAATCACGATCAGAGCGAGACTCCACATAATTGCGATGATCGCCACGATTTGACTTTTTGCTTGAATTCCATGGCATTCTGACGATTGCCGCCATTGTGACCACCGCCGCCGCCGCTGCCACCACCGCGACCATAATTGCGATTCCTGGGCTCACGCTCACGATGCTCACGTGGCTCTTGGTGTTTGTTGCCGGCACCAGGGCCAGGGCCAGAAGCAACATTGTTATTGCCCATTTGCTTTTCAGCAGCAGCGCGACGATCGCCACGATTCTCCTTCTCCTCGCGGGAGGTGGAAGTGCGACGCGGACGGCGATGACTGGTGCCGCTGCGTTCATTCAGTGCCGGGAAGTCCTGGGGACGTGGTGGCTTGCGCTCCTTGTTGCTGGCCTTCAGATAAGCCTGCTCATCCTCCCAGTTTCTGGAGTATTTGCTGGGACCGCGTGCATAGCGACGTCGTCGTCGTGCTCGTGGCGCTGCATCCTCATTGCGTATGTCATAGCCATAGGATTGCATGAGTTCGGCGCGTGTTTTGGGCGCCTGCTCGCTGGCCTCGAAGCGATCATGGGACCAGCGATCCCCACCGGATGCCGGTTGCCATTTCTTCATCGTCTTGGATGCTTGAGATATGGTGGGTGGCTGGCCAGCGGGCGATGCAACCGTATCGCCATTGCCCACGTCCGGGAAACTGGGCTCCAGTTGATTTTGGCCACTATCGCTGCCGGCATCGTGAACACCGGCTGCATCGCCTTCGGTTTCGGCTGTACGATCGTCATGCTCGTAAAATGTGCCACGTTTCGGTATATACTGTGGATTGCTGCGATCTTCGTCCACTTTCTTCTGTGCTTCCGTTTCGGCTGCCGTGCGTTCTACTCCATTGCCACTTACCGTGCCGCTGCCCAGTTCATCCTCATCTTCGTCCGATTCGCTTTGGCCGTCGTCATCATCTTCGGTTTCAGTTTCCTCGTCGCTGGCACTCTCATCGTCATCATAGTCACCTTCACCGCCCTCCAGATCGCTGGCTGTGTCATATTCCGAGTCATGGGGGTGCGAATTACTTGAGGGTTCTTGGGTGGGGGAGGTTCCTAATTCGATGCCGCCCGCTTCGCTGACGTTGGGTGATGGTACGTTGGGTATGTCGGTCGGTGGAGCTGCTGCCACTGGCGCCGTTGTCATTTTTTCAACATCGGCCATCGCAAGAAAATTCGTCGATTCTTCGATTTTTTTTGTCCGCTGTCGCTGCAAAGTTTTCAATCACAGAGATTAGATCTTTGCGCCCCCTCACTCACTCACACGATAATTGCACGCGCTTTGCTTACTGTCTTTTCGTTTGATTTATTGCGATTCTAATTTACTTTATGTGCAGAAATCTTTTTATTTTCACCCAGTTTTCTTCCACAACAACGCAATCAGAAAATAGAAAGTGTCTAGAGTTGACATCAGCTACTGCGGCTAAGACAGAGTTGTCAGCTGGCCGGTGTTCCTCCTAATTCACAATAGTTAAAAGCTGACCCTCTTTCTTTGGAAATTCACTTGAAATATAAAATTGATTCACACAAAAAACGACTTGTATTTGAACAAAATTATAACATAAAAAATGAGTTCATATTCTTTACACATTGACATATCGTGCTAAGTTTACTTTTTCTTAACAAGCAAACAGAGCTGCTCCACATTTAACAGAGTTGATTTATGTTCAACAACAGAACGGACCTCTGCACAAATTTTTAGTAGTTCGACAACCCTAGCCGCAGCTGTTGATGAGACAACGGGCAGCAGCATACACGAAAAATTAAGTTTCCGTCTGCAAGTTTTATTTAACTAGTGCTTTTGTATTAATTTAGTAAATAGTCTTATCTGCAAATTAAATCAACAAAATGTCAAAACTCCTGGGTATACCACTAAAGAAGCCGTCAGAAGTTGACATTGTTAAGCCTCTGAACAATCTGATACAAAGCACCTACAATGGAGCCACCGCCGAAGAGAAGGCGCAGTATGCGGAAGCAGTAAATGACTTTTCAAAGCAACGCAATACGGCTATTTGGAAGTTTTTTGAAAAGTATGAGGCATCATTGGAAGTCGTATATGCGTAAGTCACCAAAATTATGAAAATATATATCTCCTAAGAGCTTAGTTTTGGGGTTTTCATTATGACTCATAGCGGTTGATAGCAGTCAAGTAGCTGTAATTAATCACGCATGTGGTAGTGTGTGCAAAAGAGATAGAAAGTAGCTAGCCCAGACGTAAACATAAACTGGATGACGTCGTCTTTAATTGATTTGGTTTCACTTTTTTTGTTATTTCAGCTACTACGATCAGATATGTGCATTGGAAACAAAGATTTCAGCTGGCGAACTTCAAATACCCTTCAAGTGGAAGGATGCCTTTGACAAAGGCTCTATTTTTGGTGGCAAAATAAGTCTGAGTAAGTGGAACAAAAGTGATGAAATAACAACAACAACAACCGGTTTAACCACACTTCTTTTGTTTCTAGCTCACACTTCGCTGTTGTACGAAAAGGTCTGTGTGCTCTTCAACATTGCCGCTCTGCAAAGCAGCGTCGCATCGAGCCAGCAATTGGATACCGATGAGGGTCTCAAGCTGGCCATTAAGCTGCTCCAGCAGAGCGCCGGCATATTCCAGTATTTGAAGGGTGCAACACCGGCAGCGGTACCTTCGGAGCCCACGCCAGATCTGAGCCAGGATACTTTGATTGTTCTGCAGGCATTGATGGTCGCCCAGGCCCAGGAAGTATTCATACTTAAAGCAATTAAAGGTGAACTAAATCGATTAGTTATAATATTGATCTAAACAAGTATTGTTTTCTCCCACCACAGACAATATGAAGGATCAGATCATTGCGAAATTGTGCTGCCAGGGTGAGGAGTTCTATGCAGATGTGCTGCGTGCCATGCAGAAGGAGTCAGTGCGCAGTCTTTGGGAAAAGGAATGGATACCCACAGTGGCGGGCAAACAGGCTGGCTTTCCATGCACTAACGCAACTGTATCAGAGTCTGGTCTGTCGCTCGGCCAAGAGGATCGGCGAGGAGATTGCGCGTTTGCGCAATGCCATTGAACTGTTCAAGGCAGCACAGTCACGTGGCGGCAATGAGACCTATCTGGATGAGTACTTTAGTCGGGCCAAGCGAAATCTGGCCGAGTCCACCAAGGATAATGAGTTCATTTACAATGAGATGATCCCAGAGCTGAGCACACTGGCCTCCCCAGGCAAGGCACAGCTGGCCAAGCCATTGCCCATGGCCAGTCCCATGGCTGCAAACTTCAAGGACATCTTCACAAATCTGGTGCCCGTTGAGCTGCATCGTGCTCTGACCGCATCCGACATGCGCAAGAACGAGATTGTCAACACGGAGATCATGAAGCTGCGTGAAGCCACACAAACCCTAAATGCCGTATTGGCCAGCTTGAATCTGCCCGCTGCCGTTGAGGCCACAGATAGCAACAGTGGACTGCCGCCCTCGTTGCGTGAGAAGGCGAATGAGGTGCGCGAAAAGGGTGGCATTGATCATGTGCAGACAATGTTAAAGGATTTGCCAGAGCTGCTTAATCCGCAATCGTGAGATCCTCGATGAAACTGAGCGCATGCTGGACGAGGAGCGCGATTCGGACAATCAATTGCGCGCACAGTTCAAGGAGCGCTGGACGCGCATCAGCTCCGATAAGTTAACCGAAATGTTTCGTACGAATTCCAAAAAGTATCGCGAGGTCATCACCAATGCCATTGAAGCCGATAAGGTTGTGCGTCAAAAGTTTGAGGCCAACCAGAAGGGCATTGAACTGCTCTCATTGCCACCCGAACAGATCCAACAATCATTGCCCTCGGCCAGTGGCAGTGTGGATCCCAATTGCTCCAGTGTGCAGCGTCTCAAGCAGCTAATGGAGGCCGTGGAGACCATCAAGGCGGAACGTGATGCTGTTGAGTTGGAGCTCAAATCGGCCACGTTCGACATGAAGGATGAATTCCTGCAGGCCCTGCAAAAGGATGGTGCCATTGATGAGCCCGCCTTATCACTGGCGCGCATTGGTCAGGCATTGCAGCCATTGCAGCAACAGGTCAAGGAGAGCTTGGAGCGCCAACAGCCGCTTGTATCCGACATACAAAGCGCCCACACAGCCTTTGTCTCCGAGACGGGCAACTGTGGCAGCTCGCGCGATAAGCTGTATCAGGAACTGGCCACCGCTTACGATAGCTATATTCAGCTGTCGGGCAATCTGCAGGAGGGCACCAAGTTCTACAACGATTTGACCCAGCTGCTTGTTGTGTTTCAAAATAAGATCAGTGATTTTGTGTTTGCACGCAAGACCGAAAAGGAGGAGTTGCTCAAGGATTTGACTACGGAGTCCAGTCGACAGGCGCCGCCAGCAACACCCGCCTTACCATCACACTATGCATCCACATCGGGCAGTGGCAGTGGTATGTAGTTGTATCCTTCAGAGACCGTAAATAATGATTATTCCTTTATTTTTAACTGAAAAAATCAAACACCTGGAAGAGGATTGAAAAAAATTAACTGCACCGAAATTATTCATTATGGCCAAACTATTCATTTCCGCCAAGATTTTTAAATTTTGAATTTTTATTTTTTAAATTATCGTTAATCATTATATTTGAGTGATTTTTTAAAATTTTGACAATAATTATTCTTTTGAAAAATAAAAAAATAAAAATCATTTGTAATGATTATAAATGATTTTTATTTTTTTCGCTCAAAATAAAACTCAACTGTGAATAACTTTTCGCCGATATTATTTCAGATCTTTATAATCTTTATAAACGATTTTTATTTTTTTTATCCGAATAATAATTATTGCCTAAATTTTAAAAAAACCACTCAAATATAATGATTATCGATAATTTAAAATGAAAAAATTCACATTATAATCATTATGATGTAGTTTTTATTTTAAAACTTATAATGATTACGGTCCCTGGTATCCTTATCTTATCGTTAATGTTATCTTATTTGTTTTTATCTCTCTTTTTAGATATTCCAAATATGCCCGCTGCTGGTGCTCCACCGGCCACAGCAGCCGCTGGCCATATGCCGTATCCGGCGCAAATGCACATGCCGGTACCATATGGCGCCACTCCGAGCGTGCCGTATCCAACATATGTGCCACCGCCCATGCCGCAGAGCTTTAATCCCTACGCCACCTTGCCATATCCGGGCAGTGAGTATTTGAGTGAACCTTTACCAAAACCATTTCTAATATATAACTTTTATTATTCAGACTACCAGTATCAGGGCTTTCCACAGGGTCCACCACCCGGCAGCTATGGCACTTATCCTGGTAGCTTTGCTCATCAACAGGGCGGCTATCCCAACCAAAAGCCACCCGGCTGGTAGATTATTATATTCGTCTTGCACTGTGTTTATTGCCGGCGGCTCTATATGCATCCATATATATTCTGTTATTCGTGAATCTAGTTTTGAATGGAAATTAATCATTGGTCAAGGCATTTAATGCGTACTGTTTGAAAAATTGTATCATATATCAAGTTGAATGCTTATTGGATTTTAATCTCATATACGTATCACAATAAACGTTCCGTCTTAGCGCTATAAACTTGTACTTTGACTTAATCTTTGAAAGAATTCTCGCTTGATGGATGCAATGCATCGTGGAGAGCACATACTACTTATTAGCAGCTCCAACGTTGAGCTTATCACAGGCTCCTCCTTTGTTTCCTTATATCGCTTGGAATTGTTGATCAAAAGTTGTGTATATTTATCCTTGGACATCACTTCTAGAGAACCTACATGCACCTTAACGTTGTCCAGCAATTGAAGCACATCACTCTGACTCAGATAGTCCGTATCCCAAAGTTTTCGCTGGCTTTCCATGCTCTGATCCTGCACTGCACGCTCAAACTGTTCGAAGAGGTTGCTGGCCGAAGGCGCAATCTCGTCAAGCTGATTGGGGTTTAATAGATATTGCTTGACTTGATCAGATTCGCCCTTGACAAAGCTCTCCACCACATGCTTGACTATAAGCTCGTCCAGAGTCAAGTCCAGGTCACTCTTCAGAGGAACCCAATAGTTGACGCTGAGCGAAGTCTCCACCGCCTCGACGTAGTGCCACCAGTGACGTGGAACAATCAGTACATCTCCCGGTTGGAGCAGGCAGTGGTGAGCCTGCGCCTGGAATTGTTCGTAGTGTTGGAGCTTTTCGGGCGATGGTGCATAGAAGTTCTCCAGACAATAAACACTCGACTCCTCATAGGGAATACGTGTACTTTGTAGTGGCGTCTCTGGCGGAAAGAGTAACCAAGATTTGCTGCCGTAAACCTGCATCACAATGTTTACTCCATAGGTATCATAGTGACAAGGCGTATTGGCGCCTTTGGAGCCCAGCCAGAAACTGAAGTCATTCTGATGTTCCTCAAAGCCAAAACACTTGAAATCAATGCCCGTCAAACAGCTCGGAGGTAGTTCATCTGCTCTCTTGTATTGATATGCAGCCCACTCAGTGGGTTCCCTTTTTAGCTCCTTATTTTGGGCATAGTTTTGCATAAATTCTTTCATTGTCATCTTAATACGCGCTCTCTTTTGCTCCCATTGTGGCGTAGCGGAATCTGCAATTGCAATGCTCTCAAATACCGGCAAACTGGAGTCCTTTGCATCGTTGTCAAATCGGTTGCACCACTCTTGCAGCGAGTCATCAAAGCATTCCCAGTGAACGGGAAAGTCCTGAAGCACTAGAGGCACATGTGTATTAAGAATAAGGTCGCGCAACTTGGAGGCCATGCAGTGAACTTTAATGTTTGCTTATTGTTGACAAAAGATCAAAGAGTTTCAATAAAATAACAGAGACAGCAACTTTAACGAAAACACTACAAATGTTAAAATCCCTTAAAATAGCGGACAAACGCGATCATTTACTTTTTAACGAAACAAAAAGTCGTTCGACTTAGCTCAATTTTACACTTTTGCCAATCGACTGGCTGCTTAACTAGAGTAGTATAGAATTTTTATAAGCTTTGCGTAAATAAATGGGTAATCATAAGATATAGAATATAATTTCAGCATTATAAGTTTTATAGGAGGGATTAGAATAATAAAATTTATTAAGTTTTAAATAAGTAGGGATTTGCATAAAATAGTAAAATAAGTTATTATATATTAAATTATATGTGTATTACCAATATTCCAAAAGTATTAAAACCAGCACCGCAGCTATTTTTGCTCACGCTTTGTCCGCCTTTGAAGAAGGACGTAAAATAAGTATTAGTGCATGCGTTATTGCTGGTGTTGAATTATATATTTAGTACACCGGAACAAAAGTAACTTTTGTACAATATTTTTTTTTTTTTTTTTTTTTTTTTTTATTTTTTTTTTTTTTTTTTTTTTTATTATTTTATTATTAATATATAACCAACAATAAAAATAAATGTTTCGTATTCAAAATATTTTATAAACCCTTTCAATGCACTTTGCAAAAATGTCCAACAGAAAAACTTTGCACATGCATCACAAAAAGTGTTCACTAGCTAGTTTTCTTGTTGAAAATTAATCAAACGCTGTTGTTATTGCCAACGATTGGTATTTAAATTAGAACAAATTATTAACACTCTCCCAAAGTTATGTAAAAACAATTAAGTGAAATGTTGTTTTAATTAGTGCACAATTCAGAATTACATAATTGCAATCAAGATTGCGTGTAAAACAAGTTCTGCACATAAAGTTGTTGTTGTTGTAGTCACTACATATGCCTCCTCGCACGCAAGCCAAACTTGCCCCGTTACTGTTGTTGTTGTTGTTGGTGTTGTTTGCTGCGACTTTTGATGCTGTTGCTGTTGTTGTTGTTGTTGTTGTTGTTGTTCTTTATCGTAGTAGTCATGGTTCTTAGGACTTGGTCTAAGCAACACTTTGAGATAATTATTTTGATATGACAGACGGAAATGGAATGGCGTTAACTAGTTTGCAACTTCTGGCAATAGCGGTCGGTCTTCGCTTCTTGATATCAAACCTCAAAACTTAACTTACATTTATCGCAACGAATGTTATCTGACTGCAGTGTGGCAGTTGATTGCTTGAGATAACTGTTGTCACCGGTGGATGAACGTCAGTGCTCAGCATTTTGCATTCGTTCAGGCCATAAAAAATAATCAATGGACCTGGACACCGATGCAGACATTGTATGGAAGAATTCTTGCCACGCCTCCCAGGCGGCTTTCAGTAAGCTCAACAGTTGACGGCATTTGTCATAAATGTGATTTATGTTTCAGTCTCTCTTCTCCTTTATTTTTTTTTTTTTTTTTGCACTTACAAAATACCAAGTCATTAAATCTACTTAAGATGGGCACTCAATGCGACAGCTACAAATATATTTACACTGACAAAAAATGTGTCTGTACAATTTTTAAATTTTAGTTTTACATGCCGCTGTTAATAAGATCAATTTAAAAATTCTTTAAAAATTTCTATAGACTATATCAAAACTGCAGCGATAAATTTTTATACTGATGTAAGTTTTGCCAAACTCAGGCTCTTTTTTTATAGTGCATTTCAATCCCCGGCACGGGTGAAAAGTTCAATGTACGTGAGTCAGCAGCCGATGCCGCATTGCGATGAAAAATCATAAGGCATGCCAAGCAAAAAGAAACAAAACAATTATGCGGCAAAAGTCGCCAAAAAAAAATATAAAGCAAAGAATGAACATTATTTATGCGCCAGTTTGGAGGTGCGCCTACGAACGACTTTTCATTATGATTATTATGATTGTTGTTACTTATTACTTGTGCGACTTATACACACATATATCTTTAAGCTTTTTTTTTGTTTTGTTATCTGCCAAATGAGTTATTGCGCATGCGCACACTCCGTCCGTTTCCGTTTCCAGGCGACTGACTGCCGTTGTTAATGCGCAAATCTAGCTTAGGGCTTAAGTCAAACACTCCCAGGCACAAGTACGTATCACATACATACATACATATATAATTAGCAGCAAAATTCTTTACAAAATTGCGCACGTTACGCCGCTTGAACATCATGATCGCTGCCTGAAGGGGGTGCGATGTGTTGCCAAAAAAAAAGAGCCCAAGTTTTGCTCTCAGGCGCCGTTTTGGGCATTCTTTAAGATACATTATCTGTATCTCCGGCTGTCATCTCTTAGCTCCAAGCTGTCAACTCTTTGTGTATAAGTGTTGTTTTGGTAACAAGTCAATAAACTGATGACGAAGTTGTGAATCCCAAGATCCTAAAGCATAAAGATTTTATTCTTAGAGTTAAGGATGATTAATATCTTAACATGCTTTATAAAAGTTTCTTTACAGAAAAGTTTTATTGTGTTATTTTGTTTAAATCAGTCATCATATATTTTATTTTAATCAAAACAAATTCGAACATGCACTTAAACATACGAGTAGCTGATGATATATAAGTATTATATAATTTCCAGTTGTTTGATAGTCATAGATTCTTAAAAGCATTTAGTTTGTTTTGCTTGTTTACAAAAATATATAGAAAACATCTTATAGTTTGTTTTGTGTTTAGGACGGAAATACTTGAAACTGAAGCAGTTCTTCTCTCTCTTTCTACTCGTAGTAAGTTATTATAAAATAGTTTTTCTTTTACGCGTGGTACACATAATTACAAATATATATAGATATATGTATGTATGTTGTTTAATAGTAAGTAGATGCCCACACCACACAGTCTTATAGATGCATACAAATTAAAGGATGAAACGTTTTAAAGTTATGATATGATATTCTGATAGAATTGCGGCTTCGTCTGATGCTCCTTGATGACATAGAAGCCCTTGGGTTTGCCATTGCCCGCAAAGTATTTGTGGAAACTTTGCTTATTCACCGCCTGGGCGGGCGCATAATATGTGGGTGATTTTTGTTTCAATGATTTCCGGTATTTCGACTTCCCGCCGCCCGTTGTGAAACTCTTCTCGACGGTGTCATTCTCCCAGGGCTTGCGCCATGTTGGTATATTCTCAATATCAAGCAAACGATTGCGATCCTCTGGCGAAACGTGAGCGAAATGCGGTTTCTTGTGCAGCGCCTGCTTCAATACGGGCAGATTCCAATGATAGATACGCCCCGGTCGGCCATTCGAGCTAAACGGAAACGAGACCTGAAATGCAACAACAAAAATAGTATGTATTGATTAGACGAGCATTCCATTAAGATGCGCACTTAGCATTTCAATTATAAGTTACAGTCAAGCTTGGCTATGTTGTCACTTCTTACAAAGACTCGTAAGCTTTTAATTTCTGAAAATTTTATGCTCTTTTTCTCAAATAAATTTTGTTATTGTCTCCATAGACAGATTCAAAATAAATTACAAAAAAAAAAAAAATTAATGTCTCAATCATTATTAAGTATTATTCGCTTATTCATGTTAGAGATGTTCAACTGTAACTGTAAATTATTAGCATTTAGCATTAGCCGCATGTGTCCATTGGTTTGGGGCGCCCCATAAATTAGTCAACAAGTGCCTTTAAACAAATTGCATTTTTAATTGAAGCATCGCCTGCGTTAATGGCCATCGCTTGCATATTCATTTACAGCTGGAGCCGTGAGAGCCTCAGCCGCGCATCCTTGACACAACAACAAGAACAACAACATCGAATGGCATCTGCTGTGCGTATATAAATAGCTGAGCCTGTCACAGACATTGCCACTGCCACTGCCAACGGCTGCTGCATGTCGACTACTGTGACTTCTGCCACTGGGCTGCCAACGGGCAACTGGCAACTGGCAACGGGCAACTGCCACAACAGTGTCTGTGAAGCTGTGTATTCCAAGTTGGTAAGTCGGTCGCCAGTTGTTGCCGCTTTGGCTATTTATTGTCTATATGGGTGAGCCATGACTGCGTCTGACTCGGACTCGACGAAATGCATTTGGCCCAAATGGGTAATCCATTTTTCAGCTCTTTTTTTAGCTAGTTGTGCTGCTAGAGCTGTGAGCGTGCCTTGAGTTTAAATCGTGTCACGAGCACACAAAACTGAAGAACTCGAAAGATCTTATTTGTATACCCCTAATCCATAAAATGGGTAAATAAGGGTATAATGGATTTGTGTATGTAACATACAGAATTAAGCAACTCCGACCGAAAGTATGTATATATATTCTTGATCAGCGTCAACAGCCGAGTCGATGTCTATCTGAATGAACGCGCCGATCTCAGAGACTATAAGAGCTAGAGACATCAAATTTGAAACTTAAGATCTCCTATACCATAGCCAAAAACTAAAATTAAATTATCGATAACACTTCTGGTTTCCAATATACACATGTGATCGATAACAAACAAAACTTGAATTTTAAAATTTAAAAAATTAGGTTTGGAATAAAGGATAAAATAATGAACATTTTAAAAAAAAATGCATCAACGTCGGTTAAAAAATACCGGAGCTATCGCAGTTTCAAGCTTGATCATATTGGTCACTGGAAGAGTACACACAAATAAGGGTTAGGAGTATGTCCTGGTCGTCTTCTTACTTGATTTAGCTTAGATGTGATTATGATTAACGGAAAGCTAAAACATCGAAACATTTTCAATTTAGGCTCATTTGTCTAAATGATAAGCAGATAATCTTAGCATTGAAAGGGTATACAAGTATATCTGATAAAGCCGATCGATAGTTTCTTCTCTTTTCGACACGAACTCATCGCTAATACACACTCGTAACTATATAAATGTTAGTTCATGTACGTCTGCTTTGTGTTTTTGTTTGTTTAGTTGTTGTTGCTTGTTGCTGTTGCTGCTGTTGCTGCTTTTTTGCAATTTGTTTTGCTGCACATGCGCGACGAGCGATGTTTATCGTCAGTTTGCTGTTGGCCTGGCCAAGTATCAAGCAGACCAGGCCAAACCAACCCAACCCAGCGCAGGCGACTCTGACTGGCAATGAGATATTAGAGCCAGTTCTTTAGATGGGTTTTTGTTTCAGTATGTGTGTGTGTGTGTGTGTGTGTGTGTGTAAGACCTAATGGAATCCCGTTTACCTTTTTCCCGTTAGTTTTCAACGCCGACGCCTCGGTTGTGGCGAGCGCATCTACCTCCATCGTTGGCCCATTCGCAATCTTTTGTGCGTTGTCGTGTGTCGTCGTCGACTGATGCATCACCTTTGGTGGCAAAGCAGCATCAGAGTCCAACGCATTCCTTGAGCTACTGGGCGCTGTATAGTAGTGCAGATTTGGCGGCAGCTTGATGATGAACATGTGTGAATCATCCCGCGATGCGTGACGTCGTGACTCAACTGCCAGCCGTTTCCGGTTATGGCTGTTCGGCGCCTTCACCTTCATGAAGCCCATTTTGCTGCAAGTGCAAAGAATCAGAGTTATTTATATATAGTTGTTGTTGTTGTGGGGGTGGGAAGGGCACTGCCTGTCTGTCTATCTGTCCGTCTGGCAAGTTCTAAACGTTTATCATGAATATATCATAATATAATTTATGTTCGCACAGACACGCCAACAGAGTTGCCCCTCGCACTAGACACGTTGCATTAATTAAGGCCCCCCTTTTACGGCTCAGTTACATTTATGCCCTTGCATGGAGGCTATTAAAAATGTTGTCATTAATTATGCAGCTCATTATCAAAAGGTATTAAAAATTTAGTCGGATAAGCATTAGATTCAGGGACCGCAAATAACTGTTATCGTAAAATTTTTAACCAAAAAAATCATAGATAAGGAAAAGTGTTATGATACTTTTGTAAACACCAAATGACTTGTATTTACTCGCAATGATTCTGCCAAAAACCTATATTTTTTAATTATTATTATAAAAAAAATTATTAACGGTTATTTTTTAATTTTTAGTATAAAAGTATTTAAATATCAATTATTTATGATTAAAATTTTTTTGCTCCATAAATAACATTATTTTTTGATTTTTTTAATTAAAATCAAAAAATAAAGAGTAGTTTAATGATTTTTATTAGATTGCTTTACAGCAGGTGTTAAAAAATAGAAGGGTATTTAATGTTCGGCTTGATACTCACTTGAGCAGCTTTTTGTTGAGTCCATGTGCACCTCTTGTCAGTTGTTTTTGTTGTTGTTGCTTTGCGCCTGGCAAAGGAGCTGTTGCAGCAGCAGCAACATCACCACGCAGCTGCAACTGTTGATGTTGTTTCTGCTTCTGTTGGTATTTGTCCTGCCTGCTTTTGTATTTGTACATGTGCATGGCATCCTTGGCAATCGCTGGCGTTGGCCTTGCCATTACCTTGGGTGAAGAGTTGCTGCCGCCGCTGCTCCCGCCGCTGGCCTGAGCCAATGCAACGAGGCAAACGAAACAGCAAACACTGCAAAATGAAACAATTTTTATGGACGTCTCTCAGTTTTTTATATGGCTGTATTTTTGGATTTTATGTTGCGAAATTCTATAAGGGATTAAGCCGCTTTGCCTGTGGTTCTCTCTGTCTGTTGGTGCTTGGTGGTTCTTAGGTTCTTAGGTTCAGGGTCAATCAAGCGTCAGCGTC
Organism: Scaptomyza pallida; assembly: GCA_018152965.1. Lineage (NCBI taxonomy): Eukaryota > Metazoa > Arthropoda > Insecta > Diptera > Drosophilidae > Scaptomyza > Scaptomyza pallida. Next base: position 2,325,054 of record JAECXP010000260.1, on the reverse strand, counting down.
GCTTCCACATTCGATTTGGACAAGTTGCCCGGTAATCCAAGTCAAGGGCAAGCGGCCAAAACCCTTTGAAATGTTAAACCAAAGCTTACAAGTGCTTACCGGCAGTAGTACAGTAGTTACTCGAGAGTTGAAACTTTTATGGCAATTGGAAGATTATGCTCATAAACATGTTTTATACATCTTAATTCGCAATAATTTGCCAAGCTCTAAACATTTTCTAACATGTTTATGGTTCTATTGCCCGACCCTGGCGTTGTTGTTGTTGTTGTTATTGTAGTTAGGGCTAACCAATAATAAGGAAGAAAGCACAAAGCAGACCGGCTAAAAATGCAAATGAGCACGAACACACATAAAGATACAAGTCAATTACAATCTGTGTGTGTGAAAAGTTGAGGAAACGGTCATAGACGAAAGTCACATGCACTACTTGATGCGGAGTACAGTTCAATGGAAAGCTAAACAGATGACACATGGGCTATAAGGGCTAAGGAGTGCTCTAGAAAATCATTAGGCTATGCCAATCGATGTCGCTTGAAGTTGAAGTTATTGACCGACTAAGCAGTTGGGCCATATCCACATATATCCAAGACGGGCCACCAAAGCAACTCAGGCAACAAATTATACTGGACACATACTGAGTATGTGTGTGTGTGTGTGTGTGTTGTTGTTGTTGTTGTATGTAAGCATATTGACGAAGTTTTATGCATCAAATGTAACCGAAGGCGACCACAGCGTTGCGACGTGCTTGGCATTTGGCAATGGGTCCCAAGACAAGTCTCTTTTCGCCTCAAGTCTAAAGTCGCTCTCACATACATATATAATGCATGCAACGTTCTATGCGCAAAAATTAAAAGAAAGCTGGCATTTTGTCAGAGTGACGAAGTTGCAATACTCTCAATTACATTTTTAAGGAAAGAATTTTGTCTGCTTATAGTAAAATTAAGGTTATAAGACAGTTGGAACTTCTAGTCTATAATATCAAAGCGTTTATAAATTATAGAATTAAATATGGTAGATTTTCATTTATATTTAAATTATTTTATAATTTTAATTTTGGGAAGTTAATATTTAAAACAAAGTTTTATGAGATTTTAATACGAAACGCGTTAAATTAGGTAATTTAATACGAAAAATGATTAAATTCAATAATTTCGTACTTAATTTGAAAAGAAAAATCTAAAATCTGAATCTAAAATTAAATTTTTGATTTTACGTTGCACTTTTTTTTTTCTGTGTAGAGTTGCATACCTTAAGTACTTTCTTGTAGAGTATACTTTGATCAAAGTTGGCATAAATTTGTGAGTCAAGACTTAAAAATCAATGCGCCCCCCAGGCGGGATTAGAGGCTGCCGCTTTTGCCACTGATGGATGCCTGAGCATGGGGCCAAGTCGTTGACTCTTAACTCTTCATGGCCTGAGCATATGGCACATCAAATGCACTGCCAATTGCAAAGGCAGAGCATAGAGGGGCAGGGTAGCTAGATTCAAATCAAAAACCAATCCAATCGACACGTATTTAGCATTGGCCACCAATTGTTGCCCACCCCAGGGCCAGTTGCAGCTTGTTTTGTTCGCCTGCGGTTTTGATTTTGGTTGGAGATTCGTTGTTGTTGTTGTGGTATTGATAAATTGCAGAATAATCGAATACAGCTTCTCTTTTTTTTGTTTGCAAGCGCATCCTGGCCGCATCCAGACAACATATGTGGCATTTTTTGAATTATTAATGTAACCAACAACAAAAGGTGCCCCTGGCAACAACGAGAACAACGAGCGGCAAAAACATCTACCCAAATACCATACAAGTAATGTGTTGGGTTCCTGAGGTAAAAGAGTGAAGACACCCTGTATTGAGCATTAACCAAAAAGTGTTTGTCCAAAAAGAAAACTTTTTCTTAAAATTTCGTAGCACTTGTTTATCGAATTGTTAAGTATACGTAAATATTTGGCAGTTATATATACCTCACGTTGACAGATTTACAGGGTATCACAATACAGCACAGAATACAAAAAAAAGTTTGCGTGTTCATAAAGACAAATTCAAAAGGGCTGCGTGTTGATATCGAACAGATTTTTGTTGCCAGACGCGCAACAACCACAAAAAAAAAAACAACTCAACAAGCAACATACGAAAAAGGAAGCAAAACATAAATGAATTTAAATATATACATTGAGATAGTTCATATTGGAAGTGTAGACACATTTAAATACATGCCACATTTGTGTTAACTGTTATTTGTTGTCCAAAATTTAAGGTTGTTTGGTTTTAGCCATGTTTAGCATACATCTAAACTCCTTGGTCCAACTGTTGCATCAGTCGCAATCAGAAGGCCGCAAGTTGTTGCAGCGTAAACGTATTCAATGTGGTCAACAAAGGTAAGCTTCAAGGATAACCAAAAAAAAACTTCTTTAAAACCCTATATCAAACCCATAGCTACAATCTGTGCTTTGTGCTGGACAAAGGACTTTTGACCATACGCAAGAGTAAATGCATTAAAACCAGACGCAAATCTCATCGTTTGACTCGCAAGCAACGACGTTCTCCTGCCAAGAACATCCGGAAGGATAAGTGCATTGGCTGGTGCGAAATGAAAGATGATGAGACTCAAACGCACTCAAAGCAGATTCAATTGGCTGTAAAACCAAGAAAATCAACATTCGATGTTGCCATTCAAACGCGTCCAAAAGTGCATCATGCCAGTGAGGATACCTTTGATCTAACACTGTTTATAGCCCGAGAACAGCAGACCATAATATTGAACACTCAGGCAACAAGCACTCAGACAAGGTTAGCGCTGCCGGAGCAGCGTTCCATGCAAACCGAAGATCAAGTGACCAAGGCGACAGAGACACAAACGGAAGATGTCGCTAAACGTGCGCAAATCACACAAACGGGCTCCGACAAGGATAAGTTCAACAGCAGCGGCACGCAAACAACAATGTTGCAGGACGCAGCAGAGCTAATGCAACCGCACGAGCAGTTGTTGCGACTTATAGTCAGAGGCGTTAATCAGCATAGCGGCGATCTCGAAGAACTCTTCAAGTCCATACACATTCTGGTCGATCTCAAAATGCTATTGATTAAAAAACAGAGCTTTGATTCATTGTTGCAAGTGAAATCCCAAGAAGAGATCAAGCAACAGTTGGCTAAACGGTAAGCAATACTTAACCTTATCCTTATTCATCGATTTTGACAACATTTTTGAGTTCAATAATCTTTCGCTCTTTCTTCATGACATGCCCTCGTATCAGCATCAATCGCAAGCATTGTTGCCAGTATCGTTGCAAGTTCAAAGCGAAGGCCAATCCATCACATGGCCTGAAGCCAAAGGAGACGCAGACAAAGGAAGCAATGCGATTTCACACACAGCTAACACACACAAGGTAAGTGTAAATGTGCCTTGAATACACTTCAAATTTACTTCCTTATGATGGGTCGTCAATGCACTTCATTTCATTTAATTATATTGCTATTGATTTAGTTTAGTACCATCGTATAGATCTAATGTTTGAAATAGCTAACCATAAAGTTTACAACTTTATTCTTAGTATCAGGGCCGGATTAAGAATGTGGGGGCCCCAGGGTCGATTAATGTGTGGGGGCCCTTTAGCGGTCAGAAATTATTAACCTTATGCAATAAGATTGAGGTCACAGTTTTTGTACCAAAGAATAATTAACAGGTTTATACTTTTGAACAATACTTAATACCGAATTAACTTTCACAATAGCTATGAATTATAATATAAAAGTATTCAAATAAATAACATGAAATTAAAAACCTGAGAATACATAAAATAAATTTAATTAGGAAATTATCAAACGAAACTCCAGCAATTTTAATTTAAAAGTATAGCATTTGGAATCACATTCACGTAAATTTAGCCAACTTAAATTCTTAAAAAATTGAAAAACCTATTTGTTCGCATTTTTTGGGGGACCCCAAAATGTGGGGGCTCCGTCGGCCCTGCCTTTAATCCGGCCCTGAAGATAGTACAAGTTTACAACTTTATTCTTAGTATTCTAACTAAAGTTAATAGAAGAGAAACAAAGAGTTCCTTCAAATCATTAATAAATCTCTTGTATCCCATCAAAAATATATATAGCTCACAAACCGATGGCACGGATATTAAGACGCGTTCTAAGGGTTTTCCATGGCGTAAGGGCATCAACTAAAGCTAAATGAACTTGCAACTTACCCGAGCCAGCGCCAGTTGTTTGTTGATGTTGATGTTGTTGTTATCATTATTCTTGTTGCACTCATATTGTTAAACATGAAATAAATTCTTGTTGTTGTTGTTGTTGTTTTAAATCAAATTGATATGCTTAGTGCATCGTTTAGTGGCGCCAAAGTTCCACACATTTATTTCAACTTGTCGAGAATCTTGCTGTTAAACGTCTGTTAGTCTCGGTGATTCGGTGAATCTGAATCTGTTTCGTGTTGCATACAACACTCGTCGTATTACTCTACGTTTATGTGGTAGCCGCAGACACGTCCGCACGCGATAAAATCTCGCCAAAGACTGAATGGAGCTGGAGCCCGGCCTGTGCCAAGTGGCCATCGTTTTGGCTTTGGTTTTCTCTGTTTGTGTTTTTTTTTTCGCTTTGCTTTGCTTTTTGTTTCGGTTTAACGTTGGCTTTGCCTTTGGCTTTGGCGACTTCGGGTCTTTTTATTCTGCTTTTTTTGTTTACGTCGGTTGCGCGTTGCGCGTTGTTCGTTGCTTTTGTTGTTATACTCTAACGTTAGGGTATAGTTAGTTTTGTTGTGGAGTCTGTGACGCGTTGGCATGTTTGAGACTTAAATCAAAGCGTTTTAGGGTTAGAAAATATCTTGTTTAGGACTTCACTCAGTAAGTGTATACAAACTTCGTTATGAAGCAAGTTGCTGTTGCTGTTGATGCTATTATTGTTGTTGTTGTTGCTGTTGTCGGTATGCAAAAAGCCAACAAACAACAATAAGAAAGTCACGCTTAACGACTGTGACTATGAATGCGACTCTTGGCCATGGTCTAGGCTGGACAACGAAGTCCAAAAAAAAAAAAAAAATATACAGATTGAAGTAAGCAACATGCTAGCTAAGCAGATGGGGTAGAGTAGGGGGGAGAGGAGGCATGTTGCATACAAAGGAATAAAGCATGGCTGCCGAAAAGGCAGGCGTCTGCTTTGACCGTCTGCAGAGGGCGTGTGGTGTGAACCTGAGACAACTTTGGCAGCAGCAGCAGCCAAGGAGTTGATGGGTGTGAGTCCTGTTTGCTGCTCTTGCCACTCACTTGGCCGCTGATTGATTGTTATACCGTTTCCCCCTCAACTGCAACAAAAAAATATATACATGTACATATACATATGCAAAGGGTTGAACTTTAATTGAGATTTATTTATGAGCCTGACCAAAGCCAAAGACAAAGAGCGCTTCAGTAATAATGAGCCAGGAACCTGGGCAATATTTGGACAAGAACAACAACAACATAGCCAATTGAAAAGTACAATTGTTGTTTTGGTTGTTGTTGTTGTTGTTGTTGTTGTTATTATTGTTCTGTGGTGGCAGGCGCTGGCACTTGAGTTTTGGTTTGAGTTCGAGTTTTGGGTTGGAAATTGGGCGGGCACTCGGCCAGCTCGTTATTGTCAAATTGTTAGCCAAGTGGATGCTGTGTGTGTGTCAGTGTGTGTTTGTGTGTGTACTTGGACATGTTAGCAGATTGTTAAGTACACTCAAAAAAAAGTTGGGATACTGTTCTGGATTTACAGTTTACAGTGGGGAGCAAAAGTGAGTATACGTTAAAGAAATTGAATTTCGTTGACAATAAAAAAATTAATCACACAAACAAATTTATAGGTAGGATAGGTAATTTAAATTCCGTTTTAATGATACAATAATCTTCTTAACCCATTAAGTACCCATTGAATTTATACTGAAAAAAATTTTGTTCAAAAATCTATTTTTCATTCCTTTTTTTATGGTTTTTTGAAAATTAAAGTTTTGATGCAAAAATTTTGATAAAAACTCTCTTCTTATCAACAATTATAATTTTTAGTCATTTTTGAAAATTTTCTCTTCAAAAATACTAAGAATTTTCATTAACAATCATGAGAGGAAATTGGAGTCTTGTAGTTGCTTATCTGTGGACCCATGATTCATTTAAGGTGTTGAATTTGACATTGGAACAGTTGAGACAAGTTATGGCATTTGAGAAGTGTAGATTCTAGTTGGGATGCGAAAAATCGCGTTTCTAAACTTAAATGCAATTTTATTCTAGAGCTCAAACCAAGGCATTTTATATACTACATTTGAAAATCTAATTAATTTTGATAAAGTTATGGCAATTAAAAGTTTGTTCCAAGTAAAGTTTGGGTAAAAAAATTTTTTTTTTAAATGAAAATCAAGTAAAAATCGCGTTTTTAGATTTAAATGCAGTTTTTTTTGTAGAGCTCAAAGCAAAACTTTTAAGATATTGCATGTGGAAATCGGGTGAGTTTTAACGAAGTTATGGTAATCGAAAGTTTGTTCCATAAGTTGATTTTATGTTAGAAATTTTTGGAATGGGTTTGGAGAAGCTATTAATCGGGTGTGCTTGTGTTTCCTTCTATACTTTTTTGGCGAGTGTAAGCGGTGGGTGCCGCTATGCGCACTGACTTTGACATGGCAACAACAGTTGTCTGTGAGTGTTGCCGGTGGCCTGGAATGCATTGCACAGTTGCATCAACAGCAAATTGAATTGAATTGAATTGAATTGGGCCTTGGCCAATGTCAGTGCCTATGTTAAGGTTAAGTGGCACTGTTGGCCAACTCTATACTCTAGACTCTATACCGTGTACAATTTGATGCTAGCAATCAAATTGCTTTGGCCTCGCGTGGCGTGGTATTTTCAACAAAGATTGGACACAGACGATGTTAAATTTGTACGCTAGTTATATGCTCAATTATACAAAGCAAATTTTTAGGGGGCAGTCTTGGAAATCAGTGCAAAACTTTCACTTTAGCGCCACACAATGGCGCAGACATGCGAAAATAAACCAAAATGGCGCAGACAAAGCACAAGGGACTAGAAAAAAGAATGGCATCCGCATCCTTCCGGTCTTTGCGCTGAATGATTAAGTTTGACAGCCAACACACACACACACACACACACACACAAGAAACGAAAAATGTTAGAAAAAATGGGTAAATTGCATTCATGTTAAAGACAGACAGATAAAGTGGAGAATAGAAAAAGTCTATTTGGTAAGTACTATGTACTTAGTTTTCCCAGAGAGGACCATCATGCTTTGTCATTAACAAATAACCATAAACAAGACATACAACAAAAGATACTTGTAGTAGGAATGTTAGCTCTCCCTACTTAAATACTTGACCTAAAAATACCCTGTGTCAATTCTATTATTCAGTTAATATTCAAGAGTTCCACGGAAAACGTTTATGGTGTCACAGAACTTCAAGCGATTTCACATGTTTTTTTTAAGCTTATTCACAAACCATTTTAAGTTTCTTACCTCACATAAGTTAATTTGTCCCTATTGAAATATTTCACTAGGGTATCAAAAGCATGGTGCATTGGAGTAGCATTAAAAAGTATGAAACGTTTAGTTGCAAATTTTAACAAGCGACTGCAAATGATTAATGTCAATAAACGTGCAAACTCAGCTTGAAAATGCTAGAAGTCATCATTGAAAGTAGGAAGCGATGAGGCTAAGCCATAGTACAGGAGATGATAGTCGTAGTATTTGGGTCGTGAACCCGCGCGTATCCATCGAATTGAGGACAGCGGTGCAATCGACTGATCCTCAAGCGTCGTGTGGGTTGCAATGGTTCAATCGATGTCAGGCACACAGATGATGATGATGATGATGATTACTTTTTTGTTGGTTAAGAGAAATTCTGTGGCACACCTACAACACGTAGCGCTCATTAGCTGTACGGTTTAGTGAGGTATTAAAAACAACCATAACTTACACCTGGCAAAGTGACCAAAAGCGACGTCAGGTGACAAATGAAATTACGTGCCACGCGCAAAAAACATTTTCCAGCGGTTTCGCCAACAATGCGGCGCCTCTTATCGTATGTACACTGTGAAAAAGCAGACAGTTCTCAAATAAAGATTGAATTAAAGCAAGTCATAAGGAAAGCTTTACCTTTCTCTCAGTGTATGTTTAACATTAGCTAACTTTGATTACTGCCACGTCATTGGAGCTTAAACGCATGCGCAGCGACTGTGACAGGCAATTGAGATGGGAAACGGCGAATGGAAAAACCTTTGGCTTGGGAAAATGTGTGTGGAGCAGGCATGCGAGTCCGCGCTCACATAGCAACAGCAACAACAACAGCACAATTGTCAACTTGCTATGCAATTTGGCACATTCTTGAAACCCCCACCCCCCCTCACCCAACGCACACATGCCAGCAGTAAAACTGGGACGAGCTTTTGAGAGAAAAAATTTGAAGCGAAGGCAATTGAAGTTAACGGCATCGGTATATTTAAGCCATATTTGGCGGGTATTCTGTCCAAATGTATTTAACAGAATGCAGAGCGCTTGAGTGATGCCTGTCAATCAAGCATCGCTATGGTAGTTAAAGTGTTGACGCATTGTCAAATTGCGTTTGGCCATGAAAGAAATGCAATTAGCTTAAAAAAGAAAACTGCAAGAATTTGCTTCAAATACATACATACATACAGATATTTGGCGTTGCCACTTGCGATGGTAAAACGATAGTATCGTTGTTTCGATAACTCACTCTTGATGGTAAACAAACGCAAATGCTATCGAATACATACAGAGTGGAGTGAAAATTGTGCGAGAAAAACTAAAAGAAAAAAAAACTAATTAAAGAGCAAACAAATACAATACGATTAGTTGAGAATGGCGTCGCTGGAACCAACACAAAATAAAACATGGGATCTGTCGCTGTACGAGCTGCAGCGCAAGCCGCAAGAAATAATTACAGACAATACCGAAATTGCAGTCTCGCCGCGCAGTCTGCACAGCGAACTAATGTGTCCCATTTGCCTCGATATGCTGAAAAAAACCATGACAACAAAGGAGTGCCTGCATCGCTTCTGCTCCGACTGTATTGTGACAGCGTTGCGCTCCGGCAACAAGGAGTGTCCCACCTGCCGCAAAAAACTCGTCTCCAAGCGATCCCTGCGCGCTGATCCAAATTTTGATTTGCTCATCTCGAAAATCTATCCCAGTCGTGAGGAGTACGAGGCGCTGCAGGAGAAAGTCATGGCCAAATTCAATCAAACGCAATCGCAACAAGCGCTCGTCAATTCCATTAATGAAGGCATCAAGCTGCAATCACAAAATCGACCACAACGTTTTCGCACCAATAAGGGTGGAAACGGTGGTGCCGGTTCCGGTGGTAATAATAGTGCTGGCAGTGGTGCCAGTGCTGGTACACGTGCTGGCTCCAATGCGGTTAATGCACATGATACCGCCTCCAATGACAGCAACAGCAATACAAATGGCAACGAAACGCCAGCTCCAGGTTCGTCGTCAACAGGAGCAACGGGTACGGGTACAACAGGAGGAGGAGCAGTACCAGCTATACCGGCGATTCCGGGCGCTGGCACTGCCACAGCCGTTAGCAATGCCGCAACAACAACGACCACAACCGCTGGCACTTCGGGCGCCAGCACCTCTTCGAGTCGAATGCAAGTGGATGATGCCTCAAATCCGCCATCGGTGCGCAGTACGCCATCGCCTGTACCATCGAACTCGAGCAGCTCGAAGCCTAAGCGCGCCATGTCCGTTATGACATCTGAACGTTCGGAGGAATCGGAATCCGATTCACAAATGGATTGCCGCACCGAAGGTGACTCCAACATTGATACCGAAGGCGAAGGCAATGGTGAGCTGGGCATCAATGATGAAATTGAGCTAGTCTTCAAGCCCCATCCCACTGAGATGTCAGCTGACAATCAGCTAATCCGGGCACTTAAGGACAACTGCATCAGGTACATTAAGACAACGGCCAATGCCACCGTTGACCATCTCAGCAAGTATTTGGCAATGCGTCTAACACTGGACTTGGGCGCCGATCTGCCAGAAGCCTGTCGGCTGCTTAACTTTTGCATCTATGTAGCGCCGCAGCCTCAACAGTTAGTCATTTTGAACGGCAATCAGACGCTGCATCAGGTCAACGATAAGTTTTGGAAGGTTCGTTTTTTTGAATGATCTATTACCATTATGTCTTAACCTTTATATTAAAAATTTGATTTAATTTCTAGGTGAACAAGCCGATGGAAATGTATTACTCGTGGAAGAAAACCTAAAAGCATTAAGGCATCATCTATATTAGTTAATAAGAAGAAACAATTATTTCCTCAATCGAAATATTTTACGTATGTATAGATCTAACATAAATGTGCATGAAAAGGATATATATATAAAATACAAATATATATGTATACAAAAAAAAATATAATTGAATATGTTTAATTGATACGATTTTATCGTTTATGTGCTTAACACGAATATACATATATATAAATACAATATATATTTAATAAATTGTACTATGAATACATTTCAGGAGGTAAGGAACTTATCTTAAGTAACTTGTGAACATTAATGCTACAAAAGCTAACCGTCTCGATGGTTTTGTTGCTCAAGCGTTGAAATTATTAAGTGTGATTTTACAAAAGTCGGCGCTGGGCTCTAATGAATTGAGGTTGAGTGCGGTTAATCCAAAAACTGAATCACGTTTAGTTCGTTGTAGTACCATGTGTACAAGGCATTAAAGCTGAAGGCACCTCAGGTGGGGCACCTCACTTGGGAATGCGACGCATTTTGGCCAGTATTGCGTTCCGGAAGTCTTTGAAATCGCTGCTCGCCTCGATTTCATTGCGACACTCGCCTTGAACACGACACAGACCCGATTTGATCTCTAGTGATTGACCGTTGCGGGCACGTCTGGCCAGATCCTGTTCTAGATGATAGGGCAGTCCTAGCTCGCATAGCTCATCGATTTCATCTTGTGTAAATGTACGTTGCTCCTCCTGCAGAAACTCATCGCATTTCTCATAGACGTCCAAATATTGTTCCGCCTCGCTTTTGTCGCCGGCCCGTTGAACCTCGAGATAACGGTGAAATAACCGGGTGGCTGCAGTATCCAGCAGCGTTTGTTGTACACTGTTTGTTAGTGTGTAAATACGCTGTACTTCCTCAACGGACATGTCGGAGCAGCCACAAAAGCATTTGATTAGGCGCACAGCTTTGTTCTGCGCTCACCATATGGATGCAGATCGTTTAATGTTTGTTTACATTTTTATCGTATGACACATTTATATATGTACGTACCTTATATGTGGATGACGATGATGCAGCCATGGTGCAGCCTTCGATTTTATATAGGTATAAAGCTGGCGCTACTTTTACCTATTATACTGTCACTCACCGACTGTGCAGCTCCAAGCAAAGGAATAACGGACGGATGGGTCAGCCAGTGCTTTATTAAAAAGCATGATGATGAATTTATACATATGTACGTTCCTATCTAGGCACAGATGGTGGGGAATCTATGACACTATCGATAGCATAGTTGGCTTAAGTATCGATATTGCTACATTTGTAAGCATTCTATTCTGAATGGCAAATTTCATTGTACACTTGCATCGATACTTTTGTCAAGAACATATGATTTGTTCTTTTTGGCGGGAAGCGCCAATATTTTTCACAATCTTTTCTGCTGATAAAAAAATGTTATAAAGTGCATTTGTTTACAATTTGAAACGTTCTACTTGGCGTGGACTACTGGTGGTGCAGCTATCTGGCCACTGGCAAATTCAATTATACAACTGCCACTGGTGGTCCATAAAGAGACAAAGGTATAAATTACAGTAGGAAATTATCAAATTCTATTTGTAAACAAACAAGAAAACAAATGCGCCGTGTGGTAGTTGTTATTAAGATTTTTATTGCAAACCATATTATTTGGCGTATGTGTATATGTACTCGACAAATTCATTGTACTCTGGAAGAATAGCCAAGTTGTTGGCGCAGCCCTCTTGAATTTTTTTAATGACTTCGTTGCTGCTCGTCCGAATGCAGCCGGCTACAGTTTCTTTTAGCTCCTTTCTCTCCTTTGTGGGTATACCTAACTCGCATAGCTCCAACATTTCGTTATCGGTTAGGGCTCGCTCCGTCTCCTGGAGCAACATTTGACACCTTTCAAAAAGCTCTATAGAATTAAGCAGAAGGCTATCGTCGCCCAATTCACGTGCAACAGCAAATATCCTTAACTGTTCACAGGCAATCGGATCCCTGAGCATTTGATAAGTATTTTTGGAAAGTGTGTAAATTTTAATTGCATCCTTTTGGTCCATGTTTTTTAGTTATTTAACCTGTCAAAATTTTTTTATTTTATTTTTATGATAATTTATCATATTTGTATCTAAGTGAATGGCGCTGTTGATAAAACATTTATTGTTGCACTTACGCGTTTTGATGTTTGTGAAAATTTGACTAGAATTCCGACTTGTCCCTTTTAAGCTTATTGCAGCGACTGACCACAGTTTCTCATCGATACACCAGATACATACATAGATACATGCAATATATATAGGCTAAGGTGACGCACACGAACTGCCGAACAAACACACAACATACATATAATATTTAAGAAGCCGCCAGGGAAGCTCATTTCGGCGCGCATTTGCTGTCCGGCTTATGTCTGCGACGCCGCAGTGTCTGCTTGTTGTTTTTGCCCATGTCTTATCTTTTCTTATAAATTCTTTTTGCATGGCAATGTAAATAGTGAATAATTGGAGATCATCAAATCCGTGTTGGATAATAGTGCGATTTAAAAGCCCTGAGTCATCAGCCAATATGATTGAACAGAATTCAAATGAGTTATGTACATACATACATACATATGTATACACAAGCATTCTCATTTGCAAACATTTGTAAACATTCTATTTTGAATGGCAAATTTCATTGTACACTGGCATCGATACTTTTGTCAAGAACATATGGTGCGTTCTTTTCTGCTGATAAAAAATGTTATAAAGTGCATTTGTTTAAGGCCTGTTTACCCAAAATTTAATTTAATTTAATTTATTTTAATTTAATTTAATTTAAGAAAATGTATGCGTTTACCCAAAATTTAATTTAATTTAAGGAAACAGTGTGTAAAGCGTGTAAAATTATGTTATCAGTGTTGTTAACACTCCGTTACATTTTGAATTGGTATTCAAACACATTTTTACTTGAGCTCATGGCAATATATAAGCCCAAACTTATCTTTTTTAATTATATTTTTAAAGTATTTTGACATTTTATCACACAACAAACATGATTTTCAACTAAAATAAAAGGCTTATGCTTGTTCATTTAAATATTTGAATATGTAAACGTTTCGCACAACACTTTTTGATCAGCTGTTTTGTATTTTCATGCTTACCAACACCGAAAATATTTAAGAATCTGCAACCTGCAGGTTCGGAACTAAACTAAATTAAATTAAATTAAATTAAATTTTGGGTAAACGCTCACATAGAGTTCGCATAGGTTTGATTGAGTCAGCTGACTGTTAAATTAAATTAAATTAAATTAAATTTTTGGGTAAACAGGCCTTTACAATTTGAAACGTGTGGAACTAGAAACACTTGGACTTCTAGTGGTGCAGCTATCTGGCCACTGGCAAATTCATTTATATGGCTGCGCAGACCACTAATGGTCTACAAAGAGACAAAGTGCATACATATTTTTATTTATTTATTTAATTGTAGCGAAGAATTAATTTTAATTTACAATGCTAGAGCAACAAAGACCTTCAGGCCGGCATATATATATATATAAATTACAGTGAGACATAAAATTCCATTTGTAAACAAACAAAATAAAAAAACGCCAGGTGGTATGTGATTTTTATCGCAAATCATTTTATTTGGCGAATGTGTATATGTAGTCGACAAATTCATTAAACTCTGGAAGAATAGCCATGTTATTGGCGCAGCCCTCTTGAATTTTTTTAATGACTTCGTTGCTGTTCGTCCGAATACAACCGGCTACAGTTTCTTTCAGCTCCCTTCTCTCCTTTGTGGGTATACCTAACTCGCATAGCTCCAACATTTCGTTATCTGTGAGGGCTCGCTCCGTCTCCTGAAGCAACATTTGACACCTTTCGAAAAGCTCTATAGAATTAAGCAGAAGGCTATCGTCGCCCAATTCACGTGCAACAGCAAATATCCTTAACTGTTCACAGGCAGTCGGATCCTTGAGCGTTTGATAAGTATTTTTGGAGAGTGTGTAAATTTTAATTGCATCCTTTTTGTCCATGGTTTCAGTCATTCAATCTGTCGATATGAAAATAATATTTTATCATATTCATATTTTATTTATATCTAAGTGTGTGGCGCGGTTGACAAACAAAACATTTATTGTCGCACTTACGCGTTTTGATTTTTGTGAAAATTTGCAAAATTTTCCTTTTTCTTTTTTTTTTTTTTTACCTTTTTCCCACTTTTTTTTTTTAATCCCCAAAATTAATAATTTATTTTATATATATACGCTAAGGTGACGCACACGAACTGCCGAACAAACACACATACATACCTATAATATTTAAGAAGTCACCAAGGAAGCTAATTTCGGCGCGCATTTGCTATCTGGCTTATCTGGGAAATAAGTAGGGATGTCGAAAATATATCAAAATATCAATATATCGATATTTTTTGCGAAAAAATAAATATTTATATCGTGATATTTTTTTTGGACAAATATCAAATATCATCGATATTTTTTTGACATTTTTTTTATATTTTTAAGCGGTCACACTAAAAGGAACACACAATAAAAAGAATGAAAAATGAGCGCTGCAAAAATATTTTTTTCGGCAGTTGTAAATGGGTGTGCCAAATGTACTATTTGCGACAAAACCATTAAAACTAGTGGCAATAGCAGTAACCTGCTATCGCATTTAAAAAACAAACACCAAGACGCGTATATTAAGTGTTTAAACAAAGTAAGTAAAAAGAGCGCGTATGCATATGCATGTACTACATATGTATTTACTTATGCCGCCATTTCCCGCGCATTTCATAAACGCGTTTTATTGCATGTGCTTTAATTTAGAATTCGGATAAAGTGGATGAACAGCTTGGCCAACCCACAATTAAAGAATCATTTCTGTGTGCGGAGTCTTACAAAGGTGATTTGCAAATATATTTCTTTTAAATTGTAATAACACTATCATATTTTATATTTATATTTTTCAGAAAATGGAAATAAATCAAAAGAAATAACAGAAGGTTTAATTTTTTTAATTTGTAAAGACAACATGCCTGTGCGTAGTGTTGAGAAGGAGGGGTTGAAAAACTTTATTAAATTAGGTTTTCCTAGGTATGTGATTCCTAGCCGATCAAAGGTAAGCTCTTATTTGTTTTTATGTACTTTTTATTTTTAAAAGTCATCATTTATAACACTTTAAGGTTACCTCTTTGATGGAGGACAAATATAGAGAGAGCGCAGCTCAAATGAAAAACCAATTTAAAAATGTAAATGATTTTGCGTTCACCTGTGATGCTGTCACAATAACTAACTCTACACGTGCCTATCTCACAATCACAGCACATTTCTTCATCGAAGAAAAACTGCAGTCTATTTGCTTGCAAGCAGTAAGAATGAATCAGGTGAGTTTATTTTTTTACATTTGTAAAATTGGTTTATTGCTTTGTGTGTGTTTCGTCCATGTGTTTAACTATATATGTTGCTATGTCCAATTAATTAAAAATTTTCCTTGCTTAATATAGTCACATACCAGCGAATATATTTGCAGTCTATTAGTAAATGCGTGCAAGGAGTTTGAAATAGATAAGAAGAAGTGGACAACACTGACCACAGATAATGCCAGCAACATGAAGGCGGCTTCAAATTTGTTTGTGGGAAAAGGGGAGCATGTTCCGTGCCTTGCGCATACCATACATTTAATAGTAGACGAGGCTGTAAAAACTGTGCCATCATTTTCAAATGCACTCGATAAAGTAAAGCTTATCGTGACTTACTTTAAACATAGTCCGGCGGCAATGGATAAATTACGAAAATATCAGTCGGATGAAGGAGTGCCGGAAGGGCGTATAAAAACCTTGATACAAAATGTGGACACCCGATGGAATTCATGTGTGGATATGTTGCACGCATTTTTAGAGCTTGCTCAGAAGGTGGCAATGGTGCTCATTGATCGATCAAGTAAATCTAAGACACCTGAAATGCTTACCACCACTGAATTGAACATATGTCGTGACTTCTGTTATTCGTTAAAACCATTTAAAGATGTTACTGAGAAGATTAGTGGAGACAGTTATGTAACGGTCAGCTTGGCGATTCCTTTAATTTCTATACTAATGGAAAAACTGAACAGCTTAAAAGTTACCTCAAACGAAGGGCAAACTACAAAGGAATTACTAATTAGACTCTCAGGATGTCGCTTAAATCCGCTTCGTAATAACAAAACATTAGTAAAATCGAGTTTGTTGGACCCTCGTTTTAAGAAAATGTACTTTAATTCGCCTTTGTGTGTTGCGGAGGCAACACAAGATATTATTACAGAAATGTGTCAAAATAGTAATGAAAGCCAAGTATGTTTTTTCTTTATATACATATATAGTTGCACAGTAACACATTTGAAAATTATTAAGCCGTTTATCTAAAAGAATACTAATACAAACATTGCCATTACCAAATAATATACTAATTAACTTGTGTGCTTATTATACCCTTAACCCATAAAATGGGTAAATAAGGGTATAATGGTTTTGTGCAAATGTATGTAACAGACAGAAGGAAACATCTCCGACCCCATAAAGTATATATATTCTTGATCAGCATCAACAGCCGAGTCGATCTAGCCATGTCTGTCTTTCCGTCTGTCTGTCTGTCCGTCTGTCCGTCTGTCTGTCTGTCTGTATGAACGCGCCGATCTCAGAGACTATAAGAGCTAGAGACTTCAAATTTGAAACTTAAGCTCTCCTATACCATGAGAAGATCAAGTTTGTTTTGAATTTTCGATAGCACTTCTGGTTTCCGATATACACATGTGATCGATAACAAAAAAATCTTCAATTTCAAAATTGTGAGTTTTAAAACTATTGATAAAATAATGAACATTTAAAAAAATTTGGTCAAAATCGGTTCAGAAACACCGGAGATATCGCAGTTTGAAGTTTGGTCATATTGGTCACTGATTTAATACACATAAGTAACTGTAAGCGTTAAGTATCGGGTTAAGGGTATGTCCTAGTCGGGATTTCTCGACTAGAGCC
Organism: Scaptomyza pallida; assembly: GCA_018152965.1. Lineage (NCBI taxonomy): Eukaryota > Metazoa > Arthropoda > Insecta > Diptera > Drosophilidae > Scaptomyza > Scaptomyza pallida. The sequence continues at coordinate 2,307,801 of JAECXP010000260.1, read as the reverse complement.
TCTTACTTGTTTTTCAGATGTCATTTAATTTTGAAGAGGAGAGTGAAGGTCTTCAAGGAATTAATGAAAGCTTTTCTGAAGCGCATAACCGCTCAATCAAGCAAAGCAAACTACCAGTAAACAAGGATGAAAAAGAATTGCAACTTTATATGAGCTTTCCGCATTCAGGTTGGGATACCGATCCCTTAAAATATTGGTCTTCTCAAAAGGACACTTTTCCAAATTTATCAAGGCTAGCACTAAGCTATCTGATAACACCAGGGAGCTCTGTGCCATCAGAAAGGCTGGCTTCTTCTATAAAATGTGTGGTGTGCGATACCCGTAGTCGAATGACAAATCAGCACATAACTGAACGCGTTTTTTTTAAATCTTTAAATAAAACGTTCTGGAACGTTTAAATTTATTTGCCTTTCTGTTATATATTTCAATACAATAAATACTTTATAAAAGTCTTATCTTTAAGCATGAGTACATGTATCTTTTTTGTATTATTTTTATCTAAGCTTTAACGTTTAGTGGTTATTGAGTATGCAGCTAAAAATTAAAAAAAATATCAAAAAATATCTGATATATCGATATTTTTTTTATGATATATCAAATATCATTTTGATATTTTTCTTCAATAAAAAATATCATCGATACGATATTTTAAAAATTTCGACATCCCTAGAAATAAGCAGCGCTCGTTAACATTCGCTGTAAAGTTAATCACATCAAAATCGGCACCCTTAACAGAAGCGTAACAGCCACTTCGGCAGAGCAAATTGAGCTCTTTTTCATTTTGATGTCGTCACTTTGTTTACTTCTGCGACTTCTGAATTGAGTGAAAAGCAATGTGTTGATTTGCTTTACTCTCTCTCTCTTGAGTTGTTGGTATTTTCTGCTGTGCACTTCACGTTTATACATATGTAAACACATAAATGAAGGATATTCAAATTGAAAATAAAATACGAAAGCTGAAAAATTCTGTAAAACAAAATAATTAAACAAATACTATGTAATATTTTCATGATTTTTTTTTTTAATCCAAATAATTTATAATCATATTTATTTAATATAATATTATGTTAAATTATTTATTAAATAGCAATATAAAAATGTACATTTAATTTTATACCCAGAATTAAATAAAAATTTGTTGAAAATAACAATTTTACATAAAACATATATAATATAATAATAGTAATACCATTTTACAGTTCTTAGGGCATTAAGAAAAAACGGACAGACGGACCGACGGACATAGCTTTATTGATCATTTTTGCAATGCCCTTCCTTTATATGCGTTGAAAATATCACATTGTAATAAATACAAAAGGGTTGATGTTGCTGAAAGATACAAAATTTCAATTAATATTATATTAAAATAAAGCATTAAAATGTGCAAAACTTATCTTTTTATATGCCTTTTCCGTAGCCAAAATCTTCAGTAAATCATTATGTCCACATCTTGAATTCATCAAACATTACCTCGCAATAAAAAAGAAAGTTCATCAATAAACAGTTTTTAAATATATTATGTAAAACTTATACATACCGATGCTGCATAGCAGCAGCTCTTAATTGGTCATATCCTCTTGATACCGTCTCATCCTTCTTTCAGATTACACAGTCACTCGTAGAAAAAACCGAAAATAAATAAATAAAATTTTAGCAATATATTTTATACACATGTACATACATATATCTACTTACCGATGCTGCATAGCAGCAGCTCCTATAAATTATCATCGTGATTCCGCGGGGTTCGTCTCATCCTTCTTCCATAGTAAACAGTCACTCGCAAAAAACAGAATGAAAATTAATGAATAAAGTATTAAAATAAATTATGTAAATATATAAACTTACTGATGCTGCATAGCAGCAGCTCTTATAAATCCATCCAATGCGATGGGTTTTTGCTGATCATCCTTCTTTTAGATAATTCAGTCACTCGCAAAAAAAAAGGAAAAGTATTTAAAAAAAGTTTTCAAAATAATAAATATAAATATAAAAACCTACCGATGCTGCATAGCAGCAGCTCTTATAAATCCGTTGGTTAGTAACTGAGCGTCTCATCCTTCGTCCAGTGTACATCCTTCCCAAGTTTACAATCATGCCTTCCTGTCAAACACAACTACCGTTCATAGCTAGCCATCATACGTCATCCTTCTGGGGTAGTTCGTGTTTAAGTCTTTAAAAAGCTCATATATTAATTTAAAATAAATTTTTTTTTTATCCGCTGTCTTACCAGAATTGTGGGCAGCCGATGCAGTGGCAAAATCTTTAACAATCGCAATACCGTTTCAATATAGCGACGTGAACCTTTTAAAACAAAAATAAAACCAAATATTTAAACTATATATTAATACGCCAGTTCAACTGGATTCTTCCCATATTTATAAGGCGCCCGAGACGATGTTTGCCAACCCTTTTTAATTACCCCAATGGCATTGTCCATTACAAAACTCATGAGCCCGTCCTGTAAAAAAAAAAATTTAATTAAAATCTTTAAGAATCATAAATTTTGCATTTAAAGCTTACCATGCTACTTATTGTTTGAGTATCCTTAGTTTTTTCGCAGCGGGCCCATGGCTTTTATCTGCCGTCATCATTTGTGTCTTCTGAAACAGCCACTTTGCTTGCTTCCTAGTTAAAATAGTTAAAAGTCTTTTAACGAGCTCCATTCGATGAGCAAAGCAGCTGTTTCTGGCGTCAAACCAAGATGGATATATTTTGTTGGTTTGGTTGACGCATTCGTTCACCATGCTCCTACACAGTCCTTGTTTGTGCGGTGATTCCTTGAAGATTTTCACAAATGTGTCGTAATGCAGATTGCACACCTGAAAGAATGCATCTGACGGATTTTTCAAGCACATTCTGTCCATAGCAAAATTCCGTGCATGAATTAGGTCGTCGGAGTGGTCAGATGCATAGGTCTCTATTTGGTTGAGGGCAATATCGCAGTTCGGACAATTAAACTTCTTCTTAGCAACCAAGTAACCGTCGAAGTATCTTCGAGAAGCTAGTTCAGCCACAGTTGCCGGGGTACTTGGTGCTACTTCCTCACCATCGAAGCTAGACTCTTCAATTGCGGTTGGTTGATAGTCTACGTCATCATCCTTAGGCATGTTCTCGATCTCCAGAATCCAAGTCATATCCAAATCACTATCGTCTTCCTCGCAATTGGTATTTTTTAAGTATTTTGTCGTTATAAGTTTCATTGACATTAGTCTAGCTGTCAGATATTGTATTTCTCGCACTGAGGGGTTTGTATTATTCCCTAGTTTTGAGCGAAGAGCTGCGAAGAAATTTTCTATACTATCCTGATTAAAACGCGTAGTATGCACATAATCGATAGTTTCTTCTCTTAAAAGCTCATCGGTGAGACTTAAAATATTTTGCAGGGTGCTTATTAAACCACGATGGCAATGGTTTTGAGAGGTCAGCGTTATTTCTTCAATATACGTGAGGAACTCTACCAAATTCCTTCTTTTGGCTAAATTGTAGGGATTTTTGTAGCCTTTTGTATATGATTTGCAGTTGAGGAGATCAAAGCCGTCATTAAGTTTTACTACAAAATCAGCGGTAGCCAGCGCAAATTTCATGTTGTAGGCCGAGAAAAGTTTATTCTGGTGGCAGACTTTTATAGCATTTCCAACAGATTTTGAGAAAATTTGCATGCACAATTTAACATTCATTTTTTCATTAAATTTAGGACGAATGTGCTTTTCTGACAGCTTCGGGACCATGCGTGTTGTATTGCTCTTTATATCTATTTCATAGAGCTCAACTAATACACTCCAGTTAACCACGCCAGCTGGCGTTGTTATAGTGTTTCCTATCCAGCAGTTTCTTAGGCTCTTAAACAAGTGAACATAATCGAACATGAGGTAGATTTCAAGGCCATTGGGGTCGATATACCTGTTATGGCCTGTGCTATCCAATAATCGGAAAACACCAATATTTATGAGTGCCTGGTCGCATACAACTGCTCTAACATTCAATCCAATACTGGTCAGCGCTTCGATATTCTCCAGAAGACATTTTTTGACTGTTGCTGAATTTAGCTTATCTGTGCAATAGTACGAAAATGTATACTTCCATGGTTGTATTGTGCCTTTTATTTGGAAGAATAGGAAGCTGTTCGCAATTTCTGGCTGACGGTTACCTTTGCCAAAATCAATGAAGCCATCAATTTGGTCTGTTGTGCTATTGTAATCCAGCTCAGAGCGACCGTGGACCTCATCAAAAACAATCACACAGTTTTTTTCGCTCTCCGGCATATTTTGCACGTGTTTATATATATTTTTACAGACCATTTCATTGATGCCCGGAGAAATCATTCTAATTGGGCTCCAGTTAAGTAACGTTCTCTGGCTTGGCAGATTGAAAGCTAGAGCATCACGCATAAATTGGTACCCTTTTGGTGATCTATAGTTCAGATTCATTAAGACGTTTTTCTCAACATCACTGAATTTTCTGCAGTGTGTTTTTTTTAATAATAACGAAGCGAAAAACCTGGATTCCTCATTTGTTGTTTCCGGAATCGCTATAGAACTATTTGAGATGTTCACACATCTCAACTCCCAACTGTCCTCCAACTCTTTTACTTTTTTTTTGTAAATTCATCTTGTCTGTGTGAATAACTTGAAAATCTTTCAACAGTTTTTCATACTTGGCCTGCAGATTGAAATGAGCACTGCGCCAATAAGATTCGTTGCGGCAAAATAACTCGCACCGTGGGCAAGATGCATCTTCGTTTATATTTTTGCCTAACAACGGGAGGTTTTCAATTTCGCTGTCCTCTTCTCTATTTACATTTTCATTAACTTCAGCGACCTTCACATGTTGCATGCCCATTATTGGGTGCACATTTTTCTTCAATCTTAATTTGTGGGTATCGCTGGCATGAAAATGTTTTCCACATATGAAAAGCCTGCTATGGTCTTTAAAGGCAGGCTTCATTATACATATTTTGATCCACTCTGATCTTAATTTCTCATCCGTGGGAAAACAATGCAACACAGAAGGTGGGTTGCTGCTGTTACAATTGTCAATGCAACAGTATCTCGTCGAGGTTTTGTTTAGTTTAAAGCTGCTTTCGTTAAGAGGTTTATTTGCATGACCTATGAACAAAATTCATTAAATATTTAAAATTTTGTTAATTTAAATTTATGCTGCAGAAATTTGTATTTTATATGTTTGAGAATAGTTAAACGCATATGCATATAAACATATGTATAAACATTCTAATAAGTATATGTATTAATTTAAAAATATATAAATTTAAATGCATATGCGTATAAACATATGTATAAACATTCAAATAAGTATATGTATTAATTTATTTAAGATTTGAGTCACGTCACGTCAGTCATAAATGGACGTACAAATGCATATGCCACATATATACACACATATGTATGTACAAATGCAAAAAAACCCAGACAACAACATACAGACAGACAGACATAGCAACATCGACTCTTCTTTTGATGCTGGTCATGAATATATATACTTTATAAGGTCGAAGATTCTTCCTTCTGTCTGTTGCATACATTTGCACAAAACCATTACACTTGTATTTACCCAACTTATGGATTAACGGTAATTGACACTTACCTAGTCGCAAAGTAGGCACAGATCCACTCCGAAGTTTTTTAGTAACAATGCACTCCTCCGCGAAATGCAGGTTGCACACTCTGCTGTGTGTGTTTAGTTTAGATACATCTAAATTTAAATTATCGCACCATAACTTTTCTTGTCCATAAGGCACGCGAAAAAGTTGTTTGTCTCCAGCACAACTTAACACTAAACACTTATATTTAATTACTTTATTAATTATCTCCATATTATACTAACTTATACACTTATATAATGATAATAATAATTAATTTAAGTTTAGATTATGTTTAGATTTGATAAAATCTGATTTTCGCAATTAAATATTTCTCTGTAAGTCTCGACCGAATCGTAAGAATCAAAGGAATAAAAGCAATCAAGAAACAAATGCGCGGGAAGCTTTGTATTTGCTTTTGTTTCGCTTTGTCTATTTTGTTCTGCTGCGCCTATTCCATGTAAAAACACCAACACCAAACACCCCCTCCCCTTTCAAAGCGGGTTCAACATTGCACGGGATATATTTTTTTAATTTTTTTTTATTTTTAAAATTAGCTTTTCATATTTTTTTTATTTTTAAAATTAGCCTTATATATTAAATTAAATAAATTTCAAATAAAATAATTTATAAAATCAATTTTTACATATTACATATTTGGGCTGTTTTTCTTAATTGCATTATTAGGTGTTTTTTCTTACTTTGCAACATTTTTCTTTCAAAATATCTGCATGTCAAGAGCACCATTATGTAAGCTGAAGGGTGGTGTAGATGAAGAGATGCTTTCCTCATAATCATGCAGGTCCGAGTTCAAACCGCGGTCGAGGCACGTATTTTTATTTTTGCATATTTTTTTTTTAGCCTCTTTCGCAAACAGCCAGGAATCACATCAGAAAGCGCAAAGCACTTCAGCCAAAATAATCTAACGGTAATTCCGTTGCTAAGGCAATAATACCACCAGCAAGTGGTATACATACTTGCAGAAATATTATAAAAAAAAATCGCTTGACTCGTACGACTTAGAACTGCAAAAATACCCTCTGTCCCAATATTGAATTATGACAAATTAAATCATTAAATTTTTTTTTATGTTTCTTTATTTTAATACTTAGATAGAAACTAAGTAAGATTTGATTTTAGTTTACAAAGTCAAATACATTTATTTTGATTAATTATAAACGCTATATTTAATTTTAAGAGAGTAAGTAAATATATTAAAAAAAAAATCTAAAAATATTGCACTTTTCAATAAATAAGTACAACGTCAAAAAGTTATACCCTTATACACATTGCATCAAAAGTCAAAAATTGCCAAACTCAAATTCATTGACAACAACAAGTGACGTGATTAACAACAACATCGCATTGTCGTCACCACATAAGACTCAAACAGCACAGAGTGCCAAGAATACACAAAATCAAAAGCACACTCAACACCGGCCGCTGTGTTTCAGTTTGAATTTCACTCAAACGCAATTGCGGTCGAGCGCGCTGCCGATAAAACTGCGAGTCATCGTTTCCCCTCCAAGGTGCTTATTTTGCGGGATTAACATTTCTGTTAACCAATGCCAGTGCTTATTTCCCATCTTAATGTTAGATGGTCTTTGAACATATGTATACACAAGCATACTCATTTGCATGCATTGACATACATATTCGTCTGTATGCATATTAACTATGTGACTGAAATGTACATATGTTAATGTACGCATGTGGTACTTATGTATAAACCTTGCGCATTTTGCATTCCAAAGCGCTTTTTGATCTGCGAGTTGTTGGGATCGGTCAGTGTACTCGCTGCCATTATCTTCTTAATCTAATCTTAATTTTTGTGCCGGCTGTATAGTTATGTACAGGGTTGAATAAACACTAGGTGTTCGCGGTGCATAAGCACAGGGTGGCATTTTCGGACCTTTTACTCTACTTCTTGTTGCTCCAGGTGAATGCATCAACAGGCTGCTGCCTAGGGCGGCAAATTGTCCTTATCCAACCCTGGTTATGTATGTAATAAGTCGATGCAAAACATTTTTAATTTTTTGTAAGTCTTTTATTCATATATTACATGATGATATTTCATTGAAATTTCATAAATTACAACTTATGAACTACAACTTGGATTTGAGTGCCTTCATGAGTTTCTCCAGCTTGAGAGCCTTCTGAAAGTCACCTTTAATCTTAAGCTTGCCGGACATGTAGGCTGGTGCCGCCTTCAGTTTGCCGGAGAACATATCGAAAAAGTTGTTGGCATTCATGATGAGTGTGGCATCCGGAGCAGCTGGTGGGGCACCAGTACCACAGGCGCCAGTACCATTCTTAAGATCCAAAAACCAGGTACCCTCATTTGCGCCACTGATATTAAACTGGTAGACGGCCTGCGTCTTCGAGACAATTTCAGGGGAGAGCAATGCTTCGATTTTCTTAAATAGTTGCGGTATCTTGTCGTCGCCAGAGCTGTCGCCAGATGGCGCTTTAGTCGTCTTTGCGCTGCCCTCAGCAGGTGCATTTTTGGCCTCAACGAAGAAGTCGGTCATAAGGCTGTCGGCATTCTCTCGGACACATGCATAGTCGGTGAGATCCTTGACACCGACAGACTCAAGCACTTCATCGTCAATGAAGAACTGGCCGCTAAACTGTTTGGGCTCCCTGGAGAGAATCGCATAAGCAGCATCGGCCATGATCTCAGGTTTGCGTGACCAGCTGGCGCTGTCCGGTCCGGTCAGCATCTCAATTGCAGCCGTATGAATGGCTGTGCGGGGCCAAAGTGCATTTACGGCAATGTTACGATCTTTGAACTCTTCGGCCATGCCCAACACACACATGGACATACCGTACTTGGCCATTGTGTAAGCGACATGGGGGCCAAACCATTTTGGCAGCATGCTCAATGGTGGCGAGATGTTGAGAATGTGGGCGTGATTGCTTTTCTGTAAATAGGGCAGGCACTCCTTGGATACAAGAAAGGTGCCACGTGTGTTGATTTGATGCATCAGATCGTAGCGCTTCATGTCGGTGTCGGGCGTATTGGTCAGGGATATGGCACTTGCATTGTTCACAACGATATCGATGCCACCGAATTTGGCCACAGCCTCGGCGATGGCAGAGCGCACCTGTTTCTCATCACGTACGTCCACAATGCAGGGATGCGCCTTGCCGCCAGCTTTTTCGATCTCCTCGGCAGCAGAGTAGATGGTACCTGGCAGTTTGGGATGGGGCTCAGCTGTTTTCGCCGCAACCACAATGTTGGCACCATCACGGGCTGCTTTTAGAGCGATTGCTTTACCAATTCCACGGGATGCGCCCGATATGAAGAGTGTTCGTCCTGCTAATTTGCCCGTATTGATCATTTTATTGCTTGGTCCAAAGTGCTAAACCTTTCGCTTTGTGAAGTAATTCTCGAATGAAAACAGTTGAACCGAAGCCAATCAACGTTGAAGAGAAAGTCCAAAGTGCAATCGGATCGGCAGCCAAGAAGAGTGGCTCTCTCTTATGTGTTATCGGCCATATTAACATTTGTATGCTCTGCAAATGTAAATAATCTTAAATGCATTGAACCCAATTTATGACGTAAACTTAATAACTTAAATTAAATTAATTTTAAGAAGACTTTATTTAATGAAATAATTTCTTTTTTCTTTTTGTAAATGCTTAAGTGAATTTTGAAAGCGTTGCCATTCACACGATAGCAGTTTTGTGTGAATGGCTATTGTGACTGTGAATGCTACATGTAAGAAGAAGAAACACACACTGAAATAATTTGTTGACAATTACAGAATTGCATTGTTTGTTAAAAACAAAGAACGAATAATAAATAAATCAAATATGGCTGCGTCGCGCTCGCGTCGTAACAACGCCGGCAACAAAATTGCTGTACTGCTTGATGACGAAGAAGATGATTTTTATAAAACTTCGTATGGCGGCTTTCAAGATGAAGACGATGACAACGAATATGAGTGAGTTCAGCGGCGTCTAAGCAAAACAACACAAATACTAATCATAACCAAATAATTTGTTATGTTGTTGTAGACAAAAAGACGAAGAGGAGGATGTGGTGGATTCAGATTTCAGTATAGACGAACAGGATGAGCCCATATCGGACCAGGAGGAGGCGCCGGACAAAAAGCGCAAACGCGGCGGCGTCAACACAAAAGCATACAAGGCAAGAATATATTCAGTTTATTAAAAACGTATATGACTTACAAATAAATTAAAACAGGAACCGCCGAAGCCAGCTGTTAAAAAGGAAACTAAAGCCGTAACCACACTACACAAAAAACGCGGGGCTGGTGGCGTCGTCAAACGCAGAGTGCGTCCACGTTTTACTGTTCAGGATTCCGGTCGTAAATCCATTCGCACTTCCACAGCCATAAAAACACAGGCCACAAAAATACGTCTCAAAGAACTGGACGACGCTCGCAAGCGAAAAAAGAAGAAGGTTCGCGTTGAGGATTATATGCCCACGCAGGAAGAGCTGCTGGAGGAGGCAAAAATCACCGAAGAGGAAAACATCAAATCTCTGGGTATTTTTATAAATCTTACGCTTATTTTCTGTAAGCAATCAATTAAGTTTCTTTTGGTTTTTTTGCAAACGCAGAGAAATTTCAAAAAATGGAACTTGAGAAAAAGAAGACACGGCCAACCAAGAGAGTTTTCACAGGCCCAACCATACGTTATCATTCATTGACAATGCCCGTCATGCGTAAGACCACAGGCACCAACAAGTTGGTCTCCGATTCCAGCTATGCCACATCCAAATGCGAGCGCACGTTCATTACTATCGAAAATGATTTCAATGACAAGGCCTTTCATGCCATCTTTCGTCCAAAACGGCCACCAAAGAGCTCAAGCGGAATTTGTCCTATTACTAGACTACCTGCTCGCTACTATGATCCTGTCACTCAGCAGCCATACTACAGCATTCAAGCATTTAAAATCTTGCGCGAGGCCTACTACATGCAGCTGGAGCAGCAGGGCAACAGCAGTGAACAGCCGGAGCTGGCCAAATGGATGGAGTGGCGTAAATTAGTCAAGGAAAATCGTCAAAAGGCTGCAGCAACAAGCAACAAAAATGCAGATAATCAGTGAGAGTTGTAATCATGTAAGTTATTTTACAGTTAATTTTAAAATAAATTTAAGAAAATATAAATGTTTTTTTCTTCGTCATTAAAAAATAATACTTTGTCACAAATGAGTCGGTCTTTAAATAGTTGCGTTCAATATGCGCCCTCAAAAGCCAAAAGGAAACTGGCAAAAAATCCTTAAATTACTCGATTTGGCTTACAAAGAGCAATAATTATCTTTAAAAAAAAGTGCAAAAAGATTTCATCAAATATTTTCTTGCATCCTTAAAAGTATGCTAGACTTTTTGAAATTTATTTATACATTTTATACCTGTTGTTGTTGTAATTTGTACCCTTCTTCTTTCTCTTTCCTATGCGGTTGTTGTAAATTTGTAATTTCTTCTTCTTTCTCCTTCCTATGTGGTTGTTGTAAATTTGTAATTTCTTTTTCTTTCTCCTTTCTATTTGGTTGTTGTATGTCCGTCTAAATTCCGTCCGATTTTGTCCGATTTTTTGTGTCAAATATGCCGCTTTAATCAAAGTAAGAGCATCTTTTAGGCTGAAACTTTTATGTTGCTTTTTCGCAATTGTTGTAATTTTACCTGTTGTTGTTGTTTGTCTGTCCGTTGTTGTTGTTGTTGTTTTTGTCCTTTTTGGAAATTATGGAATATTGATGAAAAGAGCGGTATATGTACACTGTGTATTCCCGATATGGCTCTATGGAGTGCAGATTTGGGGTTAAGCAGCCAGGTCCAATTATAAACGTGTACAAGTTTTGCAGAATCGCGGTACTTAGACAAATAACAAACTGTCCCTGGTACGTACGTGGTTCCACACTCCAAAAGGACCTCAATCTGTATACAGTTGAAGAGCAGATTGGAAGGCACACAAGCAGATACAGCGAAAGGTTGCTAAGACACCGCAGCCTGCTTGCAAGAAGACTATTCCCTGCCCGACCTTTAAGGCGACTTAAACGGCAAGGTTTTGCCAAGACGACATGTATTTAAAATCCACATACTAAGTTATGGGGTCTGGTTTTTATGTTACATTGCCACCTATGTTTTGTTAAGGTACTTATCATGATAGTACAGGTTGTTCACTTAATAAATATATATCAAATAAAAAAAAATTAAGAACGGCTACCAAGTTTTTATTAATTAAATTTCTAATTCCAACTACACAAGAAACATACAAAATCTGGGCACATAATGGAAGAACAAATATGCTTACGTACATAAAATGTATATAAAACTTAACATCAACTGTGTGTGTTCGTATATACTAATGTCTACTAATTGTTAAGGCTAGCTAAAAGTTATGTTAGTATTCAGGCTGTCCTAAAGCTCGTAGGCCCGGTCGCCGTTCTGTGATTGTTAAATAAGCGTGTCCTCATCCTGACCCTCGAAGACCATTAAGAGCGAGTGCTGTGAGGGCGATCGGCCCAGTGTAAGTCCGCCAAGCGAACCGTCCGGCGACAGGAGACCTGTCTGCAAGCTGTTATTATCTCGATAACCGGAAGTGGACGATGTTTGTGACACCGAATCCCAGGATATTTCGCCAAGCGTTTTTGGCTGATGCTGCTCCTCCTGCGAGAGTGATGTTACCTGTAAGAAGATATACTTATTAATATATTGCGAAAATATTTAAGAACTTAATTATCTACTTACAATACTGGGCGGTTCCATGGGCGTTAGACGACTGCGCTTGAGTCGAAATGTTTTACGGCTGGCAGCCTTGGAGCGTTGCAGGCGTGAGCGTGTATGATCCCCGGAGCTATCTTCCGCTGGACTTTCCGGTGACAGTGGCGTTGTCGATGTCTCGCCCGATGAATGCCGGAACTCCACGGATGAAACAAATCGCAACTTTGGTGGCTGTGCCTTGAACGGAGCCTGTTGCAGCGACTGCGAGTGTGAGAGCTGTGAGGCAATGCCCGGTGGCAGTGCAGACGCAATGTTCATGCCATGCCCCGAGCCACTGGGACCGCTGCCCGGTGTCTGACCCACCAATGTGGGCGCAGAGCCCGCTGCTCCTTCGCCACTGTGACTATCACTGGTTGTGGTATGATGATCACGACCCGTCGAGCTGCTGGACACAGATTCGCGCGGTGGATGCAACGTCTGTTGTGACAGTGTATCGCTGGGCGTGCATATGCCGCCAGAGCCACTGCGTGAGTCGATGGGCACAGCGGAGACATGCGAGTGTGTCGCCTGGCCAGTTGTGGTGCCCGTGAAAATGGATATCAACGATGGTCTCTGCTGTGATTTGTGCGCATCTCCCGCGCTTGTTGCCGCCGGCGTATCGCTTTTCTTTTGCTCCGAACTCTCGCGATCTGTGGAAACTAACCATATCCATATAAGAAACAAATCGTTTGTAATAAGGGGTCATATATACCATAACGCTTGTCCTCTAGCTCGTCCCGCAAGTCGCGCAGTTCGCGTGCCAGCTCCAGCAGCAGTGCACCCTTGGACTTGAGGCCACCTTGTGGCGGTGTTCCACGCAGACGCTCCCTAATAATGAACTGCATATGGCGTTCGTGATCGCCGATTGGCGGTTGCGAGATCTGTACAAAAATTGGGTATTATTATATAGTTTTTTAAATACTTGAAAATAATTTAAAATATTTATTTTCTAAAAAAAAAAAATTGGGTTGGAAAAGTTCTTTTCGTGCTTTTTTTCATAAACTTTTCTTTTGCACAGGAAAAAAACTTGGGTTTAAAGTATGATAAAGGGATTTTCCTACCAAGCATATTGAAGCTTTTAAATGCAAACTTCTAGGAAACTTTGGAAAAGCAATTCTAGGTTTTTCAATAGCATATTCTGCGGGTTTGGGGTGCTATAAGAAATAAAAGTGCCAACCACCAATTTAAAAAAAATATATGTGTTACCGTTAATTACTACAGTTTTCAATATACTTGGAAATAATTTAAAATAGTTTGTTAATAGTGGTATTTTCTAAAAAAAAATTGGGTTGGAAAGTTGTTTAGTGCTTTTTTCATAAACTTTTCTTTTGCAAAGGGAAAAAAGACTTGGGATAAAAGTATGATAAAAAGGGATTTTCCTACCAAGCATAGTGAAGGAAAACTTTCTGGGAAACTTTGGAAAAGCAATTCTTATAAAATCTACTATATTTTTTTTTAGCATATTCTGCAGGTTTGGGGTGCTAAAAAGTATAAAAGTGCCAACTACCAATTTACGTATTGGGGATAACATATAGAAAAAAAACGTTCAATATAGGTTGGGGACATTGCAAATTGGGATTCTAATAGCAAGATAGATACGGTTAATAGAATTTTAAAAATCTCGATTAATATAAGAATCAGAGATTTGAATTTTTTATATATCCTAACTGCATCATTTTGTAAGGTCTGGCTGTAATGAAATTCCGAGCAAACACTTTATATATGTATCATCAGCATACCTTGTGCAAAATGAATGGGAGCAGGACAATGTAGAGGGGCGTGCGATGGGTGACGACAAATTCCATGAAACTCCACAGATCGGGAGCAGCCTCATTGCGTCGGCCCAAGTCGCGCATGACGCGCACAATGCGCGGCCAATCGCTGGACAAACGATTCTCGAAGCAAATGCAAACGATGCGCAGCGCAAGGAACGCGGCTTGATAGAGAGAGCCAGAGATGCGAGCGGGTCGCTTGGCATCGCGACTGCCGGTGAAGGTAAGGGAGCCGGCGCGCAGATCGCCAGTGACACGATTGATCTGGGACACGGCCTGACCGGTGCGACCCGCCGGCGGACTCATTGCGTTGAGTACGGCGTTAAGGAGAAAGGTGACGTCGGTCATCTTGAGCTCGCCGACATCGGAGACACCGCGTCCGGAACAGACCTTCAAGCACAGTGGCATGATCAGATGCATTAGAAATCCTTCGGCCTTTTCCTGCGTGGCAAACTCGGCGCTGCCCCCACAGATCTGGACGAGGGAGAAACAGTCGACGGGACTAACCACCTGGAGGGCAACCAGTCGCACCACCGCCGAGCAGAAAAAGGCCGGCGGATTCTGAGACATGAGCGCTGCACCTGCACTGGACACGCCCTCCGGTATCCCGCTGCCCGGCTCATTAACAATCAAATTCTGCACCGTCGATATTAGCGTCTTCATCTGCTGCCAGTGCAACACATACGGATGCCGTATTATAGTCTCGTGTATGCCCTTCAACAGTCCTGCGGCTGCCTCCCAATCTGTGTTGCGACGTATCGATGGCTTCTTCGAGATCTTCAGGAACACCTTATCGATGCGACGCAGCACCGTTACGAGAGCGTTCCTCAGCGTATCGTTTGACCATTCGGCCCTCGGCAGTACCGACTGCATATAACGCTGCAGGCCGCGACAGGCCATGGACTCCGGATCGTAGGGTGACACCTTAAGCAGCGAATGCGCGATATCCGCCAGACGTATATGACACTTGGCATCTAGCACCTCGGTGGGTTTGTTGTCATTCGCCGGCAGCTTCTTGGCCAGCTCACCGAGGCGCGTGGTCGACTTGGTTAGGAAATCTGCAACGACGGAAAGTAGAACGTCTCTGGGACGCCGATACTCGGTGCGTATCATCTCGGAATCTTCGGCAGAGTCCATCATGTTCTTGGTGCGTGGATCTGTGGCGTACTTGGTATGCGATTCCTCCTCAAAATCCATGCCCGGCGAGCAGGGCGGTCCACGGCTACAGTTGCGCTGCGAGGAACCCTTGTGCTCCGGACTGTTGCGATATGGTCCATTGTAGCTCTTGGCCAGACCCTCACAATTGTGCACCATGGTGCGTATGGCAACAGCCAGTTGCAGTATGATGTCCCGTTCCGATTTTCCTTGCAGCGGTATATAGCTAGGCGATTGGATCTGTTGCAGATAGCACGGCAATATGGCCTCCAGAATGATCTAAATGGAGAAAGTTAGAGAAGGTCATGTGGGTGAAACTCTTTATAAGAACACTTGCCAGCATTTGATAGCCACGTGTGCTCTCCGCCGAATAGGAGACGACCATAACGCACAAGGTGATGCAATCAAGGACGGTGACATCGTCGTCCTCATCGTGATAACAAAAGTCGATGGCCTTGAGTGGCTTGGGCTCCTTGACAAGTTCGGCAATGTTAAGGGGATCCGGAGAAGGATCCTCCAGACTCAACAGCAGATTGAACAAACAGCTTGATTGCACCTTGTGTGCCTCGCCATAGGTGCCATCCTCATCTGTGTCCAGAATAGCCGACACAGAGCCAAACATCTGTAAAATGAACGGCTTCCGATTCAGCAGATAGAACTGCTTGACGGCATACTCAATGGTAGTGGTTATAAGCTTGTTTGTCTGATGCAGCGAATAGACCTGAAGCAGTGTGGGCATAATCATGAAATAGCCATTGGTGGAGAAGATGTTCTTGAAGTTGAAGGCAGCATTGATGAACGTGGCCATAACATAGCGCATAATGCAAGAGTCCTCAGCATGCAGTATTGATGCACCGGACAGGACATTCAGGAACAATTGTATGTCCGCCGAGTAGGCAAAGTTGCCAGCCATGGCCTCAAACATACGAGCTATTAGGCGCACCCACATAAACTTGTGCAGAACATCCAGACCGAGCAGCACTTTGCCATACTCGCCACCATGATGCAGATCCAAATCCACTTCGAGTGCTTTTCGGGGAAACGAGGGCAGCTTCATGAGTTCCTCGTGCAGAAAGACAACACGTTGCACCACCATATCGACGTTCTTTAGGATCGCCCAGGTTAGATGTACCTTGCCAATTTCGACAAACTTTTTGGTCAATTCCTGTTTCTGGAGCGCCAAAAACGATTCCTCCGGTCGCATGAGCATTAAACGCACCTCCGGATACTGCGATCGTTTAAAGAAATACAAATCTCGTATATACCAGTTCGGATTAAGGATTTTGCCTGCAATGAAGAAGAAGTTATTTTAGCTTGACTTTGCGTCGAATAGATAGATTTGCTTACTGCTCTTGTAGTCCACCAGGCAATAGTGTGTGATGCTCTTCTCATCAATGGGATAATAGTCCAGGGCCTCCTTCAACAGCTGACAGAACAAAGTGTCCTCCTGCACGGGAAATTGTGAGGGTATGTTATAGTCATCGTCAGCTGGGCCATGCACCACTATCTTCTTGGCGGCCGGTACATTCGCCGTAAGCAGTATCGAAGCATCACACTGCTCCTTACGCAATATCTGCTTCAAATCCTTAAACATGATGCCATGCACTGAGTGCACAACCATCCAAAGCACAGATAAAGCGGAACCCACGAGCTAAAAGCTTAAGGATTAGTATGCGCTAATGGCTTTGACATTCGTATTCAAACTCACCTCCTGCTTGAGCTCATTGGAGGAGCGCACATAGAACATGATGTAACCAATGATGGAATTGTACAAAGCAAAAGCCGCCTGTTGTGGCAGCCGTGGCACAAAGCGTATTAAATGCCGCAACAATTTGAACATTTGATCCTGTCGATCGCGTGTAAGGCGTTCAAACACATAGCGCAGAAACAGCGCTGACTCCTCGACCAGGCACACCCAGATCACCTGATAGGCCACCTCATACACAGCATTGCCATCGGAGCCAATGGCCGCATCATCCAGACAACCCACTATCTGCATGACCGAGGAGCACAGCACCGAGGGGAACAGCGAGTGTGCGTGATGTAGATGCGAGGAGGCGCGTGTGCCATCCAGATCCTCCTCGATCTCGTGATCCTCATGCTCCATGCCCGGCTCATGTGAGGCCTGTTGACTGATTGGTATCATTGTGATTAGGAAGCTATGCCTCTCGGCACGCTGCTTATCCCGTTGCTGACGCAGGGCATTACGTATTGCCTCCGTTTGTTGCATCTTGCGACTCTTGGTGGCAGTAACTAGGGAGCGCTATAGAAATTCGACAAAGTTATCCATGAACTAAGATTGTAAAGATCTTTCTTACGTGTCTGTCCTGATTGAGTGTCATGTCCATGTCCTTTGTTTGCTGCACAGGCATCCAGGGTGGATCGACAACGGGCAGACTCTCGATGCCAATTTTGGGCGAGGGCAGTGTAAACTCAATGCCACCGGGTGGCACCTTGAAAGTGGCATCGTGTGCATTATCCTCCATGCGTGGCCAGACATGGAAGCGACACTTCCAGAGCACCAAATATCGTTGTATCGCTCCGATACGTATGTCCGGATTCTTGTGCTTTAACGCCCTCTGCATTATGTCAAAGGCGAAATTCTGTGCCTTGACGGAGCCCATCAAAAAGACGGCGGCACTGGAGGTGGCCGTGTCATGATTAGTTTCTAGCAATAGCTCCCAGGCGGCCGGCATGGCCTCGATGACCAGCTCCTCGCTTAGCACCACTGCTCCTTTGAGCATTGTGGCTAGTGGAAAGTGGAAGAGATTGCGTATGTGGATGCGTATGAATTTAAGTATTGGTGGCTCTTCCTGCAGCTTCTTTTCCTTTTCCTGACGAAATGCTCGGGCTAATTTCTCAGCCATCTCAATGTCCGGATCATCGCTGATGCTGTTTATTAGAAAGACATGATAGATAATGAGTTTGAAGCGAAAGTTGTTTGAGTACTTACCGATCCTTGCGGGATAAGCTGTCCTTTCGCTTGGACGGTGAAGTTTGTGTTGAACTTTGTTCCGATACTTTGCGAGTTGAACGTCCTCGAGCTGAGGGCTTAACATTACTTATCACTGTTGGCTCCACAGTGGGATGATCTGCGTCAAAAGTAAATCCAAATTCCTCGCCATAAACCTAAACCAGGAAAAACCAGAGATTTAATAAGGAAAGTGTCTTCAAAGCCTTAAGGCCTACCTTTCGCGTTGCTTTAATAAGCCGTGTGCAGGATCTCATATGGCGTTTGTAGCAGAAGGGATGACAATAACCCTTGTGGGTGCAATAGTAGTTATAGCTCGTAATCAAATCGATGACTGCTTTAAGCCATGGCATATTCTTGGCCGTATCATCGTTTTCATTGGAGTCCGTAGGCGATTCCGGTTGCTGATCGTCACTGAGTATGCCCGGTGATTCCTCACCTCCACTGACCATGCCCTGTTCCGAGGTATCGCTGCGATCTGAGAGTGAGGAAACCTTACGTCTAGACTGCATGTTAACTATTGTTAAAGAGATATAAAAATGTTAATTGAAATCAAACAAAGTTTGCTTCTCTTTCCACATACAGTCTGTTTCGATCTCCTTACTATCCTTGGTATTACGACGCAGCTTCAGGGAGCGGCGCTTAAAAGAACCACCCGTGGTGGTTGCTGTGCCGCGTCGCAATAAAAATGGACGCACTGCCGATGCGGTGGGACGTCGAACTGCTAATGGATAAAATAAAATAAAGTATTGATTAAATTTCCACTGGGATAAGTCTAAGGAAAACCACGTTTTGACTGAAGATTATCGAAGGTGTTGTTACTAACCCTCCTCGCCCTCCTTGGTTAATGTGGTGTTGCTGCTGTTCTCGGACTCGTTGTCTGGCTCGTGCAAGACAAAGGATATCTTGCGCTCCGTTTGGCCACCACCATCATTGCCAGCTGCTATCGATTGCAGGCTCTGTGCCGAGGTCTGCGAATGACCCATGGAACTCAGAGCCATGGACCAACGACGATTGGCCTCCCGGTACACCTTCTCCCAGGGTGCAGGCCGATCTCTGTGCAGCATTTTCGAGGTCTTTGGCAATGTTAAGTAAGTATCACGTAGAAAGGCGGTGATCTCAAAGAGTAGCACACAGGCAATCAGTTTTAGGGCATGCGGACAGTCATTGCCATGCGGATTGACAGAGGTCTCGTCTAGGAAATCTTCCTCCTCATCCTGCTGCAGTAGTTCGCGCTGCTTCTCAGGATCCGTAAGACTTGCATTGAGTGCCTCATACTGCAGTCGCTCCGTGAATAGTATCTCCTCCAGACGTGCTCCCACCATCTCTGCCCACTGATGGAACATTTTGCCGGCAGCTCGGAGCAGAATGTGAGTGCGTCGTGCGCTCGTTTGGCTAACCTGTTGCCGCATCTGAGAAGGATTGATGTTTGCGCCCGAGGCACGATAGCCACCCACATTCTGCTTCATCCAGATGGGCCACTGCCCCTTGTTGCACAGATGCACAAAATGTGCACACTCCAGCAGGAAAGTCGCCCGTGTGACCAGCGGAGCTTGTGGCTAAGAATCAAATATTAATGATTGAACTTTAAGTATTATAGTGTCAGTTAAGATTTTACCAAATCTAATACAGCTGCAATCAACTGGGGATCGGGAAATGAGCCAGGTGCACAAGTCTCCAGCAGGAAGGAGAGTCGCAGCATGCCAACGCGAACCGGTTCAATGGGAACTAGCTTGCGTTCCTTGAGGATAACCACCTCAGATTCGCGTGGACCATCACACATATCGGAGGAGCTGCGTCGACTGTAATCAGCTGTCTCTTCGATGCCGCCCACCTTCTTCTTGCCCTTCACAATGCCGCCGAAACGGTTCAGCCGTCGCTCAACGCGTCGCTTGGCGCGCTGAATGGAACGTCCAATGCCGTCGCTGGAACGACCACGTTGGATCTTCAGCGATGCGTGCCGCATGAATGTGGATGATATCTCTGGATTGAGTGAGCCTATCTCCAAATCAATTGACGACGCCTCTTTGGGCGTACCACGAAACCAGCGCACCAAGCCGCTGAGCCGTCCCAGCGAATTGCGTTCCGAGCTGGACGTTGAATCGGAGAGCAGCGCCCTCTCACTGTGTCGCGGTGTCAACGTTGGCCTTACCCCCGTCGTCCTGCGTCTAAAGTTGCTCGACGGCGATTGACTTGTCTTGTAGTGCTCATCGCAGGGCTCTGTCTCCAGCAGACTCTACGGAAAATTCAAATGCAGCGGATCAGTGATATATTAAATGGCTAGAAACAAGACTCACCACGGCACAGGCGGAGGATGTGCTGCGTTTCTTTAAAAGCAGTCGACGCTGCGAGCGATTATCATCATTCTGTACCACATGTGTGGCATCCGCTTGGGGTATGTGCCTGCAATCAATCGGTTTATAGCAGTTCCTTCCAGCTAAGTCAAAGTGTAGCTCACCTTATCACCCTTGTCGTTTGTGCCGTCGGACCCTTCTTGTGTGGACGTGGTGTCACTGCCAAGATGCCGCTCAGCGCTACCAGGCGAAAGGGTCCACCGTGTGCGCCCTTCACATAGGTTACCAGTTGCCGAATGTCCCCATAGAGCGCCACATGTTCCGGTGATTTGAGATCCTTGCTGGCCTCAACGAAACGGCTGACAAGCTGCTTGAAGACGGCGCCAACCACTTGACCCTCGGCGCCACCGCTCATGCCGCCACTAAAATTGGTGGAATAGCCGCCCTGACCTGGTACACCGCCAAGATCGGTGTTAACATTTTTATATCCACTCTGACTTTTATGAGCTATTTGCAGCATCATTCATACATACATTTATATATGGTATATATATATATATACAACGTACGAGTATTTTGGTATTTTGTGATGGGGGTCAGAGGCAAGAGGAGGTTAAACTCAAAAGCATTAGCAGAAATCGTTGCATGCAATAAGAAGAAACCACAAGAACCACACAGAAACACCACATACAGATTTACATTGAATTTGCAAATGAACAAATTAAAACTTCGGCTAACCGAATAAAATATACCCTTGAAGATAGAACATGAAATGTTTTCCATGATAAACAAGTAAAAGGAGCGAAAATAGGAAACCCTTAACCCCATACGTAACGCGTATGACCAAACTTCAAACGCGATATTTCCGATTCAACCAATTTGTCAAATTTTTCAAATGTTCATTATTTTATCAATAGTCAAACCCATTTTCACAATTTTGAAATTCAAGATAATTTTGTTATCGATCACATGTGATATCGAGAACCAGAAATGTTATCGATAATTAAGCAAACTTACTGCGCATGGCATACGAGAGTTTAAGTTTCAAGTTTGAACTCTCTAGCTCTTATAGTCTTTGAGATCGGCGCGTTCATACAGACAGACGGACAGACAGACAGACAGGCAGACAGACGGACATGGCTAGATCGACTCGGCTGTTGATGCTGATCAAGAATATATATACTTTATAGGGTCGGAGATGCTTCCTTCTGCCTGTTACATACATTTGCACAAAACCATTATACCCTTATTTACCCATTTTATGGGTTAAGGGTATAAAAATAGGACAAAATAAAAATATTAAAAGTTTTATGTACATAAAATTGCATGAAGATGTTCTTAGCAGATATTAGCAAGGTTTTTAACATACATAGTATGTTTTCCAAAAAAACAAATCAAATTGTGAAGCACAAAATAAAATTATTAAATTTGTATGTACATATAATCGCATGAAGATGTTCTTAATATATTCTCTGCAAGGGTATTGTACAATAAATATAGATTTAGCGGATAACTTAAAAAATTACCAATTGAGCATAATAGTAATGGTGCATTATCGAAATTTTCCTAACAACATACAAACTTTATACTTTGGATATCGGAATATTTGTATCTTACTCAGAGGCGACAACAGTGAACTGGGATCCACACAGAAGGCCAGAAAGGCATGAAAGTAATCAATAAGTTCGGGTAGTGGTGATGTCTTGACCATTTCCTGCAAATAACGCTTGGTACGCTGACCAGCCTGTCTGAGCATCCTAGATAAAATCTTCTGGCACTGATTACGCAAAAAATCAGCTGGAGGTCCTCGAACACCTTTAAAAAAAAGGAGGCTTAACTACAGTATACTTTTCAGGGATTCGAGTAGAACTCACCATCATTGCAACCATGTGGACAGCCAAGGACCTGAAGTGCTCTTCGTGTTATGCCCATGGCTATCTCGTGAGCATGTTCGCCCAGCTTCAATACGCCCATCTCGATGAGCAGCTCACAGATGTTAAGGCCAGCCTCGAGCACTCGCAGCGAACAGACCTGTGAGGGATCCCTTTTAAAGACACTACTTACGGCCAGCAGGACAATCTCATAATCGATGCCACCATCCCGAGTTATGTAGAATGAGGAGCCCGGTGCCTCCGATTCATCAACGCCCGTGTAATCGATGTGCGAGTCCGTATGCGAACGCAGCATGGGTCCACGATAGCGTGTGGTGGTGCTACCCCCTCCAGCACTACCATTACCACCTGCACCCGCAACACTACCGCCATTACTAAGTGCATCCAGTTGTGAATCAATCGAACCCTAAAGAAATTAAAGCCGCAATAACCCCAGTAAGGTCCTTTGATTTAGTATCCTTGCTCACCTGTCGCTTCATGTAGTCCGGTGAGGGTGTGGGCGTGTGCTCTGTTACAGTTATGATTGGATTGCGTGGATAGAATGCTGTGGAACGTGGACATGCGACCAGTGGTGGCCTTGTGGTTGCCTTCGCTGGCTCCACATATCTGTAAAATCTGGCATTTTGTAGACAATATGCAAGAAGCATTTGTGCATGGCATTAGTTCAAAAACGGCGTGCGATAAACTCAACGTCAAAAGCAGGTACTTAAAGATGGGGTCTAAAAATGGTTATATGTATATATATCGATTCTTGAAGTTTATTGTAAAGACTTTATTTTCATTCAATCAGAATGATCATAAGAACTTTACAATAAACCGAGAAGAAACATAAATTTGCTAGTCGAAAAGGGGGAAATTGCAAAGAGTTGAAAGTGATCAAGCAAACTTTAAGGTGGAAATTCAGTAACCATAGGATATTAACATAGACATAGGGCTTAAGCTAACTATAGTTTAAGCATAGACACAGTTGAAAGTTTAACTTTGTATAGGCGCATAGACATAGAGATCCAAATGTAGACCAGAACTCACCCGCTATCAAGCAGACAGCTGGTTGTTTAGTTCATAAAAGACAGTAAGTAATACATAATGTACATACAGATATATAAATACGTATAGTTAAAAAGTAGTCTTTGTATGTTTTTGTAGTTTTTGTGTCTGAGGCCTAATTAAGAGTCTTTTGGATTTGATTTTTCTGTAGATTTGAGAAACTTGCTTACCTCAAACTTGGCATGGACTTTCCTTTGATAAGATTACTGGCCGGTTCTCGGGTTATCATTGAAGCGGAACGTGATAGTTTTTTCTCACCCGTGTCGAGGCTGCGATGATATTCCTAGGCAAAGAAAACGATCAAAAAAAACACATTAGTGACTAATACATAGCCTTAACGGAACAGCTAACAATTAACTTTAGTAACAGCAAGGGTTTTGTAATAATATTTGGTATTCAAAGCGGGGTGCACAATCAAACGCAACTAGTGCTAAGTGGGGGGTATTGCTAATAAGTTAGTGATAGCTTTCATAGCTTACTGCATGTTGCAGTTGAATCTTGCCATTGGCAGAGTTTGTATCTAGCCCTACTTTTTCCAGATTCTTCTCCGATTTGGAGAACATTTTCGTCTCCACAAAGGCCCTCAGATCGGCCATCTTGACGCGTTTCTTCTTCTCGCTGCCACGACGCTCTGAAGTGCTTGGATTGCTTTGAGTTTCCTCTGTGGAAAATGATAATAAATATTTAATCCTGAACCTATTCCAAAGGAATTCTTTGTAACTCACCAACTTGTGTTGTTGTCTGTGTGGCAGCTGCCTCAGGTATTTCAATGTAGTCCTTGACCACAGAGCTACCTGGACTATCTCGACTGTTGCTGCCCGGCCCTTGGTACAGTGAGATCTCAATTTGTGGTATGGGCAGCGAATTGGAACGTTTACGCGGTTGATTCAATGTTATCGATGCCTCCTCGCCAATTTCACTGAGTCTGTTAGGAAGCCGCTGTATTAACTATTCAATCGGGATGGGGATAGGATCTCATACCTGTTGTACAAATACTGCAGACTCCAGAAGATACCCTCCTCCTGCCAGTGGGAAATGAACAAGCAACGCATTACGGACACATCCAAGAAGGTTGCTGCCGAAACATCGGCCTTGGCACTCTCCGAATTTATTGTGTCCGACTCTTTCTCAATGGAAGCACTGCGTTTCTCCTTCATTGATGCACCACGCGTCAACTCCTGCTGATCAAACTCAAACTTCGTGGACGGCGCTTTATCCTTGTCTCGTGAGTTCATGGACTGATGGCTGCCCCGACGACTCTGCGACTGCTGTTGTTGTTGCAACAAACTGGCATCGGCCTAAAATAACAGTTAATTATAGCTATAACTAAAGTCAAGTGACAATAAAATCCTTTACTAACTGTGAAGAACGAGTTGTCCATGAGCTGCGGTGCCGAAGGCAGTCGGAAGATTACAACACGCTCGTCCTCAACGCTTGAGGCTTCTTCGGGTATGGTCTCAGGGAAAAACTCCTTGGGCGAGGAGACCCAGGAACCCTTCTCAAAGATTAGAATCAGTATGGAACAGTTATTAACTCTACGTATTCAAACCTCATCATCCTGTTGTCCATAGTCGGTTAGGCCGCTTTGGGGCGAGTCCGCCTTGGGTGACATTGCATCGGGCCCAAGCGAATGCTTGCGACCCTGAAACACATCCGTTGAACCCTTTGGCGTGGGTGCGCACAGCAAATTGCGAGCCTTCGGCTTGACAGGTGCTGTGAAACAGGGTGCACCGGGTGCTCGATTGTCCCACATGCCCTGCCACAGCTTAATACCATTCTCCAGGCGAAAGTTTTGAAAATCCGATTCCTTCAAATGATAGATGATGGGCGCAAACAAATACACAAAGAGCTGTAAGCAAAAAGGTTTGACTTTAGGTTATTGCGCTCAAGAAAAAACCTTAAGTGCTTACTGTTATTGTTGGTACCGAGAACAAATATTGATCCATAACCTTGGGCTTGGGCTCGGCGGCATCGGCCAGACCCAAATCATCGCCACCCTCATCATCGGCACATTCCTCGGCCGCATACAATAATATCCATTGCATGGTATAAAGCAATTTCGTCTCAACCGGCCCAATGGCCTGCATGTCCTTAACGCGACCTTCAACAAGTGAAGAGGTTAAGATATGTATAGATAAAGTATAGTTATACTTACAGTACAGTAGAGCTGCGCAAGCGTGCATGACATGCGGCAGGGCACCCTGTAGTAGACGCCAACGAGGTATTGCACCCAAAGCCTTGGTCAGTGGTGGCGACAGACCAAACTGTATGTTCTGCACCAGAACCTTCTCAAAGGACTGCACGAAAAAATGTGAAAAACTTAGTCAAAGAACAAGCTAAGGAAAAAATGTTTTTCTCACCTTGCAAGCTTCTTTCGATTCCTTTCATTTACATGAATTTTGATTAAAGAGATAATATGCACTTGGAGATTAACTTTATTATAAGTTAGACAAACTGTTCAACTCCAACTCAAATTAGCTACATTACAGCAAAAGAAATAGTTTCGAAATAAAAACATCTAAAAATATAAACAAAATTTTGAGCTCAGTGCATGCAGTACAACATATTTACAGGTTAGAATACGTACTACTCTTAGTACAAGAAAACAAAAGAAGAGAGAGTCTAAAGTTGTTAGTATTTTATGTTGTTTACATACATGGAACATTTATAACTTACATGGTGTCCCGGTGCGTGTTGACAAAACTACATTCAGATTCAGACAAATTGCGAGAGATTTTACAATGTTAATTTGTACAGTTTTTGTTTGGTTGTTAATATTTTGTTAAAGCATAATATTGTCAATAGAAGTATGTGTGTATTTGTTGGTTGGTTGTGTGTTAGTTAATTGTAGGAAAAGAAATTGAAAATCGAATGCAAAATGAATCAAGTAAACATCAAACATCAATTATATATATATATGTATATTCATATTGTTCGAATTTCGACAGCAGTATTTGTTGAAAAATTATAATAAATTAAGAGATATCATTATATCATATGGTAATAATTTCATATTGGTTGTGCCAATCATACAAATATAGTTGATACACAGTCCAGCCTTACAAAAACAAACACGCATAGCGAATTTACAGCACATTTTCAATATTGTTATTAATACCCTGGCTTAGAAAGCATGTCATAGGATAAAGCTTTAAGCTTAAGTAGAACGATATCGGAAGAAAATATTCATTTATCATGCTTTTTGCAAGGGTATTTAAACTTCGGCTAGCCAAAGTTACATGTATCACGCCGTTTTAGTTGCTGTCTTAGTTGGCACTTGCTCTTGAAGATTTATGGTTTAGCCAAGTTCAAAGTTTTCGTTTCGAGTTCATTATTGTAATAATTAGTTATTCTTGGCTGTTGCACAAACTTACCATGCAGCTGGCCTCATGCAGTTTGCCTAGTCGTGGCCTGATGAATGGCGCTATTTGGCGCCACAGGAATGTTTGCACGGACACCGGCAAGCCCAGATCCTGCAGGCCATCGTCCTGGTCAATGTCAAAGTCATCGTTGTTATTGTTTGGCGTCGAACTGTTGTTGTTCGCCTGTAGATTGTTGTTGTTTGTCGTCGCATTGGTCACCATGGTGGCCAACAGCTGCAATTCAAGGACACGCACACGTATTCGTATTTTTATTTTTCAATGACATGCAACATGTTGAATCAAGTCATTCATAAAATTTGCATGAGCAACAAGTATTTGCGTGCGCAGGCTCAACAACCCGAAACCCAGTTTCCCATTTCGTTCTCTATAGGTCAGTGCCAAAACAAAACAAAACAAAACAAAATCTCGGCAAAACACTCTCATCTCCCACCCATCTAGAAACAGAAACATCTGTTATTGCTCAGAGTGCTGTGAGTGTCCTTGCTGCTCCTTGGTATGGTTCGGCTGAACGCAGAACGCAGACTCCGCAGCTTCGCTGCTTTTTAGTTATAGATACAGAATTGGGTCCCTGCCTTTTTTTCGGTATACATGCAAATTTAACGGGGGTGCGGGGGAGCAATGGAAAAATTTTCACAGTTTGCACAACTTATATAACCAATTTGTAATCTTTGCACAATTTTTCACTTTTCTTTGTTCACATTTGACACGCACTCAAAATCAAACGTTTGTCGCTTTTTTTTTACGTTTAAGTCCAGCAATTTGTTGGAATTGTGACCGCACCCAGTGTACAAACAGGACAATCAGCAAAAGGAAAAAAATGGGTTTGGACATGACTTTGACGCCATTGAATTGCGTTTAATTGTGTTACATTTTGTTTGACTTCAATTAGCACATTATTCTGACCTTTTTTTCATAACTTAACTTATCCTTTGTTTGCTTAATATATATGTATTTAATTTTTTTTTGCTTGTACCTTGATTTGCGCGTTGCCAGTTTTGGATAACGTTTACGGCTGGAGCGTTCGGATGCAACTGGGACAAAGCAAGCTGGGTCGCAGTCGTTAACTGACGACGCTATTCTCATCGTCATCGTTATCCTTCTCCTTCGTCTGCTTCGTCGTTGCCAGTGTGCCAGCAGTGCGTATACACACACACATGCTTGTCAAGTATACGCACATCCACCCCGAAAAGGGCTTATGGCATATACGGGGTGCTTAGCCAGTAGTTGCAAGCAACCGAAAGCACCACTTCAACACAGACACCCTGTACATTTAGCACACTTATCAATGATAACACAAGTGCCGTTTCAGTTTGTTTGCTTGTGAGGGTTGAAAATTGCGTATACGTCGCTTTTGATATGTGTGTCAGCTGCTTGAACATCGCTTTAGTTGGCCTCTCCTGTCGGTTTATCATTAAAGCTGCTATTGTGTTTGTTTTTGTTGTTCGCTTTGGGTGAAATATTGATAAATAACAATGGAATCTTATATCTATAATCTTGGGATTATAGAGAGAGGCAAAGCATTAAGGATATTAATTCATAGCTTAGGTGATAATGATTTAAGCGAAAGCTTAGCAGCTTATCTATAATGGAAACACTTCTGATTTAAGAAAGAAACTTATAAAAATGTTTTAGAGCTTGATTCAAATCAAACTTTGTTAAAAGTTTGGCTCTCACAGTCTATACTATCCGTTATGAAATCATATTTTCTACTGATATAATATTTTTCTGTTCAATAATATTATTCGCTCTCTTTCTTATCTTTATCAATGAGTTGCGCACTTTGAACTGCGCAGATTTTGGACCAAAACATCAGCTGCTCCCACAGCAGCTGCTTCGGATTTAAGCCGGCCTCATTTATATGCATCAAGAGTTGCAGTTTCTGCCTCAAACTCATTCCTAACTCCCAGCAGCCAACAGGTTGTAGATGATGTGAGCCTGCGCAGCAAATAGCCGAAAACGAAGATTGAGAAGTGATTGAGAGAGAGGCATTGAGAACAATGAGATTCGGCTTAAACAGCTGTATGAAAAAGTGGGTCAAAGTAGGCCGCGTTTATAACAATGTCAAGGACAAGGATTGCAGACAGACAAACATGTTGACAAATTGCCGGTTGCCGGTTGTTGAAGCCAAAGTCGTTTAAAGTAATTGCCCAAAATTGGAATTTATGCGTTTTGAAGCTTGTAAAGTACATGTGTGTATATATTTGTGGATGCGAGTATATATAGTAGGAATGGCCTCACATCTATATAGTATATATGCGCTGTAGATGAATGCTCCGAATACATTTGGTGTATCTGTGTCATAGTTTTTATAAATAGCACACATTCACACAAGAACTGTTTTGTTGTAGACACAAATACAATTGGATGCCTAAAGCTTTAGCTAGTAATACGCCTTCTATGTAGATGAGAGCGACAGATAGACAGATGTGCAAGCGAGAGAGCAACACAGGAATAGCTTCCTTCGTTAAAACGAAGACAAACAAAATAAATACAAATTACGCATACGCATTCAGGTGTTTCTTTATTTTTTTGGTCGCCGGGCAGCCAAAATATTTTGAATGATAACATGGCATATGGCAATAAAATGCGTTCAACTTGCCAAAAAGACAAAAGTTAATACATATAGCTTATATACATTGTGGTTAATTAAGCCCTAACCCATCTTTGTTGAATATTATCAGCAAAATCATGTGTAACATCATCAAATGATATTCAACACTATGCGGCTGAGAATGCCACAAGTGATTATTATTTTGCATGCACATATAACGAAAACTTAAATTCTTAAAAATAGCCCAACAAGAGAGTCACAAATATTTGAGAGATCTTCACGCAGAGAGCGCACAGAGAGAGTGAGAGAGAGAGCGCCCTGCCATTTCGAAAATGTTGCCCAGATGAAAGTAAATTCTTTTGCCAGCATATGTTTCTACATATATGCCTTTATATCCAACTAGATGTATGCGTGTGTGTAAACAGCCTTGCGCGCGTGTGTGTATTGGTGAGCCATACGCTGCTGGGTATCACCTCAGAATTACCTTGCCGTGCGGCCACTGACGAATATCGTTCAGTCGAGACCGAGCTCATCCGCGATACAGTTGCTTTTCGCATTCAATAGACAAAATGGTGAGTGCCGACGCAAAGGAAAAAAGAAAAGAAAGACAGAAAATTCTTGTGTTCTTAACAAAGTTTTCCTATTTTTAATCTGTGAAAAATCTACATTTTTACTAAGAAAACCCACAACATTTAACTTTCTTTCGACAGGCTGATGTTCCAAAGCGTGAAGTTGAAAGTAAGTTGAGCCACAATTAGCGCCACATCACAAAGGATTATAATTCTAACCTCAAATACTAAATCACAAAAAATATATAAATAGTTAAATCATAATGCTTACAAGGATTACAAATCGTTTCAAACGTGAAAAGGTTTTCAAATACCCACAGAACATAGAAAAACGTGAAATCGTACTTGAAAAAAAAAGTGATTACATAATGTGCGCGTGTGTTATACATATACAAATATCAAAATATATATAGAACAGTTTTCAAACAAATTGATGTTATACACAAAATGCGTGAAAAAAGCACAGAAAAGATGCAGAAAAAATTTAAACAATATATATATGTCGTAATCTTCAAATATATATACACACATCCATATACAAACTATGAAACTTGCCAAAAAAAATGTTTTCAAACAACCAAATTATGGAAAATTTTTAAGAAAACGTGAAAAAGAAAAATCAACGTAGAAAAACGCTCGCAATGGAAAATTCTGTGTGTATACATATATACAAAGATATGCATGTATGTAGTATATGCAGAGAGCGCAACGATCTAAATTTGGCCAAAGTTATTTCTTGGGATTTATTTTCGTTTGAAACGCACAGGCCAGAAGAGCATACGCGTATGTGCTCGTGTGTGTAGCATAGACGAAGGCGTTCGGGTGTCGGATTACGTATACGTATATGTATTTTGTCTACTTCGTGTTGGCAACGCTCCCACGCGTATACGTAACGTAACGTATTGCGCCGCCATGTCAAGATTTTGCGTGATGACCAAAAATGTGCGTACCCTAAATTTCAGGGTTATTGGATTTGACCTCATTCATTAATATGAAAAAAAAAACTATTTATAAACTGCAAATCAAAAATAAACAATAATTAAATCCAAAAATAATCAATAATAAAAAAAATAATTACTAATTGATTATGTTTTTTATGCAGATGTCGAATTCGTTTTCGAAGTTATGGGCTCACCCGGTGAGGGCATTGATGCCTTTGATCTAGGCGATGCTCTGCGCGCTCTGAACTTGAACCCCACCTTGGCGCTGATCGAGAAGATGGGCGGCACCAAGAAGCGTAACGAGAAGAAGATTAAGCTGGATGAATTCCTGCCCATCTACTCGCAAGTGAAGAAGGAGAAGGAGCAGGGCTGCTATGAGGATTTCATTGAGTGCTTGAAACTCTACGACAAGGAAGAGAACGGCCAAATGTTGCTCGCTGAATTGCAGCACGCCCTCCTGGCTCTCGGTGAGTGCCTGGATGATGAGCAGGTGGAGAGTCTGTTCGCCGACTGCATGGATCCCGAGGATGATGAGGGCATGATCCCATACTCTCGTAAGTATTGCACCACATGACTTGATTATCCACTCAATGTGTATTTGTGATATGTCATAATGTGATTTGTATCTTTTACATGCACCCAATTTTGTCTACGCACATATCAATGTACTTGTTACCCAATCAATCAATCAAAAAACAATCTGCACACTGCACACTACACCAATCCTCTCTCTACACAATGTGTCAATGTTTACACCTGCACCACCAACCACGCACCACTTTGTCGTGTCGATAACTGTAGAGTTCATCCAGCGCCTGATGAGCGATCCCGTCGTCTTTGACTAAACAGTAAGTTGTCCTCAATGTCTTTCAATGTCTCCGAGATGTTTCTTCTTCTTTTTCTTTCCGTTTCTGACATATATTAATTATAATCTTTTCTCGTTTTCTTTCTCTCATAGCATTCCTTGCCAGAATGTGTGAAAGACCAGATGCGCTATAAATAAATACCATCATCAACAACAACAACAACAAACAACAACACCAAAGAACAAATTTATAGCAAACAGCCATTCTCCATAGATGTTATATATATATATATATATTCATCGCTAACTCTCTCTATCTCTCTCTCGTATATTATTTTAATTAAATTTTACTTCTGCTACTACAACTGCAAAAATTGAACTTCAAGATAATATTATTTTTTAAAAAATAAAAAAAAATTTAAATTATAAACAAACAAAAAAAATTATGAAAAAAACTGAAAAAACCCAAAACAACATCAAAGTTTCGTGCTAATTATTTTTGTTGTTCTTGAAATTCTTCTACATAGTTTTATCAATACATTTATTATGCATATTTTGAAAAGACGCAAATAAACCACAGTAGCAAAAGCAACAACAGCGGGAGATAAACATTCGAGATCAGTTATGTGTCTTAGGTTTTACTTCTCGAATATTGGATCTCTGCCCATAAGTATTATTGGACAGAATGAGCTTAATATAACATATAGTATAGCGATATATTCTCTTAAACATTCTTTGGTCTTGACATATTTGGCATCAAATGTGATTGTTTTGTTTTGTTTGGGAATTGGTAAAGGCGGAAAAACTACGAACATATTTACTTTTTAATCTTGAAACACGATAAATTGCGCTTTTGGCAAGAAAATCATACCATTTTTTTCTTTGAAAAACGTTTTAAAAATATATTTAAGTGAAATCGATTTTTAGGCTTCTACCAAATCGATTTTTAACATATTTTCTGCTGGAAATTCAGAAAAAAACCCAAGCGTTGGTTTAAATGCAGTTAAATTTTAAATCTTTAGCCAACTTTTTAAAAGTAATACATTTGAAAATCGGGTAAGTTTCGACGAAGCTATGACAAGTTGAAATCGCATTTTTAGATTTGAATGCCGTCTTATTGTAGAGCTTGTGCCAATAATTTTAAGGTTTTGCATTTGAAAATCGTGTAAAATTTGACGAAGCTATGATAATCGACGTTTTGTTCAAAAACTCCCAAAAAGATTTCTTTTCACTTGTTTTTTAAAATCTTGAAAATATTTAGATATTTCATTTCTTAAGGAAAGTCACCAATATACTGCACAGCATAAAGAAACTTGACCACAGATGGCGCCACATTAAATGAAAGCACCTTTTCAAAAAGCTCTATAGTCTATCGGCATTTCCCCTGCGAGTGTACTAAAAAGCTTGAACGCAGCTTGCGCGTCTGCCGAGTGTACGTTAATTAGGAATTTCAACGAACTGAAAATCAGTTGAAATCGAGATAACAAGCCCAAAAGATACTAAGCGCTCCGCAAACGCTTAAAAGTTGCATTGCCAAACCGAATAAAAAAATTAAAATTAAAAAAAATCAGTGGAAGTGAAAAGCAAAAGTGAATTATATATATTCAGCATTATTATTGTTAAACATATAGTACATATTATTTGGCCGATTTACAGTGCGTTGCTCTCTCTCTCTCTCGTATTCTTTGAAACGGCAAGTGCATTAGAAAAAGGCAACTAAAAAGCATTCCATAAAAGAAATTGTGAAACATAGAAAACGGTGTAAAGTGCAAAAGGAAAAAGAAAAGGAAAAAAGGATTTTGTTCAGAGATACATATTATTATATTGTGGAGTACACACGACGAGCACAAGCAAAAAAAGTTAAGACCCATATAAAAGTCCTGGTCTGAGTGCATTGCTCACACACACACACACATACAGACGCACACAGAGGCACTTTCAATATGGCGGATGTCATGGAGAAAAGCTCTGTGCTGGAAGCTGCTTCGGCTTCGGTTTCTGCTGTGCCACCAGCAATCTCTGATCCGCGCCCCACGCACCCAATGCAGCCTCAGCTGCAACAGGAAGTGCCCCAACAACAACAACAACAACAACAACACAACAACAACCACCACAACAACAACAACAGCCACCACTGCAACAACAACAACAACAACAGCACACCAATGCAACCACCACAACAACAGAAAACGGTGCCGGTACCAGCGGCACGCGCTGGACAGGAGCAAAAAGGTGAGGGTTAATGACTTGGCCATTAAGCATACGCCATGAGTAACATTTACTTTGAAAAAAACACAATCAATTAGTTAAAACTATGACTGCATTCAATAAAATCTTTACCTATATTGTATACACACACACGAAAAAAAGTAATTCTACACTGAGAAAAAATTTCATATTTTTGGGTTAAGGCTCTGTTGAACAATGCTAAAAAATTCCTTAAACTAAGAAAAAATATTTTTTAAGGCATATTTCTTGTCTTATGCGAAATGTTGGGCTAAATCTGAGTAAGGAATTATATTTTTTCACCAATTTACCATTTTTTCCTTAAGAAATAATTATATGTGGGTTAAAAATTCGTTTGAAAAATCAACAAAAATTTCTGAAAACTTCAGAAAAAACATTTTTTTAAAGGGAAATTCTTCTTGTCTTAAGGAAATTTTATTAATCTGAGTCAAGAAATATATATTTTTTTTTGAAGATACCATTTTCCCCAAGTGCAACTATCTTATTTTTCTATTTTCTTAAGAAATTCATATAATTAAGTTAAAACTCAGAATACTTCTTGTCGAAAGCTAAACTTTTCCCTAAGTGCACCCTATCTAGATGGCTCAATTAGTTAAAGTAAATGCCACAGACACACCCCAGGACAGACATTGATGGTTATGTTAGTCGAACATGCAGCAGTAAACACCAAACAGTGTCTCACGTCATATTGGCAGTCGGCGGCTTCCGTCTTGCCGGCTTACAGTCGTTTATGCAAATAGATTTAGTTTGTATTTTGTTTTGTTGCTGTTTGCACAACTGTCGGGCTGGGGGCTTATCATGACCGTCTGAAGAGCCGTACTCACAGCCATATATAAGCCAGATCAAAAAAAACAAAAGGATGTTTATGCCATTGTCTTTGCGGAACAACGACCTGCAAGCTGCAATCTGCAAGCTGGATGCTTATTGTGTTCCCAGTTCCTGTTCCCGTCCCTGACGTGCATTGTTATCAGTTATTAGCAACTTAAGCCCATAGACCCCCTCCCCCACCCCCTCGACTAGTGCTGCTTGTGCTGTTTGTGGTCGCTTTGCATCTGACCTCGCCTCAATTAAGCTAAATACATTTTGGCGATGGTATCTTTACTATGTCATTAAGGTTGTCTCACATCTTTGATTTTATCTGAGCTGAATCTTAATGTTGCATCCGTTCGGAAAGGAAACCTTAAAAACAAAATATGCAAAATTTATATATATTATCTTTTGATTAACTTAAATGTCGCCAACTGATAAAAATCAGCAAATCATTAGGTTTAACAGCTTAATGGAGTATGTGATAGTTCATAGGAACTGGTTCCAAATGTTCACTATCTTTTGGGAAAATAATCAATGTGCAAAACACTTTGATTATTTCGACTTTAAGACAATATTTTAATGCGAATATTTTCCAGGATTATAAAAATTTATTTTATGTGATCTTGACTTATTTTTAGCATTAAAAATATTTAAAAAAAAAATTCTTTTTTATCTAGTTTTTAAGATCAATGATGTGTTGAATTGCATTTTAGAGTATTTTCGACTGCGCTTTGACACAAATTATGAATTAAAATGTTTGCTTTGTTTAACACACACACACTCAAACACTCACACACACACTCTTGCTACAGTTGCACATAAACGTATTCATACACCCCTGCCGCTGATTAAATCAAATGCTTAACTCAAGTGCAAACCGGCTCTGTTAAATAATCACATAAACAAACCGAAAAAAAACCGAGAAAACAAATAAACAATAGCAACAGCATAGATTTTGCTTTTGTTTTTCGCTCTTCCAACTGAGTGCTAAATAACATAAACTGACAACACAAACTCATACTAAATTTAGTGTGTTGATTGTGCTATCAGTTGTGATCTGTCTCCTCCCTGCTCCCATTCACTTCATTCTCTCAATCTATCAGCTTGCTGGGGTTTTGCTGTCATTCACATGAAGTCATCAGCGGCGTCGACGTCGACGTCAGCGTCACCTACTTTCTGTCCAGCTGTTAGATCAGAGCAAAAGCTTATATGTATACATATGTACTATATGTTTTAGTTAATAGTATATTTAGATTTCTAAACATGTTGTCATATCATTAAGTGTACTGATATCAGGTGTTATACAGTTGTGGCTAAGCTATCTATCTGCACAAGTTAGATAAGTACACGGAGAGAAAAGTTTCTCTTTTCCTTTCGTTAAGAAAAGTGTTCTTTCACATGCGAAAAAAAACTATTTTGAAGGATCGTATAATTTTTTAAAATATATTATAATTGAAGAATTTTGTTTAAAAGTCCATCTTTTTATCTAAGTGTACTTCTTCTTTTATTGTCTTTCTCTTTGTGACGCAACTGCGGCTGCTTTTACAAAGCTCTGTGGTTATAACAGTTAATCGCTGTGTGTGAGAGTGAGAGCTAATGCACTTTATAAATAGGAACGAACCAACAACAAAAAAACATATGTATTTGTCACCTCTCTTTGGGTTGTTGTTGTAGTATTAGCTTTTTAATTAACACGACATTTTCTCACTTGCATTTTGCCTTTTGCCTTTCGCTTTTTATTTCTTCTTCGTATTTGTTTGCAATTGATTTTCCTTCTTCACTTCTTCAGTTGTCGCTTTATTGGGGGCGTGCTAGATTTTCAGCATGAAAGGAAAGAAAATAAAGAAAAAGAAGAAGCATGAATGATTTTGTTAATTGTTACGGTTTCCGCTATTCAATTCAAACATTTCGTCAAAAGAAGAAGAAGGAAATTAATTACCAAAAATATTTAGTGCCATATTTGTTGTTGCCTAAGTGCCATGCCACGCCCTGTTGCAAGCAAATGAAGCACGAACAAAAATCAATCATAGAATTTTGTTTACTATTTCCTGGCCAAGCTCATGGCGCCCCTTATATGGTCTAAACGATTAATTCGATTAGTGCGATGTCGTTTAATTGATTTATTCCAAAAAGGGGGAAGAAAGAAAAGTGTTATGGGTTTGTTGACAATGATGTAGAACTTAGAACTAAGATGAAAAAATAACGACTTCTTTAAGTTTTTTTTTTTTTGTTTTTTTTTGTTTTTTTAAATACGATTTTTATTTTGTAATATTATTCCAAAGATTAGAAAAATAAAGTTTTTCCCCGTTTCAAACATGTCAAAATCGCAAACAAAAAACTAGAAAACTGTGCCGAAAAACTATGCCAAATCACAGTGGCTATTTGTGTGTGTGTGTGCATGTGTGTGTGTGTGTGTTTTTCGAATGACCCTTGATGACAAAACATAATTTGTATGCCAGCTTTGTTCTAATTCAATTGAGAGAGCGTCCCACAAAATGACAAAGAGAGACAGAGAAAGAGAGAGAGACGAATTGCATTCGATTCTCGTTGATTCTGGCGATGCAACAAGGTGCAACAATTAATATGGGAAAAGGCACACAGTAAACATATATTAAAACTGATTACAGTGTATGCGTGTGTGTTTGTGTGTAATGAATGCTAATTTGAAAGTGTATTGTGAACTGCGGCATGCCGCATGCATACATAGTTGGGCTTTATTAATTAATTAAATTTTGTGTTTGTGGCATTTAAAAGTTTGATCAATAAAATGTAGAACAGTGATTAATAAAGACGTCAAATGTGAAGAAATGCACTTAAAAAAATTTAAATATATTAATTTTTTGGAATTTTTTATTGCGATAATTTATATTTTGTAATAAATAATTTTAAAGCTTGTTTTATTTTAATGGTTTATATTTTTGTAAATATGTTTTTTTAGTTTAAATGCCATTTCAAACTAGAAAACCAAAAAATATTTACAAAAATAATCTAAAAAAAATTTTTTAATAATAAATTAAGACCTTTAATCAATTTTAATTATTAAAAGTATGCCAAAAGCTTTTAAAATACTTTGAAATATTAAGAAAAGTATCTTAAAACAAACTTTGCACAAAGCTCAAATTTATTTTCTTCAGTGTAATCTACTTTGGGGGTGGTTGCATGTATCTGGGTGTTGGCTTAATTGTTTTCTTGCTTGCAACAAAGTGTCGCTTGGCACGCAAATACGCCAAACGCAACCCCCTTTTTCACCCCATAATATGATGATGATGAGCTTTAAGGCGAAAACCCATTGAATATATTCAAAAACCCGCCCCAAAAAGTTGACAGTTCATTAAACTCGGTCAAACATTGCATTGATTTCATTTTGCTGGGATTTCATATTATATATCACTTTCACCCAAAGATAGCGACGGGTGGGGGGGATCGTGGATCGTTCGGTTAGCTTGGGTTACCCAATGCTGTTTTGTGCTGCCTTATATGGTGTTGAATAATTTGTTGTTCTTGTTGTTGGCCTGGCCATATCGGTGTTGGTGCTGCCACATTTGGCAATGCGATGTGTGCGTGCCGCAGTTGCCACATTTTGTGGCAATCAATAACCGAAGTGCGTCAATAACGACAAATGTTAAAGTTAATTCGATGATAAATCCAAAAAGCTTTGTTTTTTGATTGATTGTTAAGGTTATAACTTATGTTCTTAGCATGTACATAGGTTTTTCTCCAAGTGCAGTGAATCATCTTTTCATCTTTTGCGATGTAGGCTCAAAGGGCTGTTAACTTAATGCATGCGCAGTTTCACAAGAAAGCTTTCATAAATACACACACATAAGTACAATGTATGTATGTGTGTTTATTGTGTGGCAAACACTCATCTTTAGAGATTCCTCAAGTGTCATTTGTGCTCGAATGTAAAACTGTTTTGAAAAATAATCAATGAGCCTGTGAAAAATAGTGAAAGCAAAATTAATACAAATAATACATATGTGTGTAACATTTATATAAATGTGTGTGCAGAAGGGAAGCCAACAAAAATGCCGATAGATACTGAATACGCAACCCCCTTTTTGCAGCACCCGAAAAAAAAACAACACAAACAAATGCTTACAAAAGAGAGAGAGAAAGAGAACACACACTTTTGCTGTCGGCTTTAACAGTAGTCTAAGGCAGCACTGCGGCAGAGCCACCCCCAGTGTGTATGTGGGTGGTCTGCAATGTTGTTGTTGCTGTCTTTTTTGCTTTAACCATCTTCCGTTATGTGTTCGTTTTGTTTTTGTTTGTACAGTTTGCAGTTGCCCCTTCATTCGTTAAGCTTTTAGTTCAGGTAGCGGTGAGCTTTTGGCACATGCTTATTTAGTCACGAACCTAGAATGTAGTTTGTGTCAAACCTGCTAGGTGGCGCTGTTCATTCAATTGCTAATGCATATCTTTTTCATTTGTTTCTTTTCAGGTATGAAGAAGTATCCAAAAATCTTTGATTAAATTAATTGAAATGGCTTCATTCAAAATGGTATGATATAGAGAAATTACACTTTATTACAGATTGTTAAGTATTTTTTCTTAGTATTATTCGTTGCGTATACGCAACGCCTGTCCTATAACCCAAAAAGCAAGGTGAACTTGCAGACACATGATAACCTTGACAATCGAACTAAGCGATAACAAAGTCGAAACTAAATAGTCAGACATTAAGTTAACGCAACATGCAATAGACACCCCCCTCCCCTTATACTATCCTACGCAACATATATGTATGTTTATATGGAAAACAAGACCAAAATGAGGCCTTGCGTGCAGCTTGACTCTAAATACACATACATGTTCATAAATGTCTGTATATGTAGCAACAACAAT
This sequence comes from Scaptomyza pallida, assembly GCA_018152965.1. Classification (NCBI taxonomy): domain Eukaryota; kingdom Metazoa; phylum Arthropoda; class Insecta; order Diptera; family Drosophilidae; genus Scaptomyza; species Scaptomyza pallida. Next base: position 2,268,181 of record JAECXP010000260.1, on the reverse strand, counting down.
TAGTTGCAAATCAGGAAACCTATGACAACAACACCTGAATAATAGACAGCGAGTACTAAAAACACAACAACAACAACAATAATAACAATAACAATCCTGATGCGTGGCAATCGGTGCCGGTAGCCCGAAGCAAGACAAGCGCGACGAGTTGATTTAAATGCCTGCGAGGGCGGCTTAACAAGTTTGTGGCATTACATTTTTATGGAAATACTTAAGAGTTCAGTTTTACATGTTTTTTAATATACTAGATATGCTTTTTTTTATTGATAGTTGCCTTTAAAATTATATTTTCTTAGGTTTTTGATAAATTCAGAAACTTAAAAGCTTTTTTAAAGTGCAATAGTGTTTACACTTCGTAAACAGTTAAAAATAATATTTTGCATTAAAAATAAACATTATTTTTCAAAAAAAGGTTTAAAGCAATTTTAAAGATTTGAAAATTTATCTGAAAGTTTGAGATTACAATTTATTGAAATACTTCACGTTCCTTTTAAATGTTTTTAAAACACTAAATATAAATAAACACTCATTTTTCCGTTAAAAAAAATTTCTTGAGCTATTGAAACGTTTCGAAACTTACACGCTTTGTTTAAACATTTAAACATTTAAAAATTAATAATTTGCATTTGAAAAATATGAAATATTTTTAAAAGCAGATTTTTCATTAATATTCGGATTAGTTTTGAAGATTTATGTAGGCTGAAAATTGTTTGCAGTTTTTATTTTCCGTATTATGTAAATTTTTAGAGTTTTCTTTGCAAGCACATTGCCCAAAATATTAAAACAAACCTTTCAATACTGAACTTAAGTGTCAAAAACATTCTTATCAGTCCTTGCTTTACGAGGTATGAAAAATTGTCAAAAAAAAATATTAAAATCTGCATTATTATAAACTTATTAAGCTCCTCGCTGCATGCACATAATTGGAATATATTTAACAACATTGTTGCCGTTAATAAAGGGAAAAAACAACAAACGAAGGGAAAGGGAATCGCATATTGCACAAAGGCGCTTCTAATGCGCTCCTTGTGCTCATAAAATTAATCAAGCCAAATGAGATTTGCATACACAAATACACAAAGCTCAAAGAATCCCTTTTGGCCTGGTTCATTGGTTGGCGTGTTGAATTTGCATTTGGCTCCGGCGCCCAACTAATAAATTTCTATGTCAATAGAATAAACGTAGTAAGACGGACGTAAAACCGAAGTCGAGCTGCCCGCCGTCGACGACGACGACTCGTGAACTGCGCAAGGACCTTTTCGGAGGAGCAAGAAGAAGTAGTTGGAGTCGACTTGGCATTCGGCATTCACATTCATATCAAAACAAATTTTCTAAGTATTGTTGTAATTCGAAATTTTTCAAAGGCAAATAAAAGCAGCAGTCGAGTTTTAACACTCGCGCCAAACGGTACACAAAAGCGGCCGCCCCAAAAGGATAATAATAATACGAACAAAAAGGACTAAACAAATCAAAGACAAAAAGTGTTGAAATAAATAAACAACCATAAACAAAGCATTTAAGTCAAGTGAACAAACTATATATCCTTGCGGTCTGTGTGTGTGTGAGAGAGAGAGAGAGAGTGCGAGAGTGAGCTAACAAAAGTGCAAAGTGCATTAGCCTGTCGCTAAGCGTTGTTGGCCAAGTTATTGCCCTCTGGCCAGGAAAATCGATATAAATTGCAGGCTTGTTTTATGGCCAACTGCAGACTGCAACAATTGATAATACGACTCTGTGTGTGGCATGTGGCATGTGGCATGTGGCACTGTGGCACCTCTGTGTGTGTGTTTGATAAAATCACAACTGCATTGCCTGAAGGCACATAAACAAAAAACTTTTACGCCAACAGTTACAACAACAGAAATCAATTGCCTGAAGTTTTTGTTAACATTTTTGCATTTTGTGCCAAAGAGTGCGAGAAAATTCTAATTGAAAAAAATACACAAGGGTGACGCGAGGGTGGTTTCGGTTTCAGGGCCTTAACTTCTTCCCCTTTTGTTTAAGGGCACTTGAAAAAATTATGAACATTTTCAAAAGTCAATCTTTATTTAAAAGTTAGACATTAAAGCTAGTTTTTGAAAGATTTAAATATATTTTTGAAACTATATTTTCATTGACTTAGTATTTGGATTAACTCAAAATTGGAGCCGAATACCCAAAAATAAGATTTTGGAATGTGATTTAAAAAATGTTTTTGAACATTCTAATACAGTTTATCAAAAACTTTTCGATGCATTCAAAAATTTTTTAGAATAAATCAAAAAATATATAAAAAAAAAATTTTTGGAAAGCAAATCCAAAACCCTAACAATTCTATAATAAAAATATTAAAGTTCGAAAAAACATTTTTTCCATAAAAATTTCGAAAAAAATTTTAAAAATTTCACAATATTTTTTTCCAAGTGCTTTTGTGAAAAGCAAATCAAAAAAAAGTTTGATAACAAATTTTAAATTCATAAACTTCAATAAACATATTTTTCAATACCAAAATTACCAAAAATTTTTTTAAAAACTCGCAAAATTTTTTCCAAGTGCTTTTGGTGGCAAGCAAATGCGCAGTCATTGCGCTCGCATCGAGTATATTAAGACATTATCGTGTGGCTTGGACTCCCTCTTGCCGCCCGCCTTGGCGTCCCTCCCACAAATTGTTGTTGATAATCAATTTTGGCCACAAGTCGTTGATTTGACTGTTACAGTTACCAGTTGACATGAAAAACGTTAAAAGGCCCGCCGTGTACATAATAATGCTTTGCGCTGGAATTTCTGCAGCACAAACAAATCAGTTTGGGCCACACTAATTGGCGGGCGCTTGTTTTATAGAGGGAGAGGGGGGGTTGCAGTCCGGAAGAAGAAGCTTGTGAGGCGCCTCGCGCCAGTTGTTGGCCAACGTTCAGTTGTGACTTTGCACGTGCTAAGGCCACAGCTCCGTTTTAGTTGAACAAACTACCAAGCACTCTTAGTATATAGTTTTAAAGTTTATCGATTATTGGCCCCAAAAGTTCTCTTTTAGTTAATTACCAGGCAGTGCTGAGAACCCGTTAAAGTTACAAACAAACCAAAAACTGAACTTGAGTCAAACCCCAAACACACATTGATATGAGTGATACCGATGCGGTGAGTTATAGTCCTATATAATTGTATTCAATACTTGAAGCACGCCAAAAAGCACACACAAAAATAAATGTAATTTAAGAGACAATTTGTCATGGCTTTATTCAATATGATTTGCATAAGTGGGGCATGTTCTGAATATCTATTTCGCCTTTAAGTCGCTGAGAATTCATACACATATTTCAGATTTCAAATCAGAATTGTTGTAGAGTATAAAAATCTAAAATGTTTTACTGAAGAAAAACTTTTAAGCATTGTGCCAAAATCTCCTTTAACGAGGATTTCTCCCTCCCAACTCAATCTTATTTATTCTACAAAAAAATCACAAAAATAATTTTTAATTTTAAATCATAAAATATTTTTTTATTACACGACAATATATTAACTTTACACTAAAAAATAATATAAGGCAAAAATAAATTTTTCATAATAATATTTATTTTTTTTGTTTTATGGCACAAACATAATCAAACTGCAAGTCGAACTGCATAAAACAAGAATATTTAACTCAAAATAATAATTCAAATTTCAGAATAAATCATTTAAAGAATTTTCAATTAATTTTCTTAAAATTTAACAAAACATTATGCCAAAAAATCTCTTTAAAATTAGGTGATGTTCTCCCTTTACAAAAATAATGTTACAAAAATTTATGTATTTTTGATAAAAAAAAAAAATTATTCTTAATTTTAAATCATTTAATATTTTTTCTTTACACACCAATAAATTTTAACTTTACACAAAAAATAATATAAGGCAAAAATAAATTATTTATAATATTTATTTTTTATTCAAAACATCAACAAACTCAACTCAAATTGCAAGTAACAAGAATATTTAACTCCGAATCGTGTACAATATATCAATGTAAATGATTAATATTTGTACATATTATAGTATTGACCTTGGGCATTGGTTGCACAGCACACTAGTGGCATGCCACAGCAGGGGGCCAGACATGTCGAAACAATTTTCGTGTGGCAACCAAACCAAACTCAACCGAAACTAAGCAAATTTGTGAAACCCTTTGCACAAAAACAAAATCAAACAACAATTTTGGCCCAATGGCGCATTGAGGGTTTTCACGTTTTATTTAGTTTAGTTCTGGTTTGGTCTCGTCTGGTCTTAGAACTGTCGAACTGTTTTGTTGAATCAATAAGCGACAACGACAACGACAACCCGTAACGATTTGGGTCACATTCCAAGCCGTAAGGCGGAATGCATGACAAATTTCCCTAATGGTAACCCGAAGACCCAAAAATAGTCGTTCATAGCCGAAATAAACCAAAACAATAAACTGTAAACAAAATGCACAAGGAGAAGCCATCAAATTTGAGAGCTCCACTCGATACTCGACAAATTATACTGTAGAGGTAGTCTATATGTGCACAGAGAGAAAAAGTGTGGTACAAAGTTGGCAAAAGGGTTTATACCATCATACAAAAAAGCGGTTAGAAAATCTTAAGGATCAAAACTAGACAGAAAGTGCATGGACTCAGTATATAAAACGCTTAAAGGCATAGCTAGGATTTTTAGAGATTTCAACAATAAGATAAAAACTTTTAAAGAACAATCGTTTTCCCGCTTATCTTCACAAAACTTTCAACAACACTTTTTTTCACGTGTATGCACAAACACATGTGCACACCCACGCCAAGCACCCACACCACCCACCATGCAGGCACATATGCAAATGATATGGCAATGGCACTGCCCCATCCTCCTCCATTTTGTGGAGCGTCGTGTGCTTCTGCTGCTGCTGCTTTGGCTGCCACGTATTGGATTACCCGACACTTGCACATTTCTGCACTGACACCGCAGGCGTTAGGTTCAGGTTCAGGGCGCACCGCTTCACAGTCAAAAATGAATCCGACACCCAATCCAAGCTACTCCAATCGTGAGGAGCAAGTGCAGCAACGCTCGTATATGGAGACACCGAACGACACTGAACGCTTTAGCCAGCCCAATCCTGTCCAGCGTTCGTATGTGCCTAATCCCGACCAGGAACGCTACAGCCAGCAGCGTGTGCAGCCCAAGACCAGGCTCCAGTTGGAGCAGCAGCCTCAACCTCAACAGCGCACATTGAACACAAGCTACAGCAACAACAGCACTCCCACCAACAACAACAACACCAAAGAGCGATCCAATCCCAATTCGAACTTTATTTTACCCTCGCAGATGCGTCCAGCTCTGGGCCCCGGGCCGCCTCAACAGCCACAACGCCCACCCTTTGCCGGCGCCAGGCCCATGGTTGGCGTTGGGCCACGTCCACCAATGCCACCCAATATGGGTATTAGGGGTGGCATGCCACCTCCTCTGCGCCCTACGGATAGTAAGGGCAACCTGCTCATGGGTCCACCGCCGGGCAACATGCGTCCGGGTATGCCTCCAATGCAACAGCAGCAGCGTCCGCCCAACGCTTCGGGACCACTAAGTCCGCCCGGACAGGGTCCACCACGGCCACAGGGTGGCTTTCCCTGGTCAGGTGGTGCACCCGGTGCACCCGGTGCACCGGGAGCACCCGGTTTACCGCCCGGTGCACGTCCACCACAGAATATGGCGAGACCGCCGCCGCCGACATTCGCTCGACCCATGCCTGGACAACCATTGCAGGCGCCCTATCGACCGCCGATCTACAATCAGCAGCAAATGCAACAACTACAACAACAACAACAACAACAGCAGCAGCAACAACAACAGCAGCAACAACAACTGCAACAACAGCAACAACAACAGCTACGCCCACCATCAGCTAGCAGCGCACAGAATGAAGATGATGACGATGTCATCATGGGTCAAGCCCTCACTCCCTTAAAGACATTTGGCATGAAGGGAGATCCGATGGGTTCGCCGCTGCTCGAAGAAACGGAGCCACCATTCGAGACCACCATCACATCGCCAATGGACAATGCACCACACAAAATGCAAAGTGGTTACAGTAAGAACTTGAAGATATTTTTGTGAAAACGTTTGATATCTTGTGAGAGCAATTTATATACATTTTTGCTATGTATAATACGTATACTTAATATCTTAACGTCCATCCGCACCGGATTAGGGAGGAAAGCCCTTATAGAAAAGCACGTTTCGATCAAAAGAATTAACATAATCTTTCAAAACAGAATCTCTTTTCAACAATGATTAGGTTCTCCCCTTAAATCAAGGGTATTTAAGTTTCGGCAAGCCGAATCTACATTTTTACCAAACTGTTGATTAATGAAGCCATTTCGATAATGATAAACATCTGCCCTAAACTTATATCTAATTAATTGTATATTTCTGTTTTGAAATGTTTACAGAAGGTGACAATGACAGCGGCGTGGATGAATCCACTCAGGAGAAGGTGAGTTTCCGTTAGCAACTGGTTTCTAAATTTGAGCTGATCTTAATTGAGAGGAAATTAACTGGCAGCAAATTAATTTAATTTCGTTGACCGTCAACTGTGTCTGTCTCCAATTTTAGTTTAGGTTGTCTTGTGTTCACAAATCATAAATATCTGTAAATGGCAGCCCAAGTTGACTTATGTAGTTTGTCCGCCTTCACAACGAAGCTCGCCACGCTCCATTAGACAGACATGATGACAAACAGATACTAGAGCTCTCTGAGTTCATATAGCTCATATAGATTTTATAGCTCATTGTTGGCAGCCAGAGTGCAGACGTTAAAAAGTTCAGACCAAATTGTGGCTTTGCAGACAACAGTTGGCGCATCGGAATAACCCAAAAGATATCTTAATATATATATACTTATACGTATGTATGTGCGTGCGTGTGTTATTGTGGTGTGAATAGGTCCAGAACTTTACAGGTGCGCAAAAGAAAACTTAGAACAGTCAAACGTAACTATAAAGAACCGCAAACTCAAAAAGTTTATTAAGATCATTCCCTCATTAGATGTGTTATCTTTTCCACAATAAAACAACCTACAAATCTATCTATTTCCATTCACCATACATGCCAAAAATGAAAGAGTTATAACCACATTCCGTGTAACATGTTAGTTCTGTACAAATTTACATTATTTCGTGCTCAAACATAGTCTCAAACCCTTGTAGCGAATTTCGACTGTAGTCGAAAACCAAAATTGCCAAATGTAATGCGATTTATGTGCCAAGGCGGCCTGGCCTACCTCTAGATAGTAAACACGAAACAGTTTAAGGTTTGGGGTATGTGGTGTAAACGTGTATGTAAATAAATATCCAAAAAAAGAAAAACACAAGAGGAGAGAAGTGTAGAAGCGACACGAAGTTTTTTCGGAGGTCGCGACAATCGATAAAACAATGCATAAACTATGTGAATCCTTCGTTCGTGTCGAGCAAACGAGACATCGACAGCCGTTAAGACAACGCACCTGGCACCAGGAATATTCAGTCCGATAGATAGAAACTTAGCTGCGAGTCATAAATGGCATAGCGTTGACAGGCAGCGGAATAATATTCGCATTTATTGGTCAATTAAATCGAAAATAAACATGCATTTGGTTGTTATAGCTGATGCCAGCTATCTTATTGTAAACAAGGCTATTAACCAAAGATTTTAAAGCTTAACTAATGATGAATTCTAATGTTCTTAGGATCGCAACGGACCGCATTCGCCGAGCTCACCGGTGAAGACGCCCACATCTAGCTCATCGAAGCAAGACAAGTCGGGCATATCGCGCCCACCGAGTGCCACGCCCTCAAATAAATCAGCAGCAGCACCCAAATCGCGTAGCGCATCCAAAAATCGCTTGCTACTCAAGACACCCGAACCCGAGCCGGCCAAGAAACGTAACTAAACAAATAAACCCAATATCTGATTTAACCTTAAGTTAACATTTTTATCCTCTGGTTAGTACCAATGAACAAGGTACAGGTTGGACATGCGCCTTCGCCTAACTTGAAGGCGGTACGCTCCAAAATAGGCTCGCTGGACAATGCTACCTATAAGCCCGGTGGCGGTCATGTCAAGATCGAGTCCAAGAAGATTGACATTAAGGCAGCTGCGCCACGCATCGAGGCCAAGAATGACAAGTATATGCCCAAGGGCGGCGAAAAGAAGGTAAGTCTTATGTTAACAAAGACTTGGGGTTCTAGCTCTACAGATTATATGTATGTAGCACTCAGAGAAACAGACTCGATAAGTTAAGATTGTTAATTCACAATGTGAGGCCCCATAATTTTTTGGGGAAAAACACGATATTGATAGTACAAAAAAAAAAAAAAAAAAAAAATTTTGGTACTTTAATCCTTCGATTACTTAACTTATATCGTTCTTTTTATATGCTTCCTTAATTCTTAATCATTTTTCTCTGAGTGCATAACTACATACTATACCATACCATATATCAATCAACTGCTTATCATCTATTCAACAAAAAAGAATCTTTCAACAGAAATTTCTATCTTTTTTTGGTTTATTGTGTTTGATTGAGAGACTTACTTGTACAAACAAATGAACAAAAACGTAAAGTATTCGTTAGAAATTCAATTTCACGGTCGATTTGCGATTCAAAATATATATATTATTCATATACATAGTCATTTAGTTTTCTTATTGCAATCTCTGGTATCTAGAAATGCAATTACACCACTTAGCAGCATAATTTGATGACCTTATGTAGATTCTTCTCTATATATATACATATTTTACCTTATATATATACCATCGTATATCTTATAAATCGAATCTATGGGTGCGTCGTCTGACATTGAAATTCGCAACTGTTGCAAGTCTTGACTTTTAATCGTTGTTTCTTTACTGTACCTTGTATCTATTTGCAACTAAAAAAACCACCACCAAAAACACAACTACAACAATCTCACCGTATTTGCAACAACAACAATTTGTAGATAGTTACAACAAAGTTGCAGTGGAATGCAAAATCGAAAATTGGCTCGCTACAGAATGCGGCACACAAGCCCGGCGGTGGCGATAAAAAGATCGAGACCCTCAAAATGGACTTCAATAACAAGGCCAAGCCAAAGGTCGGCTCCAAGGACAATGTCAAGTATCAGCCCGGTGGCGGCGATATTAAGGTAAAATCCCCCAACTCAACATCTATAAATTATTCGACAAATACATCTTTTTGTTTTTTGGAACAGAGAGATACGTATACGAATCTTAGACTTTATATTTCTACTCCCAAACTACATTCGGGAACAAGAAAGTCGCCGAAAGTTGCTTTATTATTCAGAAAATCGTTTTTAAAGGAGTTTTCTTAACTCTTTTTCTGATTTTTAAGGCCACTGAAATTTGTTTTTTTGTGTGTATTCTTGCTTTCCGAGTGTACAAAAAGCAGTTAAGTATTTATTTTTCTGGTGTTTTTTTCGTTTTGCAACGCATGCGGTTGCTCTTCTACTTCAACTAGTTTAAGTTTCCACTTTGATCTTAACTCTGGCATGGGCATGTGTCGCTTCAGTTCCGACTCAAAACTGCATGAAATGCTGCAAAATGTTCATTTAGTTCTTTTTTACATGGCATGCGCTCTCGACTTTTAACTATAAGGTGTTTGATGATGGGTGTAGTTAGGATCTTGCGACAAACCATTTGATCAAAAATAAGTTTTCCTGGCTACACCCATCATATTCGGAACTTCCATCCATACATAATAAAACCAAAAACCGACCAACTTCCAGAGGCATTCGAACAGATTCCCTAATAACGTTGTCTGTGGTGAAGGCTCGAAAATAGTCTGCCCCCAAATGATGACTATGACTTCATCTAACGCTCAACTGGATGAGAATTTGTATAACGCTGACGATTTGTTGGGTTAGAGGTACGTCAAGTGCCGTTAGAAAAAAGATACTATCCTTATACAGAGCACTTAAATCATCTAACTCAATGGACCTTCATTGTACCTCGTAGCATTGTAAATAGCTGTTGTTTCTTCTGTTCGGTTGGTCAAAGTTAATAAGAAACTGTTATCAAAATTTCTAAAAAATTTATTTTGTACTGAAACTAAACCAAATTCTATGGATTGTATATTTTTCATTATAACTATCAAATATTTGTCCTTAACAAATGTTTTACAATCAATAAAAAAACAGGATAACAACGCAAAGGATGTAAGTAGTTTTTACTAATAATAAATAGAATTTGTAATCGTATTGTTATTTTATCTTTTGGTATTTTTGTGCACATAACCACACTTTTTGAAAAGTTGAAAAGAAAAACCTCAAAAGCAACACACATGTAGAAAGTTTGTATTAATATTAATGTAGTCTATATAGATGTATATGTTTTCAGTTTTGTTATTGTGTTGTGACAGCGAAATTCTAAATTACAGACCTTTAGGATTGGCATAACGAATCGAACGTATTATAATCGTGTGTTTATAATCCACCAAGCCAAAATATATACAAAAAAACGAAATCGAAAATGTAATATGAAAGTTTTGCTAATGAATTTTGTGTGCGTTGCCGGTGCTGCTACTTTTCAGATACAATCGCAAAAAATAGAAATTAAGGCACAAAGCAAAGTTGGCTCTTTGGATAATGTAAAGCACAAGCCCGGTGGCGGTGAAAAGAAGATTTTCGATGATAAGGATTATTTGAAAAATGTTGAACACTCTGTTGCACTGACAACACCACCAACACAGGTAAACTACGTCTACCTACTAAGCCTTAAATGTAGTTGCTATATTAACTCAAAACCCTAATTTGTATTTGCATTTGATTTTGAATTTAGTAACAAAAGGAACTTTTCAATCATATTCATTCAATCATATCAATAATATATATCCCATTTTGTGTTTACTTCAAGAAATTCATTTTTTTATTGTAATGGTAATTGTTGGCCTCATTTCATCATATATACTATATAATCTGAAGAGCACCGCACCCAATAAAAACATAGATCTAAAGAAACAGCACTCACAACGGCTTACAGCTCCAACTAACTGGTTTTCACTTTCCTCTACTAGAAATTAACCCAAATGCCCGACAAATGACTATGAAATAACATCAAAATAATCAAGATTCTGTATTTTATGGCACTATCAAGTTTTCTGGGTGACATTTTATTTTATTTTAAGTATACTTATATTATTTCTTACAACATTTTACGTTACATTTAAAAATGAATTTCTTTCAAACTCAAACTGAGATAAATTGGCATTGAAATCGAATATCGAATACAAAATTCCTCAAAAAAACGTGCTTCATGTTCATTGAAATACTCTCGTATTCACTTCTCTTTCTTTCTCTCTCTCTCTCTCTCTTTCTCTCCCACTCGCGATCCATCTGGAAATCGTAGTTTGCGGCGCAGGGTCGCTTGGTTGCCACCATACACCTAGAATTCGGTCTTTGTAACTCAGACTGTGTGTGTAACGATGTATTTGATTCGCTTTTTAAGTGAAACATGAAAAAACAAACAAAGAAACCCTAAAAATTCAAAAATTTAAACAAAACAATAAACTACTTAGCTGTACCTTAAAGTTAAACATTAGATTGAAATCAAAATTGAGCTCAAAACAAAAACATGAAAAATCTCGTACGAGTTTGCAAGAGTTTCTATTTTAAATTATATATAAAAATATGAAAAAATTATTGATTTCGGCAAGCTGAAATTATTTTATGCCCCTTTCAAAAATATCACAAATTTGAAAAGTGTATAAATTGAAAGTAAAAAACACTTGAGTGATCCCCAAAAATCGAACTCAAGCTGTTAGCCAAACTTAGATAACGATATGTATACCAATTGAGTATTATTTATGGCAAGAAGTCAAAACTTTTTATACTATGTAGAATAGTACAAATTTTATGTTTAGTAAAAACAACAACAACAAATGCTCAAACTACAAATGTATATTAACGTTAACGATTATGAAAGTCTGCCCAGCATTTAAACCAAAGAAAAAAAATATATATATAGTATGTGCAAAATGCTTAGCTCTCTCATACTACATTAAACACACATACGAATTTTGTTTGGGTTTTTGGCTTAAACTCATTCCACATACGAATAATCATAATTAATTTCTAATCATTTTGTTTATGTGTTATGATTTTTTTCTCATTTTATTATAGGAATATGTGTATACATTTTATTAGACATAGATAAATTCGTACTTACTACAAACGTGTTACGTCCATTAATGCCTCGACTCGACTATAAATGAATGTACTACAATCAGATTAAACGATGCGATTTTGTGATATATATTACTTTCCTCTATCAATCTCTCAATCTTTCTCTCTGATGTCCTGTAAGTTTTTGCGTGCGAGTTGAAAACTGTGTGCGTTGCGTTATTATATCTCATTTAACAGTGCTGTGATAGACTAACCGTACCAAAAACAAATACCGTACCGTACCGTAACCATATACTATAGAAGGTCCCGGTTTCATATGAAAATTATTATAAAAGAATTGCTTGCTGTGCTCGTTCTATCGATTCGCATCCCTTTTTATTGCTTATTTATTGTTTATGTTTTTTGATTTGTTTTAATTTATTGCCATTATTAAATGCAATTATATTTTTATCTTGAACGCAGAGTCCACAACCATCCATGACGGCTTCAACAAGCGGCGCTGATGAAAATTTAAATCAACAAAGTTAAATCCAGTCCAAAAATGTTGCATGTTGAGCTACAAGTTGTACTTTTTATTTAACAAAAAAAATATAAAATCTGAACAATGCTTATTTGAAATGTAATCTTAAGCAAAAAGTTACACAAAATGCAAAAAAAAAAAAATAATGCAATAATTATCACGAGTATTTACTCAAATATTTGATAATTGAACACACAAAACTCACACACACACAGATACACACACACATCTGAACAACAAATAAAGTATATATGATTAGTTGATATATATGCACTATTTATCAAAACAGAAACCAAGGCAAATGCATAAACTATATAAATAAATATATATACAATTTCATATACTACAAATACATATATTACAAAAAAAAAAAACTCGAAAATACCACAAAAAAAAGTATCTAAAGAATTAAGAAACAAAAATATATATAAACAAAAGCATAAACATATATTAATTGTGTGCTTTATATGTAGTTAAATCGTGTTGAAAAATTCGTAAAAAAAATCATCTTGACAATTTTTAGATACTTTTGCATTGAGTTTTGTATGAGTATTCCTTAATACGATTAAGTCAAATGCATCATTCTCACAATTTATTTACACCTCCTGTTATCCAAAATGTAAGACAATTTTTTCAAAAGCATAATAAAAACCAAAAACTTTTTTCATTTACCAAAAATAAAACTTGGCGTTGATTGCACTTAGTTTCGATCTCTCAATTCAGACAGCTAATTTGGATACAATTCAATTTCGTAAGCAAGCAAATGCCACGCCCACGTCGCAAAAGCCACACAAAAGCGCACAAAACACATTTGGAGAACAACACATTGGTAAAAATTTAAAGAACATATAGCTAAAAGCAAATTGTAAGTCAGTTGAATCTTATAAATTATAACAATCAGATGAATATACTTGAACACTTTTCTATATAATTATGCCATTCTAATAAAGTTTATTTTGCCCCTTTCGCAGTATTGGAAAGCGCCGCGCATACAACGTGCCACCACATTGACCTCATCCATGTCATTGCCAGCGGAGTGTCTAGTACTATCCGTATCGATGCCATCACTGAACTCCGAGCCCAAGCGTCCCAAGAGCGCTGGTGCCAAAAAGAGGCCTGGCCAGGCAGTGCATCCAAAGCCCTTCCGTTTATATTGAGTGGTTCTGTGGATCCCCCCACATTAGTTGCAACCTCACGATGCACCGAGCAGATACTATACTATGGAATTGTTAATGAGTTGAAATCGAGGCACGAGGCACTTGAAAAAAGAAAACCCAAATTGTTAATTGTTTATGACAACATAAAAAAAAACGTGGCATTTAAATAAAAATAAAACAAATTTAATAACTAGCAATGTTGAGCACACAAAATCGAACAGTTTTTTGAGATTTTTATTAATTATACAGCATGTATATATATATATATATATATTTGTTGATCTGGTTTGTTGCTTTCTTCGGCTTAATCACAAAGGGATCAAGGATTGCCAGCCCCATATATTTTTCACAAAAGAGTTTTCGTTCGATTTGTTTCTCTTTATATTTGTATAATATATAATCGTTATAAAAAATTGTTTTCGGGTTTTGCTATTCGAAGTGTTTACAAAATTGTGTGCATTGTATTTTTGTTTTGTTTTGATTCGAGTCGTTTTCACATTTAAATGCAGTTTTTCCCTTTTTAATGCCATTTCCATATCCATTTACACTTTTCTTTACCTTCGTTTTTGCTATACTTAAGCCGTAAAAGTTGTTTATACATTTGCATTATTAAAGTTAGGACAATAAATAAGTTAATATAAAAATAATAATAAACAACAGTTGAATACAATTTGACAAAGACAATTTCAAATGAGCGTCAGTGAATTAATTACGATTATTACAAATAGTTTCGAAAAAATTGTTAATGCTAAACGTATCGTATAAACTTGTTCTTTATCGGATTGTTTTCTGTTTTTCTCTTAGAGCTCATCGTCAAGTGTTTTGGTTATTGTTGAAATTAGGAAATTAGGCCTTGGCTACATAATTATAATACATTTAATATATATAGTTTATATAAAAAAATTAGGAATTTCTTTACTGATATGCGAAACCAATTGTTTCGTTTCTCTTTCTTTCCAATTTTTGTTTTAATAATTTGCTGCAGCTGCTGCTGTGGTTGTTGTTCTTGTTTAAAATTAGTACAATACATTCGATTCAATTGACTAGATTTCAATATGTGTAGAGCTGCTTTAGAATTATGGATTTATGTCTATGTTCTAATGGGAGGGAGTCGTAGTTTTGTGCCATGCGGTCAAAAATGAATTATGCAAATAAACTTATACAGTTAAAAGAAAATTATAATGCTCAATGAATCCAAGTAATTGTTAGTGTTGTTGATTTGTTCACGCTTAGGTAGAGATGAGTTCGTTCCATTGGTTTATGTTTATGTTTATGTTGGTGTTTTTTCTTTTTTACTTTTTCCCATTCTCTTTTCTACGCTGTTGCTGCTGCTGCTGCCGCTTTTTCTGAGTATATTCTCTTTGTCGCCAGTTGACGCTGCCTATTTACATAACTAAACACTTTCGCTGGCGTCGTTTTAATGGCTCCGGTCTAAGAACCGCCCGCACCGCTTCCTCAAACACCTAAACGCAAAACAAGAATATGGAACGTTACAGTTATCGAATAAGTTGTTGAGAAAAGGTGTGGCACAACCAACAACGTACTTGCTTGAGACCGCGTTGTGTTAAGGCGGAGCACTCCATGTATTTCACAGCGCGTATTTTGTTCGCCAGCTTTTGACCTTGCTCGCGCTTAAGCGGCGTCAAGCCCTGTTCGGCCAGGCCGCTCAATGTCTCTCGATCGTCACGCAAATCGATTTTGGTGCCTGCAAGCAAGACAATAGTTATGTATTCATTCTCAGAAACTTTTTTCAGGCTTGGTGCCGCTTACCAACTAGTATTATGGGCGCGTCGGGGCAATGATGTTTGATCTCCGGATACCATTTGGAGGTGACATTTTCGAAAGACGAGGGACTCGCAACGCTGTAGCATATCAGGAATACATCTGTTTGCGGGTAGGAGAGTGGCCTTAAGCGATCATAATCCTCTTGCCCGGCCGTATCCCATAGTCCCAGCGATACTTGTATTGTGTCCACTTGCATGGGCGCCGAGTAATTATCAAAACTGTCAAACGGAAATAATAATAAATGACTCGATTAGAAAGATCAAAGATATTGAAAGGGTTAAGCACACACACTTACACTGTAGGCACATATTCACCGGGAAAACTGTCTGTTGTGTAGGAGATTAGCATGCATGTCTTTCCGACGGTACCGTCACCAACGACGACACATTTTATGGGCCTTCCGGTTGACATCGTCGAGTCGTGACTGTATTTGCTGAATGAACGAAATGTGAATATGTGTATATATAAATATGTATGTATGTCTGTTTGTGAATGAATGCGTGTGCATTTAATTCAATTAATTAAGCTCTACTTGAGGCAATAAACTCTCTCTCTATAGCTATGTTCTGTATCATCTTATCTGACGACACAATAAAATATATATCCGCACACACACACACTGTTACAGTTTAATTACATTTAGTGCCGTGTCGAATAAGTATATAAGTATATATATGTACGATCAAAGGCTGATGACTGGTGCTGGCATCAAAAGGTGTGTCCCAGCCGCAAGCATAATAAAACGAAAGTTTTATATACGCTTTGGGGATTTGTTGCGTTTTATTTGACTTTTTTGCAAGTAACATATTTACGAAAATAGATCATGATGCGGCAGAAACTGCGACAAACATAGTAAATAATAATACAAGAAGATTTATATGCGGCATGTCAATGCTCTTAAGTCAAACCACTTTATGTATTAATTTGATTTTGAACACACCAACTTTTTAAATGTACGATTGCGTGTCTTGAGTAGTATCTGATCGTTGAGATCCAGATGATACCAGATGGTTATTGTGCAAGAATTTGTTACGTTTCATATTTCATCACAAAATTATAATACCCGCTGCTACTTAATCTCTTTCTTTCTCTCACGTACGCATGCACAGATACAATAGCAAAATGGCAATATAGGCGACGACAAGAGCGCCCCTCAGGGGCGCCAATGGAGCACGCTAAACAGACGGCAACTGACTGCGCCCAACGTGCGAGAGAGGTAAGAGTGAGAGGAAGAAAGGAAAAGGTGGGGTGGTGGAATGGCAGGCAACAGACGAATGCGCCCAAATGTTGGGACAGACGCGCATTGTTAAAAATAGATGCAATTAAGTTCTAATAATGCAGGCGGTCCCCCTCACCAGGCCCCGCAGACAAAACGGCTGGGCTTTAACCGTAATTTATATGCCATTTCAATTACGGTTCAAGTGAACTGAAAGACAGCGCGGACAAACATATCTATCATTGCATCTGGCCACATGCAATGTGAGAGTGCAGGGCAGGGCTGGGCAGACTTGAATTTGCTCTCTTTTTTATTGTTATTGCTTGCTGGACAACGCACACATAGTCGTCATTTTCGCTCTGTTGTTGTTTTGTGCTCTCAGCGGGTGCCGCAAAACCGCAGCCTGCATCTGCCGCTGCCGCACGTTTGCATTTGTGCAGTTGTGTGTTTATTCAATGCAACCAGGTTATTACCGTTTCTTAACTATCCTTTGTCTCCCTGCAGCAGCGGATGATTTTGGAGTCGCGAATTGTAAACGAGATGTGTTTTTTTTTCTTTTCTTTCTTTTTTTTTGTACTTTGCTTATATCACTGGATTTTAATATTTATATGCTGCGAACATACACACAAATGCAATGCGTTTGCACACACACCCGACCAAGCCGTCGTTTTAACTATCTTTTGCACTATTTTATTATTATATTACTAAGTAAATAAATATTTAATTGGCAGCGCTGCGTTTCTTTGACTCTTGTATTTTCGTTTGATCTGCTTTTTTTGTTTTACACAAACACACACTCGCGCACACATACACGCCTTCTTTTGACAGCGTCGCTGACAAGCAGTGTTGCATTGCGCGCCACCGAAATCATCGATTTTGAAGTTTCACAACACTCTTCTCTTGTTATGTTATCTGAAATGCATAATTTGTTTGTTGTCAATAGTTTGAGAAGATTAAATAAAGCATTCCAAGGCAGTAGACAATTATGTTTGAGTGCGACAAAATACAGTGATATAGGGCAAGATGAGTCAGCAACCATACTGGTCGAAAAAGATGCGAACATAACATTAATCGGCATCAATCGGGAGCAGCAGCGTAATTCGATTGATGCTGCCACAGCTGCAAAACTCGGCGAGGCAATCAATCAATTTGAAACTGATGACTCTTCACCCGTTGGCGTTCTCTATGGCGTTGGTGGCTCCTTCTCAGCTGGATATGATCTCAAAGAACTGGAAGCGGAGGCGCAGCGTGGCAGTCTCAACTTTTTGCTTCGTCATGAGGGATCGGTAGGTCCCACAAGGCGGCACCTACGCAAACCCATTGTGTGTGGCATCAGTGGATTCTGTATTGCCAGTGGCTTGGAACTAGCACTGCTCTGTGATCTGCGCGTCATGGAGGATACAGCCGTGCTGGGTTTCTTCAATCGCCGCCTGGGCGTTCCACTGAGCGATGGTGGATCTGTTCGGCTCGCTGCTGCTGTGGGTTACTCAAATGCTGTGGACATTATAGAGACGGGTCGACGTGTGTATGCAAAGGAGGCGCATCGTATTGGACTTGTTAATCGAATTGTTGCCACAGGCACAGCGCTAGGTCAAGCTGTAAACCTGGCCTTTTCCATTGCCAAGTTTCCAATGTCCTCGCTGCAACATGATCGCAATGCCGTCCTGGCCAATGCCAATGTCTATGCGCGACCTGGCTTCTATACTGCTGTGAACAACGAAATAATGAATGTAACTGCAGCAATGGTGGCGGATATGCAGGAGGGCGTCAAACGTTTTAAGACTTGTAAGATGATTTTATGAGTTTTCTAGTAATATTTTTTAATCAAATTTCTAACTTTGCAGCTGAAATAAAAGGCCCCAAAACAGATGCCTGGCACATCAAGGAAAAGTCCATACCCGACTGGGAGAAAGCTGAAATCGAAATAGAGCAACAACAAAGCAAGGAAAAGACAAAATAAAACTCACAAGAATATTCCACAGCTCTATTGAGTGCAATATCATATAGTATAAAATGTAAATAAGAATGTATATTTTTTGATTAATTTTTTTTTAATGTTGCCGTTGTTTGTTCTTTATTCACATACAATATATTTATTTATGTAGTTGCACACTTAAATCGTTTACGATTTGAGTTTTGAGTTTATTTCAATATTCACAACAATTACAATAACGAATTTTTTTCTTATGAAATTAAGCCTAACTACAAAAAAGAGAGATAAAGAGGAAAAAGCACAAGAATTTGTTGTGTGTTTGGGTTTTTCTTTTTTAACATTCACAATTAGTTAATAATATAAAAAATATGCTAGTTTTAAGTACACACACACATTGGTATAAATGTTAGGCCAAGCGGTTATTTGGTTTTTGTTTCTTTTAAGCGATTTATGCTGATAATAAGTACATACATATTTGTATATATATTTTCTTGTTCTTATACACTAAAAAAATGTATAACGAAAGGAATTGTTGCTTATTGCACACGAAACAAAACGAAGCTCAATGCAAAAAAGGCTGCTGTTGTACAAACTAGTTTAAAAAATCCGACTGACAAAATATCGTTACACACGCGTATGTATAAATACATAATTTTAATGCTTAACATTTACAATCGTTTTATACTTAATCCATAAAAGTTTGTCATACAAATATTGCACAAAAAATGGATCGGACTGTGAGTTGTTCTTGTATTTCATTCTTCTATTCCTTGTAGCTAAATCTTCAATCAAGTATGGTGGTATGAGTTCATATCGTTTATCGATATACACATCTTACGGTATTCAGAAACCTAAAGACCACAATACAAATACAATAAGTACATACAATATTTACAAATGAAGCGAAAAGCCGAAAAGCGCCATCCTCCATTTTGAGATGTATAAAAAAAAATATTGCATTAAAGCAAATTGCTGCTGCGGGACATTAGGCTGGCATTGAGAGTGCATATATGCGCTATAAATACTTTTGTGTATATATAATACGATACGATATTACAGCAATAATAGTTAATCCTTAATATCCAAATTACTTGAGACGCTGTGTTACGTTGGCCAGCGCCACGGCAAATGCCTGTAGCGCTGAGAAGGGATACTGAAAATCCAGGGTATATGCATTACCATCAATGCGTCCAAATTGCATGACCTGTAAGAGATAAGATTAGTTCATATCCCCATAGAACTTTGAAGGAGCTAAGACTTACCTGCTTGCCACGAAACTCGATTTGAAAGTTCTTGGCCGACTCTTGTGTGACGCGTCCACCAAAGTCCAGCTGATACACTTGACTCATCTCGTTCCACATGGGCGCCTTGTTGTGCATTACGAATTCACGACGCACTGGCGCCGGATTGGCGCAACTGGCGCTGCCATTTGGCTCAATCTTGCCACGTTTGAGCTGCAAGAGAAGAAGTTAATTTATGTTTATTTTCCAAATTTAAGTTCGAGCTTACCTTCTGGCGCAGTTGTGCCTTTTGGAATGTCTCCAGATCGCGATACTGTTTGCTATTGCCATTGCTGGCACCACCACCACCCATTTCTTCGCCGGATCCATTTGTCTGATTGCCCTCATCATCGGAGCTCTCAATGATGCTTGGCTTTTTGCGTTGCCTTCGATTCAACAGCGGTGAGTTCAATATATGCCTTATGGGTGAATTGCTCTGTTGTCGTTTGTTCTTTTTGCTTGCAGCTGGCGAGGCAGGTGAGCTGCGTGGCAAGCGCTGTGGCGTCGATGGTGGCGTCAAGCGACCCTCATCCAAATCACGCAAACGACTGATGATGTTCTCCAATGTAGTCAGAGCCTGCAATAAAGTCGTTAGATCGAGTTAAGGAATCAAAAACAGGGACCGCAAATAAGAGTTATGGGATTGAAAAATTTAATTTAACTGGCAAATATTGGGATAAACTTTTTTTCCAATCCTTATACAAATAAATTAATGCCTAAATCTTGTTTTTTGACCGAATTCCAAAAATTTTCAAATTTAAACTTTTTATTTTCAATTTTTTATTTAAATAAATTAAAAATCTAACTTTTTTTTTTTTATAAAAATTTTTTAAATAATTTTTATTTTTTATTTTTATATATCAACTAATTGAAAATAAATAAATTTTATACTTTATTGATAAAATAAAATTTTTAAAATTAATTGTTTTATTTTTTTATATTAGTAATAAATAATTGTTTTACAAAATAAAAAAATTATTAAACAATTTTTTTTTTCAATTTTTAAATATTAAAAATTGAAAAATAACTCTTATTTTTTATTGATAAAATAAAAGTTGATAAATCATTCTATTTTTATTTTTATAATAAAAATTGGAAAATAAGAGTTATTCAACAATTTTAAAATAAAAAATTGAAATTTAACAATTATTTGATAATTTTTTAAATTAGGTCAACAAATAAGAGTTATTGGTTAAGTAAAATAAAAAAAAAACTGCCATTAATAACTTTTATTTTTCAATTTTTAATATAAAAATTATAATCATTACAGTCCCCGATCAAAAAGCTTTAAATCCTATTCTGTTCCTTACCTGAGTGTGAAGAGAAACTGATGCCTTGGCCTCTACGGGAGTGGCCTCTACTGTGCCACATGCCACACTGCCCGTCTCGGAATGTTGTCGCTCCAGTGTGCTAGCATTGCTTGCTCCAGGCAGTTGGCTCTGACTTGGTGTGGGTTCCTTGCGGCGCCAGCGCACCTCGGACAACTGTTTGACAAAACTAAAGCTATTCTCCTGCTTGCGAGCCAGGATTGGTGTCGACGTCTCCGTGCTGCTGCCCGCGGCCAAATCTTTGCTGCGTCCATAGCCAAAGCGATGTTTGCGCGTAAATAAAGGACTATCCGTGAAACTAGTAATGACATCGAAGCGTTTCTTGGGCGTAGGTTTGCTGGCCACAGCTGCTGCTGCCGCTGGGATTGCCTCCTTAACGGTCTCAATGGCGGTAATCTCATCGAGCGCCAAACTTGCCACAGCAATCGGTTGACAACGTTTACAGACACTGGCAGGATTCATGTTGTTGCGACACTTGAAGCACAAGGTGTTGGCGGCACTGCTGCAGCCGCTGCTATCGGAGATCTCCTGGAGCTTGCGCACTACCTGCTCATGCTCCTTGCTGGACAGTTTGGTTTGCAGCGATAGCAGATCGCAGGAGTCCAAACTCTTTGATTTGCCCGTCTGCTGCAACTTGTGGCGCCTCGCATCCGCCTGCTGCTGTCGTTTCTTATTGCGATTGCGTCGCTTGTCCACCAGGATTAGACGCTTGTTGGGCGCATCTTTGCGCAGAGCGGAGAGTGCTTCGTCCGAGGGCGTTATGGCCACCGAATCCAGATAGCCAACGCTGCAGCTGCGCGTTATGGAGTCGGGCAAAGCGGGCGCTATGGACACAACAGTTGGAGTACGCTTCATGGTGTTGTTGCTATTGGTGGGTGTCGGCGATTGGGTTTCCTCATCAATGTAGAGTATATCGCGTCGCTTTGCTGTGTTGTTGTTGTTGTGGCGCTTTTGGCTGCCCTGGCATCCATGCGCTCCAGATTCAAATTGAGATTAAGTGGCACAGGATTCACATGACTATTGGCGGATCTAACCGGTTCGGACATCAAGGCATTCTTCACCTGCACCACATTGTTGGCATAATCCGCATTGCTGGAGTACGACATCAATGTGGTCTGGCCGGCAGCAGGCACTGCCGGACGCTCAAATATGATATCCGATGGAGCAACTGCATTCTTGGGTGACTGCAACGTGGGCACGGATCCATCGCAGTAGAGCGGTGAGATGGCATGACGCGACTGGCAGCTGGAATTGGAGCTGGAGCGACTGTAGTTGTTCTTGAAGCTGCTGATGGTCTTGGGTCGTGATGTGAGATTCTTGCTGCAGCTGGGCGCGCAGCTCGAGGAGCTGGAGGAGGGCGCCTGGTGGAGTAGGACGGTGGTGCTGGCTATGGCAGCTGCTGCCGCCGCCTCCTGAGATTCATTGGAGGAGTCATCGTCGTAGCTCTCGGCACGTGCCAATGGACTCAAGCCCACCGAGGATGCACTGCCTCCTGCACCACCAACCCCGCCACCACCATTGACCGTCAGTGAGTGTGAGTTCTTGTGCCGTGCCAGAATGCGATTGGGACGTGGCGACATGGGCGCAATGGGCGGCGCCGAGGCACCTTCGTTGAGGCAACGACGTTGTGGCATCATTGGTGGCTTCATGGCAGCCAGCTGAACAGCATCCGGCACAGCGCTCGTCACACTCACATGCGGCACTGCATCCGCATTGAGCTGAATATGATTATGATTGTGCGTATGATTGAAATTGTGATGCTCCTCTTCGTCCTCGGAGAAGAGATTGGGATTGAAGCTGGGATCGGGTCCCGTTGGAAAATCGTCACGCAACTCCGTTATGACCAGCGTCATTTGACGCGGCTGCAAATGCAGTAGGGACGTCTTATATGTTACTTGGCCTAAATTGGCTGGGACGGTTTTGGCAAGTCCATGTATCTTAAACTTTGTGCCCCATATGTTCGAGGTCACCTCCACCAGCTTGACTTCCTGCTTAAGAGTGTATAGAGTAGTCATAATCAATGCATGGAATACATTTAAAATCGATGTAAGCACTCTTACCTCGGGCAACGTATCCACATAGGCCAGCTCATCCAGACTATCCGGATCATTGCCAGCACTGCCGCTTGCGGCACGTTCGCCATTCTGATGACGTCGCTTGGGACGCACACGTCGCTTGCGTGGCGTGCGTGGTGATCCAAAGCGGGAACGCTCTTCAAAATCACTGTCGGAGGAGTCGGTGCGTCCACTGTTGCCCGTCGTCGTCGACTGACTGGAGCCGGAGGAGCTCTTGGCCTCCGCCGCATATTGGAAATACAGCGAAGTGTCTAAATGTAAACATGAAGTTTGAGATTATAAGACTTGTTGGGAAGCATACCTGTAAAGTTGCCATTAGAATTACTAATCAATTAAATTATTTTTGGAAAATAGTCGTAGTGATTATATAGTTGGCTGGTGAAAAATTTATGATTATTTAATGATTACGATTACAAATAATCAAAAATAATGGAAAATAACCATAAATTATTAAAAATATTTAAAATAATGGAAAATAATCGTTTTAATATTTTCCATTATTTTCCATTATTTTTTAACCATAAATTATTAAAAAAATAATTGAAAATAATGGAAAATAATCGTTTTAATATTTTTCATTATTTCCATTATTTTTAATAATTTATGGTAATAATAATCAAAAATAATGGAAAATTACCTAAAGAAAACCATAAATTATTAAAAATAATTGAAAATAATAAAAAACAATCGTTTTAATATTTTCCATTTTCCATTATTTTTAATAATTTATGATAATTTTCCATTAATTTTTGATTATTTGTAATCGTAATCATTACATAATTGTGTGAAACCGAAAATAATCGCAATTTAATCATTAATTCAATAAAAATAATCTAATTAATAATGACTACAATTAATAATCATTAATTTAATAAGGTATGTTGGAAAAACTCATTGTAGACTCACCATTAACTTGTGGATCAAAGATGACAAACTCTGGACGTATTTTGGAGGTGCGTTTGCCTTTGAGCAGCGGCACCAAACCACCCAGATACTCCAGATAGAGCGTATAGCAGGTGCCAGAACTGAGATTGGAGTCATCATCGTGCCGTATCATGGTGCAGTGCAGCCGTGTCGAGCACAGCGGTGGACGTGACACAAAGTCACGCAATGACTTCAAATCAGGTACACAGCACTGAAAACGTATAATAAATAATTATAATTAAATAATAATAATAAATAATTATTACTTACTCGAATGGTTTGAGCAAACAGATTGCCAATGAGCGACTTAATCCTAGAAGGCAATGGCAATAGTGGCAACAGCAGCTCGGAGCCAACGCTTGCCTGAATCTGCAGCCGACACAACAACTGCAACGATGCCACACGCCTCGACACCCATGCAATATGCACCTGCGTCCCCGTCGCAATAAACAAACGCTTATCGTTGTGTCCCCAAGTAATGGCCGATACGGTCGCATTGCTGCACGGTATGTGCGCCTGGTACAGGCATGTGCCCGACTCCGTATAGAACTTGACCAGATTGTTATAGCAACTGGCCGCATTCAAGTCATCCAACTTGCCATCCAGGCCCAAACCATTGCCATTGTTCGTGGTGCGCAATGTGCCAGCAACGGCGAGCAGTTCGCGTGAATTGCTCCATTCCATGACCATGCCCAGGGCGCCATTAAGGCAGGTGTTGATATGTGCGGGTGAGACGTCGTCAAACGACTTCAACAAATAGATATAGCCATTCTGAAAGCTAACCGCTAAAACAAAAGAGCGCTTGGCTACAAATGAACGAAAAAAAATGATTGATAAAAAACATATTTTTAAATTTTTTGCGAGTAATCAAAAAGATTTCTATGCGATTTATTAGAGTAAACATTTCAAAAGCATAAAACTATTGGTGCTAATTGATTAGCTCAATATGTAGAAATTTTAAATAGTTCATAAAACTTTGTTGAATGACGAAAATGTGTTCTTTGGACAGCCCATAAAGATAAGTTCTCTAGACAAAATCCCGACTAGGACATACCCTTAACCCCATACAAAACTTCAGACTGCGATATCTCCCGTGTTTCTAAACCGATTTTGATCAAATTTATTTATATTTTCTTTATTTTACCCATTGTTTAAAGCCTAATTTTCACAATTTTTAAATTTAAGATTTTTTTGTTATCGTTCACATGTGTTTATCGGAAACCAGAAATGTTATCGATAATTTGAAACAAACTTGTTCTTCTCCATGGTATAGGAGAGTTTAAATTTTAAGTTTAAAGTCTCTAGCTTTATACCGAAACGGTATACAGACGGGCAGAAGACATGGCTATTGACTCGGCTGTTGATGCTGATTAAGATATATATACTTTAAATAATGCATCGGGCTTATGTCCGTTACATACATTTACACAAAACCATTATACCCTTATTTACCCATTTTAAGGATTAAGGGTATAAAAACGATCCCCTTTCCCACTTACCGGCATTTGTGACACCTGGTTCCGCCTCTTCGCCCTCCTCCATTTTGAATTTCTCACAGGACCAGGCCATTGATGTGATGGGCACATCGTTGGACAGCTGCACCTGTGACACCATAGCACCATGCACATCCATGACAATCACCTGGCCTTGGGTGGTGCCAAAGTAAACCTGTTGATCATCGGGCGTCCAAATGCCGCACGTTATGGTCGACTCGAGATTCAGCATTGAGGACCAATAACGTTGACCAGCCACCGAACCGACCAGAACGAAACCATCCTGATAGCAGATGAGCGCCATGCGACCATCATGCGACCAGGAGAAATGTGTCACCGGTGTATTTCGATCGTTGATCAGCTCAATGGACCAACGACCCTCGTACTTGATCCACACAAAGATGATGCCGGAACTGTCACAAGAGGCGAGCTTCTGGTACGGTTCATTCCACTTGACCAAAATTACCTACGAAAGTTTAGCATATTAATTTTCATAACAATATAGTTCAACTGTCATCTTTATTTACATCTGAACGATGTCCACGCAGATTGTAGTTGGTGCGCAGCGGATAGTCCATGTTCTTGCGGCAATGTGAGGTGGTGAATGTGACGCCCACAATGCCGCGTATGTTGCCCGTGGCCAGCCAGCCCTCCTGATAGTAGTTTGTGCGATTGAGCTTCCAGCCCTCATCCTGCAATAAAAAAAAGGGTAGAGAAAAGTTAAGCCAAAACTAAATTGAGTATCAGTTTGTGCTTTGGCAAGTCGCCTAAGCAGCCGCCAATTGAGATACCAAATGCGGCAAATGTAGCTCTAAAAATGGCTTATAGCTCGCGGCTTACTTTGCCCCACTTTGCTGCAACCGCACTCAACACTCAACTGGCATTTGTTGGCACTCAATATGCTGTTTGTGATACCCTGGCGTTTGACGTTAAAAAAGGTTAAACAAGGTTCTCTTAACTCATAGTGGAAAATCTAATCTTTAAAAAGTTTATTCAAAGCCAATATAATTTAATAAACATTATCTTTATTATCTATAGGTTTAAGCTATATTTTTGATAATTTTATTTGGATTTTTATTGATCCTAAAATCCTGAAAGCAGAGCATCTCTTCCCTTTTGCATAGCTCAACATATTTTTACTATCTGCCACTTGAGCTGTTTATCTGCAAAATGCAGTTTGTGCATTTCAGCCATATGGCCTAAAGCACCACCCACACCACACCCGCACCACACCTCGATCCACCCGCACAACAAGCGCAGCACTTCACTCGTCAAATACCAGTAAGCTCGAACTTTTGACGGCCTTTTCAATTGCTGATTTTTTTCCTATTTTTTTGATTCCACAAAGTGTGGCCTACTTTTTAGCGCTTTGACTTCGGGACCTGCAAGTCAGGTGATAAGCTGGCAAAAAAAAGTTCATTTTGTCAGTTTCTCATTGAATTTTGTTAAGCCTGCTGGAAATTAGCCAGGCTTTTTACGTTAACGTTTCAAGGCTAATCCCCGCTAAGCCAAAATGGTCAATATTATTATTTTTACAGGCAAATCCAATTTGCGAGCCATAAATTCAAAATGCCAACAAAAGCAACAAGCAAGAATTTATTTTGTAATTTCCGTTTCGACAGCAACATAGACGAGTGTGTGCATAACTTTTTATTGATTTCAGTTGGGTCACGCCCCTTATAAACGCCCCCTCTTCACACACACACACACATATGTTAATTGCTTTAGTAGCCCGTTTGATGCACGCTGCTGTCAAATGCAATTACGTAATGGACATTGCCTGGATCTATCTCATCCCTCCCCCATTTCCATTCGAACTAACAATTTTCAATCCCCCCCCCCAGGCCGCTTTGCGAATTGGCATTTTTGCGCACATTTTGTCGATGGGCCATTTTTCAGCGTAAAACCAAAAAAGCAAATTGCCGCATTTTGTGGCACAGCAGCGAAACGCAGCGTCCGCATCGCCATCAGCATCGGCATCGTTCAATGACGGCGCCAATTATAAAGCGCATTTCTTTGTGGAGTGTTATTAACCTTTCATTGGGCCACTTGAATGAAGACAACGCGCCCAACCGCCATCAGCAGTCTTTTATACAAGAGACATAAGTACTGTAAATATATCTGCATTTAATTAAATGTTTACATACATATGTATATAAAAGCACTTGAGATGGGAAACAATTTTAAGAAATGTTCTTCAAAGTGATGGAAGACAAAATACTATTTAAACTTTTTTTTCTTAAGAACCAAACTTGACAAACTTATCTTTAATGTCAAAGTGATGGAATATAAAATACTATTTAAACTTTTTTCTTGAGGTATGAAGAACAAATCCTAGTAGCTTTATCATTAAAGTCAATTGTTTTCCTACGATTCATTTTGTGACAAGCAAAAAGTCTTGGAAGTTGGAGAAAACTTTCGATACCCATAACTTCGACAAAGTTTATCCGATTTTCATGTGTTATACCTCAAAAATCTTGGTTTAAACTCTAGAATAATACTGCATTTAAAGCTCGAAACGCGATTTTTACTCGATTTTTTTCCCAAAAATTTGTAACCCAAAATGGGGCTTAAACCAAACTTTCGATATCCATAACTTTGTCAAACTTAACCTCGATTTTCAAACGTAATACCTCAAAAGTCTTGGCTTGAACTCTAGAATAATTCTGCATTTAAAGCTAGAAACGCGATTTTTAATCGATTTTTAATAAAAATTTTTTTTGAGTTTTTTTGGGAATTGAACCAAACTTTCGATCATCATAACTTTGTCAAACTTAACCCGAATTTCAAATGTAGTACTCAAAAGTTTGGTTTGAATCAAATAATGCATGCATTTAAAACTGAAACCGATTTTCAATCGATTACCCAAACATCCTTAACCAAGACTTTAACTAAACTTTCGAATGCCTTAGCTAAGGTATTTACATCAAATTGTATTTAAAACAAATTTCCTTTAACACACACACATTCAAATCATCATACCCTTTTGCCAAACCAAAATGCACAGACTATTTAAACAACACTTGAATCAAATACTTGTCTATGAAAACAAATTCGTATGTACACATGTTTGTGGTATGTTTTGACTTTTTCATTGCTATTTTATGATTGTGTAGTATTGGCAATTGAGTATTTTGAATATTCAGTGCTTTTCAATGTTTAATAAGCGCAACTAAAACTGCATTTGGGGAATTCAATCGAAACGCCATTTCAATACCATGTCATGTTGTTTACAATTTTAGCACGAAATCGTTTGAAACAATTAAAAACATGCGCCACATCTGAAGCATTGCAATGAAAACAAAATTGCAATATGAATAGTTTATGTTGTTGTTAATCGATGAAAAAACTTGGCCAATCACTTGATGTGGCCTTAATGTGTCAGTGGGCAGCCTTCGAGCTTATTTTATGGACAAGAACATTAAATTTGTGCAATTTGCGTTAATGTTGTAATTGAATTTCAAGCAAACATGCTAAGGGAATGCAAAGGCGTTGACAGCCCGTCCGTTGCTTGCCACTTGCAACTTGTTAGCCCTGTTAACAGCTGCCATGTTGCAACAAAAAAGCTTTGCCATTTTGCCTTTACTTGTGCTGTTCATCGAAGTGCAATGCGGAAATTGCACTGATTGCGAGAATCAGCAACAACTTCCCGTTTGTCCCTGCTGCTGGCAACATAATTGCACATTGACTTTTGTGGCAACAATGCCTCTACTACACACAGCTGATTCCCATTTAGATTGTTGCACACACACACAAAAAAGCTCAACGTTTTTTGTTTTCTATCGTTTTTGGGTGGCATGTGGCAGGCTGTTGTTTGTTAGTGTGGCAGCCATAAATTGCGGTGGGGCACACAGTACGTTGCAACATCGATGTTGGCTCTTGCTCTCTCATCACGCTCCATTTCAAGCGCTCGCCAAACAAACATAAATTTCATTAATTTAATGCAATTTTTATATGCATAAATACCTGCATTTTTTAATTATGCAGCAAGCTCTCTCTCCCTCTCTCTCTCTCTCTTTCGCAGTTCGCAGTGTGCATAAAGCTTGTTTATTTTAATAAGACTCAGCGGGATAATGCTATAATTCCGCTCGGAACAAAGCGCCCATTTGTATACACGGCGAATAAATAAAGCACATATAAATCAATTAAGTATTTTGTTTAACGCTGCGTATGCGCAATTAACTTTCTGTAAGGATAATTGCATAACCCTTTGTATAAGCAGTAAGATTAAGGCCTTATGTGCACAAAGTAATTAAGTTGGGTATAAAAAAAGATTTGCACAGCTTAAAATATTTGTTGTGCGCTTGAAAACAGAACCATAAACTTTGTTATACATTTTTATTTTTTTGTTGCGTTGAGCCTAAGAGCAATATGAGAACTAAAAATAAAAACTACAAAATCTATATTTTTATGTTGTTTTGCTAATTTCTTGTCTATTTTTGCACAAATTTTTGTGACAAATTTAAACGCAACGCGTGAAAGGTTGTTGGTCAGCGGTTTCTATTTTTGAGGTCGGCCGGTCGGTCGGGCGGTTGTGTTGTGTGGGGCTACGGTGCGTATTATTGCCCAACGTCATACATCTGCACATATGAGGTCAAGTACACGAGTCGTCTTTTAACATAAAGCAATAAAATGCTAAATGTAACAGAGAGACAAAACATGCTACACTCAGAACACAAAAAGATGCCAAAGACTTTTTGAGCAAAAGATTGTATAAACATAATATTAGGCAGAAGCTTTTCATATTTATTAACTATTAGATACAGTCAAGCTTGCATATAACGAAGTTTTCCTTAAAACGAATTCATTTTGAAGAATGACAAAAGTTTTTTGCCCCCTTAAGATTATGTATATGAAGATTGTTGTACATAACTCAAGCAAAGTAAGATGCATTTATGATATTATCACAAAAATATATTGTACTTAAATTCACAATATTCAATAAACTGTTTTGCATCCCAAATTTTACTACGAAAATATTTTCATTCTTAAAATTTTTCATGCTGGGAATATATTTCGAAGAACCTGCGCTTCCATCGATCTTGTTCTCTCTCTCTCTCTGCGCATGATCTCACCCTCTCTCACTCTCGCTCTCTCTTGCCATTTAAAAGTGAAATGCTTGCCGATCAGTCAACACTCACTCGAGACAGAATCTCCAAATCAGTTGGCCGCATACGTTTGCCGCGGCGCGTTCAAAGAACTTTTTTTACACACAATTAAAACGCGCGACGCACTTCCTCATAGCTAAAAAAAAATACTAACAAACTTGAAAAAATGTCTGCGGCAATTGTTTGGCTGCTGTTGATTGTGGGTCAAGCACTTGTGTCGCCGGGTGGAGTGCAGGCAAAGCGATTCCTGGGCGTGGGACAGCGCATTGAAGGCGATCAGCTGCTGCTGAAGGATGTGCAACATTCGCGTCCTGCCGGCATCAGTGAGCCAGCCAGTGTTGTCTTCAACTACAATATTGTGGAGCCAATAACCTGTATTGAAATCGTATCAGATGAAGTAAGTCTAAGCCCTCGAATTTCTGTGTGTTTGTGTTTTTGCATATTTTTTTGCGCCCAGACCCAAAATAGAAACGAAAAGTGCCCACAAAAACAAAAACAAATAGCAACACTATATAGATATGTATTTATTTATATATTTAGTAGACGTCGCGTCGTTTTGCGGCTGTGCGGCACTTTTTAGCCCAAATGTTTGGCCGTATCATTTTGTTTGGGCCATTAGATGCGCAGATTATTGCCTTCAAAATATTAGTTTTTGTTAACGTATTTTAGTCGCATGTGCAAACGCATGCGACAAGCTAATTAAAAAACCAAAAATAAAAACTTGCTGCATATGTAAATGAGTTCGTTTTTAGTTGTATAAACATTTGGCTTGTAAAATAACGGCCATAAAAATAAGCCGATAGGCTTGAAGTTAAGTCAAAACATTTGCATTCCAATTATGAAAGTCGAGCAAAATGTTTTTCATAATGCAAATAATTAATGAGCTCAAAGTTAAACAGAAAGTGCATTTTTATTCAATTATTTTCAACTTTTTCACAACTTGTGACAATTTTATACCCTATAAACATTTTGAGTAATTTAGCTGCCATAGTACACATGTCAAATCAGTTGAAAATTTGGCCATTTGACTTTTTGGCACGAGCTCGAACAATATTCATTGTATGTAGATATTTTGAAACGATTTTTTGGGGCTACTTATGACGCCAGATTTCGCAAGCAAAACGTTGCAATATATATATATATACAATGTACATTCCCATCAATTATTTACAAAGAAAATTTATTTGCCGACGATTGATGCAAATAAGATCATTTGGCCCTGAATGGCCAGCTAATTGGGCAAAAAGTTTGTTAATCAATCATTTTTACATTCGCAGAACATTTCGGCCATAGTGAAATTCAGCTATACGGACAGCCTTGTGGTGGGCGTGGTCCAAATGGTGGCAACGAATGTGACCGAAGTCGATATCGATGCCAATGCCGATAGTCGTGAGTTGCTGAGTGAGTTGGCGGGCCAGAATCTTTCGGCTGCCTTTGATGTGACCATCATGATCTTTGGCTATAATGAGGCCATGTTAAATGTGAATCCGGCATTGCTGATCAATCGGGATACACAGTATCAAGGTTTTTTGAGGTTCTACGATGATGAGTACATCAATGATAATGATGGTGATGAAGATGATGAGGATGTGAATGTGACCGATAGGCCCGCTACCACCACTGCAGACTTTGAGCACAAGGATAAGATCATAGAGATTGGCGAAAGGCAGGAGGGTAAGAACGATTTTTGTATAAATTAAATTCATCGTAAACGAATAAATAAATAAATAAATTTTTCACAGGTGACGACTTGATCTATGAAACGTATCAAACCTCACCGGATGTATCCAAGGAGCAAATGAATCATACGGTCATCTTCTACTACATCGACAGCGATTACATCACCTACATCAAGTTTGTCATCTTCGATGTGAGTAGATTTTATCAGTCTTAACAATTTGACTTTAATCCTTTTCATTTCGCATTTTTAGCACTTTTCGGATAAGGCACCAACTGCTGCGGATTATGTGGCACCCGTTGCCGAA
Source organism: Scaptomyza pallida (assembly GCA_018152965.1). Classification (NCBI taxonomy): domain Eukaryota; kingdom Metazoa; phylum Arthropoda; class Insecta; order Diptera; family Drosophilidae; genus Scaptomyza; species Scaptomyza pallida. The sequence goes on along the minus strand of JAECXP010000260.1, from coordinate 2,235,259 downwards.
TACAGTCATTATTCGCCGGGCACATTTAAGGCAACCATCACAGACTTCAACATCAGTTCGCTGTTTGTGCAAATGTTTGTCTATGGCTATAGGGGACGCGAGGCGGCGCCACATGGCTACAAGCCCTTCCTGGCCGCCGCCGATCCCGCACCGGATGAGCGTACACCGCACTTGACGCCGTTGCAACGGGTTCAGCTGCTGTTGATGACAGGTCGCGGCACCACACGCTCGCCCCACAATGGCGCGGAGGGCAGCACCGAGGATGAGGATGACGACGATAGTGGAATACGACCCGAGGACATGGTGCCCGATCATATACCCGAGCCGAGCATACCCAGTGCCGCATTGGATCAGCCGGGTCCCGTGCAGCAGCGACTATATGCCATGTTGGGTCTCATGTTATTTGCCGTTGCATAAGTTTACGCAAGAGTATTGGTTTGGGTACACACATATTATATAGTTGAAACAAAATGGTGGAAAAAAAAGCTTTATGAGTAGTGTTTAGGGGGCGCATGCATATGAGTATTTGTATCATATTATTTTCTATTATTTAATCCAAATAAACCAATTGGTTTTAGCCAAGTTAACACATAGAGTACCACACCCTCACACACAGTCTCACACTCGATGACAAACAAATTGAAAAACTTGCCACAAAAGTAGGTCATGGCACACGCTTTAACACCACTCCCCAACCAAGCCAACAAGCCACCCCTTCTTACAACTCTCACTCTCTCTCTCTCGTTCTTGACTCCTCATTGCTCCTTCTCGCTCTCACTTGGCAAATTATCGGCGTTGACGGCGACTGCGATGGTGGTGGTTGATTTGGCAGCAGCAACAAAACAAAAACAAAAGCAAAAGTGTAAAAGTCTGCTGACGTATGTACACACACACACACACACACACACACACACACACACACATAGACACACACACACACACATACACGTATAGAAAGCGTTTTCTTTTCTTCTTCCAACTACTAAACGGCAGTTGACCATCTCGTGTTGACTGTTTATTTGCCATCACCAACCACCCTCCAACCTCCCCTCTCCATTCTGCTTTCTTTTATTTATCTGCCCCCAACCAGCAGCAGCAGTGGCAGCAACAGCAGCAGCCTGGTGCCACTTACATGTAGCAACAACTTTCGAAAAACCTCTGCTTTGGCATCTTCTGCTTCTTACATTTCTTTCATATATACAAAATTAACTCACAGACAGCCTGCTGCTGCTGCTGCTGCCGCTGCCTTTTGCTGTGAAGGCCATCATGTCCAGAAACGACCGCAAGGCAATCGCAGATGCCTTCACAAAACTATTTCAAACCAACCGCCCGTTCGCCCCTCCCAACCTTACATATCCAAGTGTGTTGGCCAAACTATATGTGTTAGACTGTTCTGTTTTCAGCCATTTGCAGGCGACCCAAGCCAGATATAAAACAAGAACAATTGTGGAATGAGTGGAAAGTGGACTAGACTAGAGCATACCCTGTAGAGAGATCTTAGCTTAGAATCTTATTGAAGATATACTTTGTATACTCTTTATAAAGAAACTTTACTCCATAAACTTCACAAATCGATATAATTTTCGAAATTTTTAAGGGATATCAAACAAGGAAACCTCACAAATAAGCTTAACTACATATCTAGACAGACTTTTTAGAGCGTAACTTTTTATACGCGCCAATACTTCAACTCTCCTTTACCATGCAAAGAACAAGATCGTTTCAAATTATCGATAACACTTTCGGTTTCCTATATACACATGTGACCGATAAACAAAAAAAGGTTGAATTTCAAATTTGTGAAAATGAGGTTTAAAGGTTTGGATAAAATAATGAACATTTAAAAAATTAATCAAAATCGGTTAAGAATCCCCAGAGATATCGCAGTTTTGTAAAATTGGTCACGGGGCGAATACGTAACGGGTGAAAGATATGTCCTAGTAGGGATTTCTCAACTTCGGCCTTCTAACGTTTTTAATGCATTTCAAGCATTGCTTATGCTGACTCCGCATGAGCACAAAGAATAAGAACTACGCTAACCACAAGATGACCATTAAGGTAGCAACTGTTTCCTTGGGCACCACCAACACCTGGACACACAGACGCAATAAAATGCAGGTGACAAAAGACGGGACGGAAAAGAACGGGGAAGCACAAAGAAAGCGAGACTGTATAAATGCAGCAGGAAAAGGTTGCGACAAAGCCAGATGAAAGATGAAGCCAAAGCAGGCAAAGGACAAAGCCGTACCTGGGGACTCACTTATAGCCATATATTTATGTTTAATTCAGCCAAAGAAATTTGTAAAAATTTAACAAATTTTTTTTTTTGGTCACAGTTCCCAAAAGACTAAAGAAGTAAACATAATAAAGACTTCCATCGGAGTGGAACAGGAGAGGAGTCGCCTCTGGCAGTGGCAGTGGCAGTGGCAGCTTGGGCCAAAATTGAAAATTTCTTTTTATGCGTGCCGCTTACAGTTTTTATGTGCAGACATACAATATAATACAGGCATTATGCCTGTCTTGTATGTCGCATGTGTGTGTGTGTGTGTGTGTGGTTATGTCTGTAGCTGTAGGGCGTGGCATTGGCATTGTAAACAACAACGGATAAGCACAAGCACAAGTGTCATCCAAGCCCGTGCCCACTGTCATGTGGCGAGAGGGGTGGGCACGAGGCAAGCCTTGGCAAAGAAAAAAAGGAACAAGAACAAGAATAAAAAAAGGGTGACGTGTGCTTTTGTCAATAACTTAATAACTTAAAATATGGTTTAATGCTCACGTAACAACATTTTGCCACTTGGGCCCAAGTGTGAAATGAAGGCTTGGCAACAGCAAAACCGGCAAACCGGCAACAGCGACGAACGTCTGACAGCTGTGAGAATCATGAACCGTGGGCTAAGGGCTTACAGCTTGAGGGTCTGGTCGTTTCGACGACGATTCGAGCTGTTGATGAGGGTTCTTTGGTGGGGTGAGGTTGAGGGTGAGGGTGGGGTTGGGGTGGTGTGTGAGCTTGTATACCCTTGCTATGGCAACAGTGACGTATTTTTGAAAAAAAAGCTTTCTTTATTAATTTACGATATAAAAATTTTGCAAGAATTTTATCCAATTGCAGACTTAATTCGTAAGAATCGAATCCTATTATTAAGCTTTAAGTATTTCAAGGTAAAAACACTTTGAATCATTTTGCAACACTGTTCACAACAATTCATTATCTCTTTGGTCTTAAGTCGCACTCAAAGCCAAAGGCAATAGCAAAGGGCCAAACTCATTTGGTTCGTGCTGATGACGATTGCCAGGTGCGAGTGTGTCCGTGTGTGTGTGTGTGTGTGTTTGTGTGCTTGCCTGCTGGCGTTGTGCACGTGCTCAGCTTTTGATCCTTTTTTTTGTGCTTCATGCGCCCGAAACCCAAAAGTTGTAAATATCGATTTTTTTTTGGTTTTGTTTTTTTGGGTTGCGAAACGCTTAGTTTATTTGCACATTTGCATTAAAAATAATTAAAAAGCACACACAAAGTATTTGGCACACTTGGTAATTGTGTGCGTACATGTATTTGCCATTACCGCAATTTGTTGGTGGCGCTGAGAGACGATGCTTCAGTGCATCCTTTCTTGATCCTGTGAACTGCATAATTCATACAATGCTCATTGTTGCTGTGCCCGCCTTTTGTGCCACAGAGGGGGGGCAACTCATTAGCGTGACAATCGAGATGGGGAAGGGGGGGCAAGCAGGGTCATTGGGCTAAATGTTGGTTGGGGGGGGGGTTGGGCGGGGGTTGGGGTTGGCGGCTTCGCACATGTCTGTTTCTCACCGGCTTTTTTGCATTTGCATTTGCATTTTATTAAATTTCAAAAGCTCTTCGCACATTCATCCCCCCCCCCCACCCCATCATTCATCCAACGACCCTATTCACCTGAGCGCCATTGTTAACCATAGGGTGCTGAAAAGGGCGAGAGGGAGAAAGACAGAGAGAGAATCCTTTGCGCATTGCATATTTATGCACTTAATAACGCATTTTAGCATGCTCAAGTGCAACTCATCTTTTGTTGCATACTGCTAAAAAGGGATGGCAACAACATACTGCAAATGGTTTTCACATGTTGGCAGCAGCAGCGTTGACAAATGGTGCATGCAACATGAGAGACAACATGTTATGTCAGTTGCCATGTTGCATATATTCCATGTTGCACATTCCATAACCTCAACTCTACAATTTGCAATCCAATGCCCCAGCATGACGTTCCATTTTGCCTCTGTCAAAGTGAAAATCTTTGGTACGTGCACGTGGCGGATGCGTAATGCAACAAAAGAGACGAGAATGTATGTACAGTTTTAAAGCAATTACCAAACGCAACGACAACAACAACAACAGAACAAGTTAAGAAGCTTATGGACAGATGTTCAAGCTATAGATATGAAATTTTTAAAATCAACTTTAACATATGGTGTATAAAAGATAATGATTAAAGCTTTACCATTAGTTTATGATTTAAACTTAATTAAACGTGTAAAAATGTTCTGAAAAAAATTTTTTTTTTTTTTTAATTAAAACTAATAGTATACAATACTAAACCTAATAATAGGTTTAACGAGCACCTGCTAGGGCCTTCGACTCCTGAAAGAATTAAAGAGAAGCTTATAAAGCAATGCTGTGCTGGAAAGTCAGACTTTGTCATCAAATTTTCAAGTTTCCGCAAAAATCAACAAAAAGAAAGCAATTTCCTTAAACAAGCTCTCAAGTTTTGTAGACCATTGCGAGAATATTACTCAATTAACGTAATGAAAAGCACAATTTCCAAATGAAAATGGAAAATGGCAAAGGAGAAGCAAAGTAACGAAATTATTGAAACAAATGCCATTTGGTACAATGTTGAAGCAGAGTTAAGATTGGTCACTTACATAATTGATTGATTTGGTGGCGTGCAACAATTGAATGTGGGTGGCCATTGTGTGTGTGTGTGTGTCAGCTGACAAGTGGCAAGTGGCAAGTGGCAGGCACAAAAACCACAAACAACAACAAGCAACAGAAGCTGAAGCTGAAGCCAAAGCTAACAAACAAAATGCTGGGTAAACCAATCAATGACACAACTGAAAGCCACAACGTTAGCCAAGTGTAAAGAGCAAAAGGAGAACAGAGAGCGCCAGGACACTGACCAAGATTGAACACAGTGTGTGTGTGTGTGTGTGTGTGTGTGTATTCATGTGTGGCAAGCGTGTTTGTGACTGGGTTTTATTCAGAAAACAAATTACAATTTTTTAGAGCTGCCGCAAAACAAAACCAAATGCCTGAACAAACATTTGACTTAAATTCCAATGCACCAAATGAAAGAGAGATAGTGCCACAGACAGAGAAAGAGATATGTATACACCTCAACAACAACAACAACAACTACAAAATCGAAGCGCGTGCCGACTCTTAATTGAAACTGTCAGCAGCAGCAGGCATTGGCAGGGCAGCTGTGTGCTTTAAAGACGTGACCATAAATCAGGCTGTTGCCTAATCTCGAAACTAAGTCGACTTCATTTTCGCCTAAACAATTAAAAAAGTTTTCAATTAACTGGCAGCAGCAGCAGCCGTAGCAGCCGTTGCGGTAGCAGCGTTAGCCAAATTGGCACTTGTAATCGGCACCTGTTCAACAAGCCGAACAAAAGCCTTGCGGCGCGTCATGTTTAAATCAGCTTATGCGTGGCACAGGGTGGCGCTGGCGGGTGGGCCAGCCTGTTCATACATATAACACATTTATAACGGCTGAGCGCGGTTTACGCTATACTCCTGTGTGTGTGTGTGTCTATTAGTGTATAGATGTATGTGTATGGGCAACTGAGTTCGGTTACATCGTGCTGCAAAAGTTTTGTTCAGGGATGCTTGTTAAATGCAGGAAAAAAAAAACTTTTAGCTTTAAATTTAAGCCTAAACGAGAGTGCTGAGCGATGAGATACCTAGTATTGGAGTGGGCTTAAGTTGTGTTAAAAGATTTTGCATTCAAAAATTAAATCGATTAATAAAGTCTTATGAAAATTATTGGGTTAAAAATCATGTTAAAATCAGGTAACAATCGCGTTTCTGGATTTAAATGCAGTAATATTGTAGAGCTTAAACCAAAGCTTTTAAGGTATTTTATTTGTCAAACTGCCTATGTGATTTTAGGTTACAAATTTGATTATGAAAATCGAGTAAAAATCGCATTTCCAGATTTAAATGCAGTTTAATTTTAGGGCTCAGGCCTAGATTTTTGACGTATAACATTTGAAAATCGGTTTAACTTTGACAAAGTTATGGCAATCGAAAGTTTTGTTTATCGATTTTTGTTACAAATTTCTTCTAATCTTTTAATGTCAAATAACGACTTTTTGGGAAGAAAATGGAGAAAAAATATTGTTTCTGGATTTAAATGCAGTAGTAAAGTAGAGCTCAATTCAAGACTTTTGAGGTATAACATTTGAAAATCGGTTTAACTTTAACAAAGTTATGGCAATCGAAAGTTTTGTCTAACGATTTTTGTCGCAAATCTTCCTCTAATCAGGATTTCCTTACAAGACCCTTCTTACCAACTTTGTGCAAAGCATTTTCTGCCAACCCAAAATACCCGTTTGATTTAACCCTAGCCACAGGGTAAGCTTAGCTCATTACGAATATAATAAACGCAGTGCCGTAACCAAAGGTAACAACAGCAACGGCAACAACAACTACTATAACAGCACTCGCAGCGTCTGCTGCTCGGCATTTTTATGGTCCTTGCGAAATTAAATAAAAACACGCGCAATGAAACAAACATAAATAAAGCCAACACAGCCACGCCCCTTTGAGCTCCCACCCTTCCTCTCCTCCTCTAAGCCATAGTTGAAACACAAAGTGCCGTGAAATATGCGGCGGAGCCCAGAAGCAAAACGAAATGGAATGAAACAAAACTGAATTGAAATGAAAATGCCGCCAGCAGCACACAACACAGCAACACACAGCACAGTCTAGTGCACATAATTAGCGGCAAAATGCTAAGAGGAATTGGCTATCCCCCCATTCTAATGCTCATTCCCTTCGTTGGTGGTCAGTGACCAGAGCTCAGCTGTCATTTGCCCGTGCACTCGGAATGAATGAAACTAAGAACTCGATTATTTTTTACGGTACATAATTAAAACAGTGCAGACGGGGGCGAAGGGGCTGCGAGATAAATACAAAGTGAGTGGGAGAATAAGCTTAGTGAGTTGAACAGTCAACGTAAGCAGAAGGACTTATTAATGATGCTTTGGCTAATGAAGCTGCAGCTAAGTCGCCAACTAATGCGACACGAGCACAACTCTCGGGCACAGCACAGTTGGCCAAGTTAATAAATGCTAAGCATTCTAACCTCTCTCATCTTCAACTCGCTGTTGATGATGGCATTTTCTTTGGCTTAGTTGTCACATTTTGCAAATTTATTTGGCCCCTCTTAAAATGTTGACGTCAAATCCGAAGGCATTAATTTAACCAGCACAGAACAGCGCAAGAGTTGAAATGTAGAGGTGGAGAAGAAAGAAGCCGTCGCGTCTTCCGGAAACAGCAAGCTTACAGGGGCACCCGACCAAAAACCAAGAGCGTAACCCCCAGCGTCCAGGTAAAAGAGCTTTTAGAAGGGCGCACATTCCGAGGACACGATGGGCAAGTCCTCAATAAATGTACAAGCGCGTCCTCAAGGCAGTGTCGGCCCCACTTATTCCTTATTTCAGCAGATATGCCAACACATAGCAATCACCTCAAATCAAGCAACACAAAGCGACCACGCCACGACACGCGGTGCCACAAAAAGCACCCATCTCCAAAACACTCAGGAGTTCTAGACGCATCCAAAGGGCTTAAAATGGAATAAAACAGAAAACAAACGACGTTACAAATCGAGTCAACGCCCACTGTTTACGAATGGAAGATACAACACCATCGCACAAGTACTAGGAGTCATCTTAGACAGGAGACTACATTAAAAACATACGCTCACACGCTTAAGAGCCAAGTAAAAGGATGTCCGGTTGCCCTCCAAAAACAAATACAACAAAAAAATATACAAGTCATCTTGGCCCAGTCTATTATATGCCATACAGGTGCGGAATACGCAAGTCGCACCAAATAAGATCCGGTCACAAGCAAAACTCGAGGAATCCGGGCTCCATGGACGTAAGGACAAAATATGACGCTAAAGTCCCAAAAAACAAAAAACATCCCAAAAAACACGGAGAGGCTCAACCTAGCTAGACGCCTTAGTGTGGTCTGACAGTAGAAGAGTCAGAGGAGACTCAAACGCCATCACCCCAAGACCCCACACCGGGTCTTGACATAACTTTCCCCAAAAATTTACGATCTCCCAGTATACCGTCACCATAAGTTATTTAATTCTTGTTATGTTCTTCATAAATTACTTGTTATTGTTTTAGTTAATTCGATTAGTTTAAGTTGCCTGGAAGGTAGCACACACTATCTTATGTTAATAAATCAAATTTTCTTTATTAAAAAAATAAAGACATTAAAAAAAAAAAAAAAAAAAAAAAGAAGGCATTTAAGTGTAAGCTGCAAAAATTGTAGCATACTTTCAAGCGCGCCATAAATATGCAAAACACATTAGAGCGCAGACGGCTTGGAAAAACATTTTTGGCGACCGCCATCTCGCTCGAATCTACGCAGTGAAAAAAGCTACTCACAATTCGCTTATTCTATCACATTATGAATTTATGAATTTAATGTGGCTGCATAAATATGAGTATAATGCGACTGGGCGACACCCTGTGGCAGCTTCAAAGGAAATTTTCAATTACAAAGAAGTGTACAAATAGACGAAGCATTTTCTTGGAAATGCACTCAATTATGAGCTGAAAAAACAAGCCGAGAGTGTGTTTACATCAGCAATTGGTACTTGGAATTTTTTTTTTTTAAGCCTTGAATTCTGGTTACGAAAGCAACAAGCTATTTTTCTTTTGAAAAGAGTCAAGTTGTCGGCCTATTAAACTCGTTTAACTATTCTACAGAGCATGAATGGCATTATTTGCATTCAAATTCAGTTTTTAGACTATTTGCATAATAACCATGCACAAGGCTGATTTTGATTTCGGAAAAACTCAACCACATGACATGCTATACATACATTAAAGTGTGCACACACACACACACGCAATCATTCATGTATGCAATAGTATCGAATTTCATTTTTTTTGGTTTGGAGGCATGTCAGAAACGTAAATGCGGCAAGTTCGTTGTGTTGTAGTTGCAACCCCTAAGCAAAGTGGATAGCGCGGGGGGCGTGGGTTAGTGCTTCATGTGTGCAGTTTCACTGTGGCACTTAACTTCGAGGCTGACACTGGCAGTTCCAATTGTGCCTGGGCAATTTGATTGCCATGACGACAGACGACAGACAAGGACTTTAAGGAGCAACGTTTTATGATCGCCTCCAAAACACTTTGCACTTTGATGGCACTGCAAATACAGAGGGGGGGCGGGGGGTCAAAAAGCAATCAGTCAGTAAAAGTTCAAGTTGAAATCGCCAGCCATGAAAAGTGTCTGTTAAAACATTATGACAGCGAAGGACACCCAAGGTCCAGTCATCAAAAAACACATACATACATATATCTTTCATAACGTACGTATACGAACGTACTTTGATGTAATGTATGCGCTGAGGGAATATTTAAAGATGCTGCCGAGATGATTTATCTGAAAGCAAAGTCACAACTCCCAACAGGCAACGAGCGTTTACTTGAATTGAAAGCGTCAGCGTCAAACTGATTATCACCCAAGCCCAAAGACGCAATAACTAAGTGGGAAAATGATTGAGAGAGAGTAAGAGACGATTAGATACTCTTTTTGCAAATGATAAACATTTTTGTTGAGCATTTCAAGAGAATTTTTAAAAGTATTGTTAATGTTTGCAAGATTAAACCCAAGTTTCTTGATGATAAAATCAGGATAAACAACCAGATGCTTCGAATATCGAATACACCACCATCTTTATATAATAATAGGGTATAGGCTCACAGCTCAACGGCCGCAAAAGGCGTAACGAGCAAACTGAAACGAAGCCTCTCCCATTGCACTTGGCAAAATGGGGAAATTGAGGATTGGGAAATGGAAATGGAATTGGAAATGGGAATGTGAAATCGAATGGTAATGGCAATGTGAATGTGAACAAGAATCGACACACGCGCTAACCCTGACACGTGCCTTTAACCACATATACAAAAACACACTCAAACACACACAGAGAGTCGAGTGAAATTGAAAACTGTTAAATAAATCGCAAGCAAGTTGCATAGGGAACAAAACAGAAAACATTCAGACGAATGACAAAACAGATAGGAAGAAAGGGGGAAGAGAGAAGAAAAGGTTGCAGGTGCACAATGCTTGAGGCGCCCACTCGTCTATAATTTCGGCGCCACAAGACACAGGATACGACACGGTACGGTAAAGGGGCAACCGGATACAGGTAACAGGAGTCCAGGAGCCCCGACCAGACGCATTGAACGTGATTGGATTTTTATATTCAATATAAAAAGGATTATATGGCATTTGTGTGTGTGCGTTGTGTGTCTGGTGTGTGTGCGTAGGCGGCACTGAAAGTTCATAATAATTGGAAAAGTTAAGAACCCAGACAAAGCATCAAACTTAATGCCCATCATAGTAGCAGGCAACGGGCGGCTCATAATATATATTGTATAAAAATCAATTTTAAGCTTCAACAGCGTCAACAAAATTCGGACTATAAATAGATATGAGCTGCTCTGGACATGCATGCCACACCACACCATGCCACACCACATTAGAGAGTCCTGCACTTCCGGTGTGGCGACAGACAAAATTGGAACCACTTGAGAAAATGCCTGGGAAATGAACTCATGCGTACAAAAAATAACCGAGTGATATGGCAACCGGATCAATAACAAAACGAAACCTGTCAAAAAAGTTTGTCGCACATCGGTTTTTTTTTGTGTGGGGGCGAAAAGCTGTAGGAAGCTGGCCAAGCGAATACCCTGCTTAAATATGAACAAAGAGTTAAGTAGCAATTAAAACTAATTGGAAAGTTTTGAAAGATATTAAGCTGATAGAAATTTTAAGCTGTATTCAATTTGGTTCTAGGAATTGAGAAAGGCCTTTTGATTATATACTCATCTTCGCTTCTGTTCACAAAGTAAACCAAGAAAATTTGCAAACTGAAATTCAATGAAGTTCAAAGTTGAGCTTAAATCACATTATTTATTATTTTATTATTTTTTTCTAGGAAAAAAACATATAAACACTTTCTGTTGACCTTTTATCATTTAATAACATCATGTGTAAGATTTCTGGAATTATTTATTGGCAATTTGTCAAGTTTTAAGTTTCACTGTCTTTTTCAGTATAATTTTAACGTAAAATTGAAAGCTTTTATCTCGCGTCAGTACATATTTCCGAGAAAAATCGACGCAACATTTTCAGCTGTCGCTTGTTAAACTTGCGATAAAAAAATTCCAGGAAAACTTGTTTTTATTTTCAAAACTGTACTTGTTCCGACAATGCGTCACAAAAAATTTGTTGTTTGTCAAAATTCTCCGCTTTCAACCTTGAACTTTGTCAATTCTGCGAACAAAAATATTTCTGAAATTTTTCCAAAACTTTGCAAATTTGCTTTTTATACCCTTAACCCATGAAATGGCTAAAAAAAGGTATTATGGTTTCATGCAAAAGTACATAACAGACAGAAGGAAGCAGCTTCGATCTCATAAAGTATAAATATTCTTTATCAGCATCAACAGACGAGCCGATATAGCCATGTCTGTCTGGACCTCAAAAACCATATACGATAGAGACTCCCTAGACAGTTTAAGTTTGTTTTGAATAATCGATAACTTTTCCAGTTTTCGATATACATATGTTATCGATAACCAAAAAGCTTCAATTTCAAAATTGTGAAAATAAGGTTTGAAACTTTGGTTTAAATAATGAACATTTTAATAAAAAATTAATCAAATTCGGTTAAGGAACATCGGAGATATCGCAGTTTAAATTTTGATCACATTGGTCATTAGGCGAATACTAACAAATGACTGTACGGTGTAGGGTATGTCCTTGTCGGGATTTCTCGACTAGAGATTTATTACTTGCTTACTTAACTTCATACTCAAAACACAACAAAAAATATAAATTCGGCTTTTGTAGCTTAGATAAACATTAAATTTCCAGGAAATTGTTGTTTACACAAATCCTCAAATCATAAACTTTTCATTCTGATTTTGTTTTCAAGCATTTAAATTTGAATAAAGCATTTTAAGCTCTTAACCTACAGCATTTAGTGCTTAGCTCAGCATTTCTACGAAATATTTATGTTTTTAATCCTTGAGTTTTGCAGCTGGCTTGAAATGTGTACTTAGAGTCCTTGATATATGTATGCACTGGCCATTAGGCCCTTTATTTTATACATTGTCACGCTCATATGTTGCAAGACTGACCGGCAACAAGAGCCCACTTAATTGTGACCCCCCAACCACCAACACCCCCCTTGCCAGAGCTCATCTAATGGCTTTGGGTACTCGTTAACAGTGGACTCGGCGTCCTGGTGCTTGACAGTTTAATGGATATTGTTGGTATTTATTGTATTAATACGTTGCACGTAGAATGCGTGGCACAAATTGCTACAGCTTAAAACTTACCTCCGGTATATCATCTGGCACCTTTCCCATCCACGAAAGCGATAGTATTGTGCAGTCGCATTTTGTATTGATGTTGCGTTCAAAGTGTAAATGCATTTTACGAGTTTCCGCTTCCGCCTTTGCGTTACAAAGCCACGTATAACTACTTAGTTGTTGCTGCCACTCCTACTTTGTGGTTGCGGGTTTATGCCACGCGCATGTTTCCTAGATAAGAAATGATAAAAGAAGTATGTGAGTTTGAGTTTTCTTTAGTATAACAAGCCAATAACTAATAACAAAAAGCAGCTGCCTTATCAGTCAGCAGCACACAGCCCAGCATATGCTCGTTGGCTTGAGAGGGTTGCGACAAATTGCAGCACAAGCCACATACAACACTTGCCGCAAAACACGACCGTCGTACGCTAATTGGATATTAGTGGTAAGTGGACAAAGTTGCCCCCAGACGGCGCAACGCAGCCAGCCGTACATGTCATCATGTACATGCCCTATCTACCAACAGATAACCCACTCTCACACACACTCACACACACACACACACGCACACTTCAATCCTACAACGAGTTCAAAGTTGCACAATTTAAAATTATACAATATACAATTTCCGAGAAATTGTGCTAAAAGTTATGCGCTCGTTTTAATAATTCAAAAAGTTTGTCAAATGAAGTTTTGCCTTTTTGCCCTTTTTGATTTAATGCCCGGGCTTTAATTAAAAATGTGACGTTCTTTCAATGTGATCAACGGGTCAAAAGGGTTGATTAATAGATATTAGTTAATAAAAGTTAGGAATAAAGTTAGTTTGTTTCAAAGCTTTTAAGCAACATTTTCTTTGACTAAGCCAGAACTAGTTAAAAACTTCAAAGATTTTCAGTTTCAAGAACATTTTGAAGATGGTTTTTGTCAGGTTTTTGCCAAAAAAAAAAAAAAAAAAAAAACAAAAACAAAATAAAACATTTCTTGAACTCAAATTCATGAAATTTTAACTTTAATTATAAAAAAATTTTATCAAATATTCTGATTAGGGTTGATTAATATACATAGACAGATTTTAAGTTTCCAGAACATTTTTAAGATGATTTGTTTAGTTTTGCTTCAAAAAGTTGTCAGGATTTTACTTATAACCAAAAAACTTGTTATGAACTTATAAGATTTTCAGTTCCAAGGACATTTTGTAGATGGTTGTTGTCGGATTTTTGACTAAGCAACAAAATAAAACATTTCTTAAACACAAATTCATTAAATTTTAACTTCCTAGAAACTCCAATTATAAAAAAAATCTCATCAAATATTCTGCCCACAACTGTAACAAGTAATTACGGCCATTGAAAACCGGATACTGAGTATTTCCTGGCATTTTCTACTCGGGTTTTTGCCTTTTTGTCTTTCACTTGTCGTATCACTTAGTACGACAATGTTTCAAAATATGCTTGAATAATTGATAAGCTGCTGATGCCATTGCTGCTGCTGCTGCTGCTGCTCCTTGCTGTGTGTGACATTCTCTCTCTTTTCTCTCTCTCTCTGTCTAGGCAATAAGTCAACATCAACATTTGTCTTGGGCAATGCTGAGCCGCAGGCAAAGCATACATACATACACTTCAATTACGTTGTGCGCTTTGTCTGATTGAATTTGACATATGATATACTATTTTTGATTGCGTATACGCCTCGAAGGTGCAGAACCCACCATCCTTATCACAAACATTACCCATCATGTCGTCAAACTAATGCCATTTGGATATGTTGACAGACAGCAGCAGTGGGAGATGCCCTTTCTACTTTGTTGTTGTCCTTATTTCTGCTTAAATATGGATAAAGGCCAACTATAAGTTTGCTTTGTTGTTGTTGCCCTTTGAATTACATTTCAATTACCCGTCAAGGCAAGAATTCTCGTTTTTCCCTTTCACATTTCTCAATTCTGTCTAAGCGTCGAACAATCAAAGCTAAAAGCAACGCGAATACTGCGAATACATATGCCACCAGCCATATTTCGTACGTGTTATTTTAGCCACTTTTATCCACATGGCAAAGCACACATAAGCACAAAGCAGTCAGACAAAGACCTAGAGGAAAAACTACACTGATCAAAAAAAGCTCTGACTGAAGTAGTAAACGTCGGAAAGAGTTGAAAGTAGATTTCTTAAAGGTAAAAAAATTTTATTTCTGTTTTTAGCCAAGTTTTTCTTTCACTGCACAAACTTTTAGACAAACATAAAACCTTTGTGGAACTGCTTTAAAAATGCACAAGCTGCTTTAGATTGCACACCCATCTCTCTCTTTCTCTTTCTGTTTCACTTTATTTAGCTGTCTATAGCTTCTAGCTGCATTAGAACCGCATGAAATGTTAGCAAAATTCATGAGCGCCATCACAAAAACTGTCGAAGTGTCAAGCTGGCAAAAAGTGTTGGTGTTAGACACTTGCCACTTGTCTCACGTCACGTTGCAATTGGTGCTGGTAGCAGGTAGCAGCAGCAGCAGCAGCAACAGCAACATGAAATGTGCATTAAACAGGAACAACAACAACAACAACTACAGTGTCAGGCAGTCAACCTTGTCCTTGGCTGTCCTAAAAGAGAAAAGCCAAAAATAGTCGAAGGTAAGTGAAAATATTGCGCGACGCTCAAAAGTAGGCAATAGCAAACTAATTTCAACGCGACGCTCAACAGCAGGCAACACATTTTGACTTTTGGCCTTGCTATTAAAAGTTAATTATGCAGAAATGCTGTCACACACACACACACACACACACACATACATACACACACACACATGTGCTCATAAGCGTTTAATCTGTGTAGATTAAAGGCAAAGCAAAGTTTCGCATTAGTTTTGCTTTATGCTCTAGTTCTAAGTGTCTCTTTGCGCTTGCAATTAAATTGCCAAAACAGGATTAAGCATACGCCCCATTGTACGCAACAGCAAGGCATTTAAGGCGCTTAAGTTTTTGCTGCCACAGCTGTCATTGTTGCTTGTATTTTCTTTCATAGTTTTTATTTGCAAGCGAAGCGACTTGTTTGGCGCCAACAAAAACAACACATGTTTGTGCCTCGAGGCATTAAATGAGTTTTATGTATGTACATATACATACTTAATAAATGGCTCAGCCTTTAATGCTGTTCACAATATATTTTTTGGCTTCAATTTAAACCCAAATACATAATCAATAAACTATTTACAGCTTACGATTTATGTTTTTGTGGTTGTAAATATGAAATTGGGTTCATTGACATGATTGCTTTTCAGTCCGTTTTAATCAGCAGAATAGTTAGTCCTTAAACAAACTCCTTTTTAATGATTTAAGGTAGAGAATCAACCACAAAACCCTTATAGCTAAAACTTGCATTGCATACAAATCACATTGTGCAATTATTTTTTCTTGTTTTCGTTCAGCTCCCATTCCTGCATATTAATTGGCGTCTAGCTGCGATTAAATTGTTGATTATGGTGCATGATTAATACGCATGGCGTGTTCCTTTATTCCTTTGCTCTTGTTGTTTATTTTTCATTTTTAATAACATGCGGCCATTGTTGCAAGTTATTT
The DNA here is from genome assembly GCA_018152965.1 of Scaptomyza pallida. Lineage (NCBI taxonomy): Eukaryota > Metazoa > Arthropoda > Insecta > Diptera > Drosophilidae > Scaptomyza > Scaptomyza pallida. The sequence goes on along the minus strand of JAECXP010000260.1, from coordinate 2,219,088 downwards.
GGTTGATGTTGTTGATGTTGATGTTGATTGTTGATGATGACAACATGTCAAGCGAGGCATGTCGAGCTGTGTCCTTGAGCTGCTTTAAACTAGTTCAGTTGCTGCGTAATGAAAATGCAGCCATGCATAACACAGTTGTAGTATAGTTACATGGGCCAAAAAACACAGGCAAAAAGGCTACCAACAAACCAAACAACAACAGCAATTTCGTGTGCTTTTTGTTGCATGTTGCTGTGCTATCTAAGATGCCTGCCACCTCGACAAGGATCTAACTCTTGTGCCGTCTCACCCCTCTGCCCCCACACTGCCTTTTCTCCTTCTTCGCTTTCTGGTTCTCAAGTTGCGCCTTTGCGCATAATTATCTTAATTTTTGCTTTGCAGTTGTTGTTGCTTTTGGCTCGACTCAAAGGAGTTGAAAGCGCAGGCGAATGTGGTAGCTGAGAATGGCCCCAAGTGGTAATTTGCAATCGCTTCTAGTACGTTTATGGTTAGTACTCGATTTAGTGTTGTCCACTGCGAGAAAAGTTGGATGCGAAGGGAAATCTAGTAAAAATTGCGTTTCTAGATTTAAATGCAGGGTTCTTTTAGAGTTTAAATCAAGATTTTTAAGGTATTAAATTTAAAAATCGAATAAAATTTTACGAAGTTATGGATATTAAAAGTTTGGTTCAACTTGCAAATCGAGTTTGGGTAACAAATTTTTAGGATGAAAATCGATTAAAAATCGCGTTTCTAGCTTTAAATGCGGTATTATTCTAGAGCTCAAATCAAGACTTTAGAGATATTACATTTGGAAATCGAATAAAATTTGACGAAGTTATGGCAATCGATACTTTTGTCCTACTCCAAAATCGACTTTGGGCTACAAAATGTTAAATCTTGTTGAAAACACGTTTCTAGATTTAAATGCAATTCTTTTTTAAAGCTCAGATCAAGATTTTGAAGGTATTACATCTGAAAATTGGGCTAGTTTTGACGAACTTATGACTATCGAAAGTTTCGTCCAACTCCAAAATCAATTTTGGGCTAAAATCACATTTCTAGATTTAAATGCAGGGTTATTCTAAAGCTTAAATCAGAATTTTAAAGGTATTACATTTGAAAATCGAATAAAATTTGACGAAGTTATGGGTATCGAACGTTTTTTTCGTCGGAAAATTTTAGCAATGGGCTCAGAGTATCTCCTATTCGGGACTAGTCTCGACTTTAAGCCTTATTACTTATTTTTTCCGTTCTATTTTGATGTTAAAAGTTAGCTTTGGGCTTTCATTTGCCACACGCCAATGCACAAACGAAAAATCTGCGTTAAATAAAAATCTAAGGCTAAAACAAAAAACAACAACAACAAAGAATGCCGTTGCATGCACTTAATTGGCGCATTTGAAGGCTTTAAGCTGGCCAATAGCCAGAAATGGCAGCAAGAAAGAAAGAAAGAAAATGAGAACGAAGGAAACGCAGCAAAGCAAGTTGCAAAACAGCCGCAAGACAAAAGGAGAAGAAAGCAATAAAGTTTTGCATAAATGACGAAATAAATGACAGCAAAGAAAAGCAACTCTGACAACAACAACAACAACAAAATTCCAAGGGGGGTTGAGCTTGGGGGGGTTCTTCGTTTTTTTCGTTTCAGCTGGATGTTTGTCGGGTAGGTTAAATGTGTTGTTGTGCACTGAGCAAGGGGGGCGGGGGGTAACGGCGAGCGCACTGGGAAATATAAAAGCTGAGCTGTTGTTCGTTGTTGTTGTTGTTGCCTCTTGTTTATTGACTTTATGCGGGGGTGTGGTGTCGTATAATTTGTTTCTGCTTTAACCGAAACCCAGCACTTCCCCCCTCCCCGCCCTTGATACGCCTTTTGCCGGCCGCAAGCTGGAAAATTGTGCGCCTCAGTGGCGCTAACAACACACACACATATATACACATAAATAAACACGAGTTGTTGTTTTTTTTTCTGTGTGTGTGTAACAATATACCCTGTAATCCCTGCAGCCATTAGGTGGTTAATTGCTGAATGACAGATGCTAAGTATTACTAAGCCCCGGGATCAGCAAAATCTCAGGAGCGGAAGGGGAGAGTTGTTGATAACTAGATATTGATTGGTTGCTGACGTCAATAATGGAGCTTTTGCTTATCATATTTGCCAGGCAACAGGATAACACAACGTTGAGCAACGTGTTCATTGATGCAACATTATTATCTTTGCGTGGCACGTTGCTTGAGTTATTCAAAAAAAGGAAAAAAAAATGAAATAATAATAAACATTTCTGCATTACATTATTTGCTGAATGTTGTTGTTGTTGACTGAATAAACCAAGAAAGACGCCAAAAAAAATAAGCAACAACAACGATTATTGCCATTGGCAAAAATATTGGCAAAACATTGCCTGCTAACCACAGAAGGGGAAGCGGGGGAGCGGGGAGGTTAGTGAAGATACAAGGCGTTGCCGCACACATTGCACTTGAACTTGCCACAGAAACCGCCAAGCAAACTCAAATTATATAATGCAACAACAACGAATAAAACAAATGTAACGACCTTGAGAGGCAGCAAAGCAGCAACGCCAAGAGCGAAAACAACAACAACATCCAAACACAACAAAAAAAATTTAAAAATAATTTCTCAAAGACGGAGAACGCGGAAAGAAGCAGATCAAGAGCAAGAAATGGCGGTCATGCGTTGGCGTTGGCGTCGCTGTCAACGTCAGCGTCAGCAGCGCCATTGAAATTATGCAAAGTGAGAAATTGCCGGACGCAACGTATGTATGCAAATTAGTGGGTGGCAGATGCCACCGTTGCAGCCAACTAAACATTAAATGCGGCTTTTATGTTTAACGATAAATTTTGCAACTGCTTCTGCTGTTGTTTATATTAGACGTGTATGGGCCCCCAACTCCTCGGGCCAGTGTTCGATTACGCATTCGAAAATTCAAAGGAATGCCAATGCCAATCGATTTTCATTGTCAATGTTGGACGGATTAATCGAACTGGCTTAGCTATGTACATGTTACAAGCCTTTGCATTTGCAAATGACGAGTAAAGTCAATAAATGTTCATAAAAGAAAAGAACTTCATTTCGAAACAACAACAAGCTCAAGAGCATCGCTCCCACATCGCATGTATAGACATTCGTCTGGTCTGCGGGCGCAAAAACCACCACCCAAAAAAACGAAAAAAAATGCTGCTGCTGCATTGTAACAAAAATTCCACAACTCACCTGCGCGCTCCGACTGCGACGGCAACGACGACTGCGACTGCGACTGTTGCGGTAGCTGCTACTTCGTTTCTGTTAGCTTTTTGTCAGTGTAATTATCGTTTTGCAGCAAAATAACGTTGTATTTGTTCTAGTGTGTGTGTGTGTGTTTGTATTTTCGGCAGGAAGAGTTGGTTGGTGGGTTCTGGTGGCGAAAGATATTAGGTACAAGGTTGTTTGGTTTCATTTATTAAGGTTGGTTGTTCGTTCAGTTTATAAGGTTCGTACCGGTTCTACCGCTACAATTTTTTTATATGTTATTAGTACATAAAAAGCTAATGTTTTTTTTTATAAGAAAAATCTTGTAAAATTAAATAAATTTATTTTATTATCTTTACATATAAAGATTATGTTTATATTTTGATATAACTTGTTTTAGCTGTATTAGTTGCATAAAATCAATTGATATGTTATTAAGTTTATAACAATAAAAAAAAAAATAAATAAAAAAAACCGATTTCTTTTGCAAAAACCAGCCACCAGTGTATGTACAGAAAATGGAATGAGCGAAAATGAAATAACGTTGGCTTGGTATTAGGGATGTTAGCGTGTAGTTCGTCGGCAGAATGCTGTAAAGAAAATTTCGCTGGCATTTGTACATATGTAGTATGTACAGCATACATCTAGAATAAAAGCGCAAAACGTTCTGAAAGGCGAGCAGAAAATGATAAAATATAATCGTACATCATAAATATTGTGTTTTTTTACTCAGAAAAATCAGGTGCCAGCTACTAAGAAAAAATCAGAACGAAACGTACCGGTACAACGTTTTGGTTCGTATTTCGGTACCAAATTATATTGGTCCAGGTTCCGGTTAGAACCTTAAGAATATCGGTTCCGGTACAGTATCGGTCCTAATTTGAATTGGTTCTTAGCGGTTCCGGGTTCTGGTTCTGGTTCGGTTTACACCCTGATTTTCGGCAATTATTGTAGCTAATGTGTGTATTTATACTATCTTTTTTCACTGATGGCACGCACACACACAACCGCACTGACACTCACACTCGCACACGCACACACTCACTCAGACAGACAGACAGCACACGCACATGCAGCGGCACTGACGCGAAATACCGTTAGCAATTCGCACAAATCAACCGTGCACATCGAGTTCCGAGCGTCGACTGTTTAGCGCCCATTGCAGGAATATAGGAAGAGAGCAGCTCGGAGCTCGGAGTTGCTCGTTAAATGCAGAGAGCGCATGCGTTTTGCATTTCGTCTTTCTTATCACTGAACACTCTGAAACTGTCAAACTAACGGAATTTACGCGCTGTTGTTGAATTTTGTTGTAGCTCGTATTGATTTTTTTGAGACTCACTCTCTCTAATGATATGTTTGAAAGGCGGCTGCAGGGTTCTTGAAGCACATTTTTTGTTGGCATTGCATGCGCAGCTGGCAAATGCATCTCACTAAAATTCTACTTTCATTCAGCTATAACACTAATAACACAAAATCTATTGCAGCATCTCCGTGTTGGCGATTTCGCTGCGTTTATAACGCATGCGAGGGCTGCACTAAACAAATGAACTCAGTGAGTCCTGAGTTGCCGCGTAGGTAATTCGATAACATTTGCTCTTCACTGTTGTGCTATGTAAAACAATATCACATTTTATGTTATGTAAAACAATATCACATTTAAATAATTAATAAATATAGAATAGAGTTTTTTACTTACCAAACTACCATAAATTCTGAGGGCCTGCTATACGTTATTTAAGCATATGTTAAGTTGCATTTACCAACACTTATTATGTTAGTTGAATTTAAAATTCGACCGCTCATCGCTGCATCGATATTCGTTTCGATAGTTGTGTTTCATATCGATACTATGCAGTGCTGTAAGCGGACTCAAAATGGCACTCTTGTCGGTTCGCCACCACCATGGTAATTAGTCGTCGATAGCTCTCGTGCAGCTCTATCGACTAGTACATATATTGTTTTTGCTCAGCGTAGTTAATACGACAGTGTTTTCCTTTTCCATACACATACGCCATCAGGTTGTGCAATTTGTGTGTTCCTTTGGTGTTTAGGCTGCTGCACTTGTCGTTTTTGTTGTGCATTCGCATTGCAAGTGCATTTTTAAATATTGTGCAATACGCAGATCACAATGCAAACGCTGCGAATATCGAAAAAGTCGCATTCGCATTCGCAATCGTGTGTGTGAAAATTCAATAAAAAGTGAGAAAATGTGCTTGGTGGAGCATGCGGGAAAACAGCCTAAGCTCACGTCCACAACAATTAAACAACATAAGCAGCAGCAACAAAGAACAACAACATTTTCGTCGTCTTCCTCAACATTCTGCTCAAATCGCAACGATAACAGCTACAATATCAACTACAACTACACTGGCGTCGTCCTCGATATAAACACGCAACAGCAACAACAACAACAACAACAACACCAGCAACAACATCAATATTGTGACAGCAGCACTACGACGCCCACATTTAACGCCAAATATAGGCGAAAATGTTTGCTCCTACTATCGCTGTTACTCTTTCATGGCTGCTTCAGTGGCCTGCATAGCGCCAGTGCCTACAATTGCACCACAAATCCTTGCCAGAACGATGGCCAATGTTTGGATGGGCAATGCATCTGTGCCGATGGCTGGCAAGGACCCGCCTGCCAATTCTGTGGCGGCAAAGTGCGGTAAGTGTTACATGAGTAACTCGACCCCCAACCCCTTCCCCAACCCCCCGCCACGAACGTCTTACGTCTACGCCAAATAGGCCACATTAGTTATCGTTGTCGCAAAAAATGATTCATGCTTACGACAAATAACACAAATCAACACTAGACACAAGATAATTATTATTGGATACTTTGATGTGTGTTTGTTTAGAAATTTTGCACTCATAAACAATTATTGGAAAAATGTTATGCAAAGCGTTTGTGTTTACAACAATAATCAAGCCTTCAGCGTACTTGTGTAATAAACGAAAATTGCTTTGTGAATCTACTTATTGCACTCATCGAAATTTATGGTTTATGAGAGAGAATTGTTTAGACGATATATAATCGCATTTCAGTTTTGTTGTATTATTCAATAAGCTTTGGCACTGTTCTGTTCTTCTTGTGGCCGATTTGTGTCAAGCAACGGTTTTGGCTGCTGCCCATTCTCGTTAGACGGGTTCCAGTTTCCAATTCTCTACTCTTTGTTGTTGTTTCTTCGTCATCGTCTTCGTCTTTCACCTTTCCATTCTTCGATTCTGTTGTGAGCATTGCTTTCTACACGCTTACACCCATTTCGGACGCAACGTTCTTTTTCTTCTCGTCGCCTCTCCCCATTCATTTTATTTCCAATCAGAGTACATGATTTAATTACCTGACTTGGCTTTGAACTTGTCCGCTCTCCGCTCAACTCACTCACTCTCTCTCTCTTTGGCTCTCGGCAAGTCAACAGTTAGTCTAATCAGAAGTTGTAGTTGTTGTGTTTTTTTTGTGCTGAAGGCGCGCATCATAAAGCTCATAAGTCGTCATTGTTTATGTTTCTTAATAACGGGTATTTTTGCTCAACGCACTCAGCGCACTCGATAAGGGCATTCTCTATCTTGACAGCAATGTATTAAGCTCGCAAAAAAAAACTCGCTTCTCCGCTCCTTCAACTCATTTGTTGTTGTTATATGTGGGTGGGGGTGCCTGGTTCCGTTGACTTTTAATGCTCTGTTTTTGTGAATGGAAGAGAAAGTGTATATACAGTTTTTAGTTATGCGGGTAACTCAATATGCGCTTCACTACTTTTCTGTTATTGTTTCTTCTTCAAACACTTAAATTATAGGAAAAGTTAACAAATCATTGTCAAGCTTTAAGCTCAGCTCCAGCAAACTGTTACTTGTCCAAAAAGCAGTGTATCATCAAGTCAATAATTGCATTCGCTGCAAACGTTCTTGCTTGATTTTTGTGGTATCTGGCACCGTAAGTCGCCGACAGTTTGCAATGTTGTTAGTTTGTAAGTAGCTTGTTGTTGCTGTCTCCATTGACCGATTGCCTTTGTTACGATATGAGAGAAAGAGCGAGAGAGAGAAGCGCTGTTATATTTATACACATGTTTATTATTATATACATATGTATGTATGTACATATTTGGTTTGATGATTTACAACTGATATGGTGCATGTAGCCCCATTTTGGCCAGCTTATCAGTTGTAGAAACATTTGCTTATCACGTTTATTTCACTTGGGCAAGCAAACGTTCAAAACCCGTTAACTCATGCACCTGTCTCGTAATACCCATCATTTTCATATTTGCGGTCGAGCATCAGTCTTAACAATACGTCAAAAAACTGGTTATTCCCACAAGTGGATGTGATGATCGCTTGTGACATATAAGGCTGCTAGAAAGCGTTTCAATAGGAATAACTCTTACAATATTATAAACTTTATAACTTGAGCTCTATATTGGCTTGGCAACTCCATAAAGTCTGCACCTGTATCAGTTGTTCGTCTTCTATTTGTTTTTTGCCATTATGGTTAAGTTCTCTGTTTATCTAGACGCTTTCAAACTAAAAAGATATGTTTATAAACCTTAAAACAGCTGCTAAAGCGTATTATTATGAAGATTTCATTCTTAATTTCTCACTTTTTCTTATAAACATCTTGGTATTAGATCTTTATCACGTAAACTTTGCATCAATCATTTTCAAACTGAAGGCTAATTTACAAAAATAGATCAAATACAATTTTTAACTATTCTGAACTCTGACCTTGCAACATAATAATGATTGTTTTTCATGAAGCTCAATTTTTTTCAAAACTTTTCTGCCTTTTTCAAAGCTCAAATTTCGCTTTTCTCTTCAATCCATCAGTTTAACTGTTTACTTCAAGTTTAAGAAAACAACAACACTTGAAAATTGAGAAACTTAAGGGTGTCTTTTTTTTTATACTATCCGAAACCATCATCTCGCCTCTATATGTAATGTACTCTCATGTGTATCTTGAGGCCCGAGGCAGTTAATTGTTTTTCAAGTTTATAAATAAACAACATCTTACACTCTCACACGCTATATAGTATATCGATATCTTAGTTAAAAGTAGGGGAGGGGAAAAGGGGGGTACATAAGTGTTGTTTGTGGGTAAGTGCTTGGAAAAATGAAAAGAAAGCAGTTATTTTTAAACGGATATGACGGACAGAGTGACCAACGGATCGACCGACCGACGGAATGCTTGTGGCAATGAGTTGAAAGTGGAATGACGTTGTGGCAGTTGCGGTGCTTCAGTTGTATGTAGCTCTGATGTGCACACACACACACACATTCCAACACATTTCTTAACTCATTCACATTGCACAAACCCATAGATTCTCTCATTGTTGTGTGTAAGTGTGTATGTGTGTGCATCAATTGAATTGAAGCTTGGTAAATTCAATTATCTTGGCAGCTGCAACACGCGCATCTGGCCACAATTTACATATATATATATAATTGTGAGCCTGAATTGAAGCCACGAAGCTAACGAAATTTAATTCTCACTATTTTTTTTTTTTTTTAGAATGTACCATCCCATGGGCACCATACATGATGGTTGGGGCAACTATTCGGTGAGTGTGAAATGCAGTTGGCTAATCGATGCCCATCATCCGCATTGGGGTCGCCGTCACAGTGTGAATCCGACGCGTGCAGCCAATATCAGGATACATTTACGTGAATTTGCCACCGAATGCGGCTGGGATCATTTGTATATATACGATGGTGACAGCGTCGATTCACCGCTACTCGCGGTCTTCAGGTAAGTGAAACTATCGAATTCATTTCACATCATTAGCTAATCTAATCTTTCGTTTCTTCTTCTTTGTAGTGGTCTCATGTATAGGGGCAACTTTTCGATACGACGCGTGCCACAGGTCATTGCTAGATCGGGCACAGCTCTGTTGCATTTCTTTAGCGATGATGCCTACAACATGTCCGGCTTCAATCTCACATACAAAATGAACGGCTGTCCAACGGATAGCGATGGTGAGTTTATGTATGGGAAATATGCAAGATGATCCAGGAAGCTATAGTTTGTTTAGTTTATAGTCAGAAAAACTGTTTTTAAATCTATAAATCTTGTAATAAGTCTTTTAAAGAAGCGTTTTTAATAGTTTTGTCATTCGATTTGTATATATGTATATACTTAAGTCATTATTCATGTATGTATGGAAATGTCAAAGGGTCCAGGAAGCTATAGTTTGTTTAGTTTATAGCCAGAGAAACTGTTTGTTAAACTATAAATCTTGTTTGCGATTGTATAACTTGAATGTAATAAGTCTTCGTTTTGTATATATATACTGTACTTAAGTCATCATTCATGTATGTATATATATTAACTATGAAATCATTAAGTATTTCAGTTCATTCGCAAGTTGAGCTAAAATTTTCATTGTGATTCACTTTTGTATAGTTTTTTGCTGCTTTATAGTATTGCAAGCTATAATTGCATAGAATAAAAGCTGATAGGAGCTTATACTAAAGATAAGAAGAGAACGTTTAACAAATATTATGTACTAAGTAACAGTGTACATTTACTTAACAGTAGTAATTAGGGTTCGATGGACATTTTTTTTAGGGTGAGGAACGTCAATAGAGCAATAATTTGGATATATGTTTAGGTTATGATAAGATTAGGTCCAACATTATTAAGCTATTGGGAAATATTGCAACTATTAACAATATTTTTTAGTTAAAACTGCAGAAAGCTTACAAAATTTAGGAATTATACTTTTAGGATACTTTGATTATCATTAAAGTATTAGAAATAAGTAACAGTAGTAATTAGGGTAATTAGGTAGGATTGACAATTTCTTTAAGGAAAAAAAAGAGGACAGATAAAGAATATCATAACATTAAATCTAAAAGATGAAACTATTGAGAAATAATGCAACTATTAACAAAATTTTATGCCTAAAACTGCAAAAAGCTTACAACATTTAGGAATTATACTTTTGGGAAAGCTTAAAATTTGATTACGCTCCCCAAAATTTAATTAAAGGCACCTAATATTTCGTAAACAGTAAAAATTTCATATTAAAAATTAAGGAAAAACTTTGTTTTTATTTTTAACTATTATTTTTTAAATTGTTGTTAAGTTATGATAGTTTAATTTACAAAATTTTTTGCGTTTATAAAAAAATTTTTTTATTTTTAATTAGAGTTATTTTTGTAAAAAAGAGCAAAGGGTTTTTTAGAGCAGTTACCGTTATCTCCAAACATAATTTTTCAAAATCAAAATTGGGTGCCTTTAATTAAATTTCGGGAAGTGTATTATGTGTTCTCATACCAAAATCTAACGCATGCTCTCCCAATTCACAGATGTGGAGTGCTCGGGTCATGGAACGTGCAGCGAAGGTGACTGTCTGTGTGATCCAATGTATAGAGGAGAGGCGTGTAATGTGGCCGCCTGTCCCAACAACTGCACCGAAACACGTGGTCATGGCATATGTAAGATTGAGCAAGAGCGGTAAGTTCTGAATTTGTAAATAGACCCATAAAACAAGCTATAATAACTGTTATCGCCCTTTTAGCTGTGAATGCAATGAAGGTTATGGCGGCGATGATTGCGGTCAGGTGCGGGCACACGGCGTGTGGAGCACAGTGCATCCGAAACATTCGGTGGCGCCATCGGGCAGTGCTTCACATGGCGCCGCAGTTTGGCGCGACACCCTCTACATCATCGGAGGCGAAGCCTATGGCCGTGGCGAACTAATGAGCACCTATGACTTCAATGGCAATGTATGGGAATCAATGCATCTAGAAGAGGGCAGTGCCACGCCAGAGAAACGTTATGGTGCCTCCACCGTTATGTATGGCGACAAAATATTCATGTATGGCGGCGTTACCAAATCCCAAGGCATCACCAATGAACTCTGGTCCTTTGATGTCTCAGCCAAGGCATGGGAGAACATTACAGTCAAAACAGAGGCATGCAACAGCAGTCATACCATGTGTGGACCACTCCATGTGGCAGGACATTCGGCGACACTGGTGCCGGGCTACGGTGACAAGAACAACTATCAGTATATGGTGGTCATATTTGGGCATTCGCCACAATATGGTTACCTCAACACGGTGCAGGAGTTCAACTTTGCGACACGCGAATGGCGCATTGTGCAGACCTATGGCTATGTGGCCAAGGGCGGTTATGGCCATAGTGCTGCCTACGATCTGCTAACGGAGAAGCTGTACATCTATGGTGGCATTGTCTCAGAGAGTGATTCCAGTCAGATACTAAGCCCACGTCTGTTCTCCTATGAGCCAGCGACGCGTATTTGGACGCTGCTGTCATCGGCGCCGAGGGCACGACTTTTGCACACCGCAAACTTTGTGAATCCGGGTTTGATGATGGTCTTTGGCGGCAACACGCATAATGATACAGCGCAAAGCTATGGTGCCAAGTGCTATAGTCAGGATTTGCTTATTTATGATGTCTATTGCGATTCGTGGCACATGCATTCGATGCCGGCGCATCTGCAAGCGGATCTGGCACGCTTTGGCCATAGCTCTGTGGTCTTTGAGGATGCACTCTATATCTATGGGGGATTTAATGGCCAGCTGTTGAGCGATATGCTGCGCTACGATGCCGGACTATGCAGCTACTATACCAAGCAGGAGAAGTGCACGAGTGCGAGGCCGGGTGTCAAGTGCATTTGGGATGTGCAGCTGATGCGTTGCATCAACATAATGCGTGTGCAACGTTCGGCGATATATGGCCGAGAGCAATATGATTATGTGGCGTGTCCATCGAAGAGTCGCATCACCATGACTTCGGAGCATCTGCATCATGTGCTGCGCTGCCAGGAGTTGAACAATTGCCATTCGTGTGTATCGACGGCATTTGGTTGCACCTATTGTGGCAATGGTGTGTGCAGCAAGGAACGTTGCCGCGAAACAACCTCAGTGTCGTCCATATTCTATGCCGACTCCTCAACATCTACACACCATGGCGGACATCCGCCGGCGCCCATAACTGTGGCGCCACCCCTAAATGCCAAGCGCCTGGAAAGCTGTCCAGCCAGTGAGGATTTCCTTGTACAATCCATATGCGAGCAACAGCACAGCTGCCAGGCATGCATGGCAAATCCCAGCTGCAAATGGGATATAGAACCGAATCGTTGTCGCAGTCACATCTCGGCCTCGGGTGCACCCTTCAATCGCACCAGCCACGACGAGAGCATTTGCCGTCCCACATGTGCTTCGCAAACCAATTGTCACAATTGCACCGAGTACGAGTGCATCTGGTGTCAGAATGAGCAGCGTTGTGTGGATCGTAATGCGTATACGGCTAGTTTCCCATACGGCCAATGTCGCGAATGGACAACATTTACCTCGAAATGCCGTTCGGCACCAATAAATATGATTAGTAGTGGGGCCGGGGCTGTTGCTGTTGCTGGTCGGACAACAGCGCTATCCAGTGCCCAGTGTGGCTATTATAATAGCTGTCAGCAGTGCTTGGATGATCCGGCGTGCGGCTGGTGCGACAACGGCTCCAACACCGGGCTGGGCAAGTGTGTTGTTGGTGGCGCGTTGTCGCCATACGATCAGAGCGAATGTGCCTTGAAGCATTGGTTCTTTACATCGTGTCCGCGCTGCAATTGCAATGGGCATTCGTATTGCAATGATCAGCAGCACTGCGAGCAGCCGTGCAACAATTTGACAATTGGTGCACACTGCGAGAAATGCCGCACTGGGTACTGGGGCAATGCCATTAATGGCGGTGAATGCCAGCGTTGCGAATGTAATAATCAGGGCGACTATTGTCATCCGGATACGGGCAAATGTTATTGCAATACCAAGGGCATTGTCGGTGATCATTGTGAGAAATGTGATTCACAGAATCATTATATTGGTGATCCGTTGCGTGGCTCCTGCTATTACGAGCTGACCATTGACTATCAGTTCACATTCAATCTGTCCAAGAAGGAGGATCGTCATTTCACCCAAATCAATTTTCGCAATTCACCAGCGAAGCCGGAAATCGATGCCGATTTCACGATCACATGCAGTGTGCCGGCCAAAATGGATATATCGGTGAAGCGTGCCGGCATGCCGGAGCGCCTTATACTAGTGGGCATTAATTGTTCAACGTTCCGGCATCGTTTTCCCAAAACCGAATATCAATTTGGTCAATCACCGGATGACAATAGCTCCCTAACCACATTCTATGTGTTTGTGCATGACTTTCAGCCGCCCATTTGGATACAGATTGCCTTCTCGCAGTATCCCAAACTCAATTTGCAGCAGTTCTTCATTACGTTCTCGTCATGCTTTCTGCTGCTCCTACTCATGGCCGCCGTCCTCTGGAAGATTAAACAGAAATATGATATGTTTCGGCGTCGCCAACGCTTGTTTGTCGAAATGGAGCAAATGGCAAGCAGACCCTTTTCTCAGGTAAGCCAACATTTGTCTTTCAAATGATTTTGTGCTTAATTCTTTGTCCGATTTCTTAAGGTTTTGGTTGACATTGAGGCACGCGATACAATTGATTTGAGCCTGACGCTGGAGGGCATCAGTCACATGTCCAAAAAACGCAAAAAGGTAAGCAAACAATTTTTTTTTTTTTTTTTTGTGTGTGTTATTTTATTTAAATTTTTATTAACAATATATGTACTTATTCAATAACAAAATAATAATTATAATTTTTTACTTCTACAGACATTGTCTCCATCCAGAGTTCTCGAGTCTTTTTATAACGTTTGATTTAAACTTTAAATTTAATAATAATTTATTTGGCTTATAACCATTTTTAAATTTTGTGTAACAAAAAAATATGAAAAAAAATATTACATGTGTATTTTATGTTAAAACTAATCTTATCTAATCTTATCTTAGCTATAAGCAAACAATAATAATAAGTTCTAAAAAACTTCTTAATTGATTTGTTTTGCCCTTTTCAGGAGTGTCCCAGTCCCATTGCTTTGGAGCCTTGTAATGGCAATCGAGCCGCAGTGCTTTCGCTTCTAGTCCGGCTGCCCACGGGTGCGTATACGTTTTTGTTTTAATCTTGTTTCTTTTATTAATGATGTTGCTTTTTCTTAGGTGGTCTATCGCAAGCGCCAGCTGGTCAATCGGCCGGTTTGGCTGTGGCCAGCGCTTTGGTCACGCTTGGCAATCCGCGTCGACCCAGCATCTCTGATCAGCATCCGAAGGAGCCGAAGTCAAAACGCAAACAGAGCCAACATCCCGACAGTTGTACATAATAAAAAAGAATTACACACACACGCATTATACACACACACACGATAATAAGCATAATATTACTAATAATTATTGAATAGAGTGTGTACAATTTAGATAATAGAACCAACCTTAGCATATTTGCTTCGATTTTTCTTTAACTTCAAACAAACAAAAAATGGCCAGCAGCTAGCTAAAGTTGATAATCCGCAGTTATTACTACTTTAATGCAATTAGTTTAATACCCTTTAACAGAGAAAAAAGAGAGAGAGTACGATGCAAATAATAATATTAATTATAAAAATAAAAAAATGCAAGATTATTAATAATTATTATAATACTTATAATACCAGATAATTTTTAGCAAAAAGAACATATTTATATACGAAGTTATATATATATACAATTTGATATAGTCGATAGGTCCGTGTAGCGTTGCAAATAGTTGTAAAATGTTTTATTTATTATTTATACAGCAAAACAAAAAAAAAAATGTAAACTAATTTTTTAGCAACGACATCAATGTCTAATCTTATTTTTTCGATATATATACAGACATATATAACAATATTCATATATATATTTATATCTTAAGCGTGTTTGTTAGAATTTATTTAACCGATTAACAATGTTTTCCTCATTTTTATTGCAATTTTGCTAGGAACAACAAAAGACATTTAATTAACAAAACAAGAAAGTGATGTTTATAACCAGAATTGAGACAACAAGAACAAAACAAAAAACAGATAAATCAAATATTGTGTTCACTCATAAATAATAATAATATTGATAATAATAATAACACAAAAAAAGCATATTTAAAGTATTTTCTGTTTCTGTGCAAAATATTTACAACAAAAAAGCAAAGAACAACACAACAATGACAACAAACAACAACAATACATGTGTCTGTAAATATATACTATATATAAAAAATTATATAAATCTATAATTATAACTTATACAGACTATGTATAGTACATACATCTATATAGAGGAAAACGCGCCCAAAACAAATCAGTTATGTAATTTAGTTTATCTTAAAACAAACAATTTCAACAACAACAACAAATTCAAACTCAATACTATTGCATAAGGTTTCCACTTGGATAACAAATTTGAACAATGAAATGCACTTTGTAACTAGAAAAAAAAAACCGCATTGTAACAGAATCAAAAGGCACTTGTCGAAAAAATCACAGTTTTTATTCTAATATTACAAATAGTTAATACAAAAAACTCTTCAAATGTTGATCCAAAAATATTAATTAAAGTCTTCAGCTTTGATAGCTATTTGTAAATTGTTCTTCTTCTAACTCATATAGAATCCTTTGCCTTCCTCTTCCCCCAACAGATCCCACTTCCCACTGCTTATCCCTTATGAACCCGCCTCCCCAAGACAAGAAAACAAAATGAACTTTATTTTAAACATTATTCTTGAACAGCAAAAACACAACAAAAAACCTAGATAAAAGTCATTACGAAACAAGAAAAATAACAAATATATTATAAAATATATATATATATATAAATATATTATAGTTTATTATAACAAATAAAACACTGAACAAAATGATGTAATGCCAAGATCGTTTTATTTTTTATATGCAAATTGAATTTCTTTTGACAACTCGTTAGCATCGTTTTCGACTCAACGCGAGCATCGAGCATGGAAGAACTTTCACTTTCACTGCGGCAGCTGTTGCCTGAAGGCGTGGCTTGAATGGAGAAGCGCATGTATGACGCTTTGACTGAAATGAGGTCAAATTGGTTGAAGATGATCTCGACTTGAAGTGCAGCGGAAGCTAAAAAGTGTACCTAAATTTGAGTGGGAGATAACAGAATAATTATAATAGTTTCAATTATTTTAAAGATGTTCAGAGAGAGAGAGAGAGAGTAAGGGAGAGAGTGTGTGTCAATGTGTGATGAGGAAACATCTTCGAAACCATAGACAAGATGCAACTGAAAATTCAGTTCCTGTACAGACAACTTTTTAGTTTGAAATATTCAATTTTTTATGTGATTTTTTTTGCATTTTTATGTATTATTCATGACGTTGTTTATCCATAAAACCAACATTTAATAAATTTTTTGTCTTTAAAAATTTTGTAGCATAAGCAAAAAGATTGATCATGCCACAGCAAAATAAATATTCCTTGACGTTATTCTTTTTTATTTTGGTTAGGTCAAAGTTTTTCCATTAAAATTTCTGTGCATTAATATTCATTATACTAAGATTCTTTTTTTTACCACAAAAAACTTTTTTCACCTCATGACATAGCTGTTATACCCACTTCGACTTTACCACAATACCTTAACTTATATAAAGACCGCCCAAAAAGTTGCGTACAGTATCATTAAAGCGGCTCTTCTCCACCTTTTGTTCTCGTAGCTGTATCTTTTTCGGGCCACCGCAGACTCCGCAATTTTGTCATTTTTGTATCTTTTCGTGAGACGGAACTTCATGCGTTGCACTTAATTTAATGATGGCCGTGTAGTGGCAAGGGGTGTGCAGGGGACACAGCTCGCTTTTATTAATGAAATTAAGAAAGAAAGTCATTGAAATACGGCAAAAGCGTGCGAAACCCATGCGAAGCGGAAGCTGTCACAACAAAAGATGTTTTGACAAACGCAAAGCTTTTGGGTGATAAATCAATGCCCTTGGCTCAGGCTACGTCTACAATGTGATATCCGTAAGTACATTAACGGACGTCGCACTGAGTCAGCTCAGCGTTTAGCGTCAAGAGTTGCCTATGGGGGCTATCGGTTAAATCGCCAACAAATCGGTTTTACCCCGTGGCCAAGCTAATTCTGGCCAGCGAAGGCTGTCACGCACTGGGTAAAGTGAGGCCAATGCACAGCGAGCCTAATTATTGTACAATGACTAAGTTTTTGAGACTTTAAGTTAAGTAATTGCAATAACTAAAAGTTCAAATGTGCTTAAAATTCACTTTTTCTAACAAAAGTAGACAGAAAAAGAACAAAAACTCTTGATATTATTTATTTGATGTTTTAAAAATGCCTAAAATAAATTCGAGAAGCGACTAAGAAAACTTTTTACAAGACTTTGGAAATATTTATTTAAGTCTTTATGTTTTTCTCTGTGTAGAGTGTAATGCCATTAACTGAACTTTATGAAACGCGGGGAGGACAAAATCAAGGGGTAGTGGTGCGTGCAATTGGAGCATGAATGAATGTGGACGCACCTCAAAGTTTGCTGGCTTCAAAACGAAAAACACAAAAAAACACAAAATTCCCCAAACGGCGAAAAAAGTGTCCAAAGCGAACCACACTTAAATTCAAATGCGTCGTCAGTTGGAGGTTTTCCTCGAAATTCGTTTGTGTTTGCAACATGTTTGGATCGAACCACAGCAGCAGCACCACCACCAACGGCAGCAGCAACGTTTCCACTAACAGCACCACAACGGCGCCTTCAACAGCTCAAATGAACAACGATCGTCGTTGAAGTCGCACGCGAAATTTCAAATTGCCTCAGACGCAAAATACAAAAAAAAAACAAAAAGCAAACTACATAAAAATACAAATACGTTACGAGAGAGTTTTTTAAGTGACGACGAAGAAATTCAAAGTGAAAACCAAATTTGTGTCTATGCCTGTGTGTTTGTGTGAAGTGAAATTGTGAAAATTTGCAAATAAAAAATTTGAAGGCCCAACGTTAAAGCTCTGTGCACTTGGATTAAAGCACACTATCTGTATATATATCGACAAGGGGATAAAATACACACAAATCAATTTGTTCACTAGACATAATTTCACTTTTTATTGGATTAGCTGTTGTTGCTGCTGCTGCTGCTTGAAGTCTCTCTGCATCTGAACAGGTTTGTTAAGCAATGGCCTTCTCTCCTCGTTAAATTGAAATCGAAACTCGGACATTTTTTTAATGTTTAATGTGACACTCGTAAATTTTTGTCTATAGCTAAGTTCAAGATATTCCATCTATGATCTCTTAATTGACAGCTCAAGGTAACCTTTTGGCATTTTGTTGTTCTACATAACAAAACAACAAAAAGCAACAATAACATGTTGCGCAGTTATTTATTATTAATAGCTTAAACAAATATGTGTATTTATTTTTACTTATTTGCATTTTTGCGTTAAATGTGAGCGCATCGCACGAGGCTTGTTTATTTTATGATTCAGAAAACTTAAATAAATTTTTAAAACTTTTATTAAAGCTCCATAGATACTTAGCAAATACTTGATAGGGGACACAATGATATCTTAGTTTAAAATCTGGTATAAAATATATATAAACTCTACATTTATTCAAACTTTGAAAAACGTTTTTTATAGATTTTTTCCTTATATAAGAAACATGTAACAAGTTTATTCTAGCTTTATCAATACACGAATCAAAAATTGTTTCTAACTACATACATTATAATTGGCAAATATAATACATACATTTAAATACATTATCTAATCATAATAAACAAACAATTTTAATGGGCGCAACGGGCGTTTATTAGCCAAATGGAAGTCAAAAGAGCGGCAAAAAAAACTATAACTGCGTAAATAGCCCAGCACTAAGCACCGTTAAGCAGACCACCAAAAAAAACCAAGTCACAGTTTGGAACATTTCGCAAGTGAGTGCACACGCAATAATAACTGTAGCCGAAAAACTTTGCAACATTCGAGACATGAGTCAGCTTTTTGTGTAGTCCACCAAAATTAGGACAGCTTAGTGGTAGAGTCTAAGAAATAAACTAGCAGAGTTTTGGACAGCTCAATGGGCTAAAGTGGCATTGCTGTCGAGAGAGATTCTTGGGCCCACGCATGGTGGTGGTTAATGCCTATAAGTATCCATAACATGGCATGACTTTGACATGGTTGACCCCATTTCACCAATCGTTAAACCTTTACACTCTACTAACTGTCTGTCACACGGCTTAAAGCCAGTCCATGCATATCATGGCAGCTAATGTGACAGGGTCAAACCATCCAGCACACACACACACACTTGGCTCAACGTTGCATTTCAATGACAAATAACCAGGTTTTTGTACTTGCCTTTTGGCCATGGTGAAATCTTTGCCTTCAAGTTCAAATTAGCTTTCATTCACAAAATGTGTTCGAGAAATTTGTTTTGGCTAAAAAATGTTGCAGCAGTAGTTAACTGACCTGGTTTTTTTGGTAGAAGAGCCACCCTAAAAAAATATTGGCAGAAGAGATAAACTTGTTGTTGTTGTTGCAACGCATGCCCAAAATGCTTTTCACCCAAAGTAAAGCTCAGCCAAACAAAAGACTTAGGCAACAAACTTAGATTTGTTTTTTTTTTGATAATTTCTACTTAAGCCGTATATTTTGTTTATTAGCCGATCAGCTGTTGGCCAGCAGCTGGCGTGGAGAAAATGCCAGAAGATTGTGATTAAAGCTGGGCGACGCTGAGCGACGTCGTCGTCGTCGTTTTCAATGGACCGGAAAACATACGAAAAAAAAGTGAATTCGAACGAAGCTGGCGCAAAAATTGTTATACGCTAGCGGCAATTGTAGTTGTTGTTGTTGCTGTTGGTTGGTTGCTTGCCAAAGTGAAAGCGCAGATTAATCACTTGCCTTCAATGGTAGCAAGCAGCAAGCGGCAGCAGCAACAACAACAACAACAGCTGCTGCTAAATGCCATGTGAAGTTGCAAGACAATGGACTGCAGCGCCATGACCCCAAAGTGTACTCGTAACCTCACTCTCTCTCCCTCTCTTTCTTTCTCTAACTCTCTCTTATCTATTTCTCTCTTCCGCCTATTGCGCAATCAAAGAGCATCTAAATTATGCAGCCAAATGTTTTATGTTTTTTTTTTTTTCACGAATTCTTTAGCCGCAAACTACTAAAAAAAGCACCAAAAATAAACACATCGCCTAGTGAAAGTATTTTTTGTTGTATGCATATTTGAATATAAAATTTAGTTTTCGGCTTTTCGTAAGTTTCTCATGTGCCCGGTTTCGGTCTCATAAGCGTGTGACGTCAAACGTGACAAAGCTGGCCATAAACATTACTCATACGCACACACACACATTCTTACATTTACATATGTACATACATGTACTCTATATGAACTCTCTTCTTGTTTTTTGCAGCTGCCACAAAAAGAAAAACAACAAAAAAACAGGAAATTCATTTTTTGGCAACTTTTTGAATGCCTGCGCCTCAATAACATGCCGCATTATTGTGAACAACGCTGGCTGAAATTATTTTCGAGCTGGCTGCTGTTGTTATTGCTCTCCCTGCTCTTGTTGCAAGACGTTGCGGACGCAAAGCGTTCAAATGGTAAGTAGAACAGAGACGGAAGTTTTAGCTTTTTTACAGTCAAAATAAGCAGAATGTAAGACTTTAAAGGGAGTACTGAAAGCACAGAATGATGAATTTTGACTTTTTGAAGAGTTTTGAGGAAAGTTGAAAAATGTTATTTTGACATCATTTTGAAACGGTTTCTTGTGATTTTTCTGCAGTATAATTGTCTTATTAGGCACGTTGAATAGGGTTTTATGTACAAACTATCAGAAAGTTGCTTCAAATTAAAGCTATCGATTAAATTTCTTGATCAATTATACCTTATTAGTATTAATTGTTAACATTAATCATCAAAATTATAGAAAATCAGCATAATCATGATGAAAAATACTTTTTCTTCAAAACTATTCAGACTGATAAGCATTTTTTAGCGTTTAATAAGCGTAATTAATAAATTAATGATGTAGATTGATTTAATAACAAAAAAATTAATAAGCAACGATGACAAAACAATTTTTTCTTTTTATGCAGACAATTACTATTTTTTGCTCATCACAAGAAGATTTTATTAAATTTCGACCATGTTCAATAAGAGTTTAGCCTTTTAAGCGACCCTGGCTGACAACACTGATAACAAGAACTTCATCAGGATGCAACCCTTTTATTTTTATGTGGCACACGCAACAGAGTCAATGACTTTATGTTGTTGTTTTTGTTTTTTCGGGGAAAGTCAATGAACTTTACAAATCGTATGTGGAGCAAGTTAGAGACTTATGTGTCTGTTGCCTTCGCACAGCTCGTTAAAAGGCAATTGCAATTGCGAAAATGCACGGGCCGGTAATTAGCGTGTGTGGAAATTCGTTAGTAGAACTCAGGCGCTAAATATAGCACGCTATCATTAAAAAGCGCTTAAGATCTCTGCCTCGACCGGCACTCCGCGAGCTTCCAAAAAGTCGCACGAACTTGAAATAGACGGCCCGAAAAACCGTTACGACTGGAAACAAACAACAACAAAAAGCTAACTATGACTGTGTGTCAGTCGGTCAGACGCAAGCTTCTGCTCTCCATGCTCAGCAATAACATCAACAACAGATAACAACAACAACACGTTGTGCCCCTGGGGCGTCTGTATTCTTCTATGCGGCTTTTGTTTTCGTTTTCGTTACGCTTCCAACCGAAAGACTTAGGCGACAAACTTGATTTCGCTCTGTAGAATAAAATCACGTTTCGTTGTTATTATTATTTTCATTTAATTGGTTTTTGTTTTCATTGATGAAGCGAAATTGGAATAGCACACATATAGACATTCGATACGAAATACCAAATCCAAATTGTTTGTTTCTTGTTGTTGTTTTTTGTTGTTGGCCAGCTGACAAAACTTTCATTTAATTTCTGGTGAAAAGAGCTCCCAAAAAAAAATGCTGAAGACATGCAAGCTGAAGCAAAATGGTATGGTAAAAATACATCAATTAACATAGCAGTGAAAATGCAAGCCGGATGTTTTGTATATATGTATGTACATATCGTATGACAATAAAAAACAATTTAAGCTTGTTTAAATATACCATACGAAGATGATACATTACAAATGTGTTTGCAGAAAGATTGTGTGTAGAAAGATTATAAATATAGCTTATGGTATTCAGTATGGAAAGTGTAGTATTGTATAAGTTAATGAGTCATTTGGGAAACGTCTTTGATAAAAAATGTGTTTAAATACGAAATTCCTTTTTGCATAAAATAGTTTAAAGCTTACTTTTTACAGGCAAAGTTTATTTTTGAGTTTTTCTTCTTAATATGCTTAATAGAAAACATAGTTAGAAGTTAGACATTTATCTTTTTTAAAGTATTCTCTTTGGTTTGCTTTAAGCTTATAAGAAAAAGTTAATTTTTTGTAACAAAACTTTGACATCTATCGCTTATTTTGCATGTAATCTTTGCCTTTGGCTTATTATTTTTAATGAATTTTCAAAATTTGATAAAGATAAAGGGATTATTATTGTTAATAGTCAGCAATCAAGTTTCTCTCACATTTATTATCGAGAAAATTCTTTATTCATTAAAACTATTATCAACTAATGAATTCACCATTTACAAAAATTGATCAATTTGTAAACGAAAGTCAAGACTTTGAATCTGATAAAGTTTGATGAGGTTTCGTTCAACTCCCAAGACGATTTTTTGGATAAAAATCAAGTAAAAATCGCGTTTCTAGATTAAAATACAGTGTTGTTAAAGAGCTTGAGACAAGACTTTTGAGGTACCGGTTTGACGAAGTTGACAGATTTTTTGAATACAAATCAACTTAAAATCGCGTTTCTAGATTTCAACTTAGGATTATTCATAATTCATTCTTTAAGCTTATGCCAAAACTTTTGATGTACTGCACAATTTTCATGATCCTTTTTTGACGAAATTGGGGCTATCGAAAGTTTTGTCCAGCTCCTAAGTCGATTTTTTATGGCACGTTTTTGGGTTGGAAATTAAATAAAAATCACGTTTCAAGCTTTGAATGCAGTCTAATTGTAAAAATTAAGACAAGACATTAAAGCTTTACATTACATTGAAAAATCGAGTCAGCTTTGATGAAGTTATGGCAATCGAAAGTTTTAATTTTTTGGGAAAACACTTTTGGAGCTTGGGTATAGGGTATCTCCAATTAAAAGCCTTCAATGGAGATTATTTATTAAGCTACTTTGTTTAATAACAGTGGGAGCGGCAAACAATCGACATTTGATTGACTTCACTATGACATAAGGGCTAACGATTATTAATCAATTTGTCATACACACAATAATGTAATTTGAGTCAAGTGGCAGACCAAAAATATATTCAACTGCAGTTGCATTGGAGACGACTCGGAGTGCATGTCGAATGGATTACGTCCAAAAATAGATAGATATAGTTAATGGACAACGACAGACCGAAACTCACTGAGCGCAACGTCTTTTTTTTTTATTTTGCGAAATCCCTCAAAAGTCAGCGTTGCGTGCAGGAAGAGGAGGCGGTCGGTGAGGGGTAGGGAGGTAACAGATGCCTCAATTACATAAGCATTGAGCGGGCAATAGACAATGTGTGTGCCTTGTGCACAGAAACAACAACAGCAAAAGCATCCATCGGCTGGCGTTAATGGTATGGGCCATTTTCGTTAATTGCGCATACGACGCTTTGGCCAAACCGTATGCGATGCGATGGCGCACTATTCGCGCATACAAAGCAAACTCAATGTTGGCCCTGAGACAACAATTACAACAAGACAACACACTGCCAATAGCAACAATATAAACGAGCTCTTGCTGCCATTTATATTTTTTTCAAATTTGTTGTTGTTTGTTGTTTCAAGTCAATATATGAACGCGTCACGTTTTGCACAAAAGTGAAACTGACGTCGCTGTTGGGTTTTTTGACTTGTTTTTTTTTTTTTGTGTTCAGTTGAATAACATGAAAGTATGCCAAACTAAAGTTAAATACCTCGAGTCTTCATCCTGGTTAACCTGAGCTTAAGACAAAAATATTTGTGATAAAATTTGTTTAACTTTTTAAACCAAGACAAGTGCAGATCTTCAAGCCTTCGTGCTCTACAGTGAAAAAGAAGTAAGAAGGCTTTAGTTGAGAAATCCCGACTAGGACATACCTATAACGATACGGACATACATTCTTCCAGTGCCAAACATGATGAAACTTCCAACTGCGGTATATCCGGTGTTTCTTAACCGAATTTTTATGAAATTTTTTTAATGTTCATTATTTTAGCCAAAGTTTTAAACCTCATTTTCACAATTTTGAAATTCAACCTTTTTTTGTTATCGATCACATGTGTAGATCGGAAACCAGAAGAGTTATCGATAATTTAAAATAAACTTGTTCTGCTCATGGTATAGAAGAGCTTAAGTTTCAAGTTTATCTCTATCTTTTATAGTTTTCGAGATCATACGGACAGACAGACAGACATGGCTATATCGACTCGGCTGTTGATGCTGATCAAGAATATACATACTTTATGGCGTCGAAAATGCGTCTTTCTTTCTAAAACATACACTTATATAAAACCATTGTTTACCCATTTTATGGGTTTAGGGTATAAAAAAGATGCATACAACACTAAAAATTCATATTTCCTTTCTTTTACAGCCAATTTAACTGCCTGTCAGCATCTGAGACGAGCCGAATCGCGACGAGCCAAGGCAATGGGAACGGAAAAGGCAGTGCGAATACCGCGTTGTCGCAAGACTGGCGAATTTGAGAGCATTCAGTGTACGAATGAGCGAACCGGGCGAGGATTGCTGGTGCATCGATGAGTATGGTGTAGAGTTGCCAGGCACACGGAATGCAAATCGCACAGAGGTGCAGTGCCAGGAGCCGGCACATTGTGCGGCCTCGGCATGTCGCATGTTCTGTCCATCGGGTTTTGCCAGGGATGCACAGACCGGTTGCTCCGTGTGTCGCTGTCGGGATCCCTGCGATGGTCTCGACTGTCCCAATGGCCAGACGTGTCAGCTGCAGGAGGTGCAGTGTAAGTCGGAGCCATGTCCACCGGTGCCCACCTGCAAGAAGGCACGCAATCTGGCCAACTACTGTCCGGCCGGACTGCCGTTGGCCATTGAGGATAGCGTGAGACCCTTTTTGTGTGGTCAGGATGCGGGCAAGCCACAGTGTCCGCCCTTGTATCAGTGCATGGTGGAGTCGGGCAATGATTATGGTGTCTGTTGTCCCAGCGCCTTGACCTTCCAGAAACCAGGAGTATGTCCCTCGCCAGAGCAATCCCACTACACGGAGCGCACTGGCTATATGTGTGGCTCACCCTGTAGTCATGATCTGGAGTGTCCCAACATGGACAAATGCTGCTTCACCAAGGGCTGTCAGTACAATTGCCAGCAGGCCGGCAATGTGACCGGCTGCCATCAGGCCAAGGCTCTCTCGGACGTCCTGGCCATCAATGAGCGCGAGGGACGTGGCTATGTGCCCGATTGTAATGGACCTGGGGGTCAGTACTCACCTCGACAATGCTCGAGGAATGGTCTAGTGTGCTGGTGTGTGGATCCTCGTACCGGACACAAGATCAAGGAGTCCATGGGCGCGGCGAATAGTGTGAACTGTGATGGTTGGGAGAATATGATAAGTCGTTCCTATGCCCGTAGCTTCCAGATGGAACAGTGCGATACGAACATCTGTGCGGCCGTCTGTGAATATGGATTTAAGGTGAGATTAGGGAGAGGAACTTGACGAGTTCTATATATCTAACTCATACTCGAATTGCGATTACAATTACTAATCAATTAAATTATTTTTGGAAAGTAGTCGTAGTGACAATATAGTTCGCTGATAAAAAATTATGATTAAATGGTGATAACGATTACAAAAAATCAAGTATAATCAAAAATAATTAAAAATTATCGTAAATTTTTCAAAATAATTAAATATAATCAAAAAAATAAAATAATCAAAAATAATCATGAATAATTAAAAATAATCAAAAATTAATTATTTTTGATTATTTGTGAATATTTTCCTTTCCTTTTTGAGAATTCACAAAAATAAAATTTAAATTGCACCTTTACCATATTCTTTGTTGCTGGATTTAATTTGTGGGTTTTTAGTGAAAAATAGTCACAATTGGTCAAAAATCAGTTACAAAGAGTCAAAAATAATCAAAAATAGTTCAAAAATAATAAAAATAATCGAAAATAATCAAAATAATCAATTTTCAATTATTTCTAATTATTTTTGATTATTTTTGATTATTTTGATAATTTGTGATAATTTTAGATTATTTTTTGATTTTTTGTAATCTTAATCATTATATAGTTGAGTAGAACCAAAAATAGTCGTAATGTAAAGAATAGTTCAACTTTTCAACTAAAATAATTTAACTACTAATGACTACAATTAGTAATCACTACTTAACAGATAAGATTCTAACCCATGTTTCTTTAACCTCCAACCCTTTAGAACGATCACAATGGCTGTCCCACCTGCGAGTGTTCCGAGCCCTGTGAGGGTTTCAAGTGCGCTTTGGGCTCTCACTGTGAAGTTGCCACCGATCCGCTGTGTGAATCCGGTTCCTCACTCTGTGCCTCTTGGCCCGTCTGCAAACCAGATCTCGCCTACTCCAATCCCTGTGACGTGGGTACTCCACTCTCCGACACAGTCAGCGGTGAGGTCATGTATTGCTTTGAGGAGCGTCAGGCAAGAAGTTTCCAGCCCACGGCCTTCTTTGAACCCGAACCAGAGTCCAAGCAGGGACGTGCCATGAGCAATCACATCATGTGTCCGGAGCAGTACAAGTGCACCAAGCTGCATCGTGAAACGGAGAGCGTATGTTGTCCGGTGCCGGAGCAGACAACAGCTGGCGAGGATCAGCAGACGACAAGACAACAAACAAGTAAGTGTGACAGAGATTCTGAAGAGGATCCTAACTACACACAGAAAAAAAAAACATTGTAAATCGTATAATTTTTACACTTAGATTCAAAAATGTATGGCAATGATTTTCGACTTATGTGTGTTTTTTTTATTTCGAAAAGTGTAATTTTAAAAACAATTTTTAATAGTAAAATTTTAATTTCAAAAAATAACATTTTTAATTTAAGGTGCCGACATTTTATATTTGACAATGAAGAATTTTTGATTCAAATATTTTAAAGCATTATTTACCTTGAATTAATTGTAAATACTATTTAAATCGAAAAATAACCATTTTACAATCTAAATTTTCCGATATTAAAACCAAGGTGACTTATTTTTAAAATGAAAATAAAAAATATGTCATTTAAAATCAGTAATTTTAAAATGAAAAGTTTTTATTTTAAAATTAATTATTAATAATTTTTAAAATGAAAATAAAAATGATTTCATTTAAAAATCAGTCATTTTTAAATAAGAAAAAAGTAATTTTTAAATGAAAAGTTTTAAATTTTAAATTAATTATTAATCATTTTTAAAATGAAAATAAAAATGATTTCATTTAAAAATTAGGCATTTTTCAATAAAAAGTTAATATTCTTTATTTTATTATTATTGATTTTTGAATTAAAAACTTTTCTTTTTTATTTAAGTATTCTTTATTTTTAAAATGAGGTTTTAATTTATAATTATTATTTTTATTATTAAATTATTATTATTATTATTTAATTATTATAATACCTCTTCTCCCACAGTGTGCGAATATCTGCGCGATTTCTCGGAACGCATGGAGGGCACTGAGGCGGGCATGCAGCTGGCGATGCCAGCACCAAGGTGCACCGATGAAGGTGACTATGCGGGACGCCAATGTCAGCTGCGCAAGATCAAGGTAACCCGAGCGGAACAACGACAAATCCTGGAGGAGAATACCATACGCCGCATGAGAATGCTGCTGAGCAATGCTCCAAGTGCTACACCCAAGCGCAACAAACGTGAATCGGAACGCTTGAAGCTCTACCGAGTGGATGACAGTGCTCTGAAGGTGCAAGTGGCGCCAGCGATGTCCATGGGACGCAGTGCCAAGGTCATCGATATGGGTGCAGAGCGGCAACAGAGTCTGGGACAGCTGTTCGAAACGGATTTGAAGAAGGTGGCGCCAGCAGCCAAGAGACCCTTGAGTGAATCCTCCGATCTGGTGGAGATGGAGGTGGAGCAATGTTGGTGCGTCGACGGCTTTGGCACTGAGATACCCCAATCCAGGGGCTACAATGTCAGTGATGAGAGCTGTCAGCAGCTGAGGGAGGATTTGGAATGTCTGGACTTGACCTGTCGCATGGGCTGTGAATATGGTTTCGCCTTGGATGCCAACACTCGGTGTCCGGCCTGTCAGTGTCGGGATCCCTGCGAGGGTGTTACCTGTGGCGATGGCAAGGAGTGTCGCATTGTGGATGTCAGCTGCGAGGGCGAGTACTGCCCTCCAGTGCCCGCCTGTCTGCCAAGGAAGCCGGGTCAGTGCCCCTATCTGGTGCCGCCGGGACCCACCGATAATCTGGATGCCAACGTTTGTGCCTATGAGTGTCGCACGGATGCCCATTGTGAGGGCTCGCGACGCTGCTGCTCCAATGGCTGTGGGACGCAGTGCGTCGAGCCGCAACTGAAGACTGCCTGCCAGCATCTGCAAGCCATCCAGCTGCATCAGAGCTCTGAATTGGGCATACCCGCACGCCAGATGACGGTGGCACAATGTGATCCCGCGACTGGCAAGTGGGAGCAGGTACAATGCTCACCGGATGGCCAATGCTGGTGTGTGGATGCACAGGGTCAACAATTACCGGGCACAAAGGTCAAATCGCCGGCGACGCCCATTTGCCAGGCAAACTCCAGTTTCGCCTGTCCCGAAACCCAGTGCAATCTGACCTGTGAGAGTGGTTACCAGGTGGATGGAAATGGTTGCGCCACTTGCTCCTGCCGCAACTATTGCGATGAGCTCAACTGTGCCAGCGACGAGGAATGCCAGCTGATCAGTGTCGAGTGTGTGGACAGTCCCTGTCCCAAGATGCCCATCTGTGTGCCGCGACGTGCTTCGGTCTGTGCCGAGGGTAATCCTCTGCAGCAGGCTGATCTCGATGTCAGCTGCGGGCCACACAATGAGCACGAGGCATGCCCCACAACGCACACCTGCCAACTGAATCCGGTTAGTAATCGTGGCGTCTGCTGCTCCAAGACGCGAGATGTTTGCTTCGAGTCCATGGATAATGTGTGCCTGGCCAGCTCCAGCTCCGAGCATAACTCTACTCAATATCGCTTTAGTCCCAAGGCCAATAAGTGCCTGCCGGTCACGATTGATGCCAAGGCCGCCGCCTGCCAGACCAAGAATCTCTTCCACAACGAACTGGCCTGCAACTCCGTCTGTCCAGGTAAGAGGAGCTACACCTAGGTGCTCCTAGGCATACCTGTTAAGTAGTGATTACTAATTGTAGTCATTAGTAGTTAAATTATTGTAGTTGAAAAGTTGAACTATTTTTGTTTTTACACAACTATGTATGTAATGATTACGATTACAAAAAATCTAAAATAATCTGAAACTATCACAAATTATCAAAATAATCAAAAATAATCAAAAATAATCAGAAATAATCAATTTGATTATTTTGGATTATTTTTTGATTATTTTCATTATTTTGATTATTTTTAATTATTTTCGACTATTTGTGACTATTTTTGACTAATTTTGACCAATTGTGATTATTTTTCACTAAAAAAAACACAAATTAATTCCAAGAACATAGTTTAATACATAAACGGTTCGTGACGAATCACAAAAAAATAACTTCAATTTACTTCACTTTAAACATTAATTAAAGTCCACATCAAACAATTCTTAACGAAAAGTTTGTTGTTGGAATTAGTTTGTTTTTTTCTAGTGAAAAATAGTCACAATTGGTCAAAATTAGTCAAAAATAGTCACAAATAGTCGCAAATAATCAAAAAAACAAAACATGAAAATAATTAAAAATAATCAAAATTATTATTTCTGATTTTTTTGATTATTTTTGATTATTTTGATAATTTGCGATAATTTCAGATTATTTTTGATTTTTTGCAGTCGTAATCATTATATAAAAATAATTTAATTGATTAGTAATTGTAATCGCAATTTAACAGGAATGCTCCTAGGAAGACTTAATCCTTAATCTCTTTTTCTTTTCTTTCAGTGCTCACCCAATGCGAACGCTTGAAGCTTAAGAACAGCTTGGCTGCCCAGCGCAGTGGACACTCTTCGGTGTGGTTCCAGCCGAGATGTGATCCCGTCACCGGTCACTGGAGTCCTGTGCAGTGCTTGGGCAAGCAGCCGGCTTTACCGAGTACACCACGCACCACAGAGATTGTAAGTCGCGCCTTTGCCCGTTCCTCCAAGCAGTTGGATGAGGATGTGGAGGAGACGATGCCCAATCCTTATGGCGTTTGTTGGTGTGCGGATCGCAAGGGTGCTCCCCTCAAGGGCACACTGACCCGCGACATCGAACCCATCTGCAATAGTCGACAGGCGCGCAATCGCAAGAATTATGATCTGGGTGATCCTCTCATGGAACAGCTCATATCCCAACTAACGCAACTAAACGATATAGCCAATGAGGATCTTGATCTGGATGAAGTGGATGCCCGACTCCAAACGACAACAACAACAGCTGCAACGATTACCGAGCGTGTCATGGAGTTGGCCAACTCTCTGTTGGATTCCCAGCTATCCGTGGAAGCCTCACCCATGCAACTAAATACGACACGTTGTCGTGCCATGGCCCAAACCGCCACCTTTCCCGTGGACTGCGATGAGTCGGGTGCATTCCGACCCCTACAATGCAATGGCCGCAGCTGCTGGTGTGTCGATGCCGCCGGCAATCAGCTCCAGGCGACGCATGTCTTTGGCCGCGGAGACAAACGTTGCGAGCATGTGCCCATCGAAGCCGTCTCCATTGAACTCCACATGATGAACACAAGTAGTGGAAGCAGTGTACGCAATGTCTATGATGTCATACGTCGGGAACTGCTGCAGTTGCTCGGCGATGTGGTGGAGAATCTGCGTGTCCAGGAGAACTTTGATGGTTCCGTTCATTGTGCGTTTCGAGCTGCACAATGAGGCCAAGGTGGACATGGCCTTTGCCATTGAGACGGCCATCGCAACGGGTCAATTCCAGCTTGTTGGTGGACATTTCCGTCCGGATCTGACACGTTCACACTTTGTGCATCGCACTGGTGCACCACCCGTGGCTCAGGCAGCCACCGCTCCGGATGAATCCGTTCAATTGGCCATGTTTGTGATGGCCAGCTGCTCGGCATTCCTTGTCAGCGTCTTTGTCGTGTATGTGATGTTAAAACGTGGCTGGCATAAGACTTTAAAGAAGAATGCCTATGATTATCCCAAGGGCATTCCCGTTAGCAGTTGTGAGAAACCCTTGGAGTACTCATTGCCCATCTTTGTGCTGGACGATACACATCCGGAAAGTATTAAGTGTGGCAAGGCGTAACCTGTTGTTGTTGTTAAGATTTAAATTATATAAATCAATTTGTAAATAAAAAAAAAGATTTCGGACCACTCCGTTGTGCACTCCAGAGTGGTGCATGCCCCAAAAAAAAAAGCAAAAACGAAAGAATATATATTTTTTTGGCGGCGTGTTTGGCACTTTATCATGTACTTTTTAGGCTCATAAGATGACTAATTTATGAATAAAGCTTTAAAAAACGAAAATTCAAATGTTAAAAACTTGTTTTGAAGCCCTGATTGCGACATGCGCATGATTTCCCGTTATAAAACGTCATTGGTGCTTTTCGAAGAGTTGCCACCATATAACGATTTTTTTATATGAATAATTGACATACAAAACGTGTGATATTCGTGAGTTTCGACAACCCTGTAAAAAAACACAGTTAGTTAAAAGCAGGTGCACAGTGGTCGGCTGCAGACAAAACAACAAACAAAAATATTTAAAAACAATATCTTTCATTTAAATTTTATAAGCAGTCAATAACTTTTGCTCGTTTTTTTAAGTTATTTGTCGATATATTTAAATTAAATTAAAATTTCTTTAAATTAAAATGAGAAAATTCGCCAGCTTAATACTATTAAAAAATAAAAGCAAATTTATGAAACTGGTCCCACTTATATAATATTTAATAAAGCGTTGGTTCCGAACAATGCAATAATAGTAACATAACAGCGCAGGTAAATTAATAAATAAAAGAACTAAACCTCACACTATGTTTAAATGGCGTTGCTCTCTATTTTCAACCAATAGCAGCACGCGAACCGTGACGTCACTGGTGCCCTGCGCATGGTAGATCGCATTCTAAGTTCTATCATTCTTGATTAAAACATCGAAACATTTTTGATTTGATTTTGTTGTTTTTAATATTTAATAATACGTTACAATTGATCGGATTTGATTCGAATCGATCTGATTGTTAATCATTCTCAATATAACATTCATAAATTTTGGCTTTCACTTCATCAACATTATTGGATCAGTATTTTTCATGAATATCTTCTATATAGTATATCCATATCAGTGTATTTGTATATATTGTATGTGTAAAGATTAGTAGACTATATGCTAAAACGGCATTGGATCTTAAAGAACCGTTAAAAAAAAGAAGAAAACTTGTTTTCGAGTGTAAAAAATACTCATAGTTACAATTTGGAAAGTATTTGATTTAGTTTTTTTTTTTTTGTATTTGGAAATGCAAATTGCTTAATATGTTATGTATGGGATTTTTTTGTAAAGAGTTAAGAGCTACAGGTTACAATTGGAAAAGTACAGTGATCGCCTGGATATGAGAACCGTTTTGGTTACAGAATTTCAGCAAAGAGAAAACTTAATTATTCAAAAACTTATTTTAATGATTTCTTTGGACAATTTTTTCCATCAAACTTTCCCTGCAATCACTGTATAATCGATTTAATTATTATTATTTTTGGACTATTTTGGTCTTAATAAACTACTCGTAGTTGCATGCAATCAAAAATTTAATATCTTTTAAAAAAAATTTGTTGTGCGAGTGTATGTGTGTGTGTAAACATTCAAGAAGCATGCTCAATATCAATATTAGTATAACTTTGTATAACTGTATAATATATATGTATATAGTATATCCTATGTTAATGGTGAGAGAATGTATTTGTTTATGCATCCAAATGTGGAAGAGTTTGATGCATGTTATAAGAAAATATTTGGTTACTTTTGCTTCATGACAAATTTGAAAAATCCTATTAAATAAATCTTAGCCAATCTATAGGCCAAATGGCCCAAAAATGTATGTATGTGTGTGTGTGTTTTAACAAAATGATAGAAAAAAAAGATGAGCAACGCTTTTACTTGTTGTTGGCACCACCAGCGGCAGCTGCACCACCATTGGCCGCATTGTTATTATTGTTGTTGTTATTATTATTGTTATTATGATTGCGTGCATTACGCTGAGCATTGTTGAAGCCACGCATGGGTATCGATGCACGTTGATCCTCCATGCGACCACTCTGCACTTTCATAATAAGCGAGAAAAAGTCTTCGTCGGGCACGGTGGTGCCACCGCTGCGTGCTGCAGCGCCGGCAGCGCCGGGTGCCTGTAACTGTGGCGCCTCCACATCCATGGTGACATTGGGACGTGGCAGCTCGGAGCGTTGTTCCTCCAGACGCGAGCCCTGACAACGCATCAGCATGTCCAGGAATGCATCATCCGGTTGTTGTGTGGTCGTTGCACTGCGCGACAACGGTGGATGCCCCACATTTGGTGGCACGGCCGATGATGGTGACTTGAGTCCCGGCAAATTTGTTGGATCCACAAACAATGAATTCTGTTGCACCAACGGCTTGCGTGTGGCACCAGTTGCAGCTCCTGCTACGGCTCCACCAGCTGCACCACTATTGATTTTGATGGAACAACGTTGATCGTCCATGCGCTTCGATTGCGATCGTGAGAGCATCTCGAAGAAATCATCTTCTTTGGCTTTGGTGTGTGCGGCCGTTGTGGCCTTGTTGTTCTTTTCCTGTTCCTGCAAACGTTTGCCATCGGGTGTGATCTTGATCAGATCCAGCTGTTCCATGCTCTGACGACGTACGCGTACCTGAAAGTTGGAGTTGATTTAGTAAAGAAATTTTATGATGCATTGGTCTTAAAATAAACTATTACCAAATCGATATAAAGCCAACCAAGCGATAAGAAAGTATGAATCAGAAACAAAGTTGGGCAATAAGCATGACTAAAGCATTGAAGTTCAATCCCTGTTAAATTGCGATTACAATTACTAATCAATTAAATTACTTTTGAAAAGTAGTCGTAGTGACTATATAGTTCGCTGGTAGAAATTAATGATTATATAATGATTACGATTACAAAAAATCAAAAATAGTCTAAAACTATCACAAATTATCAAAGATAAAAAAAAAAAAAAAATTATTTGATTATTTCGATATTTTTATTATTTTGATTATTTTAGATTATTTTTGATTATATTGATAATTTGTGATACTTTGTGATCAATTTGATTATTTCTGATTATTTTTGAATATTTTTGATTATTTTGATAATTTGTGATAATTTTAGATTATTTTTGATTTTTGCTAATCGTAATCATTATATAGTTGTGTAAAACCAAAAATAGTCGTAATGTAATGACTAGTTCAACTTTTCAACTAAAATAATTAACTACTAATGACTACAATTAGTAATCACTACTTAACAGGTATGCATTGAACCCACCATCCCCCCCTTACCATTCTTCCCTGCGAGTTCTCTGAGCCATCCGATTGATGTCCACTGGCCGAATGATCCGAAGCACTTGAGCGCTCCTCATCCTGTGTTGGCGTATGCTCTGCCTCCGGCATGCCAAGCAATTTACGCAAATCGGAGATATTCACACGTGCTGTACTCTCGCCCACGGGATCACGCAGCTCCTTGGCCAGCTGCAGATGCGATTCGGCAAACTGCAGCGATTTCTCATTGTTGCCAATGGCGGAATGAGCATTGCCCAGGGACCAGCAGGCACGCGCCTCACCAATGCGATCACCCAGCTCTTGGGCAATGGCCAAATGCCTATGATGATATTCTATTGCTGTGGTAAACTCATGCAATAGGGTATAGGTGTTGCCCAGACTGTAGCATGATTGGGCTTCCACTTCGCGCTCGCCCAGCTCCATGGCCAGGGCGAGAGTGCGTTTATAATGCTCGGCCGCATCCTCGAATTGGCCAAGAAAGATGTGTGAGTTGCCCAAATTGCTGTTGGCACGACGCTCGGCAGCGCGATCTCCAAACTCCCGGGCTATGCGCAAACGCTCCTGATGATGCTCAATAGCTGCCTGCGAGAAGGATTATGAATGATGGAAGGTCCAATAACAAAAGGTTTAGGTCTTACCTGAAAATCACCAAGCAAATAATATGTATTGCCCAGATTACCACAGGCGCGTCCCTGGGCACCACGATCGCCCAGATCGCGCATCAACTGTAGATTCTCTTGATAAAACTCGACGGCTTTGGCCAGCGCCTCCTTGACATCATCGCCAAATTTGCCCGGATTACGTTGTCCCAGATGTTTGCCCTTGGCATGGTAGACATTACCCAGATTGTAGAGGGCGCGTCCCTCGGACAAACGATCGCCCAGTTGGCGAGCAAGCGTCAGATGCCTTTCACAACATATGGCTGCTTCGTCAAAGCGACCCATGACTTTGAGTGTATTTCCTAGATTTCCCGAGGATTTGGCCTCGCCCAGTTTATCGTTCATGGATTTGGCCAGGGTTAAATCGTGTTTGTGATACTGCATGGCTTTGGCATAGTCGCCCAAGTAAAAGTAGGCATTGCCCAGCTGCGAATAGATGGCGGACAGGGTGCGCAAATCGTCGGTGCCCGCTTGAATTGCGGCTTGAAAGAAGGCAACGCCCGCCCGACAGTCGCCTGCTTTGCATAGGCGCTCACCCTCCAGGGCCAGCTCTAGACACATGCTGGAGCCACCATCGGAGCCGTGATGTGAATTGGAATCGGGTCCACTGCCAATGCCCATTGTGGACACATTTTCCGCCGATGCGGAAAGCGAGGACATGTTTTTGTTGTTGCTGCTGATCGTTTTTGGGCTGTTTGTTTAACTGTTTTCAATTGATCAATTTGAGTGCGAGGCACGCAGCGAGAGTTTTGGCTCTATATGCGAGGCTGTTGTTTGCTAAATTACTCTAATTAACTACTTTTTTTTTACCGTTTTTGCAAATCAATTGGGTTTCGTTAATTTCATTCTGATTCACTATGCTAGTCGATTAATTGTAATCGAACACGGTGATGCCAGTGAGTTACTGTAATTCGATGCTGCCGGATCGTCAAAATTTAAATAGTTTATAACAAATTCACAAATCTGCTTAATTAAACTATGTTATATATTAAAATCATGTATGATGGTATTCTTTTAATTTTTATTCAATTACAATACAATGTAGAGATATATCGATATCAAATTAATCACAATAATCTGCTGCGCAATAGCCAACACTGTCACAAGACTGAACGTATAGCGACCCCTTTAAAGATGGCGTCACTTTCTACTGTGTCTGTGTGAACAATCGCAAGTTGCCGCTTGACAAAATTGAAATTTTTTGGCATAAAATTTAATCACCGGCTGCACTAAATAGTCGCAAAGTGTAAATGAAAGTGCCAGGAATGATTTTCAATTGAAATTGTGGCAGGTGTATGCGCCATTGTCAATGCAAATCATAAACGAAAAACAAAAAAAAAGTTGAGCAAACGCCAAACGCACTGTGAAAAAATGCGAATGTCGTCGTCGTCGTTGTCGCTGTCGTCGCCGCTTTGAGTGTGTACGTGCGCCGCGTTTTGCACGGCAGCTGCGCTGCTCTAACAGAAATAAAAGGTGTGAATTTGTTTAAAAATATTTCAAGTGTTTTCCAACATGTACATCAACTAATGCAGCAAAGGTGTTTTGCTTGTCAAGCGACGTTGTCAGGATTGTGTTGAAGTAAAATAAAAATCAAGTAAGCAGCAATAAGTCAAATAATTGTGCCCTGTGTTAAAATTCTGCTGAGTGGGAGCCGTAGAAGCAAAAGAGCAAGAGAGAGCGATAAAGAGAGTACGCGCAGTAGCACACACACATACACGCACACGCTCAAACAAAAGTTCGGGAGAGCGGAAAACAATCATTCATTTGTGGTGAGTTGTGGTGAATGTTGTTGCCAGGATGGTATTTAAAACATTTTAATTGCCGACCGACCGGCTAAACTTTAACTGTAACTAGCTACCAACTCATTTAT
Source organism: Scaptomyza pallida (assembly GCA_018152965.1). Lineage (NCBI taxonomy): Eukaryota > Metazoa > Arthropoda > Insecta > Diptera > Drosophilidae > Scaptomyza > Scaptomyza pallida. Next base: position 2,181,753 of record JAECXP010000260.1, on the reverse strand, counting down.
TGAATAAGCTAGAACCAAAACCATTTGTAGCAGTTGTACAGCTTGTAATCTGTTTTAAACGTTGTAATTTGCGTTGTCCCCAATAAGGAAAAAGAAAATTGTTCTGTATTGTATGTGTACATATTGGGATGTTATTTCAATTGATATTCACCACACCCCCATACTGGTGAGCACATCAATTTGGAGCTCGCTCAATATCTGCATGTGTGTGTGTGTGTGCGTGTGCGTGTCAGTGTTAGTGATTCACAAAAGCAACAACCCCAACAAATTATCTCTACTACACATTTTCGCTACTTTTACTATACAGCAACAACAACAACAGCAACAAGAACAACATCGAGTGCAGCTGCTATCATCGCACGGTGCTCGTCTGCTTCTTTCTCTCCACCTGTCGCCAAACACAGCGCTGTCTTACCCAGTGTTACCGTATTGTACTAAACACAAAAAAGAACGAAAAAAAATTAACGTAGCTGCCGCTATTTCTTGCTTTCAGTTTCTTCTTTAGCCCAAAGTGCCTTTTTTCTATTTCTTGTCTTTGCTTTGGTCCCCATTTCGTGTGTGGGGCTCTCAAGCTTTAGGGGAGACAAACACACACACACACACATACACACGCTCCCAAATACATGCATGCAGAAACAGCAGCAGAGAGCACAAACCGAAAAAAAAAAAAAAAAACGGCTTTCTTTGTGCCGCAGCAGCAGCAGCAGTAGCAGCGATGTCGCGACGTCGTTTTAGTTGCCGTACGTCGCTGTCGTCGTCGGTTGGGTGCATGAAATCCGAAAGAGAAGAATACTACAGAAAGAAGAATATATCAAATAAAAGAAGCTAAATTAAAGCTAAACCATATATTTTGCGAATCGTACAACTTAAATGCAAATCTCCTTCTTCAAGTGCGCAGTTTAAGTGAAGTGTAAATAAATATACATCTATGTATGTACTACATAATTACAAATACAAACCCACACCACACAACCGCACACATGCATATGCACATCTACATATGTATGTATGTATGTACAGATGTATGTATGTACGTACGATGTACATAGAGGGCAGCCGGCAGTCAGACTTTGCTGCTGCTGGCAACAATTGAAATTCATTTGTGCTTTTATATTTTCCTCTTTTTTTTTTTTGTTTTTTTTGTATTTTTCAAAGTATATTATTTTTAGAATATCGATTTTGTTGGCTGCCCGCAGCCAGAGTAGAACAGCAGCAGCCACACACTTTTGTATGTGCTTTAGTATATGTGCCTGTGTATGTGTGTGTGTGTTTGTGTATATATGTGTGTGTGTCGTCACAGGCAATAAAGAATGTGTTAAAGATTATGAGCATAACTCATATAGAGACAACTGTTACCTAACTACCGTGCAAAAAAGAAAAAAACAAAATACAATATTCGTTAAACATTAAAATCAAAGTCTCTGGCTGTATAGCTATTTACTCGTTTTGTGATCTTAAGCAGCTGGTCCTGCTTTACATTTGTGCCCTCTCACTCTCTTGAGCGCGTTCGTTCTCTTTCTGTGTCATTGCTTGCTTAGCACACGTCGTCATTCTTATTGGCATTTTTTTTTTCTTTTCATTTTTTGTGTTCGTATTTGATTCTTATATTTCACCTACATTATTACCATATTCTTACAAATACAAATGCAAAAGCATTCGAGCGCCGCACACATGCATACGCACGCTCATAATTTTGCTGTTGTTGTGTGTTTTGCTTTTCGCCTTTTGCTTTTAGCATCGCATTCGTTTTAACAAGATCTGTTGTGTGCGACGACTACTGCTGCCCTACGCCCACCCGTCACCGTCACCGACAACGTCGCCATCACACTGACACCGTCACCGTCAACTGCGTTGCCCACATCGTCGTCGTCGCAGTCGTCGCTTGTATTTTACATGTGTTGTCGCCTTGTCCCCCACACACACCCGCTCAAGCGCGCGTTGTCAATACAAACACAAACATACGCAAAAATATGTGTGTATAGATGCGAAAAAAAAGTGCAACCATGTACAAATGTCGCTGAAAATTGTTTAAATGCAGTAATGATAAAATCGGTGTTGTATTTTTTTCGCAGTGTGCGCCGTTACAATTTGTAAATAATTGATTTCAATAAAATGCCTCTGCGAAACTGAGGTAGGCCAATAATATATGTATTTATTTACCTATTTAAACGAAAAGTTGCAAATGTGCGAAAGTGAGAGGAGGTGGAGAGTGCGAGAGACCGCAAACAAACATAACGGAACGGAAGCCCGACCACCGTCCACCTGCCCACAGAGGGCGCTCCATTTTTGGGCGTTTGTTCTATTTCCGTTGAAATTCCAATTGAACGCTATACAAAAAACACACCGTCAGGGGCAACAAAGAACGGGTTCTAATTGACTAACTGAGTGACGAACCTGCGACCGCTTCTCTCGCCCAATTAACAAGTTTCGATTGAGCAGTTACTCAAAATCAACCCAGCGCTGCCAGATCCGCTGCAAATTAACACAATTGTGTGAAGTGCTTCAGTGCGAGTGTATTTGTTTGCATTTACATATTGTATATATATAAATTGTACATACATATATGCAAAGGCCAAATGCGGTTATCAAATATTTGCCTAACAAGCCATAATTTATCGATGTCTACACTGGTATTCGATCGATCGTTATAATAATTCAAACTAATACACTTGTATATGTCAGAAATGAAAACAAACGAATCTGTGACGACAAATACATATATTATTGAACGTGACTTTTAGCCGCAGTCAATTGCAATTGCTGCTTTTATTGCCTTTGCGCAATCAATTTTTTAGCAAAAATAGAGTTGCCAAGTTATCATCACTTTTATGTGCAATAATCGATAACTTGGATATATATCGTTGTTGCAGTTCTTAAGCACTTAAATGTTAGAGTTGTCTTCTTGTTATTATGTCCAATTACCCAAATATGTCATAAAGACCGCATTCTCCCCACATGCAGCCATGTGATTTTCTGCTTAAATCAGATGCTTTAATTATCATCATCATCAAATTACTGCAGACGTCGACCTGGTTTATTGTACTTTGTGCTTTCTTCTTCTTCTGCTTCTTCTTCTTGTTTATGCCGTTTCTGTGTGGTTGTCCGGCTGCAAGTTGAGAAGCGTGCCAAAAGTCAATTTTGCCATTTGTTCGTCTCTCTGTATGTTTGTCTTAGTTTTACGGTCGCCCTTCAGAAACCTTCATATGTGCATCTCAAACTGGTTTCGATTTTTTTCGGAGATACTCTGTAACGATTAAATATTGTACCTATTTGTTTTTCTTAAGTGTTCCTAACTTTATTTAAGGCAAACTTTCAAGAAAAAACTTGGAAAAACCTAGAAAAGGGTTTGTTTTATGGTTGCAACAACAAAGTCACATACCATTATTACCGAAAATTGATTTTTGTCTGTGTGGCTTCCCACAAAAGGCAAAAACTGAGTACACGTGTACGTGCAAGAAGTCCTAAATACTCAAAGTCCGAACCAATTTGCAAATGAATGTAGTTCTTGGAAAGTACAGAAAACTGTTTCAATGGGAATGTGAAGGATTATTATGGTACTTGGAAAAGTGTTCATACCAACTGAATTCGAAATATATCTTAGAAAACGTCTTCGAATGAAGACCTTTAACCTTTGTTCTTATTATGGCTATAAAAAGAGCATTTGCGCAGTCAGAAAACTCAGCCTTTTTTTTTTTTTTTTTGCGCTATTTGCCTCAGACGTCATTTATCGTGTATGTTGTTGTTGTTTTGTTGCAGCTCGTATGTTATGCAGCAACTGCTCTTGTTCTTGTTGTTGTTGTTGTACCTGTCAATGCAACTCCCTAACTAATTTTGTAGGCGAACAACAACCCAAACCCCAATTGGCGCAACAGAATCAGTTTCTCGCTGTGCCTCTCGTTGCAGTTGTTGTTGCTACTTGTTTTTACACCTACTTATACAAACGCACATACATACTCCCACATATATATCTTTCAACTCCATTCGATATATATCCCATAAGCAATTGAACCGCATTATTCCCAAACCGCCGACGCCGCTGCTGCCACCGCCCGGCCCCCTGCTTTGTGTAAACAACGTAAAGAAAAATATGTTCTACAAATTGCAGTTTCATATTTATGTATATCCAATAAATTGCATTGCGTTGAGTTTATTCCAATTTCCGTTGAATTCATACTGAAATTCTGTGGAATTTGTAATCAGAATTTTATTTATGTACAATGCCAGTCGCAAGATTCTTAATAGGTTTTTCGGAAAAAACTTTAGTTATGGCTATGAAAGTCTTTAATTTAATTAAAATGTTATTCGATCTCAAAATCCTTTTCCTATGAATGCCAAGAGAAACATGTAAAAAATCAGCTGTCAAAGACGCGAAACACATGAAATGTGGCATGAAAAAACACACACACATATACTCATGTCTCTCTCTATACAAGAAAATGTTTCTCATTTTTCGCTATTATTAAACGCCGCAAAATTAATGACGTTTTAGCCTTCGACGCGTTCTTCTTCAGCTCATGATATAATTTTAGATGGGGCCAAAAAACCATTCAAACGAAATGAAAATAGGGAAATCTATTTCGTTTAACCATTTTGTGTGATTTACCAACGGTACTTTTCAAGTGCAGTTAACAATGTTTATTTTTAAACAACTTATTTTTAGCATTAAGATTTTCTGATTTTTTTTTTTTTGAGTTTCATTCAGATGCCAGCTGCATGAAATCATTCTGGCCTTGAATTTAAATGATTTTTATGAATCAAAATAAGAGAAATTATTGTGCGCAGCTAGAGAAAGAGAGAAGGAGAGAGATAGATGCACTTGAAAACATTTAAGATTTGGATATATTCAATATAAGAACTTGTCCTTGTACTGTGGGTTCATATAATTATTCTGTTAATTATGTTTAGTGCTTTGGCTTGGCACTTGTTACGCCGACTGCCCCCATCCCCTCTCCACCTCTCTTTTGGGGCATGACATTACTTATCGTTGTTATCTTATCTGCATTTGCCTAGTTTCACCTTCGAATTTTATCTGTTTTGTGAAGCGCATTGCTCATTAGCTGGCTATGACAGCCACGCCCACGCAACCCTATATACATATATGTCTGCTTATCATAATTCAAATCGTCTAATTAAAATACAAAAACAAAGTACAAAGGCGTGAAAGCTGCGAACAACAGTGGGGTGTGTTTAGGGCGGAATATACCATGAGCTTAAATGGAATATTTTGGTTGAAAAGTTCAAAGAGTTTGAAGTTTGGGGGGGCTCAAATACCTCCATAAGAACTTCCAAAATTAACCGATATACATTTATCGATTATTAGCACATTCAATTTTATGACTTAACCCCAAACATTAGCTGGGAATACCTAATGCAAAACTATTTTATGATGTCTGATGATAATCGACTATTAGTTTCAGGCTTTGATTTATGGCATATAGTAATAGCGGCTATCCATTTGGGCTACAGACAGTTCAGATATGAGATTATATTGTTTGTTCATTGTTGCATTATATATTTTACATATACAGATATTGCACCTATGTGTGTGTGTGTGTTTGTGTTTGAGAGCATTTTGGCGATAAGAAAGTTCAGATTGGCGCGTGTTCTAAAAACTAATTTTTTGCCTTTTTGTATGTTTAAATTTTTGTCATTTTAATTAGTCAAAAACATTCTCTAGCCTGGCAGCCTGGGGTCATGTCTTTCTTTTTAATTATTTAATTCAATTGAAGACAACATTTTCTGCTGTTTCTCTTTCTTATTGTGCCTTTTCGGCTGGCATTTGGCTTCGAGCTTAACGATTTCGTCATAAACCAACTGTTTGTATATGGCTTGTTACGTTTTTTTGATGTGTTTATTATTTTATATTACATGCCACACACACGCTGCCTGTTGTGTGGCTGTTGCAATTATGATATGTTTTATTATTGTAATTAGCTTTCACTTTTTTTATACAAATGTGTAGAAAAGCGTATAAAGGTTGTGTGCAAATGTATGTAACCGACAGAAGGAAGCATCTGCGATCCCATAAGGGATATATATATTCTTGTTCGGCATCAACAGCCAAGTCGATGTAACCATGTCTGTCTGTCTATCTATCCGAACCCGTTGATATCAGTGACTATAAGACCCAGAGACTCTCCTCTATCCTGAGCAGAACAAGTTTGTTATAAAATTATCGATAACTTAACCGGTTTTCGATACATACATGTGATCGATAACAAAAAAACCCTTAAATTTCGAGATTCTAATAATGAGGGAGGGAAACACGGGAGATATCGCTGTATTAAGTTTGGTCAACGGGCTAAGGGTATATCCAAGTCGAGGCTTCTTACATGTTTCACCTTCTTGCTGTTGTTGTTGTTGTTGATGTGATTATAATTGGGTAAGAAAAAGTTTAGTTGTGAACAGTTTAGTTTTAACTTTTTTTCTTTCCCAGAAGCTTTTATCTGTAACTAATTTATTTACGTAGTAGTCTTCATCATAAAATAACAAAATACCTTGAATTGTCGCCCTGCAATTTATTCAGCTGAAAAACCCGCTTAGTCCCAGTCCCAGTCCCCAGGTATGTAATCATTATAACTGCGATTGATGGCTTAGCAGTTACACCCACAATGCCATTCGAGGGGGGGTGGGAAGGGGGAGTAAGCTTAAAATAGAAATACATTCTGCATGTGGCATTTTCTATTTATATTGTGACGCACAGTTTGTAACTGTAGCTTTTAACTGGGCCTATTGCTACTGCGTGCGTGTTTCGCTGCGCTCTGTTGTTGTTGTTGTTGTTGGGCAATGGTATGGCGCCTTATTTAATTGATATTAGTCAGCATTGTTGTTGTTGGTGTGCTGACAATTTGTGGTTGCAACAGCAACAGCAGCATATGCAAACTGTTTGTGAATTGAGCTATTAATATCAATAAATTGAATCGGTTTGTCATTGAGGTGTCAGTTCCAGGGCACAAATGAACAAGAAATAAACTGAGAAAAAGGTATCTCGGACCGGAACACTGACAAGGCGACGACGACGACGACGACGGACTCAAGCGAGTGTGTGTCCTTGCTGATAAGGCACAGGAAGCTGTTCCTCTTCTACTTTCCTTCTCTTTTTCTTTTGCAAAACCGAGAATCAATAGTTTGGCAAAACTTTTTCGCCCGAAAAACTACTGAAAACAATAGTTTGGGCGTTTGTTTTCTCACTTTTTCATTGAATTTTCACTTCATGCAACTTGCTGATTGCAGCTGTCAAGGGAAGGGATGGGAAGGAGCATTGAATTCCGCCTACAATGTGTACCAGGAATTGGGATTAGTTGCAGCAAGGCATTTTCAAAGGAAATTGAATAACTTTTTGTTAAGGTTTATTCCAGGTAATATATATTCTATATCAAAACTTAATTGTGCAGAACGTCGTTTAAAGTTGAAGCTATTAAATGTTAATTCAATTTAAAATGTTTTGAGCTTTTCGCGTTAACTTTTGCTAGATTTTAATTGCTTTGAATCTGAGTTTAGTTTTCTATGAAATCATTTTTTCCCCCTGCTCGTGCTTAGCCCAATCATTAACTAAATGCTTTTCTCAGCTCAGATTTGACCTAATTTCACATCAGAACAAGGCACACAAATTAAATGTGTGTGGTTGTGTGTGTGTGTGTTTGTGGTTTGTCCTGTTTGTGATTGTCCTGTTTTCATGAAAAACAAAACAAAAAAAAAAATATAAAAAATGCAGCCCCCGCAATATGTCGAGTGTGGGGCAAGGCAAGGCATGAAAGGAATGTAAGCAACAGCGAACGGTGCAACCTACCCCTGCCAACCCTCCCCCCACAAGTGTCACTCCCACTAATTCTTGGCATTTTTCTTTGGTTCCCCCTTTTTGCGTTCTTTCACTGTGTTGCTGTCTTTCTCTTGCAGTCAGTTCGTCAAATGCACTGAGAACTTTTTCACAATGTGTTATTGTTCTTGTTCTCGCGTTGTTGTTGCTGCAACACAGCTGCCTTGAGGCAGCAGCCACACTCGGCACATTGTATAAACTTTCGATTCTTTAGAAGAGTGGGTGGTGCTGGGTGGTGTTGGGCATGAAATCTTATAAAACTTATTGTTCCATTTCCTTTTCACTTTATGCAAATTGAAGAGCGCATTATACATGTGTATGCATGCCACCAGCAACATACACTTATGCATTGCACCACCTCCCTTCTCCTCCTCCACCCTATGCAACAACAACTCCCCCACGCACATTGATGGCTGACTGATTTTGATTGATTTAATGACTACCCGCTGTGTTGCGCCCCCCCTGATATTGATGCTAAGTGCTGAGTGCTTTGTGTTTGCAACAACAACAAGCGCCCCCTCTCTCTAATGATCAAACAATTCCAAAAAGGTCAAGGTCAACTCTCTGTCTCTGCTGCCAAACACAAACATACTTACATAAACGCCATTTTCCAATTGAAATGCGAAACCATTGGGAAAGGGAGTTTGAGGCGACGACGTTAAACTAATTAAACTTTACCGCGAGAGAGAGAGAGAGATAGAAGAGCTCGCGGTCCACTTAATTGGTCAACGGCAGATAGCGTAAGTAACTTAACGAGTACAGTGGTTATTCGCTAATTGCAACGCGTCGATATTCATTTAAAGTTTCGAAAGTTAAGAAAACCTTAAGGAACTTCTTCGTCTTCCATGCCAAAATGTCTAATTAAGTTCCTTTCAATTATAATATCCTAAATTGTTTACTGCTCTAAATGCCAACGCAACCACAGCCCCGCCCCCCTCGCCCTTCCTCTTTGTTGCCCCTTGACGCATTTTCACGTACCTCAAACGCGCATTTTGCTTTTGTACAATTTTAAACGCTGACGGATGCAGCACGGATCCAGCAGCAACGTCATCTTGCCACCGCCCCCTCCCGCCCCTCGCCTCGCCTCCGCCTACCCACCAAAGTTACTTTTTCATATATAAACGCCCCTGAACTCAGCTTGTCAGGATTTAAACATGTGGCATGTGCCTCACACTCTCCTCTCTCTCGTCTTTCTGTGTATGTTGTTGTGCGGTTGCGGTGACTCTGCTACATGCCACATGCGCTAAGGAAACGTGCACAAAATATAACTGCGTAGTTTACAGCTGCGCTGCGCTCGCAACCCCTCTGTCCTATCCCCTGAACCTAACAAAAAGCCAATGCCAATTTGCTTGAGACATGTTTTCAAGTGCGACACACAAAACTAAGGAGGAGTCTAGCATAAAAACAAAACTAGTGCGCAATTTGCAGCAGCGAGTATGCGAGGGGGGGGGGGGGGGGGTTTGCACCTAGAAACTTACTTACGCAAGGAACATGTTTGAAGAGTTGGCCAAAAAAAAACCCTCTAAGAACCCAAACTTATTTGGCCATGGGAAGAGAGAGAGAGAGAGAGAGACTTGCAACAAGGAATAATTCTTCTTTCTCTAGAAATTCCATTATATGCTTAACATTTCGAACAAAATGTTCCCCCCTTTTTGGTCAAAGCTCTTCGTAAAGCTCTTAAAAAAAAAGGAATTGTAAAACAATCAGAAAATCGTTCAACAAATTTTTGATAAGCAATTGAAAAATCGACAATAATAACAACAACAACAACAATGGCGAATATATCGTTATAAATGAACATGGAATGCGCAACACAAAGCTGCAATCAAATCAAAATCAAGCAATGAAAAATATTCATTAAATATTTGCACAGTTCCAATCCCCCCCTCTACCGCCCTCCCCCCTCTCTTTTCCCTATTTGAACAGCCGTGTCAAGGGAAATTAGTGAAAAAGGCAAAAAAGAAAATGAAATACGACAAGAAACGCAACTAAAGAAGACACTTGAAACTAGGTGTGGACAGTAGCTAAGGGGTTGCCAAAGGGAGGGTGAAGAGGCATTGTGTGTACAGGTGGGTAAATAATAGCTAAAGTTGACAGTTGGCAAAAGTTTTTGTTTTGTTTTTTTAGGCAGTTTGCAATATTTATATATCGATTATGCACGAAAAAAAATCAATAGGCACGCGCCAAAGCACACACAAGCAAGAGCGAAACAAGAGAGAGCGAGAGAGTGCTACCTATGTGGGTGAGGGGGTAGGGTGGTGGGATGGGATGGTGGTGCGGCTTAGTCATTAGCGACGCCGCCAACGACAAATGACGATATGACACTGAAAACGTTTTGACGGGTTTTTTTTTCCAAGTGCGAAAGGAAAATCTTGAAAATGCCTTGTGCCACACACTCGACAAGCCGCAATAACAACAACAGCAAACCTGTCTCATTATTTTGTGTTGTTGTTGTTTTTGGGTTAATAAAGTCATAAGGTCAGGCGCGCTCTTTCATATTGAGGGAGAATGAATGAAAGAAAGAGAAAAACAAATGTACAAATATACAATAACAAATAACAACAACGACTACGACGACGACGACCTATTGTTGACCGCATTTCTCTCCCAAATGGGGCCAGGTAGGTTGACGGGCAGAAACAAGTCAAAACCCAACCAAGTTAGTCATAGATATAACCAGAGAGCGTATATATATAATGGCAACGATGAGTCCATATATATATAATGTGCTTGAACTATGTAAACAAGTTATAAGGCAACTTGAGCGTTAACTACGTTTTGACAATGCAAAAAAAAAAAAAAAAAACTAAAACGTTATGAAATAATTATCTCATTACACTTAAGATAGATAGATAGATACTTAATTGTACAAAGATTTGCGATAATTACAAACAGATTTGTCAATGTAATGAACTAAGTTCTTAATGATGACTATATCTCAATCTTTTTCAAGACCAGTTTTAAGACCTTTGTACTTTTGTTGCCAATCTTCGTTCTTATTCGCCTAAAAGTAAGCGTATTTGGCAGTCGTCTCTACATTTTTTTGGGTCTTATTTTGCCCTAAAGCCACATTAATGTACGTTTTTTTTTTGTGTTGGGAAATAACATAATAATTGTTGGCCTTTCAACGCCATATAATACTAGGCGTATGCTTAATTGTGTTCCCAGCTGTCGCTGTTGCCGGTTAGCCTCACTTTTACCTTACCGTTAACTTTGTTGGTTTCCTTTTCATTTCGCATTATTAAATCTGTGTGTGTGTGTGTGCCTTGTGTGTGTGTGTTACCATTTACCAAGCCATCTTTTAACCTTTTGGTATTGAAAAATGAAATTGAATTTATGTATAAAATGCATTTACTTTCTTTAAAAACTCACACACAACGCATGCACTGTGACATATATAAATCTATACCTGAATAAGCCAGCTCGCTTGAATAGGAATCCTTACAATAAGCACACACACACACACACACACATGCATACCTTTCTCGTCGTGTTCCGGTCAACACCACTTGGTAACTTGGTCGATTGGATGGCATGGAACAATGCGTTTCTAAGCGGCGGCGGCGGCAGCGTCCCACGTGCAACAGCAACTCTCTCGTTCAATCTCTCGACATTTCCATTTTGCTGTCAGCAGGCAAGAGTCGATCGTATTTTAAGTTTATGTCACTCATACGACCAGTGGGACAGCAGCAGCAGCAAGCGCAATTGTAGCTATAGCTATTCATCAATTGTGCGCGCGTGTGCATGTGAGTGGTGTGCATGTGTATGTGTGTGTGTGTGTGTGTGTGTTTGACATGTTTAACATGTTTCCACTAGTAGCTGGCTTTTGTTGTTGTCTGCGCTTTGCTTTGCTTTTTGTATTCTCTCCTCAAATTGCAAATTGTGCTTGCCATAAAGCATATATAGATATAGATAAATCTAGTATATATATATCCATGCCCTCGTGGCTAAACTAGACGCAACTTAAGAGCGTGCCACACACATGCTCGAATGCACAAAAGTACAAAAGTTCATGCTTTAATAGAGAGAGAGAGAAGACACGTGTGATCTTAAGCCCCCGATGATGATGAGAATTACATTTGGTTTATATAGATATAATATATATAAATATATATATATTTTATATAGTTTATAATGTCAGTCAGACAGTCAAACGTGACCATTATTGAATATCAAACGTTAACGGGGCTAATCAATATATATATAACAAAATACATATAGGCAAATAGCTCTAACTGCATGCACAAAGTGTATTGAACCCCCTCCCTGAACATCATCATCATCAGCTCGTTTTTAGTGCTGCTGATTGTTTAATTTCCGTTAGCACGTTACGAAACACACACATTTTAGCCCAGACTCTATGGACTCTCTCTCGTTCTAAGTGACAAAATTCAATTGACAAAACTGCAAATTTGTAAAACGAACCCAAAAAGTTTGGTCTCCAATTTTTGGTATGTTCGTCGTCGTGTGTGTGCATTTCCGAGTTTGCGGTTATCGACCGTTTGCCAAAACGTGCAACAGCATCACATTTACATTTCGGCCAACTGCTGCCGCTTTTCCCTAGTGTCCGTTTATGGGGTCATTTGTCAGAAAGAAAAAAAATTCACTTCTTTTTTTTTTTTTTTTTTTTTTGTTCTATTAGCAACCTGAAAATCACAGTTGCTCAATGTCGCCGCGCTTTTGTTATCTAGCCAGAGATATGAGAAAAAAAAGTACAGAGCAGAAGAGAGAGAGAGAGGGAGAGGGAGAAACGCAAACATGTCGATTAGATAAGCGAAAAGAGAAACAAAAATAATATTATTTTTTCTGCTAGCGTTTTTTTTTTTCGGCTCAATGACATCAAACATTGAGGCATTAGCTATATATACATATATTTCGTCAATTTATGACTATGATTTAATGTTATGCTTCCTTTTTCTTGTTGTTCTCTGTTTTTAGTGCATGTGATGCCAAATATCCAAACGATTCAGCCAAAAGAAAAATCACGCTAAAGAGAGAAGAGAGAGCGAGAGAGCGTCAGCAACAAATACAACAAAGAATTAAAGTTCTGTGAGCAGCGGTTTTTATCGACAGCATACAAAAAAAAAAATTCTCCTGCTACCCCAAACAACATATTGATGTGCCATTCAGAGCAGCAAGAAGCAACATAGAAGCTATAAGCGAGTATTACTACAACAGAAACAACAGCAACAAGAAGGCGCATATATAAGAAATGCAACAATCCCTCCATTAAACAACAAGAACAACAACATCCAACCACAAAACAACACCCAATACACATACAGGTGAGTGCGAAAATCGATAGAAGACTGTGTGTGTGTGTGTGTGCTTGCTTGCTTGAAAAATTAAAAATGCTTTGTGTCTAGAATTTCAAAGAATGTTTTGGAAAAAACAAATAAGCAGGCTCGAGTCGAGACATACCGACTAAGACATACCTTTAACCCGATACGAATTCTTTCAGTGCCCAACATGACCAAACTTCAAACTGCGATATTTCCGGTGTTTCTAAACCGATTTTAATCAAATTCGTTCAAATGTTCATTATTTCATCCATAGTTTCAAACCTTGTTTTCACAATTTTGAAATTAAAGCTTTTTTGTTATCGATAACATGTGTATATCGAAAACTAGATGTGTTATCGATAACAAACTTGTTCTTTTCATGCTATAGGAAAGCTAAAGTTTCAAGTTTGAAGTCTCTTATGGTTTTTGAGCGGATATATCGCCTCGGCTGTTGATGCTGATCAAGAATATATATACTTTATGGGGTCGAAGACGCTTTCTTCTGTCTGTTACATACATTTGCACAAAACCATTACACCCTTTTCTACGCATTTCATGGGTTAAGGGTATAAAAAGCATTTTAAAGCTTCAAGCGATAACAATTATGAATAATATTTGATCGATAACACTTTAATGCAACACTATCTAAATCATTCTTCTCTCCTTCTTCTCCCACCCAACATTTACAGTATAACGAATTTAAATCAATAACAACAACAACAAGCAAAACAGTTGTCGGAAGTCGTTGCAAGCAACAACAACAACAACAAGAAGCTTTTTCTCGATTTTCAACCCGGCAACGTGTGTTAAATGCCAAAATAAGTCGTTATCGCATCAACACCGCCATCAACATAACACACCAGCCACAGCCACCACAACAACAGCAGCAAAGAGGAGGCAGCAGCAGTTGTAGCAGCAGCGGCAGCAGCAACAACATCAGTGCGGCTCGAGCAAACAATTGCAAGACGCCAAATTCGACGGCAAAAGTCGCCAACATAACACATAAAATTTTTGGCTGGCTACGCAAAACGCGCAAAGACAAGAAACCGGTTGCAATACTCAGCAGCGATTTCGGAGACGAAGACGGCGACGAGGGTGTGGGTGGTGTGGGCGTGTGCGTGGTGGGGGGCACATCTGGTGCTGCAGCAGCAACAGCAGCAGCAGCGGCAGCACAAGCACAAGCAGCACAATCACAATCAAACGCCGCCAGTGGGGCGTTGTTGTTGGTGGACGATCAAATTTCTACATTGGCAAACGTTGGAATTAAAGCCGGCAAGCTGAATACCACACAGTCAGCCACGGACAGCGCCGCCATCGATTCAAACGAACCCAAATCTGAAAAGATGTCATCGGGTGGCACGTTTGTGGATCGAATCGACCCGTTCGCCAAACGTTCACTCAAAAAGAAGAGTAAAAAAAGTCAAGGTTCCTCGCGCTACAGAAACTCTCAGGATGTTGAGCTGCAGCAGTTGCCGCCACTAAAAGGTGAGCAACATTATCAAATCTCTTTCATTTATTTAATTCCTAACTAATGGTTATCCTTTGTACCTTTTAGCCGATTGCTCGAGCTTGGAACAGGAGGAGCTGTTTATACGGAAATTACGTCAGTGCTGCGTATCATTTGACTTTATGGATCCAGTTACGGACTTAAAGGGCAAGGAAATCAAACGGGCGGCTCTCAATGATCTATCCACCTATATAACACACGGTCGCGGCGTACTAACGGAACCAGTCTATCCCGAAATAATACGCATGGTAAAAAAATATTAGTATATATTTTTTAACAAGTCGATTAACTGAGATTCCCTTCTTTTTTAGATATCATGCAATTTATTTCGCACATTGCCGCCCAGTGAAAATCCGGATTTTGATCCTGAAGAGGATGATCCAACACTGGAGGCATCCTGGCCCCATTTGCAGCTGGTCTATGAGGTGTTCTTGCGCTTTCTAGAATCCCAAGATTTTCAGGCAACCATTGGCAAACGTGTGATCGATCAAAAGTTTGTGCTACAGGTAAAATTTTGTAACTCCAAATTATTTTACGTTTACTAATCAGTTTTTTTTTGTGTTTGCAGCTCTTGGAACTGTTTGATTCGGAGGATCCGCGCGAGCGTGACTTTTTGAAGACGGTCTTGCATCGCATCTATGGAAAATTCTTAGGCTTACGCGCTTTTATACGAAAACAGATCAACAACATATTCTTGAAGTTCATCTATGAGACGGAGCATTTCAATGGCGTTGGCGAGCTGCTCGAGATACTTGGCAGGTTAGGACTATATATACCCTTTGTTTAACTTGTGTCTTTAATCATTCTCTATTTGCATTTCGTTTCCAGCATCATTAACGGTTTTGCATTGCCATTGAAAGCGGAACATAAACAATTTTTGGTTAAGGTTCTGTTGCCGCTGCACAAAGTCAAATGTTTATCGCTCTATCATGCTCAGTTGGCGTATTGCATTGTACAATTCCTAGAGAAGGATCCATTCCTCACCGATCCGGTGGTGCGTGGTCTGCTCAAATTTTGGCCCAAGACCTGCTCCCAAAAGGAGGTCATGTTCTTGGGTGAAATTGAGGAGATCTTGGATGTTATCGATCCGCCGCAGTTTGTCAAAATCCAGGAGCCGCTGTTCCGTCAAATTGCCAAATGTGTATCAAGTCCACATTTTCAGGTAATAGAAACTAAATGTTTATTATCTAATTCAAAAGATTCTAATAGTGATTTGTTGCAGGTTGCTGAACGTGCTCTATATCTGTGGAATAATGAATATGCCATGTCGCTGATTGAGGAGAACAATGCTGTTATAATGCCCATCATGTTCCCGGCGCTCTATCGCATCAGCAAGGAGCACTGGAATCAGACCATCGTTGCACTTGTCTACAATGTATTGAAAACGTTCATGGAAATGAATTCGAAGCTCTTCGATGAGCTCACATCCAGCTACAAGGCGGAACGGCAAAAGTATGACGGAATTTCGAATATTTGTTAGAAATATGTTAACATTTTTGTTTTGTTTTTTTGCCAGGGAAAAGAAGCGTGAACGCGATCGTGAGGAGCTGTGGAAGAAGCTGCACGAACTCGAATCCAATCGTTCCAGCGGGCGCGCCGCAGGCGGCAGCGCTGCAACAGCGAACAGCAGCACTGCAGCTGCAGGTGCTGGTGCTGCGGCGTCGACATCATCATCAGCAGCAGCAGCGTCACTGCAACCGTCAAACCTAGGCGGCAACACCGCCATCGCTGGCACCATCAACTCTCATCAGCAACAGTCGAATAACAGCAGCAGCGGCAGCCTATCCAGTGGCGTCGGCCTTGGCCACGGCGGCGTTGGCGTCGGTGGTGACAATAATCCTGCGACAGCAAATGCAAAAATCAAATCTGATAAGGCAGACAACTAAATATCGATGCAACACGGCGCAACGTGCGCTTGAAAACCAACAAATAAACAACAAACAATAAACAACAACAGCAAAAAGCAACCGAAAAAGTTAAAACACAACACAACAAGATGATATAAGAACAACACGAACAACAACACATAAAATGTCAGCCGGCTCACGCACACCTTCCCCAAAAAAACACACACACACACACACATACATCTATACACACATATATATCTATATATAAACAATTAAATCAAAGAAATGAATAAGAATGAAATATTGTTTTGAGCTGGCGATAAAAATAGTTATAAAAAGCAACAAATAATGCTACACTTAATAAATATGAAAAAAAAAAAACTAAATTGTATACTCGTTTAACAAGACACCAAAATCCGAAGAAGAAGAAGAAGAAGAGGAGAAGGAGGCAAGAAGGATGTGGGATCGTTGTGAGTTTGCGAAGAGCGTGGCTAAACTAAAGATATAAAATGCTTGAGGATCGCATCTATATAATATAATAAAACAACAAAAACAACAACTACACACACACACACATATTATTATAAATACATATAAATATATACATATATTACAAGAGAAAGAAAAGAATATTATTAATTAGGTTTAAGCTAAAGAAGCAAAGAAAAAAAAAGTAAAATTGAAATAAAGTGTTAGTAGAAGTAAAAAAAAAAAATGCAGCCGATTGTTCAATGTTTGTTAAGAACACGCATTGAAAAAATATTCTATAAACTATATAAAAAAAAAAAACTAGAACTAGAAGTGTTTGCTAGCCAATCCTAGCCTAGAGAAAAGCTGCCCCAAACAAAACACACACACGTTTTTCTATTGATTGTCCCCCCAAAATGCACAAGCATTATAAAAATATGTGTATCACGTTTCGGATATCCAACCGAATATATATATAGTATATATAATATCTTAAAGCAGTCTCTGGTATGTGTCCAACTTTCAAGCTCCTACTTATATATATATATATAGTTAAAACCCACTGATATCCTTTGATTGTATGTATGTGCATGTGTCTACTGCACATGTGTGTGTGTATGTATGTTTATATAGGGTTACATATATATATATGTATGCGTAGACTTTGTTACTTATCTTTAAGTGTTGCACATGCCGTCAAAAAAAACTTTCTCAACTATTTCGATAACCGGCCCGATAAGCATCTATACAAAAACTATATCCTTATATATGTATAAATGAAAAATATTCAAAAGAATACGGCTTACATATGCATACATACACATATATATAAACGACATAAATGCTGATCTAAATACAAAGTAAAATTATCTATATAATGTAATATATGTATGTGTGTGTGTGTACATAAAGTCACTTTAAGTTAAAGTTCTTAAAAAATAAAGAGAAAAAAAGAGAAAATAAATATTTGAAAATATGAAAAAACACAAAATATGCATTGTATAAAAAGTTGTAAGCTAAAGAACCGAAGTAAATATATACAAACACACACACACATATATATATAAATATAAAAGTAATGTCGTTAGTCTTTAGAAATAAAAAACAAAAACAAATATTGGAACGTTACGTTAAGGTAGGCAAAACAACTCTCTCTCAATCATTCACACATTTTTTCACCCATTATTTTTCAGCGATAATACAATGAATACATCTTTATATATATATATACTTTTAAGAAGCAGGCAGTTTTCTTTATTTGTTTTCAGAACTCTTTAAGAAAAATGCGCACAACTTCTCGATTTGAAACCTATTGTAAATATTGTACGAATGTCAAGTTATTAATGCCGCTTCGCTATAAAAAAAAAAAAACAACAACACACACTTAGGGTGCACTCATACTAAAAAAAACACAGAAAAAAATATCATAATCAACGGAATATTATTATACTTAAAAGAAGAAAAAAAAACCTAAAAATAATAATAATAAATATGTATGTTTGTTCATTCAACTCACACACACACACACATGCGCATTATTGAAAAGTTAATAAAAAATAAATACATAACCTCAAACATACATATAAATAAAAATAAAAAATTGTGTCTGTGAAACGTAAGTTATTATTATATGCATACATATGAAATGATTAAAAAACAAAACAAAAAAACATGAGTTAAAAAATAAAAAATATGTTTGTAAACGTAAAAACAAAAAATATATAAAAAAAAATCGTGTTATCGAAAATGTCATCTAAATAATAAAAAATAAATGAGAAAAAATAAAAACAGAAATCTATGGCCTAAATACTAAGCAAAAAGTGTGAATGTGAAATGTTTTGCATCTTTATATTAGAGTGTAATTAAATAATGAACAACAACAACACATTGATACATTTTGGGCACGTTTTCTATAGATCCTTTGGACTGCCTTTAAAATAAAAGATTCTGGATTCGTTTAGGAATCGCAAAGCAATGTGTATGGCAGATGCCAGGCATTATGGGAAAGCAAAACAAAAATTATTCACTTTGTAGTAAATGCGCCTTCCTAACAACTAGAACCACAACCCCCCTGCCCTGCCCCTAGAGAGAAAAACGAAAAACAAAAAAAAACAAGCTAAACCTTCTCTAGTTAAATGTTGAAATTCACATAGGAATGCCAATCAATAATATATAGAAAATGTAAAAAACACAAGAAAATAAGCAAAAAAAAAAATGTTGAAAAAATGCCTGAAAAAAATGAGAATATAAAAAAAACATACACATGAAAAGCATACATTATATATGTATAAGAGTTGTATAAGAGATGAGTTTTGAGTTTTGTGATTTTTTTTTCGTTTAACTTTATTTGTTGCACACATATTTTATTGAGTTTTCTTAACAATTTAAATTGTAACTTTAACTATAGTTTTATGTATTTATATGTATAAAAAAACAAAAATCAAAGCATGTTGAAAAATAGCTGCTTAAAGAAAGAAAGCCAGCTAAAAAGTATAAGCAAAACTCGTTAAGTACTTTTAGAGACAAAACTGTACTAAAAAAAAACAAAAATGAAAGAAAAACCATAAAAGAAAGTCGCATTATTATAATAATAACACAAAAGAAGAAAGCAACATTAAAAAAAATATTAAGGCGCTTTAACAATATTAAACATATTGCATAATTATTAAAAAAAAAAAAAAATGTGAAATATTTTCTTATGTTTTAGAATTGTAAAAAACAAAAACACATGAAATAATCCTTGATCGAGTCTTGGTTCGTTGTGTGCTAGGTTTTCAAAATATTATTGTTTTTTTCCTTTGGCACACCGAGCGCTATGTTTTAGACATACTACAACTAAACAACAAAAAAAAAAAAAAAAAAAAAATCTTATGCTGAGTATAAAAAACATAAATACCATTACAATTACACTAAAAACAAACAAAAAGATAAAAAAAAAACAAACAAAAACAACAAATAAAAAGAAAATGAATATATATATAAATATATATATACTTGCGAGTATACAAAAATAAAATAGGTGGAGTGTTTTTGAGGGTTAATTCGATAAATTGGAATATTTTGTAACGTATCTTGGCAGTTGCGTTTGCTGTAGCAGTCAGCTTGCGAGAGCACAGCAAGCTGTTGACAAATGCAAGCAGTTTTGCTATTTTCCAATCTATATTTTTTTCAATTTGCAATTTTCGAGTCCAAAAGTGACTCGATTTTTTTTTGTTTACCCTCAAAAGTCTTGTAATTTTATTTAGAAAAATACTGCATTCTCAACTTTTTTTTTTTTTTTTCACTTTTTTGGCGGAGTTTTTTACCATCGCCATCTGCCGGCGATTGGCGGCGAATTCTGCTTGCCAGCAAGCAGTTTTTCCAAAAAACTACTTGCACTTCAATTTCCAATTGAATTTACTATTGCCATCTGCCGGCCATTGGCGGCGAATTCTGCTTGCCAGCAAGCAGTTTTTCCAAAAAACTACTTGCACTTCAATTTACTATTGCCATCTGCCGGCGATTGGCGGCGAATTCTGCTTGCCAGCAAGCAGTTTTTCCAAAAAAAAACTACTTGCACTTCAATTTACTATTGCCATCTGCCGGCCATTGGCGGCGAATTCTGCTTGCCAGCAAGCAGTTTTTCCAAAAAAAGCTACAAAAAATTGATGGAGTTGCACTTCGAATTTAGTGTAGACAGCAACCAACAGTTTATTTACACATGATGTTTTCTATGAAAAGAAAGAAGGTGAAATAAAAAATAACGTTCATATTTTATGCAAAAACGTTTGCGGGTATAAAAGTGAACGCAAAACAAACAAATATTAAAGCTAATTTGCATGCTTAATTAATTGTTTAATAACCTTTACACAAAAAATTTAAATAATTATTACAAAAGCTGACAAACTGCTTTCATCATGGAAGGGTATAAATGCAATTAGTGTTTTAGTTTAGTAGTCTTTGCTTGTGCTGCGTAGCAAGCAGCTTTCGATAGTTTCGAAGCTTTTGAAAGCTTTTGCAAGGTGCCGTCGCATCGACTGCGCTTCAATTCTAATGCAGTTATAACGTTGGCGCCGCCAAATGCAGTCGACAAAACGCGGAAAATCAATAGCGCACGATTAAATACTTTGCATTTATGAAAAGAAAAAGCGGAGAAAGGCCATGAAGTGGGAGAACTATTGCGATTTTGTTGCCGGCTGTGTGGGTGGTGAGTTTCTGTTTCTGTGTTGAAATAAAGTTTTTCAAAAAACGCAAATGACGCAATCAAGCGCTAAGCCACTTGTTGACAGACATGTGTGAAAGAGTGAGAAAAGCGACGTCACGGTCAAGTTCATGTGCCGAGGCGCCCCTGATCTGAACGCATAAGAGACGACATAAGAGACATATATACATTTCTTGGCAACATGTGCGCCACGTTGTGGCCGACTGTTTCGAAATTAATTTATACTTATACATTCCATTTTAATTGTGATTGTTTTTATGATGATGCTGCGGAATACCAGGTGCCAGTGGTGTGCTTGTGGCACATCCTCTAGACACGATCAAGACGTGGCAACAGGCATCCAATACATCGGTTATGACAGCCGTGCAACAAATCTACAAACGGAATAATGGGGTAAGTGGTTGGTGGGATAGGGAGGGGGGTTCAAGCCGTCGCTTTAAAGATTAACGGCTTTTACAGAGGCATGCTCTTCCCCATGATGTCAACGGGTGTCATCAACTCCATACTCTTTGGCATCTATGGCAATCATTTGCGGCAATTGCGAAAAGTCTGCCACAGCGATTATCAGCGTGAACAATTGGAATATCATAATATGTTTATGGCCGGATCTGTGGCAGGATTTGTTCAATCTTTCATCGCGTGTCCCATGGAGTTGATTAAAGTGCGACTCCAAACGCATTGTTGTAAGCGGGAATCGAAGTTGGAAAATTATTTAAAAGATAAATATTTGTTTTTCTACAGATTATAATGATTATATCTATGGCAAGCGACGCACGGCTTTTGGTTGGTGCAAACGCATCATTAAAAATGATGGCATATCGGGCTTATATCGAGGACTAACGCCCATGATGTGTCGGTAAGTAAATATGATATCTATAAGGATTCGAATAAAATATAATTTTCTTTTAGCGATGTTTTGCCCTATGGCATCTATATGCTCGTCTATCGTCAGGCTGCCAATTATCTGGATAACACGGAGTTCGTCAAGAAGCGTCGCCTTGAGGGGAATCCCACGAGTATCAATCTGTTTGTGACCACATTTGCGGGCGCTTGGGCCGGGGTTTTATCTTGGGTGTGTGTTATACCCTTCGATGTGGTCAAAACGATTATGCAGGCGGATGAGAATCATAAGTTTCGGGGCGTGATGCACTGCGTCATGGTCAATTATGTGGCATATGGTTGGCGTAGCATATTTCGTGGCAGTTGGATGCTTTTGGCCCGTGCGATACCGTTCAATGCAGCCGCCTTTTTGGGCTATGAGTATTCGTTGGAGTTGTGTCACAAGTACCAATAAACAAATACGTTTCATTTCGTTACTTTAAACTATTTTCAAAAATTATAACGGCTTTAGCTTTAAATTTGCCTTGCAATGTTCGGCAACATCAACATGACTATGTAATCTATTAAGAGCTTGTGTTAAAACAATGTGATTTTAAAAAGTAAATTGTATAAAAACAACAAGAAAACGTTATATTCTATTGAATTTTAAAATTTCAAATCATTTAAATTTTCTGTTAGTTGTCAAAGCGCGCTCTGTTAAATAGTCAAACGCAACCGTCTGGCAGCGCTAAAAGCTGATAAGTAACATTAAACGCACAGCCCAAAGTTATGCAACAGAATTTGATTTATAAATTATTTTAATAAAAGAAAATAAGGCAAATTTCTGCACACACTCAATACAGTTTTTAATAAAAACATAAAATGCATTTAAACTCTTAGTGACACCAAAATAATATATATATTGTTTAGAGTAGCCACGTATGAATTTCTGTATAACAGTTATGTTAACGCAAACTGCGATCCGCAATCAAAAGGCTTTTAGCAGCTATGCAACACTGCAACAGCAACAGCAACTCACATAACTGACTAATCGATAGGAAACATCATATCGATAAAACATGGCGTTAAGGTCGGATTACGAGGTGAGCTGAGCGCAATAATTAATACAAAAATTTGTAATAAAACTAAGTTATTTAAGTCTAAATTAAAGTGCAAACAATTGTTAACATGTGATATGAACAGTGTATGACAGAATATGTTAAAGAAACCCAGCCAAAATATGGCTTAAACTGTGTCAAACGTTTGAGGTGTGTTTTTCGACGTCGCAGCAGCAGCAGCAGCAGCGCTCACAACAGTAGCAACAACAACAGCGCTGAGCGGGCGTTTTTTTTTTTTTTTTTTGTTGTAGAAAAATCGAAACTCTTGTGTGCACGTACATTTGTGTGTGCGTTAGTGTTAGTGTGTGTGTCTCAGTTATTAGCTTTGTTGTTAGTGTAAAGCTGCTGCTGCAAGCCGACGCCCTTAGGCGACGCCAACAATATTAATTTGTTTATGGTTGCTGCTGCTACTGCTACTGCTGCTGCTGATGCGTCAGATTTCAAAAAAAGTAAATTGGGTGGGGACCGCGGGTGTTGGCTTAAGCGTTGCCATATGCCACATTAAATGCGAGCTTCAATAATGTGTTCTTAATATGCTTTGTGCCTAATCCTATTGGAGAGCTTAGCTGCTTTCTCAATGTTGTTGCTGTTGTTGCCTGCTAGTCGGCCTGCCTGCCTACCTGGCAAAAGAGCGCACTCGTGCGTACCGCAAACATGATCAATAAAATGAAGTTGGCCCAGTGGCTCTCTAGCCAGACCAGCTAGCTGGTTTTTTTTTTCGGCTTTCGTGCTTACTTCTAATGCGCGAGAACAAGTGAGTGACTGTGTGTACGCGCTCGCTCTCACTCTCTTTTCAGCACTCCCTTGCTCTGCCTCTCTTTGTTCTCGCTCTCACTCTCTCCCAGCTCAGGTGGGCATTCGGATTAGGCGTCGTCGTGTTTTTTTTTGATCGGCTTAGCTTGAAATCGCTTTACGATGTGCAGCAGCAGCAGCAGCGTATTCGCCGCATTCACCTGGTCGACACTTTCGATTACGTGTGTTACTTATTTGTTGTTGTTGCTGTTTTTTGGTTCATGCGCAAAGCTTAGCTGCTTTCCAGTCCTTTAGTTATGCGCGTGCTCCATCTCTCTCTCTCTCTACACTCTCAGTTTGCGTGCATAATTTCGCCTGGAAGCACAAAAAGTAGAAAAAAGCTTTCTTTTTATACGCTGGAAATTTTCCGCTTTATGGCTTACATAACCGGTACATTTCCAGTGTCTGTGCTCCGTTCGGTTCTGTTGGCATGCAATCGAAATACTGCCACGCCTCCCCGCACCACAACGCATTCCATCTGCCCTTCGACGTCACCACCACAATCTCCCCACACCGCTGCCACAGATTTCATGGATTCGCAATTTAGCATTGGAATCCGCACGCAAAAGAGACAACAACAACAACCAGTATCGAAACAACCCTCTGTGGTTGTCAGAGGCACGTTTGTGTGTGTTGTTTTTTTTTTTTTTGCTACTCTTCTTAATATTTTCCGGAATTGGTGTCATTGGGGCGCGTCGTTCGCCTCTCTGCTAATTATAAGCAAATGTATTTTGCCCGTACTTACGTATCCTATGTTTCTCTATCTTTGTTGGACACTTTTATAATTATCAAAAAAAAAGGTTGTGCTACGACTTAATTACAGCTCAGACCATAATTTGTTGCTCTTAAGAGCGTCCTCATCATAGGCCATGCTTCATTACACATGGTGTACATTAATTTAGATGGGCAACAGAAGGACAATTTTTATGATGATTTTATGATGTCTACTTAGAGATTTCAGCTTTTAGCTTGTTTGAATTTTTAATGCGTTTGCAATTAAAATTTTCAATTACTTCTCTTACTTAAAAGCGCGGCACTTTTCAAATTTTTCTACTGGAAAAGCTTGTAGTGCCAAAAGCATTGCATACTTTCAAGCGCGTCAAAAGTAAGCAAACATTCGGCTGAAACTTGCAAGCGTTTGCTATAATTTATGATTTTCACGCACATAAATCCGCATAAAGAAGACGTTGAAAGAAGAAGAGGGCACAGTATTATGTAGATAAGTGTTCAGGGCACGGCACGAAACGCTCTATACACTCCCTCCCTTAACTTCCTCCCATTGTTCACTACATAATCTCGTATGCTGAGTCATGCGCTTTCAATTTGAGTCAATTTAGACAAAAAAAAAAAGCACAGCACACAAAATTAAGACAAATACTACAACAAGCTGATAAATTTTTGTTGATGATGTTCCATGTGGCAGTTGTTTAACATGGAACTGGAACGTCAGCTTGGTCAAGGTGATAATGATATTCATAAGCGAACAGTAAAAGGATAAAGGATACAGAGAAAAAACGAGTAGAACAACAACAAACAAGATAGATTTGCATATGGTTCAAAGAATAAAACCAACCCTTAAGCACTAAGGATGTGGTTGTTGTGAGGACCTTGGATATGGGATAACTGAGTGCGTTTCACTTTAAAGAAATCTTTATTGATTTGAGATAAGGGTTTAAGATTCTAAATTAAAATCTTGAGTGCAAAAATCATCCATCAAAAAAATAAGAAATGTTTTTTAGGTAACCCGTAATCAACAGTAATCTCTTAAAAATTCTACTTGTACTCTTAAATGATTCTAATTATATGTTTTTAATAACAACTTACAACTAACTAAATATATAAATCAAAAGACAGACTGGGGGCTGGTCTAGACTCTGATATGATGACATTCATATTGTTTTTGTTGTTTTTCGTCTAGTAATAGACTTTGACGGGTTAACCTACTGTGAACAAGCGATAATAAGAGCGGAAAAAAATATATAATTGCAACTGGAAAATACCAGAAAAATAACAGTTTTCAGTCGGCTTGTTGACAATCAAAGCGTGCCCACAAATTAATAACGGCACTTTTAATTCAATTAAACGCCAATAAAAATCTAATCAACTGTCTATAAAACAACACACAAACAAAGCGAACACGTAACGATTTTATTGAGACGTTTCAATCTCTAAGATGCTATGATAATTATTATTGTTGTTTTTGTGTTTTGTTTTGTTGTTCACATGCCATTGCAAATTATCAGTTAGCTGTGTTTTTTTGCCTGTTTGTTGCCAATTTGGACGTCGCACAAGGACGAACTGCAAAGCAGTTTGTTTATGAGGCAACTGTGATATTTGCCACAAGCTGATTGCATAACCATGCAACAGACTCTAGATGACATGAAAACACATTGTATTTATCTCTCAGATGTGTTATCAGCTACACTTTCGACACTTGTAGATAAGTGTGTTTGTACGTTGATTTATTTTTGGACATAACTAAAGCCTGCGCCAGTTGCGTATTGGTTTCTAATCGATGAAATGAATGACGTGCACACAGAACTCGAGGGAAAACAACTGACGCCATAACGTAAACAGAGGTCAGCATGTGACCCTGCCAAGTCGGTCTAAGGGAACAAAATCATGGTTAAATCTGCAAGAATCTTCTCGTTTACCAGTTCAAACAGGTTGGCTGCTGGTTTTTGCCAGGCATTTAAATGAACTTAATTCGAGCACAAGACACGCATTGTTAGGCGGCAACAATTACAGGCGGAAAACATTACTCATACGCAATGGCAGCAAGATGAGATCTAACTAAGTTGCTAGAGCGGAAAACAAATGACATAAAAAAAAAAACAACAATCGATTAAACGTTTTCATGATAAACTGCAGATGTTGGCCAGGCCAAAAATCAAAGAAAAAAAAATCCCATTGAAAGCTACAAAAATTTTCCACATTTGTATGGAAAAAGCACAAAACAATATAGATTAAAATGATTCCACAAGCTGTTGAGTTTGGCCTTGCCAAAAAGTGTTTAATGTAAAAACTTTTCAATACTTCAACTTACTTAAGGCACACACACACACACACACATACGTACGTACGTACATTGATTATGCGAACAATTGTTGTTCGGTTAGAGAAAGACGAGCGAAGTCGACGGGAATGTAGCTCAATTGTGCATAAGACTTTTCGTCGCACTTGGCATCTTTGCAACTGCTACTTAAATTGTCATATTAAATGTTTATTTAATTTAATGCCATCCACACACACACACACACACACAAGTATACAACAATTGTCGACACTACAACAAAAGCAAAAGCCTGGCCGCAATTTGTTATAATTTAAATACAATTCAATGCGAGTTTTTTTTTTGCTGACGTTGACACATCGTCGCATTTCCCTGCCACAATTACCTATAGTCAGTATATATATATAATCGCTCAATTCATGTTCCTGAACAATCAAAACATTTCAAAAAATGGTATTCATTTCGAGCCTTAGTAATTATGTCAATCTTTTCACAAACTTATTAACTTATTCATGGCTTTAATAATAACATAAACAACTTGTCAGTTACTAACCGTATGATTAGGTTTGTTGTTATCACTAGTTAATCGTCATCTATAACAATCAGGGCTCATACTACTTGAGAGTAACTGGTTTGCGCACTTGCTTCAATCCAGTTGCGTCATAAATAGATAAGAGCAAAATTATCTATAAATCTTTTTTCAACACTTTTTCAACTTTAGTACACGTGATCAAACTTTGAGCAGGATATGCGCAAGGTTGTGGGGGGGAGGGGGAAAAGGGGTTTAATGTGTTTTTAATTTGTGTTTCCAATTAGTATTTGTGTCGGGTCTTTAAGTGGGTTAAGTTAACCCACGCATGGCCATCAGTCGAAGCATTTAATTGGAGGTAATTTACTTTGATTTATATAGACGAAAAATTGCCCAATTAATGTACGGAATATTTCCATATGAACCTATTGGGTGTTAATCGTATTGTTATAAGTATAGTGCATAATATTTAATTTATATTTTGTATATAATATATATATATATATTTTGTTTAGATTGTAGATTGTATTTGTCTATCTTTGTTGTTATCTGGTGCCCCATACACATAAATGCTCTGGAAAAAACTGGCTATCTGGGCTATTTGGCAGCGCTACCTATAAACTTAATGAAATGTGCTTTTAGATAAGCAACGACATCTTATCAGCCCAGCAATCATGGCAAACACACACTTATACAGTAAAGGGGCCCAAACAAAAAACAAAAATTAATTCTTAGCGATGATGATCTTAAAATGTGATTTCAAGGCACAGAGAGAAGAAAAACAAGAAGAGGTTCTAGTCGAAAAATTCCGACTGGGACATACCCTTAACCCCCTATGTAACCCTAACCCCATTACCGTCACCAATATGATCAAACTTTAAAATGCGATTTCTCAGGTGTTTCTTGACCGATTTTGATCAAATTTTTTTAAATGTTCATTATTTTATACATAGTTTGAAACCTTATTAACACAATTTTAAAATTCAAGCTTTTTTGTTATCGATTACATGTGTATAACGGAAACCAGGAGTGTTATCGATAATTTTTAGCAAACTTGTTCTTATCATGATATAGAAGAGCTTAAGTTTCTAGTTTGAAGTCTCTTCCCCTAAATAAAGTGATTCGAGTTCAATTTTTTCGACGAATTCCATAATCTTTAACAGATTAAAAGAAGCGACAAATTCTTCTTATCTTTTAAGGAGAGAAAATCACTTTTCTTTGAAAGATTATAGATATCTTCTCTCACTTAAGCCCAACACTTCTCATTCATCTTATTTTTTATGATCTAACAAACAACGATTAGAAACAGCGAGAAACTCTTTGGAATTCTTCAAAGCTTTTCTACCCCCAAAACGGTAAATTTCCCATCCAAATCACACAATGATCATCAAATAGAAGAAGAGAGAGCACACGCGCTGAGTGTTTAGGGGAATAAAATATGTGTAAGTGTATGTGTGTGTGTGTGAGATGCACTTATGTATGCGTTATATTACACACTCGACACTTTGCTTAGTTTATATTGTGTATACACACATATTTTAATTTTGATTAAAATTTATTGCGCCACTCAAAAGCAAGCCAGCAACCAGGAGGAGCATCATCAGTAGAACGGCAAAAAACCTGCCGCCGCCCACCAAGCCACATAGATAGATATATGTACATTCATCTATCCCAAGTCAAGTCAAAGTCTGTCCAACTGTCCAGCCTGGCTGCTGGATATTAAGCTTGTAGTCAAACAATTGGTTTTTTCCGGGGGCAATTCATTCAAGCTGCGCGACGCCGCCGCCGCCGCCGTGTCTTAAGGTTTTCTTTAGACTACACACAATGATAATAATGGCAGCTGCAAATTAAAGCGAACTCGCAAGGCTACACTCTACACTCGTAAATCTATTGTCATAATAACGCCTACGACAATCGAGCGTCCAGACTAGAACAGAAATTCTAAGCATGCCACCACATTCATCTCATCTCGTGGGGCACAAAACACATTTTAATCAGTGCTCAAGTACAATATACTAGTCCAAGTCCGAGCGCCATAGTTCATTCGCTTCATTGTCGCTATACTATATATGTACTCATATATGTTCTGGTACATATCTATGTATTTATGTTGATTATGCTGCTACAACTGATTCGTTTGATTTGTGGCTCTGTCCGTTTTGCCATGGTCATGAACGCAATTAAAACCCAAATAAAATATGAGGATTATGTAATCACTTCTCAGTCTGTAAACCCTGAGAAACGTCTTCAAAATCTTTGATTTGATTTGAACTTTTGATCAGACTCTAAAAGATACCCTGAAAGAAACGTCTTTAAATTCTTTGATTTGATTTGAACTGGATGGAAATTAAGTTTTCTCCTTTAAGTACAAAGTCTTCTCTTTTTTTTTTTTCCAATAGTATCATTCGGTTAATGAAAATTCGAGCTCATTTCATCTTACTTAACATATCTTCAGTGCAATAATTATTATCTTAAATCTTTAAGTACGAATTCTTCTTCTCTTTTTCCTCCATATTATTTTTCGGTAAATGAAAATTCAAGCTCAATTCATCTTACTTAACATCATCTTCAGTGCAATCCTAATTGACTTGCTCCAATTGTTAGGCCTTATTAACAAGGCTTGTACAGTTTTAGCTGCATCACGTCAATGCGAATTTCACGCTTTTCGCACTACGACAACAACGCTTCGTATACGTAATCTCACTCGTTAAAGTTGTTTGGCAGCTGCTGCAACAATGTTTCTGACATTATTTATATTGCCTAAAAGTCATAATTGCCATTTATAATGCTAGACACATATCGTATATCGAATATATATATCGACGATGTTTGGTGCTTATTGATTTTCCAAATATTTATTTGGCAAAACGAATGGCGTTAGCTGCCAATACGACGAATGCCCTGCAAGTAGGGTATGATGAATGCTTCAAAGAAGCTAAACTCTCTTTCACTAAGTACAGAGCATTAAATGCTATACTAACTTAATCACAACTCTTAACTGATTTTTCGCAGTATGCTTTAGGCACAAGCCCACAATCGAAATGTCGTGTGTGCTTCATGCACGTGCTGCAGGCATGGCTCTAAGCACAATTGAGCTGTTGTCAGGTTGGGGCCCAAGTGTTATTACACATACGTATAGTATACATAAATGTATTTATAAACCTTGCGCCTATCAGCCAAAGTGTAATTATATTACAATAACAATAACTCAGAAAAGGCGAAACATGATGAATGGCAAAAAGGTGCTGACTGACT
Organism: Scaptomyza pallida; assembly: GCA_018152965.1. Lineage (NCBI taxonomy): Eukaryota > Metazoa > Arthropoda > Insecta > Diptera > Drosophilidae > Scaptomyza > Scaptomyza pallida. The sequence continues at coordinate 2,151,103 of JAECXP010000260.1, read as the reverse complement.
GACCTACAATATATATATAGATAGATAGATAGATATATTGTCTAGAGAGCTTTGATAGACAACGACGTCAATGTTGGCTTCCGTTAGGATAGCATTTTGTCAGTTGACCATTTGTCAGCTGAACTCAACTATCGACTCTCTTGCTCATTGCCTTTTACATAAGGCAAAACTGAACGAGCTGAGGGAGTGTGATGTGTGTGTGTGTTGTTTGTGCCACTCGTTTTGGGGTCACTGTTGCAACATCGTGCCAAAACGAACACACACACACACTCGCACACACTTGCACACACAGATACTTGCTGTTTCGTGTCATTACATAAGTTGGATATTATATTGGAATAAGGAGGACTCTGCTGCCTCAGCCTAGTTCATAGTAGATGGTATTACGTGGTACTCTATTCAGCCCCATTTAGCCCGCAGCGCCGGCAAACAGCGGCCACTTAAAGTCAGTGTACGCCTATTGTTTGGTTTGGGGCATGCCTCAAGTCGCTTACAGTAGAAACTAAGCGGCAAGGACGTTGCAAAGATGAGATTTCTATGGTTACAGATGGGATTTTTACATCGTTGTATGATTCTTTAGTGGAAAAACCTTTGATTTTTATATTCTTTAAGTTTAGGAATGATTAAAAAATATTTTTTTTATATATATTTTAGAGGTTAAAAATGTTTCAAACGCAACAAAAAATTTCTCAAAAATTATAATTTTAATACTTTTTGTAGGCTTAGAATTATGAAAACTAAATTTTTTCGATTTGACCTGAAAATAAATCTCAAAACTTCCATTCAACTCTCTAACATTCCTACGAAACTTTGTATTCTTACTTCAAGGACCTTTTGCTTTTGGGTTTAATTTAAGTTAAGCAGCTTTTACTGTATACAAATCAGCTCGCAACCTCCCGCAGTTGCTTAAAACCCAGTTAACAAAGCTCTGCTGCGATATCTGTATTGATTTTCTGTTTGGGTTTTGTATTACTTGAATCTTATACTGTATGTGTGTGTGTGTTTGTGTGTGTTGTGTGCTAGAGTGCTGCTGACATTTAGTGTAATTAGACTTAGTCGTATATACGAATGGCTCTGAAGTACCTAAAATAGAACTGCAGCACTTAAGTTGGGAACGGAAGATGTCCTCGAAAAAACTTAGTTGCTGACATTTATACATATAGGGATTTGTATTATTGTTAGGTTTGTTGCCTTGAGGGGGTGAAGTTGTTCAACTGTTTGACATACTTATGAATAATTTACATCACTACTATGTGAGAGTGACGTCATTGGCGTCGAGACGCTCGATAGGCGATTAAAAGTCAGGACATGACAAATTGTCAAAGTAAATGCCGAATCCTCAAAATGTGTTGTGTCAAAACGCTTTGTTTTCGTTTCTTTTTTCTTTATTGTGTTGGCAACTAGAGCTGCTGCTTATACAATTCATGCAAATATATGAGTATGGCTCGAAAAATCGCCTGACTGACACACATTCCTGCGCAGCTCTTTCTCTCTCTCTCTCTCTTAGCCTGTAAAACTTATACTTTGAAGAGGGCGCTTTTGATGCTCCAGTTTCGAAGTTCTCGCACCACTGTACCATTTGCCCATTGCCTGCCTCACTTGTCACACTGCCATACATTTCGCGCGAGAGTTCGAAAGCTTCTCTAATGCATAAGTATGTAGATAGCATATGTATACATATGCAGCCGCAGTAGGAGCGAAACATCTGGTAAACGCAAAAGCTCTCTGAGCGATACGAAATTCGAAATTCGGACGAGCACGATATAGAACATTGAACGAAAACGAAAAGCTTAACCACTCGCGGCATGCTGAAAATTTTCAGTCGAGCGTTGTTACCGAACTAGGAAAGGTCGGTCTAACTGTAGTAGCTACATTGAGCTCTCGTCTCTCTACGTCGGGTGGTACAGCCAGTGTGTGCCAGTACTTGTACAGCTCTATACAGCTCCGCTCTGCCCGCCGCCTCCTGCGTTGCGCTGGTGCTCTGCTACTGCTACTGCTGCTTACACAATAACTGTGCATCGATAAAGCCCAAGAAGAAGCACACAGGATACAAATATACATAGCAAAGAAAACGAAAAAAAAAGAAACCCAAACTCTTAAGCTGTTCCACAGCTTAACGAGTATAAAATCTAACAAAAATAATAGTGTGTGTGATTTGTTATTGTTGTTCACAGTTGAAGTGCAAAATATAAAAGTTGTAACATAAAAAAAAAACACTGCAAAACGGGGTAGTTTTCTGTGCGAATCCCCACCTCGCCCGCCCCCCAACAACGAGGCAAAGCTAAACGGAAAAACATATATAAAAATTGTGTAATAGCACTCGAAGTGTAAAAGGTAGACATCTCCCCCAAAAAAAAAATCTAAACAATTTTTTATTTTCGTTAACGTTGTCGTTGTTGCCCTTTTTTAGCCCACTATATAACAGAGAAGAAAAAAAAAGGGCCAACGACAACGTCCTTGTACAAAATCGATTTTTCCAAAAACTTCATGCCAGAGCCGTTATGGATACGTACATATGAATGTGTGGTGTATATATAATAATTGAACTGTTTTTCAAGCAAATCATTCAAGTGTAAATGCATGTTGCCAACTAAATAACTATGTGTGAATGTGTCTTTTAAAAAGTTTATCATTTGATTTGACATTCAGTTTCCAGTGACCAACCTGCATACTCTATCTTTCCACTTGAATATTCGCTTACATTCATAACAGTGCTTGCGAAAAGTTTGCAAAACATAATTTATTCATTGGCTAGCGTATATTGCATTCAAAATTCAATTCGTACTTTCTGGAAGTTCCAATGTTCTAGCGACCACTGTGCAATACATACCAGAGCATACATACATACATATGTAATATTTGCAAGCATACTAGATATGTATATCTGTCTGTCCGTTTCTATTCTGTGTGTGCACATTAATTTTGCGTTTTTTTTTTCTGTCTTTTTGTATTGCGCTGACGTACTTTTTATATGGCAATGAAATCGTTTAGATTCAATTGCGGCGATTTCATTTTGGAATAGCAGTAATTTCCTGGCCACCCCAATGTGTGCCTGCCCCTATACTTATACATATACATAATCCCCAAGCATAGGAGCAAAGCTGAGAGAGAGAGAGAGCGAGTGTTAGGGTGCTTGAGGGAGCGGCGTCGTCGACCACCCGTTGTTGGTTATTTCATAATTTCTGTGCGCGCTGCCCAAAGCATACCACCAGAAACATAGTTGGAAATAATCTTGGACAAAAACAAGAACAACAACTAAAGCTAAACTATAGAATATTTATTGCTTTTTTTTTACATTTTGTATTTCGCATATCCCTTACATAGTATTCTCTGCTGCTGGCTGCTGCTGCTGCTCTCTTTGTTTCGCTCATTTTCGAAACTGCTAGCCATTGCACTCAATTTCGAAAATCACAAGCTCTTGGTTTTGGTCTTGCTCGCTCTCGCTCTGGCACTTGTCGTGTGCCATTATTTAACATCCTTCTGCTGACGCCGCCGTCGCTGCTTCTGCTGCTGCTGCTGCTAGCTGGCTGCAGTTTCGTTTCCAGCTGGAAACTCTCGCTCTCTCTCTCGCTCTTTGTTCTTTACTGTTGCCTTTCCATTGGCTTTGGTAGCAAATGCGGTCCACTTGCTGCTTCGCCGCCTTGCGCTGCCTGGCTCCACTGCTCCCTTCCAGGGTCGTCTCTTTTTCTCTCTCCTCCGCTTCTTCTTCTTGTTCTTCTTTTGACTGTGCCTGCAGATTGTTGCATAAGCTGAAAATCATTAAATTTTCTTTTTTCTTCCTTTTTTTATTTTAGCCCTTTTTTATTGCAGTTTCTTTTATTCGTTCTTTTAAGTTTGTTTGTCTTTGTTGTAACTGTTTTTTTTTTAAATATTATTTGTTATACGTTTTATTGTCACACATCAATCATCATATCGCAGGCGTTATGAGTTCTCAGGTGGGTAAAAAGCAACAACAAAAAAAAAAAAACTATAGTAATAATTACAAAAATCATCAGAAATATGTGCTAAATACACGTATTTTACATATTCATTTATCATTAATTTACGATCATTTGCATTTCTAATTTATATTTTTATATGTGTTCTTAGAAACTATAGTTTAAGCTCTGTATACTACGAACTAATAAAGTTTGTTTTGTTTTCACGATTGCATTACTTTAGTACGTATAAACCTCTAATTAATATTGTTAGGGTTTCGCATGTTCAATGATTAAGATGTTTAACAGAAAAATGTCTATGTGTGTGTGTGTTTAACCGCAAAGTGTGCGATAACGAACGTTGTAATAATAGCAAAAGCAACAAGAATTGGGTTTAGAAAAATAGAAGAGAATGCAAAACATGCCAAACAATTAGCATTAAAAGTGGGGAACGTGCTTGAAAACTAGAGATCATTACCCAAAAAAAAACCTATAAAAACGTGTTTTTTGCTCTTGTAAGAAAAAAAAAACAGGTCGAAGTATTTTTAAATATTACATTTCTCTGGCAAATGATTGAACAAAAGTGTAACTGGTTTTTCGATCCGGCTGCTGTGTTCTGCGGTTCACAGAGATCATATGCACTCTTCAACTTGGCACTGATAACACAGCTTAAAGCACCTGGTTTCTGATCCAGTTCTATACTGGTTCGAACCGGTGAGAGAGTGTGAGCGAAGCTTAGCTCAGTGTTTAGCTCAAATCTGCTGTTATATGCACTTTCGTTTAGCTTGAAATTGAAATTAAAAATTGTTTACAATTGCCATTTGCATTGTGTGGCTTAATTTGCTCATTTTCGGGCACGTACATACACATACATATATACACTTGTGTTTGTATGTATTTTTGCATTGATTGAACAATTAGCGGGGCGGGCCTCTAGCTGCTCTCTCTGTGTGTGCAGCTGAGAACGTTTTGTGTCAAGCAGACTCTGACAGGCTGTCAATGCTTTATCTCACTCTCACTCACTCGCACATGCCATGCATCCGATAACTGCTTGTTATGCAGTTATTGTTTGCTGTTGTTGTCGTTGTTGTTGTTGTAAATTGATATTCAAGTTCAAATGGCAAATGTTTTGCGCGACAAAAAGTGCGCGCCAAATGTTTTGAAACAATAACGGGCTTTTGGGGTCTGAACTGAAAGATACATTTTGTATCTGAGCGCGCTTAATTGAATGGGTTATGTAAAAAAACCACCATTGTCGCATTTTGATTTATATATATGTATACCCCCCTCCCCAACCCCCCATGTGTGTGTTCTAATTGCTTTTCAAGTCGCGCTTTTGTCGTGTCCCACATGCTGCGATTTTCCGTTTGTTGCAACACACCAAAAAATCGCGTATGACGCGGTTTCCATTTCAAGTGAATCGAACCATGAAAACACACAATAAATACTAAAACCCAATATATAAAGTCACCTTTAAATTAATTTAATTTGTTTAGGAAAATAGAAATTAGCGCCGTCTGTGGGAGCCGAAAAGTTCGAATGTGTTAACAATTGTTTGCCTTTTTTGCACTAATTTAAATCGATTCGCTTAATTTGTAAGTTTAAGTTAACGTTAAGCTTTATCTAACTAACCAATACCATATATATATCTCTAGATTGTTTAGCATACGTTAACCAGCAAAATACAGTATATATAGTGAGAGATCGGACAATATCTGCAAACGAATCATACCAGAGGCGTTCAAAAAAAGCAAACATATTAAGGGCCAAAACTTGTTGAAAAAAAGTGCGTAAGCAAAAAAAAAAAAAAATATATTTCAAGATTTATTTCATGCCCCACTTTAAAAGACTGAAAAGCCCATTGAACTTTCAAAATCGCTTGAGCAAAATAAATAAATAAATAATCAAACCTCCAAACAAATATATTCTTGCTTTCATGCCGGCGTCCAAGCGATCGCGACAGGTTGATTCTCTCCCTCCCCCCAAATATATACGAGTATATGCTTAGCTATCTATATATCTCTCACTCTCTCGCGCGCGCTCACTCTCTGTGTTTGTTTAATTACTTGGCATGCCGTTTCAGTTTTGCATGTGTGTGTGTGTACTCAAAGCCCCTACACAAATGTATTTTGTGTACAGTGCGCACTCGCTAAATGATTACTTCAAAGAGTTTAAGTAATTTTAATTAAAATATTTGTTTAATTTGTTCAAGCAAAACCCCATATGTTTATCATTCCCACTTAACGAGTGTTCACTGTACTCACAAAAATGTTTATAATTTGTAGCATTATTTGTGCATTCGAATTACATTTTTTGTTTGTGTTTTGTGATTCATAATGAGCATTTGTACTGATAAATGTTACGCTCCTCATTATGGATACACGAAGTATCATACATAGAAAGCCAAAATCGCGTTGACGTCAGTCAAAAGTAGGGTATTATTTAACCGCAAATCAATTTTGGCCTTTTCCAGCGGCACATGCGCCCCTGTCATATTCCCTTCCAACACTCAACTCTCCCTCGCTCTCTCAGAATATGATTCATTGTCCTTTTTCCATATGAGATTTCCAGTATTATTTTAAATCATGCTTAACCACATATGTATATCTATTTATATATTCCTTATTAGAACATATGCTAAGTCATAAATAGTTAATTGTTAATGCATTTATCATGATATATATTGTAGTGTGTAATGTTAATATATTATCATTACGTATTACGTATACGTATATCATTTTTTAATTTTTTTTTACTTGTCTTCGCCATTGTTTGTTACGTTTTGATTTGTATTTCTTTCCCGTTGTTCATCAATCAATCAATCAATCAACATCATCAATCAATACCAATACCACTACCACAATACCAATATCAACAGCATCAGCTTGAGAGACAAGACTCTTATCGAGTCGCAACGGTTATTGCAACCGATGACGACAATCGCACAGCCGACGGCCGCTTCAAGGTAAATTGTTTCTGTTTTTATTCTTTCATTTTCATTTCTAAAATTTTCCCATCACACATACATACATACAAACACATACATATAGATGAGAAAAAAAGAATCGATTCATGTTCCATTTTTGTCGATTTGTTTATTTCTTGTTTTTTCGGTGCTTTTTCGGGTACTTTATTTTCCACTAACATTTTCATCACATTTTCCGTTTTCTTATAATTACATTTAATATTTATGCACTTACACATTATTTAGACGTTGTTTGGGCATGCATCCAATATTTTATTTTGCCGCTTGACATTTAGAATAGACATCATCGAAAGATCGAAAGATCTTAAATATAGAAATGCCATCTCAATATATACATAATTGTGAAATAATGTATACTATAAATCTAGCAGTTAGACAGTTAGTGAGTTAGTTAGTCTAGTAATATATTATAATCTCATAGGAAAATTCTTTTAAAAAATTACAGAGAAAAGAGAAAAAGAAACCAAAACAAAACAATAAGATTAGTCATAGTTTCTTGACCTTTTTTTATCTGCATGCAAGTGTAGTTAGACTAAAAACTCGATTAAACCAGTTTTTGGGCATTCCAAATATGTGCAGTTGTGACGTCACAAAATGCTAAGTATAGCTAACTTTTTTGCCAGAGACTAGAGACCGAGACTAGACCAACGACAGCTGGCGTGTCTGTATAGAAAAGAATATATGTTTTATGTTTATATAGTATAGAAAAAATTATTTATAATTATTTCATGAGTGGTTCTTTTGCCAAAATTCGAAAGTTTTTGTGAGGTCAATGTAGAATCCATTCCCATCCATATCTTATGTGATCTTTAAAATTGGATTTGAGTTTATTTTTTAATAGAATTTGGTAGCATAACAGCCTTTTGTAGATTGGGTCATTTGTGTGTTTTTTTGTTTTCATTCATTTTACGTGACATTCACATTGGGCGCGTTTTGCGCGCGACTAAAATCGCCACATGATTTTTTGCATGCGCGTTTTGTATTTTGTATTTAGCCATAGATTAGCATAGTAGCAAAACAAATATTCTCACGCTCGCTTGCTCATTAGCAATTACGAGTACTTACCTCCCATACGTTGGATACCCTGCCCCCATCGATTAAAGGGGGGTAATTGGTAAGTTTTGTTTAGCGTGTGTCGACTGCTTTGATGATTTTTCTACTGCTGATAACTCTTTACTTCCTCTCTATCTAAACACTCTTAAATGGTAAAAGGTCTTCTCTACTCTTTCCCAAAAAAAATATATGCACCCTATAACAAAAAATGGTACTTTTTGGGTCAAAACGGTTAATGGCATGAAGTAAATCGATTTTTATGGGTTTAATTGGCATTGCCTTCAAACGAACAAAAACTAATTAATCTTTTCTCTCTCCCCCTGTTAACCGTTTCCCCTCGTTCATGCCAACAGTCAAGACGCAAGATGCCGGCCAAAGCACTCAATAAGAAAGAGAATTTAGATGATCTCAAACAGGAGTTGGATATCGACTTTCATAAAATCTCTCCTGAGGAATTGTATCAGCGCTTTCAGACACATCCCGAAAATGTAAGTAACAACAAGAAACAACAACAATTAGTTGCTTAAACTAAAAGTATTTGCTTATAAAAGGGTTTGAGTCATGCCAAGGCCAAGGAGAATTTAGAACGTGATGGTCCCAATGCGCTTACACCGCCCAAGCAGACACCCGAATGGGTGAAGTTCTGCAAGAATCTATTTGGCGGTTTCGCCATGCTGTTGTGGATCGGTGCTATACTGTGCTTTGTGGCCTACTCGATTCAGGCCACAACCAGCGAGGAACCGGCCGATGATAACTTGTATCTGGGTATTGTACTTTCCGCTGTCGTCATTGTGACAGGCATTTTCTCCTACTACCAGGTAAGACTTGATCACAATACGAGATCTTAACTTTTATTAACTTGTATTTTTCTTATTGTTTAGGAATCGAAAAGTTCCAAGATTATGGAATCGTTCAAGAACATGGTGCCCCAGTTTGCCACGGTTATACGTGAGGGTGAGAAACTGACGCTGCGCGCCGAGGATCTTGTACTGGGTGATGTGGTTGAAGTGAAGTTCGGTGATCGTATACCCGCCGATATACGCATCATTGAGGCGCGCACCTTTAAGGTGGACAACTCGTCGCTGACCGGTGAATCGGAACCACAATCGCGTGGCGCCGAATTCACACACGAAAATCCATTGGAGACCAAGAATTTGGCCTTCTTTTCGACCAACGCTGTTGAGGGCACGGCCAAGGGTGTTGTTATTAGCTGCGGCGATCATACCGTAATGGGTCGCATTGCTGGCTTGGCATCCGGTTTGGATACCGGTGAGACACCCATTGCCAAGGAGATTCATCATTTCATTCATTTGATTACCGGCGTTGCTGTATTCCTTGGCGTTACCTTCTTTGTGATTGCCTTCATTTTGGGCTACCATTGGTTGGATGCTGTTATTTTCCTGATTGGCATCATTGTCGCCAACGTGCCCGAGGGTCTGCTGGCCACTGTCACTGTGTGCCTCACCCTAACCGCCAAGCGTATGGCATCGAAGAATTGCTTGGTTAAGAATTTGGAGGCCGTCGAAACATTGGGTTCCACCTCGACCATCTGCTCGGATAAGACAGGCACATTAACTCAGAACCGTATGACCGTCGCTCATATGTGGTTCGATAACCAAATCATTGAGGCCGACACCACTGAGGATCAGTCGGGTGTTCAATACGATAGAACTAGCCCTGGATTCAAGGCGCTCTCTCGCATTGCCACTCTCTGTAATCGTGCCGAATTCAAAGGTGGCCAGGACGGTGTGCCCATTCTCAAGAAGGAGGTCAGCGGCGATGCCTCTGAGGCCGCTTTGCTTAAGTGCATGGAACTTGCTTTGGGCTCTGTGATGGACATACGCAAGCGTAACAAGAAGATTGCCGAAGTGCCATTCAACTCGACCAACAAATATCAAGTGTCCATCCATGACAATGAGGATGCCAACGATCCACGCTATCTGCTCGTGATGAAGGGTGCACCCGAGCGCGTACTCGAACGTTGCTCGACCATCTTTATCAACGGCAAGGAGAAGGTGCTCGATGAGGAGATGAAGGAGGCATTCAATAATGCTTACATGGAACTTGGAGGATTGGGTGAGCGTGTGCTCGGCTTCTGTGATTTCATGCTGCCCTCCGACAAGTATCCCACTGGCTTCAAGTTCAACACCGATGACATCAACTTCCCCATTGACAATCTGCGTTTCGTCGGACTCATGTCCATGATTGATCCCCCACGTGCCGCTGTGCCCGATGCTGTGGCCAAGTGCCGTTCTGCTGGCATCAAGGTCATCATGGTTACTGGCGATCATCCAATTACTGCCAAGGCCATTGCCAAGTCCGTGGGCATCATCTCTGAGGGTAACGAGACCATTGAGGATATTGCCCAACGTCTGAACATCCCCGTCTCCGAAGTCAATCCACGTGAAGCCAAGGCTGCCGTTGTCCATGGCGCCGAGCTGCGTGATGTGTCCGACGAACAGCTCGATGAGATCCTGCGCTATCACACTGAGATTGTCTTTGCACGTACCTCGCCGCAACAGAAGCTCATCATTGTTGAGGGTTGCCAGCGCATGGGTGCCATTGTGGCTGTCACTGGTGATGGTGTCAACGATTCGCCTGCTCTCAAAAAGGCCGATATTGGTGTTGCTATGGGTATTGCCGGTTCCGATGTGTCCAAGCAGGTGAGTTCTTTATAATCCTTTGCCAGATTGAGTTCCTTAATGGAGTAATTGGTTTTCTTTTTGCAGGCTGCTGACATGATCTTGTTGGATGATAACTTTGCTTCGATTGTTACTGGTGTTGAGGAGGGTCGCTTGATCTTTGACAATCTTAAGAAATCAATTGCCTATACCCTGACCTCCAACATTCCCGAAATCTCACCCTTCTTGGCCTTCATTCTTTGCGACATACCACTGCCACTGGGTACCGTTACAATTCTGTGCATCGATTTGGGCACTGACATGGTAAGTTTAGCTCCTTGACAAAACTCTTCATAAAACTTCTTTAGCCTAAGCTTAAGTCAAGTAAGGTAGTTCCATTAAGTATCTAACAATTATTGAGAATATTGTGAACTGACTTGTAAATTGTGTGCTGAATGCCTTGAGCAGATACCAGCCATATCGTTGGCCTACGAAGGACCTGAAGCGGATATTATGAAGCGACGTCCACGCAATCCCGAAGTTGACAATCTCGTCAACGAGAGGTAAACACAAAAACACACGAGACACATTTATAGGTATTGCCAGTTTTCTAGGCTAACGGTATTGTAGCATTTAAGTACGCCATCTAGTTGTAATGTAATGTGAAACTCTCTCTATAGCAAACTCCCAAAAAGCTCTCTTTGTCTCTACGTAATCCTTGTACTTTTTTCGCTAATATTACGCTCCTGTAATAATCCACAATCCTTAGGTGCCAGCCATTTCATTGGCCTACGAACATGCCGAAGCCGATATTATGAAGCGTCCGCCACGTGACCCATTCAACGATAAATTAGTGAACTCAAGGTGCCAATCAACTCAATTTCTACTTAACCCCTCTCTAATACACACACTTACACTCACACACACACACACATACATAATACATGTGCACTCTTAAAGTCCCCCCGAATATAAAAGCGTGTTTTAGCCGCAAACAAACATTTCATAAACCAAATAACTAATCGATGTCTGTGTATGTGGCTGGATTGTAATTAGCATAAGCGTGTAATTCAAAAAAACTAAAACTAAAAACCCAAAAAAGCGCAACACAAAACTTGCAGCGCCAAAAAAAAAAACTAAACTAACAAAGATGTTTATGGTTTAAAGTCTAACTTCTAAGAGATATTATCATTTATACATCTAACATCTGTCCTCCATTCCATTTCTGTAGCATACTTCTTCTACCTCAACCATTTTTATTAATTTTTATATAAATATCATCGTACCATTCACTTAGCATTCCCCCATGTACATTACTTCAAGCTTCGTTCACACAGCTTATATATTTTCGATTGTTTGTTTTCTATATAGAGCTGATTCAATTGGCCATATCCTTACACTTACATATCCACCCATTTTTTGCCTATGTGATAGTTCCCACAAACTCTAAATGTTAATTGGTGTGCGTTGTACCTGTTCCTGTTTTTATCTCACCAAAAAAACACAATAAAATCTTATTTTACGTTCTGGAAACTAAAAATCAAATTAACAAAAAGTTAACATATTCACATCAAATTAATTGGCATTAAAAAGAAAAAAAGATATCAAAATTAACTGCACACAAAATCTGTAGCAAGTACTTTAGTCACAAATAGTTTATATAAACGAACTTGCAAAGTTCTTCAATTTTACTTAAGTTTAAATTGTTTTAAAATTTCTTCTTTTAAGTTATTTAAGTTGCCAAAAAAACACAAGAACAATAATGCTCACTCCTCTCAAACCTCTCAACTTTCAACTCATTTAAATACCGCCGGATTAAGTTACATTTAAGTCCAGTTCTTAAGTCATTTATTCAATTAGTTTATAAGTTTTGTTGCGCCCGAGACCATTTTTGCAGCAGTTCAACCCGATTTTGCCGTTGGTTTTGCGACTTGTTTCTCTGTTTTCACACAACTTGAAGATGGACCGTGAAAATCTTGAACTCTTGTTTGTTTTTCGACATAATTTATCTGTATTTTTATTATATTTTTGAATTTATATTTTTATTCCCGCAACGGTTTAACTCCTCGCACTCGCACCTCGTTTAGGTGCCGGCGATTTCCTTAGCCTATGAGACGGCTGAATCTGATATTATGAAACGCCAGCCGAGGAATCCATTTTGCGATAAGCTGGTCAACGAAAGGTAAAGTTTTTCTTTGTGCAACAGCGACAACAAAAAACAACAACAACAAACACTCTAAAAAAAAACATACAAAGTAAAAAAGTAAAAGTAAAACTGAGGTGCAAATGAACATAAAAAAAACTCTTCTTCTTGCAACCACAGCAATTTTTTAATACATCTTAAACAATAAAAAATTCAAAAGTAAATTCTCGAAAATTTGATTTTTCGATTCAGAACTTTAAAGCAAAGTACGCTTCCTAACTCAAAAAACAACAAAAATCTTTATACTAAACTAAACTCTAAGAACTCTTCAAATTAGCTTCAATAACATTTTTTTTTAGCCTATATAATTACTTTTACTTTTTTTTTTATTTTGTTGAATGTTGTTCAAGCTGTGAATTTTTTACTTTTTTTTATGTTAAATGTATTAATTTTTTGTTGAATTTATATGGAAGAATTTAGCTGTTTTTTGTTTCATGTTTTATGTTTTTTTCAATGTTTCATTAGATTTCTCTTGATGATATTCGAGTTAACGTAAGATTGTTATATTTTCTAGATTGTTTATCATTATTTCAACTTTAATTTAGCTCAAGAGTAGCTCAATAACTTGATTTGATTTCGATTCCCAAGCACTCAAGCTGATCTATTAGTTAACAACAACAAATATTTCGAGTACCTTCTGACAGACTTCTTTAATCACTGAAGCTATAGGCTTCATATATACACTTTCAATTTTCTCTACTTTATTTATTTGTTTCGAGTTTTGATTAGTTTCTTTTTTATATATTTCAAGTAATTTGAGCTTCTTATATGCAATGATATAATGCTATATACAATTTAACTTATATGCGCATACTCGTTTTCCAATATATACTTTAAAATATATATACTAAATATAATAACAATAGCAACAACGTTTAAATTATGTAATTTCCAATTATTTTTGCAATTCTTAAATTTATCAAACAAACAAAAATGTCAAAAAAGAACACAAAGAAAAACTACTCAAGTACTTATTCGAATGATATAGATATGTATATCTGATCGATCTCTCCTTGGCAAGAGCATAAGAATCAACGAACTTTGCACCCGAACCACCTGGAAAAAGCGCCATCTATGTATCGACTACTTTTCGGCTTATTATTCACATACGAATTTGGCGAATTTCTACTGCTTCCATTTTTTGGTCTCTCTTGCAACTCTCTTGCTTGAATCAATAAATACAATATAATATCTACATGTACAAATATCTAAAGCATATTTGGTGCTGCAATTCTTCAACTTTCTTCTACTACTTGCCCTATAATTTATTTTTGCTTGTAACACTTATATCTTTTTCTTCGACTCTTCTTATGTGTGCCCAAAAGTACCTTTTCTTATCCATTATCTTGATTCCTTTGTTTTTCGTTTATCTGTTTTTTGTGGAAGGTAAGTTTATGTCAACGTTGTTTTCACCATTCGCCCACTCGACTTGACGACGATCAGATCTGGAGTTCTTCATAGTTTTATCTTACCTTATATGCTAGTTCAGGTTTATCTTAAAATCTAGTAAGACTGTATTTTGCCCTATAACTATGTATGTATCTCGAATAGAGTGTAGTTAATATCTTTCTATACCTGAAAATTCGAAATCATTGAAACACCATTTAATCATCCTCAGTCAGTCATCAATCCAAAAGATCTCTCAGTCCTCCAATCAATCAATCATTGAACATTGTTTTGATTTGTAGTAAAAAACCAAAAGAAGTTTTTCAACTTACGCGCAAGTTTTTCTCTAGTCTTAAAATACTTATATACATCTATATATAAACCTAGTGCAAGTTAAGCTCTAAGCCGAAACCTCTTTTTTGTGTACAACCCTATAACAAATCAAAAGTTTTGTTACTAGAATCTTTTTCCTAGCTTCGTAAGTACGCAGGAGCTAAATACCATAAACAAAGAACCACTGAAAAATATATACAACAACAAAGAAATACCAAAAAATACTTGACACTGTGTAATGATCTCTTATTCATAATGCAAGTGCCCCCATTCTCTATCTAAGTACTACTTACTATATACATAATAACTATCTTAGCGATTATACCTAAACATATATATATTTATTAGTATATATACTATGACAATCAAGTATTTATTATACATTACAATATGCCAGCAAGAGTTATAACCGTCAACTTTAACCAAGTTTTTACCTTTTTCGTATTTTCCCCCCACAACTTTTTTCTAACTTTTTTTTATGTCTTTCTTTTGATTATACTCAAAACAAATGACGATACTTTCAAATTGCACACAATCTATAACTAACTAAACTATTTAAAAAAAAAAGAAAAAAAATACTAAAAATAATACCGCAAGATACCGGCCATTTCACTCGCTTACGAGCAAGCCGAGAGCGATATTATGAAGCGTCAGCCGAGAGATCCGTACCGTGACAACTTGGTAAACCGCAGGTCAGGACAAATATATTACGATAAGGATACAAAAAAAAAAACCTTTAAGAATTGTTTACTTTTAGTTGTTTAGTTACAAACTACTAGAAAAATGAACAAAAAAAAAAACATGCAACCACCATCTTCTTTTTACATTATTGTTTGAGTTGTGTGTGTGTTTCGCGTACCCCCTTCTTCGTTTCCCCCTTTACCACAATTTGGCATACAATTTACAAAAGTTATAAAACAACCAAAGAAAAATATACAATATTTACATTTGTTTGTTCGTTTTGCTGATGCATTTTTGTGTTATGTTTTATTCTCAAACTTTTTCAAAATTAAAAAAAAAAATATTAATATTTTACCTTGTTATTTGAGCTCTTAATGTGGAATGAAAAATGTTTCTAAAAAAAAAAAAAATTGTTTATGTGTTTGAAATTTTAAAATAATTTTATTCTGTTCTACAAAAAAAAAAAAAAAAAAAAAAAATTTGTTCATGTCTTTTGAATTCTAAAATAATTTTTAAAAAATTTAGTCCTACCAAAACAAAAAAATTCCCCAATTTTTTTGTCTTAAATGTTTTATCAAATCTTTTGTTATTATCCAAAAAAAAAAAAAAAAAATATGTGCATCAATGTTTGTGTGTGTTTAGTCGCACATATTAAGATATCTATAACTATCTGTACCATAAAAATACAATGGTAAAACTGTTAACAAGCCGCTTCTAGACCTAGTTCTGGGACATGCTGCGCATACATAGCCGAATAAACAAACACACATACACTCACACACACACACACACATGTACGCTGACAACAAAAGTAAACAAAAAGAACTAGAAAAATAGTTAAAACTTAGACAAACAACAGACAAACAAACAAAAAATAAACCGAAGCTTACCGCTGTTACTTTTAGCCCAGTTAGTGCGTTACTTAGTAGTTGAGTTATGTTCAAGTCAAAACAAAACAAAACCAAAATGCTTCAGTTGTGTTCTACTTAGATGATTATAGTACACTCATAATCGCATAAACTATATACTATATATATCTACTATATATATACAGTCTGGTACAATCGAACAACGTCGCAGTAAGTCTTAATGTGGGCTCGGTTCCTAACAACAACAACAAATGGATTTATTTCATTCTTTTATTACAAATATTATTTATAAGTCTATGTCTTTATGTATTTTATGTTATGTTTCTATGTAAGTTTTTTCTTAAGTTTTTTATGATTATTGTTCATTGATAAATGTTTTTAAACGTAAGTAAAAACAGTTTGTTTAGCTGCATTCTGTGTGCTTTTAGTTTTGTCCACAACGCTGCATGTTTAGTGTTTAAATATTATGTACTAAGATTAGTTGCATGCTTTATATTAAAAACCGCTACCCAATCCACAAAAACACACAAGAAACTAACAATAAGAACTTTGCTTTTCATCATAAAGATGCAAAAAAAAAATACTAAGATAACAATTCTTTGCGCTCTCACGCTTTACATTCAATGCGCGCTATAGTTAAAAAAAAAAATTCGCTTTAAACACACAATCCACGCTAACTTTATATACATATGTAAAAGTCTTAACACCTGTAAAATTTAAAAAAAAAAAACCAATTAAACATTCATTTGCTTCAAGAAAAAAATAGAAACATTCCAGAAGCTTAAACTTTAGTTTAAATGTTCAGGGTTTTCATTAAACAAAAATCCTTAAACAAAGCTTAAACTTTAATGCTTCTCGAATGTTTTCTTGCGTTCTCAGATCAGAAAGAAAAAAACCACACACAAAAATTTTGAATTGAAAACGTTTTTGAGCACATTTTTAACGCATTTTGTTTGCCTTTTCGTTTTCTCTGCGCAATTTGTTAACGGCTTTTGCAACAAATAACCAAAAAACAAAAAAAATAGATTGATTTCGATGGCTTATGGACAAATTGGCATGATTCAAGCTGCTGCCGGTTTCTTTGTATACTTTGTCATTATGGCTGAGAACGGTTTTCTGCCCATGAAACTGTTTGGCATCCGTAAGATGTGGGATTCCAAGGCTGTTAACGATCTAACTGACTCGTACGGTCAGGAATGGGTAAGCTATCGGATACAAAACACTTTTAAATCGATAATAATCGTATGTTTTTTCGTTAGACCTATCGCGATCGCAAGACTTTGGAATATACCTGCCACACTGCCTTCTTCATTTCGATTGTGGTTGTGCAATGGGCCGATTTGATCATCTGTAAGACGCGTCGTAACTCCATCTTCCATCAGGGTATGCGTAACTGGGCCTTGAACTTTGGCTTTGGTATTCGAAACCGTGCTCGCTGCCTTCCTCTCCTACTGCCCCGGCATGGATAAGGGTCTGCGCATGTATCCACTGAAGTGAGTATTTTCTACAATGATCTCTCTGTCATCTGTATTCTAACAATCTTAACTTTTGTTGAACAGACTCGTCTGGTGGTTCCCAGCCATTCCATTCATGTTGGCCATCTTTGTGTATGATGAGACGCGTCGTTTCTACTTGCGTCGCAATCCCGGCGGCTGGTTGGAGCAGGAGACATACTATTAAACACACACACACACACACCCCTACACCACACTCCCAACAACCACACACACACCACACACACACACACACACACATACACAAAACGAAGCAAAGGCAACAAAATGTAATTGTTTATGTACCACAAATGCCACACGAAACCACAAAATGTGCAACCACAGTGACCACAGTATGCTGTGTGGCAACAACAACAACAACAACTGCAGCTGCTCTTGCAACAACAGCAACAAATAACAACAACAACAACAACAGCAACAGCTATAGCATAAAACATATTGCGATATGTTTTAAAATTTTAATTTAATTATTTAAAGTAAAAAACAAAACAAAAACAAAAAATGCAAGCGATAATTATTTTAAACATTTAAGTAAATTTAAATTATAAATTAAAGCTATAAATAAGATTTAAATAAAAATAAAGTAAACAAAAAAAAAAACAAAATCGAAAAACAAAACTTCAACAAAAAAGCAACAACAAATTTCGAACAACAACAAACCCACAAACAAACAATAACCTAAACCTAAACAAACAAAGTTTTTAGTAAAATTATATTTAATAAACACAAAAAAAAAACAATGCTATAAAAATATAAAAAATGGATGAAAAACCAAAAATGAAACAACAACAACGCAAAACAAGCGCCAAGAAACAAAAGCAAAGCTAAAGCGCAACTAACATTAATAATATTTACAATACCCTAACTCACAAACACACACATACAAACACTCTCACACACACAACCCCTAATAAACACACACAACGCATGAAGAGACAAATTATATAAGAAAGTTTAGAGAAATTAAAGAAATAAAAACAAAACAAAAAAAAACGAAAAGAAAATTTTGACAAAAACAAAAAAATGAATAAATTTAGCGTAGTTACAAAATAAGCAGAGACGAAGCAAAAGCAACAACAACAACAAATTTGTGGGGCAGCTGAGACAAAGCGAATGCAAACAAAACATAAATGAAATAAATAAATAAAAATAATAACAGAGGCAACACAATTAATATAATTGTTTATATATATACACACACATATATTATATGGAAAAAACGAAAATTCGATTATATATATATATAAATGGAGCTATACAATACTTACAACAACAGCAACAAAACCTACCAACTGACAGGCAGAGCGGCAGAGAGCCAGAGAGAGAGAGAGCGAGAGCGAGTGTAACGGTTAAATACCGAACGAATGGTGGGAGTGAGCGCGCCCGGCTTGAAGCCTGTCAGCTAGAGAGAGACAGCTAAACAATTTTGTTATATGAGACGAGAGTAAATGTTTATAAACGCCATAAAAAAACATAAAATTGAATATTATGCTTTTTGTGTGCATTTTAAGCCCAAGCAAAAACACAAATCCTCACACACATGTACACACACTAACACACAAATTTGTTGGGCATTTGGGCGTAAACAAATAAAACACTGCCACGCCCACACAACAAAAACAAAAAAAGAAAATGATATTTGAATGTTTGTAACGTTTTTACACGGCACAGCGTACCCCTACCCCTCTGCCATCCGCTTATTGGGGCAAGCCCAAGGCAGTAGCTAACAGTATTGTGTTTTTTTTTCGTACTCTATTTTCGCTTTATACACACACACACACACACCCAACCCCACATACACACACACACTTGGCTGATTAACGAAAGTTTCAACAATTTGGCGCACTTTTGACTTGAATTGAAAACCTTGTTTGTCAAACCTTGTCAGTTGATCAATCAGTCAATCAGTCACACGAATCCGCCGCTGCTTTTCAACTTAGTTTTGTTAAACTTTATCTTTATTTATGATGATGATTTTTGTTTGTTTTCTGATTTTTATAATGATGATCATTGAACATTATTGAAATTAATGATACATTAATGGATTGCATTATGGCATGTTAGTTATGACAAACAAAAACAAAATTATTATTAGTTGTTAACAAATTATATTGAATAATAATTATAATAATATAATAATAATAATTATGATAACGATGTTCATCATCATGAATATTGTTGTTGATGTGAAAGTGAAACTAAACTAAAACTAAAAAAAAAAATTCATAATTGTGAACAAACGACAAACAAAAATATTTATATAACAAAAGCAAAAGAAATTCTCTATTTAACAAATATATATATATATAAATCGTTCGATACCATAACAAACAACTTGGACAAATTGTCGAAAAAACAAATATGGTAAAACAACAACAACAACAATTTGCATACGATATATATATGTGTAACAAGCAACAACAACAAAAAACATGAGAGTAAAACATTTTTAATTTTTTGTTCTTTCGCCCTCCGCTGTAAATGTATTTGTAGATTTAAACAATGATTAAAAATAAAAAAAAACTACATAAATAAAACTTAAAAAAAAAACCAAAACCCTCATGATTTTATTTAATGGCTTAAGGGAATTCACAGAAAAATATGCAAGTCATGGCAGCTTAGAAAAATTAACAAAATTTCTTAACATAAAATATATACAAATATCTAAAGATTGCTAGAAACTGATGACTACGCAAAAAACCAAACCCATTTGCTTGAAAAAAATTTGTATTGTTGGCTCCCTTTTTATACCCTGAACCCATGAAATGGTTAAAAAAGGGTATAATGGTTTGGTGCTAAAGCATGTAACGGACAGAAGGAAGCATATTCGACCTCATAAAGTATATATATTCTTGATCAGCATCAACAGCCGAGTCGATATAGCCATGTCTGTCTGTCTGTCTGACCATCAGTATGTACTCGCCAATCTCAAGTACTAAGAACTAGAGACTTCCAACTTGAAATTTAAACCATTGGGAACCGAAACGCTAAAGCTAAAACATGTGCGCGATTTAAAACGCGTTTAAAACGCGTCATTCCCTGAACCATTTTCCACCAGTATATACACCACCCAGCATTAAAATTTTAAAGCAGGCTAGTTTTCGCGATTTTAAACGCGCAAAAAAGGCGGTGCACTTGGCTGCTTTTTTCAGTACTACAAATACATATATCGTTTTGTTGTTTGTTCTGTTTTGTGTTTTCGATATACACGTGTGATCGATAACATAAAAACTTGAATTTTTAAATTGTGAACATGAGGTTTGAAATTTTAGTTTAAATAATGAACATTTAAAAAAAGTAAAATCTTAATCCGTTTAGATATCGCTGTTTATGATAGTACGCATTATAATGCGTATACGTAACGGGTTAAGTGTATGACGTAGTCGGGATTTCTCGGCAAGAGGCTTCTTATAAACATATATGGTTTTTTTTTGCGTCTTAGCAAACATTTAGTGTATATGGAAAAGTGCTTTGGGTCTATGGCGTTGCGCACTTTTCGCATTATTCTTTTTGCCACCTTTTTGTGTTTGTTGTTTGCCATAAGGGGCAGCAGTAGCAACTGTTTGGGTCTTCTTATTAATTTCCGTTTCTGCTTATTTATTTTCATGATATATTACAAAGTTTTATGGCTTCAAACGCGACTTCGACTTCAACTTGGGTTCTTTGTCTGTCGACTGAGACGCAATTTGCGACTTTAAGAGCATTCAGGCTTTATATGACATATTTACGGGGTGTGTGATAGAGTTATAGATTAGTAAGTGTTAATGGAAGCCAATTACCTTCGGAAGTGTAGCTAAGAAGTAAAAGCATGTCGGAAAAAATGTTGCATACTTAAGAAACTTTTTATTTATTTTTTTTTAAATTTAAATATACTGTTATTTTTTTATGAACAACTTGCATTTAAAAAAATTTACAAAAAACTTAATTTAATTAAGTTAAGTCTTGCAACACTTTAAAAAAGCATTAATATAAACTTTATATTATAAAGATTTAACTTGATAAATTTTTAGTCCTTTTAATTCCCAAAAAATTAGTTTTTACTGTTTTTAATTCCTTTCGAGCATCCTTATCACTTCTAACACTTCGTCTATGCCTTAGTAAACGTAGCGCACACGCGTCAAAATAAAAAAACAACAACAAAGAAAAAGAAAAAAAGCAACACGAATGAGCAAGACCTCTTTTCCAATAGACTTAACACGGGCGTCAAAAACTTGCGCGCTTGCTTGTCTAAGAAAAGTGGAGGCCGCTGTCCCAGCAGCGCATTTCCCTAACCAATTGCCCCTGTGCCTGTCGCTTTTGTACTAACCAAAAACCGCCCAACCTCCCCTCCGTTTCACACTGCTGTACGCTGCGCCAGTGAGACTGCTGCATTGAGCATGGAGTGAAGTGAAGTGAAATGAAGCAGCGCGTGAGAGAGAGACAGCAAGATATGATAGGAGAGAGCGCAGTTCTGTTATCGCTGCGCGTGTTTCATTTCCCAAAACGTTTCTTATCCTGTGCGCCGCCAAGTTCGGCTTTCGGTATGTTTTTGTTATCTATGGTCGCGTTCCCAAGCTCATGCGTTTCCAATTCGTTTTGGCAAACGACACGAAGCGCGCAGCACGAAGCGTTCGGCCTTTTTGGTGACGAGTCGGCCAGTGGGTTATTCGGCCGCTAGTTTCGGGGCAGTCTTTCATTATCCGGCATACCGAGCGTTACGTTACGTTTTCGCATGCTACGCAACGAACTACGCAGAGCATACAACAAAAACCCAAAACCAAAACAACAACAACAGCAATCGTTTAAGCAACAACAACGAATGCAAAGCCGTTATTTGCGCTTCGAATACTATTTTTAGTGCCGAACGTTGCGAGTGTTTTACTATTTTTACTATCCACAATGACAACAACAACAACAAATACAACGTTTAATTATAACAACAAGCAAACACAATAGCACAATAATAAACCGCTACTCGATAATTAATTCAAATTTTGATCCATATCCAAAATAGTGTTGTTGCTTTGTTCAGAGGAGAGAGTGTTAGAGCATGCAATGCATTGACCAACAACAACAACAACAGAAATAATAACAACAGCTGCCGAGGGATAAGAAGCAACGGCATCCGCGGACAGCCTCGAAACTAGGCTAAATAGCATCGCTGCATACTTTTGGGCGCACACGTAAAAGAGACACACCACAGAGGCACTGAGGAGACAGGTCGCCGACATTTGAACCTGCTGACCGGCAGCTGCTGCTGTGCAGGCCACACTTTTGCTCCTGGTTGTTGTTGCCTTTTTGTGTCGTGTTGCCACAAAAATGTTATATTTTCGTTTCTTTGGCAAACGTGAGATGAACAAAAATGTGCAATAACAAGCCAGCAACAACAATATTAAGAGCAGACAGTGCGAAGTGAAACAACTGCAACAACAAAAGAAAAGCAGCGCGAAAAAAAAGAAGAGTTCAGTGTTCGTGTGTTAGTGTGTGTGTGTGGTGCAGTGGTGCAGTTCAACAGCCCCCGGGCAGCAGCAAACAATTTTTGGCCAGCAAACTGTGGCTAAAACCGGAGCCCAGCTGCAGCTCGTAAGCGTTCGTCTCATTCACCCGGCTTCGTGTGTGTTTGTATTTGTGTGTGTGTGTGTGTGTATCCTGCAGCAGCAACCGCAGCTCTGCAGCAGCAAAAATTGTGTCAGCAGCAGCAGCAGCATCATCATCATCAGCAGCAGCAGCAGCAACTTCTGCAGCAGGCCGTGTGGCGCCTCAATGTTCACTAGCCGGTAATTTATGCAACTTTATACATATATACGTATAAGAATACAGACTTGCAACTTGCACCCGACTCTGTTTTGCACTTATGCTTAAGAAATGAGGTTTCTCCTCCATTTCGAAGCAGAAAAAATCGAGCATTTTGTACGTGTATTGAATACAAATTGTTGTTAAGCTTTCTGAAATGAAGTTTGAACTGAGCTGAAATGGGATATTTATCTGGAAAAAAATATGTTTATTATTAAGCTAGTTTGTAGGGTTTTTGTAAGGTTCTGTTTACAGCCTTGTCGTTAAAAAAAATTCTTAAAAATATCTTAAAGATAAAAGGAAGCAAAATTTTTTTAAAAAAAAAACTTTTTCGTTACCTTTTGCCAGTTTAATATCTAAAACTTTGTTTGAAAAATACAAAAAAAGTCTCTTATCCTAAAATACTCAAAATGCTCAAAGTCGAGCTTATCAAATAGCATCCAAAAGAATAAAAAAATTTCCTGCATTTTGTTGGGTCTTAAAAAAAGCTCATCCAGTATTAAGTTTGATCTTGGCAACATGCGTCTTTGTTGCTCTATCGGGTCGAAGTCAGTTTTGTCTGGAAATTATATTACGCATACGCCGCATGTGGCTTACCTTGACAACGATGGCCCTTTTTTTTTGCGGGCGACGCGTGACAGTTGCCAGTTTATTGTTGTTGTTTTTGTTGTGTTCTTCTTTATTTTTTGTGCTATCGATTAAGCTTAGTCGCTGCTCTAGGCCGCCGCATTTTGTCTTTGTCTTTTGTGTCTCGAACTGGCCTTTGTGGCACCTAATTGTTGCTACACACACACACACACACACACACAGCTTCAAGACAATGCAACGCATGGCAAATACATAAAAAAAAACGTACAAAGAAGTTTCACTGAAAGAATGAACGAAAACCATTTGGGGTTTCAGGATGCGTCCATGCACTTCACCAACTTTGAAGCTTAAAGGAGCAGGCAGGCAGGCAGGCAACCAGGCAGCAGCAGCTGTTCTTCGAGTTGAGTTCCGCTTTTTTTACGTTTCCGGCATGCCATACACTTTTCATTATTGTTAAACTTTGCTCGCTCTCTTTCGTGCTGCTTTCTCTTTTGCCTTTTGGCCGTCTTTGTCAAACACAAATACGTACGTATATCAGTCAAATTGTGTGTCGTATCGTTTGTCATTCAGCTAGCGACATTTGCCTTTCATTTCATTCTATTTTTTTACCCCCTTTTCCTTTTCCCATTCGCCCTCGCCAAACTACTCGTGTGTGCACTGAGCGAAAGAAAAGGTCAAGTGGAAGTTAGAAATTCTGGTGAAATACTTTGATATATTATAGATTTCTGAAAATTATATTATTTTGGGACAGGTTATTGTCAGGTACTTGTGATCAGTGATTTATTAAGTTAGGATCTTTTTCCTACCAAATATTAATCAACTCCACTTGAACCCAAGCAATAACTAAATATTCTTCCACGTGTACTCGAGTGAGAAGTCGTCTATGCAATTTCATTCATTTCGAGTGCTTTGTTTGAATTTCTCGGCATTTAACTATTCAAACGCTCGGGTCAGGCTCGTTTCAGGTCGTGCGACGACTACAACAATTGTACAAGTGTGCTGCAGGACTTATCTAAAGTCACACTCCAGGCCACGTTTTGAATAGCTTGAGGGAATGTGGGAGACAGGGGGTTGCGTTGTCGTCGTGCGAATGTCATTTACATTGGTTGCCATCGTTTTATGGAAATTGTCGCACAATTGGCCCGGACAATGCCTGAAAGGCATGCGACATTTGCATTGTTTGTTGGTCCGTCGGAGTAGTAGGCCCTCTTAGCAATGGATCGATGTCGATTATGGCCATTAACTTGCCATTGAGCCAAGTGTCATGCCATTCATTAATTTCAACTAAATTTTTAAACACATACAATTTGTGGTCAACAAATTTGTGACAGCTTTAACAAATTTATAATGACAGACATACAGCTGTTGAATGGAGGAGCAGGGTGAAGGAGAAAAGTATTGGTAATTGGCCAGTTTGAACTTGAACTTTTGTTAACGTGTTGATCAATTAGATATGTTCTAATTGAGCCTAATTCAAAGTAATTTGCATGATAACATAAAACTATTAAGAAGGCTTCAGTCGAGAAATTCCGACTAGGACCTTACCTTAACCCAATATGATCAAACTTAAAACTGTGATTTCTCAGGTGTTTCTTGCCCGATTTTTTTTTAATGTTCATTATTTTATCCATAATTTCAAACCTTATTTTCATAATTTTCAAAATCCAGTTTTTTTGTTATCGATCACATGTGTATATCGAGGAGCAGAAGTGCTATCGATAGTTTGAAACAAACTCGTTCTTCTCATGGTATAGGAGAGCTCAAGTTTTAAGTTTGAAATCTATAGCTCTTATAGTCTCTGAGATCGCCGTTTATTGAGACGGACAGACAGACAAGGCTATATCGACTCGGCTGTTGATGCTGATCAAGAATATATATACTTTATACGGTCGGAGATGCTTCCTTCTTTCCGTTTCATACATACAATTGGCCAAATCCATTATACCATTATTTAACCATTTTATGGGTTAAGGGTATAAAAATTCGAAAAATCGAGTTCTTTAACAAGCAAATTCGTTTAGTTTTTTAAATATGTATTCCTCAACTTAAATATGTAAAGTGCTTTGTCGTGTTTCACATATATATTTTCACACTTAAAAGTGAGCCCGAAAGTATGCAACGTTTTTAGATCCCTTCTACCGAAACTCATTTAAAATTTGACAGGTTTTTGCCGCCTCAGTTTGCTAATCACAACAGCTTACAAAAACACAAACTAACAACACACACATACATACATATGCTATACCGTGCTGTACACCTGTAGCTTAGCGTTTTAAAGGGCTTGAAGGGGAAAATGCCAGGCAGCCAGGCACTTAAAAGCTTTTCACTCTTGCATATTCATGTGACACACACACACACATGTGTGGGCGTTAAGCACAGTGAAGCTGAGTACAGTAGAGCTTGGCGCAAATCAAATGCTTAATATGCATATGCAACACGCCCACGCACAGCACAGAACAAGCATTTTATGAGCTTGCAACATTTTGCAGCCAAAGCATGCTGAGTGGGCGACCACAAGATATCCAAGCCATAACGAGCAGAGGTGGACAACGTGGCAATCAACGCATACACAAACACAAAAAGCTGAAACTGGAGACAATTTTCAACCCACACACACACACACATAGACACACCTACGCAGCTGTTGCCGAAACCATGTTGGGAATATTTCAAGTGCGAACTTTTTGCTGCAAATTCTGCTGCAAAGTTAATCATAAAACGGACAGTGAGAAATCGCCTAAACTCACATATGCAGGCTGCAGCAAATTGCCATTTTCTATGCTTGTGTGCTTGTGTCTGGGCTAAAATTGCGCATACGCCTCGTAAAAATACAGCATGGGCAAAATCTGTTTGGCGATTTGATTAAAGCACTGAAGCCATAAAATACACAGAATATGTTACTAAAAAATATGTGGATTTACTTTAAGCCAAAAGCCAAGCCAAGCCCAACAAAAAAGTCAAACAAAAAATAACGAAAATATATAAAAGTTTTAGCTTGGTGTTTTTGTTCCCTGAACCCATGAAATGTGCAAAAAAAATGGGTATAATGGTTTTGTGATAAAGTTTGTTACAGACAGAAGAATGCAACAAGGATCCCATTTAAGTATATATAAATTTTTAATCAGAATCTGTCTGTATGAACGCGTCGATCTTTAGAACTTCGAAACTGTAGATAAGCACCTGAAAAAGTTTATTCAAATTTGGTTTGAAAGGCTAAGCATCTGAAAAAGTTTATTTAAATTCGGTTAGGAAACACCGGAGATATCGCAGTTTGAATATTAGGGTACGTATACGTTACGTAATGTGTTAAGGGTATGTCCTCGTCGAGATCTCTTGTTTTTTTTTTTTCTCGGGTTATTCGAATATAAAAAAGCGATGCAAAAAAATCATTTTTAACCAAAAACAACACAGATTTATGCCAGGAAAATTAATATTTGATGTTATACGAAAATAACTTTATGGCATTTCTTTATTATTTAAAGCTAAAAAATAGTTCTTAAAGTTAGTTTACTAGCTTAAAATCTTTACGGCACACCGAAAATAAAAGAATTTTTGGCATGAAAATCCTATAAACTAAAGACTCCAGCCCCTTGACCTTAAATCAAAGTACGTACTTAATAGGAAAGTCGAGAAGAAATGTGTGCCACACACACACATATTATGATGAGTGTAATAAAATGGCCATAGCAAGGGTATACACTATAAAAAGCAGGACTTACAATCACGATGATGATTTCTCATAAAATTTTACAGAGCTGGCAATTAAATTGGGCGTCCTGTGTGCTGTTCCAAGCAAGGCGACGCGTGTGGCCGAATGATGAAAGCAGCTGAAAATAAAAAAATACACAAAAAAAAAAAACAAAAATGAAAAGCATGAAAATTCCATAAAGCATGGCACAAAATGGTCGACGACAGCGCCAAAGAGCGCGACAGAGCCGAAGAGTTTGGGAGTCGGAGCCGAAATTGAAGCCAAACAAAAGGCAAAAATGTTCCCGTGGCGTGAAATGAACAAGCCATGAAGATACGAACAGGAAGATATTATATCTAAAATCACCATTGGCACGCAGCTAAGCAAACATTTCACCTCGTCCCTGCACCTGCCCCTGCCCCGCAAACAAGGCAGCATTATGTACATCAGCACGGCCGGAAACCAGAGTGAAAAAAACCTTTAATTTTCTTTTCGGTGCGTATGGTACCAGCGGGCCTCCAGTTACGAGGTGTGCTTAGAGCCTTAACGAAAGTTTTCACTTCATTTTTGGCTTTGATTTTCATTGCGAGCCTCGTCTGTTCGCTGTCGACCGGAAAATTCATTGTGCGCACAAAAGCAAAAAGGAGGAAATGATAATTTTCCGCTTAACAAGCACACACGCATACTCACACGCACACACATGTGCACAACAGAACTTGACAGAAGTGTGACAGTCTTAAAGGCTGTCATGTTGAAGGTTCCTGCCTCTTGCATGTTCACTTTAATTATCAACAAATTCAATTGAAATTTCCAAAATTTTATGCTTCTACACCCCCGTGAAGGGGGTGACTCTAGGATTACAGCTTAGCACAAGCTCAAGTAGCATTTGATCTGATTATTTAACTCAAGTAGACATCTTCCTTACAATTATTTAATTAATTTGCGAGTTCCGTCTTTGTATGAGAACTCGAATGGAATTCATAAACATTGGTTATGTTTACACAACAGTTATGCATTTCGAAGAAACATCTCAGTTACGCATGTATTTGATTTACCTGGAAACAACAAAGCTTTTAATTGTTCTTGGAATTCTATTTTTGCATTAATTACCCATAGTCATAACCCATAATTGCAGTTGTATTAGGCAAGAGTTATTTATTAATCAAATATGTTGCGCTCCTGCAGTTGCGTAAATAGTTATATAAAATCAATTAGTATATATTTATGTATCGATTTCTTACCCACTCTTTAAAATTCGTAATATTTTTGCACAATATTTTAGGCTTCACCTGAATACAAATGTTTTTCCACGTCGTTTGCATCATTTATTATTTGGCTAGCATCAGAATTGAGCAGCATCTGTTCAGCATTAAGGAGCCATCAGCACACACCACACCTGCCTTAATGGATTCTGAATGGTTTTGGCTGTGGTTCGTTCAAGTTCTTTGTCTGGCAGATAATACATAAACACATAATGCTGACAAAGTCATCTCTAGTGATAATGATAATGTTGTCATAATGTAGATGATTTTTAGTTGTATTAAGTATACCATATGTGAGCCATTAATAAATTGATAGCGCCGCTTTGCCAAATATATATGTATATTTGTTCCATTGATTGCAGTGTCAGCAGAGTTTTGTTGACCATTTCGTTGCGATTGATTGATTGATGGACATCTGGACAAACAATTGCGAACTTTCCATCATTTATCATCGTAATGGAAGCGGCTGCTCAAGGCACACATGAATCGTTTAGTCGATGAGATCAAAATTTAACCAAAACCCCATAACATATACATGAACAACATACATTTATGGCAGAGTTTTCTCATTTAAAGTTGAGTGCGTTGAGCAAAAGTTGTTGGCACCATCCAGTAAAATGGAACAAGCCGCAGTTAGCAAATAGTTTTGCCGAGGATGATGGCTGAGGCTGATGGCTGACAGTTACCGGCCAGCAAACCACTCTTAACTATCTTAACTATGTTTGGCACGTCAAGCCGCACTACCAATGTCGCTGACTACGCCAGAACCTAACACTTTGGCCAAGATGTGTAATGGTGGTGGCGTGGTGGTGCGATGCTTGCTGACTAACCGAAAAAAAACCAAAAAATCAATAAAAACTTGCTGCGCGCATTTACACATACCCTTTTAATGAAGTCAAATTGTCAAGGGTATAATAAAGTTGCTAAGGGGCTTAGCTTAGAACAAAAAGTTCTTTCGGGAAACCAAAAACGTACTATATGCTTTGAAGACTTAACACACGCAAAATGTATATAAGAACGTATTGCCTACAGAGTATCCTTAAGTTTAACCCATTTTCGTTATTTTAAAAATATTTTCACTTGCTTCCTTTGGCAAATGTCGACACAAACGACACAATCATAAATGTGTACTTATGTCGGAATGTAATACACACACACTTATATACAAATATATATGTGTAGTTATGTATATATACATACTATATAGCATATCTTTGTGAGTTATGAGCCCTGCAGCGTTTGCTGTTGCTTGTTGTCAATAAATCATAGCGAAATAGAACACAAGAAGTTGAATTCAATATGTGGCAGCAGCAGCAGCAGCAGGAGAAGCAACAGAAATATTTTCCTGTTGTAGTATTTGTTGACATTTTATCGCTGAATGAAAAAGCTTGGAAATCAAATCAATGTCAATGCTGTTGCTGTTTGGCCATGGTCGTCAGAGAGAGATGGGCCCAGACTCGCTCGGACAGTTATGGGACCGGATTTTGATTGCCTTGCGATGATAAACGTTATCGTGTTTGTCTGTCAACGAAAACTTTTTCTATTCGTGTTATTTGTCCTTGCCGGAACATGTGTGCTGTCATACAACTAATGAACCAACAACATCCTATTTTTATATAATTAAGAAACATGTTCTTAGTTATTAACTGTAGCTAAAGTCATTTCGTGTAATCTTCCAAGGCATACACAACACAGCAAATAGTTGGGTCCCAAAAATAAATTGTGTGTGTACGGAAACAGTTTATGTTGTTGATAAGCACTGTGTGGATGACGTTAACACAATTCACACCCCCAACACATACACACTCAGTAAACTTCCCATACACAAAAGAGCGCGCGACTTTTAGCGTGCACAATGTGTAGCATACTTTTCAGGCGTCGGCTGCTTAAAGACCCGGTTTTCCATATTGGCGCCCCCGAGGCCAAATACTTACACCACAGCTCACACACACACATGCAAAGTGTCGCCCGCAGCTTGCCACATCATGAAGCAAGTTTTGTCATCCTTTGTCTGTGGCCAACTATTAAAATTTGTAACAGCCATTTGCAAAAGCGCTTAACACTCAGTGTGTGTGTATTTTAAAATGACGCAAAGTACAGTTATAAATAAATAAGAGCTCAAATACACACACTCACACATTCTCATAAAAGGCGATATTGTTAAATAATAAACAGTTTAGCTCTGACAGCTGAATAAACAGGCGTGAAAATGTGTTGAAAAAAAACACCTTATATATATAACACTCAGAGAGAGAGGGGTGTTTATTAGGTAAGGGGAAGAAGGAGGAAAGTGGGTTTTCTGTGTACGCATTCAACTGTCAACAGTAACGTTATCCATCTAAGCTTACACATCAAGGCGACGAGGAAGAGGGAAGGGGTGAAAGGGAATGTGAGCTACGGAATTCCAAATCGACGACTTCCATAACGACCGTCATCAAAGTTGTTGTAGTGAAGCAACAACAACAACAACCAGGCCAAAAAGTGTCGCCAATAAATAAAAGGCAACAGGAAAATGCGCTGACAACAGCAACTGTTACCAAAAAGCTCTTTGCCTGTATTAAGCATTCCTGTGTGTAGAGTTGCCAAGCATCCTATAGCTTAGGCTTCATTTTACAGAGTTTTGTGTTGAAAATAAAGTGTTAAAGTCACAGCTGAATGACAGACTAAGCGGATGCCCTGTTAAAGTAAAGATTAAAGATACCAGCAATGGGATTAAAGAAAAGCTAATGCTATTATCTAGAATTGACAAGAACAGCTGCAAAAGGAATTTAATTTGCTTCAGCACAAACACGTTAACAAGATGGTTATCAACACAACCCTCAAAATACACAGCAAAAAATGAAGTAAAACCTAAACAACCTTCAACAAAAATATAAAACCTTATCTTAGGATTACTTGTCTAACATATTTCTAGTCATTTCTCACTGTGTAGCTGCTGCGCATTCCAATAAGCAACAGAAGCATAAGAGAGTACAGAAGCAAAGCAGTGACCAGAATGAAATTGATACTTGGACATGGATTGTCTGACCAGATATTTTATTATCAGAATGCATGTGTATGTGTGTGTGTGAGTGTGAGTGTGTTTTATATAAACGTGTGGACAGCTGTGACGGCTTTTACTTAAAGCCAATTCATGGTGTCTGCTTTATTTATAAACACACCCACACCAAAACACACACACACACACACGATTAAGGACTTGCCCAGTTTGGTCCGAACTTTCATCACAATTAGGGTAACTTGTGCGGGAAGCACTCTGGTCTTTGCGGTCAACGTGGCGTATGATAAATATTTGAAGCGAACACATTTACATTTTCGAACTAAGTGGCCGAAACTTTAAATCATTTAGCCACTTTTTTTTGTTTGTGTGTGTGTGTGTGTGACGCCTAATCAATTATTTAGCCTAATTGAGCATGCAGAATGATCCTAGCTTCCTTTTGCTACTCCTCTTCGTCCTGCTTGAAAGGTAAACCCGCAAAAAACACACACGTGAAGTGAAAGTTGTTGTAGCCTAAATAACTAAAGAGCTTGATTAAATTAACGAAATATCAACACTGAGCTGTTAGCCAAGTTAATAATTAAGCACTGTGCCGAGGAAGTTTACAATGTCGAAGGTGGAATATTTAATGTTACTTTGAGTATGTTTGACGTGTGGTCTTTAAAAAGCGATATAAATAACTTAAAACTTTATATTCTCTAACGATTTTGAACGTTTTTAGTTTTGTTAGGGAAATCTTTTCCTTGAATTTTTCTAATATGCAAATCTTTGAACTAAACAACAATTTGTTTGTACATTTTATTGACCAGAGCTGTCGCAAGTTGTGGTAAGATATTTAGATTTATAAGCAAAGCAAAGCCTGAAGACAACATTCATTTTTATTAAGCATTCAGGAATTTTTTCTAGGACAAAAACTTGATTTAAAAGGAAAACAAATGGTAGGATTTGTTATAATTAAGGCAAAGCCAACATAAACATTTTTGCAGCTGCTTTAAATGGAATGAAAATGAAGAGAAAAACGTAACAGAAAAAGGTTATAAGCAAACTGCTGCAGTTTCTATTAAAAATTCACAAAACTCTGAATACTTTGTAGCAATAAAAATTCAATTCTTTTGCCAATAATCTTATCATCAACAGAGCGAGATTAAAATGTTGAATGTATTGCCGAACTTTATAAATAGACAATCGAAACTTGCAATTTATCTTTCTAGGGTAAATTATAAGCTTATGTTGACTACTCGAGCGATAGCAACAATGATGCAATTGATCAGCTTTTTTGTCGTTAGAGATGACAACGATTTTATCGATAGCTTATCAGCACAATACGTTTCTAAGCTAAATACTTAAGTAGTATTTATATCAAGTCCTCACAATCTTAATGGCCTTATCAGATTGGCATGAAATGAATTTACTGGTTTCAAGTAGTTAGTGTGCTTATCAAGAAGGAACAAAACTTTAATCATACTTGTCAAGATTTTATATTTGGCCATGCATTTGCCGACGTCATTAAACTAAATACATATTATATATAGTATCTATCTATACAGCTGATAGCAGGTGTTGCGCAGCACCAAAAAGTTATGACAGCAACTGGCAGTTGGCCAAAAGGTACGCGAGGTGGTTGATAGATTTCTCAGCCGGGTTCGTGATCGCTTTGATTCATACTTCACATAAATTAGGCAAAAACACAAGGAAACATTGACAACAAATTCCGACTGCTCGAGTTATAGAGAAAGAAAGAGAGAGAGAGAGAGCGAGGGTCCAAGTCCTTTCAAGGTGAGCCCGTGAGCCGAACCGGTTGCCCCATGGTTTGGCCAAGATAAAGAAACTAACGGCACTTAACAGACGACACAGAGCGAGAGAGAGCAGCTTAAGAGCGTGGCAAGCTGGTCATGAATTATTCATTTTAATGCGTACTTTAAAACGTGAAACGCGACGCTTCTAGGCCATAAATCATTCAGGTAGAAACTCTGTTATATATATTGGCACACGAATTTTGCCCCGAAGTGCGTTCAAAAAAACAAAAAAAAAAACGTATTCAGCGTAACGCTGCAAATACTCAAACGTTCAATAGTACTGCAGGCGTGTCTCACTCAGAGAGATATATCCGTAAATCCATCAATGTCCCAACTCAAACAGTAGTAGGAGGCAGAGGAGGAGTAGCAGACAATCATTCGAGCCACAATCACAGACAATATCCGAGTGAGTATTTAATATTTATATATACTTTCGACTGGGATCAAAGCGTTGCATTCGCAGCCAGTGACAGTTTTAGCTGGCAGTCATAGTACATCTCTATAAATACATGTGCATACTAAAAATACACTGCACAAAACGCAATACAAACTAGTTGAGAGAAGAAACGCAAGCTAACAACAGTTTCTCTCAGTGCACGTGCATATTTATTTATCTAAAAATATCTTAAGGGTAGTCGAGAGACATACATACATACATTTGAAATCATGTTGCACACTTGGGTGGCTAAAACAAAATAAACAAAAAGAATAGAATAGAAATTATAATAAAAATGTAACAGAAAATAGCTTAGCCAACTATTTGACTGGCGCAGAGCGATTTTTAGTACACGGGATTAAAACCAAATATACTGAAATAGAATTCTACCCGCCAAGCACAAACTACATATAGACATACATACATATTCATGTGGTGGCGTCGTTGTCAGAACTAGTTGACCAAAAGGTGTAAGCACAAGACACCACAAAATTCTACACATGTTTAGCCAAAAAAGATGTGAGAGAGAGAGAGCACGTGAGTGAGTGAGAGTGAGAAAGATTGATAAACAAAATGCAATACTTGAACACAAAATAAGATAAACGCAGCGCAGAAGCACAATACACACAGAGAGCGGGAGAGAGAGCGATAGCGAGAGATAGTGAGCAAAAAGCAAAACAAGTGAAACGGTGCACAGCTAAAATAACAGCCAATATTTTGACAGACAAACACATAGGTTAATTATTATGGTGGAATAGGCAAGAAGCATAACATAAATACGGTGGACAATGCACCCTACACCTAGACAATGGGATAATGTTGAGGCTTAATGAGAGCTTTATAATTTTGCGTCTAAGCTTAAGCTTTTCTATATATGTGAGTGTCATGCCAAAAGCTTTCACATCAACTTTTTGCAAGATCATTGATCTTCATATTTATTCTCTACTAATTGATAGTCTCAGCGAAATGAGTGTAGTGCACTCAAATAATTATGAGCGCTTGGCATAGACAGACCATACGCTAGAGACGAACGTACAGGCTGGCTAGCGGG
Organism: Scaptomyza pallida; assembly: GCA_018152965.1. Lineage (NCBI taxonomy): Eukaryota > Metazoa > Arthropoda > Insecta > Diptera > Drosophilidae > Scaptomyza > Scaptomyza pallida. The sequence goes on along the minus strand of JAECXP010000260.1, from coordinate 2,115,949 downwards.
CGGGCGGTCGGCAAAGGGGGCAGGTGACTGGCAGGCAGGCAGGCGGTGGGTTAGCGAATTAGTTGTGCATTGGCTGCCGAACGGGAACGCGAACGCGAACGCGAACAGAGAGCTGATGTGATTTTCAGTGCCTCGAGTGGTCGGCGGAATAAGTTAGAATTTAGCAGGGCCTCCCGAAGTCAAGTGAACTTCGCAAAAAGCCCAAACCAACTTGAAACGCAACATCATCACCTTTCGCAATGTTTGGCAAACACAAAGTGTTCGAAAATAAACAGTAAACAGGCGTCGTGTGTGTGTTTGAGTGTGTGTGTGTGTGTAACAAAACAACGTAAGAGCATAACGTAACGTAACGTAGCGTAGCGTAATGAAGCGTGTATAAGCTGCCGCCGCAGCGCTAAATCCTCTGAGAAGCAAACACAAAAACCTCTTGAGCTGTGCTATTATTAAATATTCGCACAGCGGCAATAAATATTATGTAAAGTGACAAATCTGGTACATAAATAACACGCATAATCCAAAAGCTCAGTTAAAAATTTTGTGTGTGTTTTTCATTATACGACGGTCGAAAGAATTTCAATTAATTTGCAATCTCTTTTAGCTCGAGACGTGAACAAATTTTCAATAACGGTTAAATGCAATTTGCTGCTCAAATGAAAAACTGAGCACTTGCCATGTTTCTAGTGTGCTAGTGTGTGTGTGTGTGTGTTGTGATTCCCTGGGGCGTCGATTTGTCTATCTGTCCATATGTCTGGTGTGTCTGGCCAGCTGGTTGTTCCACCTCCACCCCGCCCCCGTCGCAATCTCTAGCTACAGCTCATGCCACATTTTGCCCCGTTTTGTAATTGCTAAATTAATGCAAGCGTCGATGATTATCTTTGCCCCCTGCACTAAATACACTGCTGCATATCAATTTTGCCACCACAAAATAATCTAGCTCAAAATCCTCTATTGCGTGTGTGTCTTCGTGTTTTTTCTTAATTTAAAGCTTGATATCACAATTTAAACCGAATGATTTATATATCCTCCAGCTCGTTTCTACTAAATGTTGTTTTTATTCGTGTGCGAGCAGAAAACAAAATATTTTTTTATTGCTTTTGGCGGTAAATTGTAATTGTTTTTGTTAAAATTGTTAATTTTATTTTCATGTTCATTTTTTGCTCGAGCGTATACACTTTTAGAAAGTATATAAAGTGTTTATTTTTATATGCATTTTAATAAGTTCTTGATTTTTTTTTTTTTTTTGCTTTTTTGCTTTTGCATGCATCAAATCATCCGCATAAAACAACTGCATCTCTTAATATAGCCTACTAGTATCTCTCCCTCTCCCTCTCTCTCGCTCTCTCTTGTCGTAGTCTTTTCTTTATGTCTTTTCCGTTATGCTTCTCGCTACTCGTCTCTTTGTCTTTTCGTTTTGTTTTGTTGCTTTCGCAATTGCAGCAGTCACCGTTATGCTTCGTTCAGTTTCTTATTCTTCTTCTCCTTCACACTCACCTAACGCTCACGCTCACGCTCAATTCCCATTATTGACATTGGGACACATTATGCATTTTTATCGATTTCATATTGTATTCATATTTACCGGTCCTTTGACTTTGTGTTGATCGAGCATTCATTTATGCGTTTCCCCCCCATCATTATATTAAATACAGTTGGGAATTCATTGTATGAAAATTATATGAAATTGTCAGTTCGTTAAGTTATTTGTTCGCCAGTTAATAGTTATTCAATATGTTGTTTGTTTCTACTTCCCAGAAACGTTTAACGCTGTAATCAATATATACAATTATTGTTATTATTGTTGTGCTTTGTGCTTAGAATTCCAAAGAAAAACTTGTTTTCCAACTAAAAGCAGTGTATTTGTTAGTCGTGCATATGTTTTAAACTACAGTTTGTTATTTTCTGTTTAACTACTGCAGTATTATTTTTTTTGTTGATGTTTTGTTTCATTTGCTTGTAGTTTATTTCGCACGTTGTGTTTAGTTTCTGTTTCGTGTAAATATACAAAACAGCTGAAAAGCTTAAATACTAGAAAAGCAAGAAAAAGAAAAAGTCCCAGAAAACTTCTCTCTCTATTTTTGCAAACGACTTCTGATTCCAATTTGTACATCTGGCAAGTGTTTCTGTTTGCTTAAATGCCTGTGAATTTTTCAAGTACGAATGTTTAACTTTTCATTTATTTGTACGACCCTTGTGAAAGGTTTCTGTGCGTAGAGTTCTAAGGTTGTTAGGAAAGAGTTGTCTTCGTGTAGAGTATTAAACAATAATAACCTTTTAAGCGTTTAACAGAAGATTGAAGTCGTATTCCATATAACAAACTTCCAATGAACAAAGTTTTCTTTATAACTAATTCGGTTCCCATTCAAAAACCATTTTATATTATAAATTTTTTCGATAACGAAGTGTTTTATGTCCCCTTGAGGCTCTTTATATAGAATTTCCACTGTTTTTTGAGTTTCTAAAAATTCTTAATATATATTTCCTTAAAATAATTATAATAAACCAAATAAATATCATTATAAAAAATCTTTCTTAACTAATCTCATCTCCTTTCCAAACTTGTTCTCTCCATAGAAATCACCCGCAGCAGCAACGTCAGTTGTGCCACACCACAGTTGCCACAAAGTGTTGAACGCAATGTTGCCGTTTCAATCATCATTATAATAAAACGCAAACTGCATACTTCGAGCACAATAAAAAAAACAATACAAAAATCATAATAAAAAGGAAGGAAGGGAGGCAGCCAATACGAACGCAACAAAATAGAAACTCTTCCAGTCCAATCTAGCCAATAAAAAACATAAAACAGCGCTTCCAGGATCGAACGATAAAAAGATTCCTAAAAAAAAGAAAAAAGAAAGAAAAATTCATCATGCTACTAATCCGTAAAGCTGTCACCTCCATCGCCTTCTGTGCCGTCTTGTTGCTGCTACTCTATGTGAAGGCGGCAACATTGGCATTGGCAACAACGGCTCACAATGCGGACAACTTGGGATCCGAATCCAGCTCCAGCGCACTGATCAACAGCACAAGCAGATTATTCAGCAGCAGCAGCAGCAACAATTTAACACACAGTCGAAGAGTGCGAGAGGTGGAGGATGCCTTGAATGTTAAAAAGGAGACGACGGAGGTGCCAGAAGCGAAGACGGAGAAAGCAATGTGCTCCGAGGGTCTGCTACTGCCACTGTGGATGCCACAAACGAATATATCAATGGGTGATCGTGCCCTACGCGGATTTGTCTACTTCCTGCTCATGTGCTATCTATTTGTGGGCGTGTCCATCATCTCGGATCGCTTCATGGCCTCGATTGAGGCCATCACCTCCATAGAGCGCATTGTGACCATCAAGGGACCCAAGGGCGAGAAACAAACGATGAGTGTCCGCATTTGGAATGAAACTGTGGCGAATCTAACACTCATGGCTCTCGGGATCGAGTGCACCAGAGATTCTACTCTCCGTGATTGAGATCTATGCGAAGAACTTTGAGAGCGGTGATCTGGGACCGGGCACAATCGTGGGCTCCGCCGCCTACAATCTGTTTGTCATCATAGCCCTGTGCATGGTGTTGATTCCAACGGGCGAGAAGCGACGCATTCGTCATTTGCGAGTGTTTATGGTGACAGCAACGCTATCGGTGTTTGCCTACATCTGGCTCTGGATGATACTGGCTGTCATCTCGCCGGGCATCGTTGAAGTGTGGGAGGGATTGATCACATTGCTCATGTTCCCGGCCACCGTGCTGTGGGCCTACATTGCCGAGCGTCGATTGCTCCTCTACAAGTATATGGATAAGAACTATCGCATGAATCAACGTGGCACAGTTGTTGCTGGGGAGCATGATGCCGTGGAGCTGGGTCCCGATTCATCCAAGGGCAAGCATTTAAACCATCAGACGGATGTGAATGCCTATGATGAGGCACGCAAAGAGTATATTGCTTTGCTAACGGAACTACGCGCAAAGTATCCCGATGCGGATCTGGAGCAGCTGGAAATGATGGCCCAAGAGCAGATGATCTCACGTGGCAATAAATCGCGAGCCTTCTATCGCATTCAGGCCACACGCAAAATGATTGGCAGTGGCAATCTGATGCGTAAGATCCAGGAACGTGCCCACAATGACATGACTCAGGTGAAGGCGCAACTGCATCCGTACAGCGATGAGGATGAGGAACCCACACGCATCTACTTTGAGCCCGGCCACTATACGGTCATGGAGAACTGCGGTGAGTTTGAGGTGCGTGTGGTGCGACGTGGCGACATCTCTGGCTACTCCACCGTCCACTATGAGACACAGGATGGCACCGCTTCGGCCGGTTCCGATTATGTGGGCAAAAATGGCGAGCTCACCTTCCCGCCGGGCGTCGACGAGCAACGCTTCAAGATCGAGATCATCGATGATGATATCTTTGAGGAGGACGAATGCTTCTATATACGCCTGTTCAATCCCTCCGAACATGTTAATCTCACAGTGCCACAAATCGCTACAGTCATGATCCTCGATGATGATCATGCCGGCATCTTTGCCTTTAGCGAATCCGTCAATGAGGTCACCGAATCCGTTGGTTGCTTCGAGCTGGCCGTCATGCGTTATTCGGGCGCTCGTGGCACCGTCATTGTACCCTATTGGTCGGAGGATGAATCGGCTGTTGGTGGCACGCATTTTGGATCTGTTAGCGGCGAACTAATCTTTGAGAACAATGTCTCTGAGTGAGTATTGAAAACTTTTACAAACAAGTTCTTAGAAAATATACAGTGGCTCACAGCTTATTTCAACCAGCAGTAAACCAAAATTTAAAGTAGTTATAAAAACTAAAATAAAACAGATATTAAAATTCTATAAACGCACAATGTTAGAGGGAATTTCAGAATATTCAATATCAAAATTATATATTTTTTTGAATTTTATTAATATTTTTAAACAATTTTAAACTAACCCTCCATGTCAAATAAAATACACATAATTAACCCACCAAAATTTAGTTTTCAAAAAATGTGGGTTTTACTTTCATTTATTTTACACTTTATTCAGTTGAGTTTCAAAAACAAACAAAAAATACAAAAAAAAAAACAAAACACAAAAGAACAAACCAAGAGGCAAAATTCTTCAAACTTTCATTTGCAGTCAGCGTATAAGAGGCTGCCATGTTCCCCAAACAGTTTTGCACTGCAGCACAAAGCCGAATACTTATTTGAGTTTTGTATGAGGACAGTAGAAACAACGCTGTCGTTTGTAGACTTATCAGGTGGAATGCAGGCGAAGAAGTTTCGCAGGCTTAGAACTTTGTGTTTTCTACTATGTTTCTGCCGAAGCAGAGCGTGGTAGATTTCACGAGTGCTAGAACCTTATCATAAAAGTAATTTTAGAAAGAATATCAAAAAATAAGTTACTACTTTCTATTCGACATTGTTTTAGAGCTTCAATCAAATTATTCGACCGAGAATGTAATCACTTGAATCTTCCGCACGCCTGCACATCGGGAATCCCCAATTCCAATAACAATGGAACAATCGATAACGAACAGCGATCTAAATGAGCAGTTTCGATTATAGCTACAAAATCGACATCTTTATACGAAACAGAAACGTATGCGTCACTTTGACTAAAGCGGTGGGCAAGGACCCACAACATCAAAATAACAAACGTAAAACAGATGCTGTAAATAGTCCGAACATATTTTTAAATTTTTCAAAAATGTTGCATTTAATACAGTTAACAAATACATTAAATACAAAATCTATACAACCATGCAACATAAAAATTTTATAGGTATTATATGAAATGGGTCAAATACCCACAACATACAAAGGGCTAAATAAACAAACATCTTCAATCCAAGCCACAGCTTATTTCAACCAGCAGTAAACCAAAATTTAAAGTAGTTATAAAAACTAACATAAAACAGATATTAAAATTCTATAAACGCACAATGTTAGAGGGATATTTCAGAATATTCAATATCAAAATTATATATTTTTTTGAATTTATAAATATTTTTAAGCAATTTTAAACTATATAAACATCTTAAATCTATGCCACAGCTTATTTCAACCAGCTGTATATGTAGATGTCTAACAGACAAACAGTTTTTCCAAAAGATTGATGTCAATATATCTTAACCAAATAACAGTTGATTGGCTGACTACGTGCTCGTTGCCTTAGCTAACTGGCCAACTGACTTTTGGGCCTGTTCATCATCAGCATTTGTGAAGCCATGTCACGCACTGTAAACTCCCAAAGGACTTTGTTGTTTGTGTGTGGTGTTTGTTGTGTGTTGGCAGGCCATCAAATTGTTGCTCTGGCATGTGGCGGGAATTCGGGTTGAATGCGTGAGAGACAAAACAGACAAACTGGAATCGATTAAAGTCGAAATAATTTGCGCGTTTTAATTGCAGCGCCAGCTGGCAAAGCCAGACAAAGTTTCCAGGCCAAAAACGGAAATTGATGTTGTGTGTGTGTGTGTGTGTGTGGGGGAAGTTATAGTTGGTGTTTGGCATTAGTTCTGCGCCTGGCACCTGCTCCATAACGTTTTGGCGTTTAGCTTTTGAGATAGTGTGAACAACACACACACACACTCACACTTGGAGACTCGCATGTAGGGCATTGAGCTGAATCGATGTACCCATACGTGTGGGTCCTGCCAAATGTTTTGCTTCCAGCTGTGCCATGTACTGTCAAGCTGCGTGCCACATTGCCATATACACACACACACACATACACACTTTCACTACGGGTGATGGAGACGCTTGCTTTTGCGTGCTCTGTTTGTATTTGTGTGTGTTTGTTAAAGCCAAAGTGCAAAATCTAATTAATTTTGTAAAATTAGTTCGTTTGGCAAATATTTCGCTAACATCAATGTGAAACTTAGTTCACTCAACTTGTTTTTGGCTTTGAGCTCAAAACGTGTGTGTGAAAATTGATGGTAGTTAGAGGAGAAAGTTTGATGATCTTAACATTTCCATACTTAAGAGCTTACATTTTGCTTGAAATTTGTATATAGTTGGATAATGCCTTTTTAACCAAATTCAAGTCCAAATGGCTTCATAAAGTCCGTTGTACATTAGGGCTTCATTTTCTTGTCTTTTGTCTGTCACTGCTCTGCTCTTTGTCCTTTTATCCTTGTCTTTTGTCTTTGCCAGTTCGCTGATTTGCAGCTTTGCATAAATTGTTTTTTAACACGTCGCTGACATTTTTGCCATGGCGCCACAGCTGAAACAGAAACAGGAGCGAAAAAAATGCTGTCTGTCCCGCATCATCAGCTGTACAAGCTTTGCCACACGCTCCGCTCTCACACTTTCTCAGCCCGCTGGGGGGCGCATAACATAAATTTTTGTGTGGTTTTGCATTATTTTATAATAAGCAACAAAGCGGAGCAGACAATTAGATGAGCCAACGCGTCAGGGGATAACTTTACAGAAATTAAGTGGCAACGCTGCCATACACGTATGTGTGTGCTGGTTTTAGTGTTTGTGCTCCCAAAATGGTCGTAAAGCTGCCATTTGCAGTGTCACAGCCGAGCGTCATTTTTGCTTTGACTACTGTTTGTCTGTCTGTTTGTTTTTGTGTTTGTTTTGAAATAGTTTTCAATGTTTGACAGTGTCAAGTGGCTTCGTTCAATTGCTCCATTTGGGCCGTTTGTCAATTTGGCATTATGGCAATTATTTATACAGCATTTAAACGTTTTAATGTCGAGTTCAGCTTCTTTATATCCTGTTTGTTCTCTTAATGTTATTAAAGTTGTTGGAGGAATGTCTTGGATGTTTGGTATACAGTTTAAAAGTTAAGAAAATGGTTTTGTCTTGTTTTAAAAGTAGTTCTACAACTTTAATCTACCCTCAACCATATGTAGAGTATCTCTGTAGTCAATGTTACTTTCAACTTCTTCTAGACTTTATTATCCTACTGTTGACAAAATGCCTTCAAGCATTGAGCTTCTCAGTATACCGACAATCAACTTGTGCTTGCATCTCTGGGGCATATTTGTTGGCTTGTTGGCACTGTTACATTATGTATACGCTGCGTGTGGCAGATGTTACTTCAAAAGCAATAAATAAATGCAATTAAAACCAAGCGACCACAAATAAAATGCATATCAATTCATTTTATTTATTTAATTGAGTGCACTTTAAAGACAGATAGAGAAAAAACTCAACGTACGCACAAAAAACGATAATTAATTTAGAAAAGTTTATGTGTGTGCCGGCAGCGAAAATCGAGCAAAAAATTAAATTACTGACAAAATCTGCTTTGAAGTTGTCGATGCTGTTGTTGTTGTTGTTAAGAGTGACCAAGCAGAGTACCTTGCTGTAGGGAATTGACCAACTCGGACTCGAACTGCCCACAAAAAATATATACATATAACTTTACGAAACAAGTTTTTTTTGTGCATCGTTTTGGTCTGCTCTTCTCTTTTAATGAAAATCAAATGCTGCTCTGGGCCAGTAGCCAGTAGCAAGTAGGAGTCTACCAAACTCAACCAGCACTTGGGGAGCCGGAAATGCGCAACAGCAACAGCAGCAGGAGCCAGCAATGGCGTCAGCTTTCATAAAAAAAAAAACGAACAGCAGCAGTGGCAGCAGCAGCGGCATGGCTCTCCTGTAAGGCCATAAAAAATGGTGGCAAAAGCCCAGACATGAACATCGTACGTAGGACGATAGAAGGCAGGGAGGGGGGGTTTGTGTTGCCTGTAAAGTGCCAACGCTGTTGCATAAATTTGTATAATCTGCGTCAAATGCTGACGATGAGAAGCAGTGAAGCCTTGGCGTTCGTTCTGTGCTTCTTTTATTGAGTTATACGATCGCTTTAAATTTCGTTGCTTTTGAAACATTGTCGGCAAAAAAAAACCACAAATGAGTGTCAGGCAATTCCCCGTCCATAGAGTACTATATTAGTATACTAAAGAAATATTGCATGCCATTCAAATGGTTTTTATTACAATCTTAAATTATATACGTTTTAAAGACTTCATTCACATAAACGGTAAATTGCTCTCAGACATTTTATGTCTTACTGTAAAGCTTAATATACGTGGCATTTAACTGTAAATATAATTTTTCAAAGTAAATAATAATAACGTATTCTATGGTTGCGCCTAAGAGCAAGCAGCACATATCTTTCCTCTTGTATGAATTTGCAAAAATGTGTTGCCTACTTTTGAGCGGGTCGATTGCCAAACTCGCTAAATAAATATTTTGTTGTTGTAATTGTTTACCTGTTGTTGTTGTATGTATGTCCGTCTAAATTCCGTCCGATTCCTGTCTTTGGAAATGTATGGCACAAATATGCCGCTGCGATGCAAAAGAGCGATATATGTATGTATGTACACTGTGTATTGCCGATATGGCTCTAATGGAGTGCAGATTTGGGGAATAGCAGCCAAGTCCAATTATAAACGTGTACAAGTATTGCAGAATCGCGTACTTAGACAAATAACCAACAATATTTATGCGAATGTGAGTGCTTGTCGTCCAACAAGCAACAACATTAGCAACCAGCTATATTTGGCAGACAAGCTTTAAGGGGGCTTTGCTGTACATGGCATTTGTTAATTAGCACAATTAAGGTAGCCTATGTGGCTTAGAGGCCTGCCGCAAGGTAAGCCCGGCCATTTTGGGGATTTTCCTCTGGCATAGATTGAGTTTCATTTGCTTCAAGTCAACATTTATTGCGAAAACTTCAAGACACAATGCGAAAAGAAGAATTCGCATAAATCTGCACATCAAATAAACAGCATAAAAAGGGGAAAAATATGATAGAACTTGTACACTGGATGCCACATAAAAAGACAGAAAAACGATAAGAACAAATATTTGATTAAGCACACATAATCTAAAATTGAAATTTATGCAATGCCTTTGAAAATCTAACCGCAAACGAAACCAGCCGCAATGCCTTACAAATCCAAGCCAACAATCAGCATGTAACCAAAACTTGTATAAGTCTCTTTCTCTCTGTGTGTGTGTGGGCGTGAGTCTGTATTTATGTGGGGGTGTGTGTGTTTGCTCTTATGTATATAATGTGTGTTTGTGGCATGTGCGGCTTTTGCCTAACAAGTAGCATTTCCTGCAGCCGTCGGCAATCGGCTAGGGAATGTGCCAACTGTTTAACTGACTGACAACTACAAGGTGAGGAAGTGAGAGGACTAACATGCCCAGTCTGTGTGTGTGTGTGTGTGTGTGTGTGCTTACCCTTATACACAACAATAACAATAATAACAATATCAGCATGTAGACAAAACTCAAACATGGACTCCGGTGCACCTGATCCGAGTTACACATCTCTTGATTCGGACGGGGAATATGAGAATTACAGACAACACATCACACACATAACATCATCATTAGTGAAGTCATCTACTTTTATTACATTTACTAAATGTCTGCTGCTGGATAAATTAGGAAATTCTAATCCAGCTTTGCCTGCTCTGCATTTAATGAGTTTTTATCAAATAAATTTAATATGCAGTTGTATTTCATAATTACATACATATATGTATGCTTCTATTTTTGGGTTTTCTGCTGTCTGTCAGCACCAAATAAGAAGAGTAAAAAGTTTGTTAAAACCTTACTATTTGTTTGAATTTAAGTCATGAGTTCTAAGATTATGAATTTGCTGAGTATTTTCCAAAATTATCGATGTTAAGAACATATATTAAATATATTTAGTTCACTAATTTTTAAATCTAAATTTTAAAATGATTTCGTACAATAATCTATTTTAGACTTTATTCTGCAGCTTTTTCATTATTTAACGTAAATTGTGTTTAACAAAATTTTCTAAGAATTTTTCTTTAAGCAAAATTCTTTCTACAAATATTTTTTCATTTTTAAGACGTAGTACTCGCACTTGGAAATGAGTTTGACCTTAGCTTGGCCAGTTAGTTAGTTGATTTCTTCTTTTTTTTGCATTTCTACGTTTTGGGACTGTATAAATTACCGGAGGCGGCATTGGCGGCAGCGGCGGCAACGGCCTCAACAGTCGAAACAGCTAAACAAATTTGTCCTGTGCTCTTCTGGCGCAGCCTTCCCAATGTCAATAGGTTGTTGCTGTAGTTGTTGTTGAGGTCGTTGTGGCTGTTATTTTTGTTTGTGTGCTTGTGTTAGTGTTTATCATGATGTCGTTAGGTTGATTGTTGCAGATATTGAAGTGGCTCCTAACGCAGCGGTAGCCAAACAGGCTCTCATCAGGCCTCTCCTTGCCTTGACGAGCCTTTTTAGTTAGTCTTGTTTATATATATTTGCCATGCTGTTGTCCTTGTTGTTATTGTTATTATGACATGAAGAAGGCAACAAAAATATACAAATAAGGGGCGCTTGTTGAGGGAATCATCATTATCAGCATCGGCAACATTGGCAACTGTTGCTTTGGCCCGTTCAGTAAAAAGGGTTCGTTTTTGTGGGTCAAAGGTTAGGCGCAAAAGTTTGGCACATTTGTAATGAGTTCAGCGAAGAATATAATTTAAAGGGCCACTTGAAAACTTGTTGAATTTTTGGCCAGACAAAAGCAATCAAACAAATTGCAACCAATTGCTTAGCAATCGAGCGAAGTTTAAACTTTAAAGTTAACTCGAATGAATCAAGCCACAAGGTGTATTTAAATTAAGTGACTTTGTACTTTGATTGAGTGCTAAACGTTTTAGTTAATAACCTAATTTAAGCTGCTTTAGTTTTGCTTTAAAATTTATAGAGGATTTGTATAGCGAAGAATGAGTTTGAGAGGTTAAATAATACCCTTATCTTAGTTAGAACTCAAACCTTGCCTCAACTTGTTCTCAGTGTATTATTTAGTATTTGCTGCAAACATTCTTCAACACTTAAAAGCATTAAATAACAGTATATTTATTTTAAAACCTTGTAAATAAAATCAGTTTATTATTTCCACTTTGGAGTTCGAGTGTGGGGGTGTGTGTGGCATATGTGCGCCTTTTTTGTGGCATATAGAGATGTAACTGTGGCATCCGTGACGCATACGCAATAAATCAGTGTGTGCCACAGAGAGAGCGTGTACTGTTTGTGAGTGTATGTCTGTCTTTGATTTATGCAGCCATTTTATATGGCTCTGTGTGTGTGTGTGTTGTGTGTGTGTGTGTGTTCGCGACACACAACTCAATAAACTTTGAGTTCACAAAAAACGAGACGAAAAAGGAACAGAAGTGTCAGTATCACAAACTAAGGATGCGAATGATGAAAAAGGCATGACAAAGATGCCAACCTCAATGTCAAAGGACACAAACACGTATGTATGTATACTTTACGTGTGCATGTATGTATGTGTGCCACCTGCAGCGCCTTTGACAGCTGATTCTGATTATGACTTATGTTAGCTAGCTGGCAGCTATATCTGCTTTGATCTTACAAAACGACATCATGTCCTTGCCCTTGCCCCTGCCCTTGTCCCAAGTTCGTTGTCAGTCCACGTAAGCAGCTCACGTGGCCACTCCTTTCCGCCTCCTCCCTCCTTTCTCCTCCCACCAGCCACGTGCCATCGTTGCGAAACGCTGTAAAACTTAATTATTTGCGCCGTGTGCACCAATTAAATGAAAAAACTTCGTGTGTCCCTCGTTTTAAATTACGGTTAAGGTCCAGCGGAGACGTCTTACGTTCTTAATTACTTAAATGTCTGTTCGTGGCACTGATCCTGTTGCCATGAATATGATGGAAAATGCGAGCACAAAAAAAAAAAATATTGAATCGCTGACAAAGCTTTTGCACTTTCGCATCAGTAGCAGCAATGCTAATTAACTGGCAAACAAAAGCAACAAAGGCAACCAGTAAGAAGGCTCTTCATGGCTAGAGCCTCCCAGGCTAGGAGATACCCTGAACCCAATCAAAAATCTATGCCAAAATCGTCTTTAAAGTCAAACAAAAGTTTCAATTATCGCAATTTTGTCAAAATTCATCCGATTTTCCTTAAATGTTTTGGATCAAGCTCTAGAAAAAGTTACTTTTAAATTTAGAAACAAGATTTTTAATCAAGTTGTGCTCAAAAACTGTAATTTAGAGTTCAGCTAAACATGCTATACTTCCTAATGACTTTGACATACTATTGTACAAAACCATTATGGCCTTCTTTAAACGTAGCCTATAAGCGTAGGGTATAAAAATAACTTCTTGATATTTGTATGCAAAGTCTATAATTATTATTTTACAATATAACGAATCAATCAATTGTTACTGTTTGTAAAGAAAAACCTTTTACAATATTGAAAAGCTTTCACAATAGAAGTATTCAACACTTGTAAAAATAAATAAATAAAAATTTTTAAAGTTCCTCGTCTTGCAATATTAGTGAATAATCTCTTGCTTAAATTCCTTTAAAAAAAACCTTTTTCGTACCTTGTTCAAGTAAGCATAAAATGTCTATTTGTTAAGTTATTCACACAACTTTTTGCAAATTTCTTAAGTGCTTTCACGTTTATGCATATAAATACCCTCACACACACATACGAAGTTGAACTGTTATACAATAAAATTCTCATTTAATTTACTGCAAAATATTAACAGCTGTGTGTTGACTTTTTTCTGAACCATTTGTTCTGGCCACACACACATGCACACACACACACAGTTGGGAGTTTGAGTTAAGTGTTTTTTTTTAAGTGGGCCAAGTTTCATTTGGCCGTCTCGCTTGCCTTTTAATTTATTGTATTTTCGTTTTCCATTTGCCTTTGTTTTTTTCTATATGCTTTGTGCTGAATGATGAAACTTTTTTGAAACTTTAATGGCACAAAGGCAAGATGCTAATGAATGCCTTCGGTCTTTATGCAATGGAGCAGCTAAAGATTGTTGGCGGAAAGTAATGCGACGGGGGAAGGGGCTGATGGCTTTATGAATGAGCTGCGTTCATAAAGTGCTTCTGCAATTACTTAAACTTTAGCAATTACAACTCAATAAGTACCTAATTATGGCTGTGATGACGTTGCCAACGGCAATTGGCCGGATCCAAAAGGCATTTCCATAATTTGCTTCAATTATTTCAAAGCTTACTTTGAATAAAAAGCGTGTTTATAGCTACTGAATGCGTTGCTCGCAGGCAAACATAATTATCAAATTACAAATTAATTATTCATACGCCACGTGTGTTTTGTCTTGATTAAAACAACCATAACACAGTCTTTTGAAAACAATAATAAACACACATGAGTCTAAAAAAATAATAACTTTTTATTCGTTTTTTTTTTGCTACCATGTTATCTTTAAATCTGATTTTTAAGTGAAATTAAATTTTTATGTAACAGTATTATTTTGTTTAATGTTTTTTGATTGCAAATGATTATAAGCAACATAAATATTAATTAAAAGCGGATTAATAAAATCTACTGCTATACTTTGCATTTATTTCACTTATTAATTAATTTTTGAAAATTACTCATACGCCGCATTGCCATTTTTTTGATTAAATAAACCACAAGCGAGTATGGGAAACACTTTCACATAAGCACAAAATCTGTCTGGCTTTATTTATTCAATGAAATCTGTCAGTTTCCGCCAGAATATTCTTGGAACTCATTGAAATACGATTATATCTAGAACGCTAACAACCCCACCGTATTGACTTTCACTTCACTTGTTAGACAGATAGATGCTTACGTGTTGGCCCGCATTTTGTTTGCTGTTTATTATTTACTCGATTTACTTTATCGTGTGTGTGTGCGGTCTAGGTGTCTGCCTCGATAATTAGAGTATTTTCACGCCCCACCAAGTTTAATTCTTTTTTGCTTTTTGCTTTTCCCATTTAATGCCCGTACAATTTTCGCTTTGCCCCCTTGCATGCCACTTGTGCCACACGCTTATTTGTTTGACATGCATTCAGAATATGTGTACACACGTATCTTATCTATACGTTTGCATCGTCTAAACGCTTACCTGTTTGTGGGCACTCCGTTTATCTAGATAAGGTCGGATTTTGTTTAACTATTGAAGGTGCAAATGGGCGCAAATCGCGTATACATTGATTTAGGGTTGGATTAAGTCATCGATAATGGAACAATATTAAAATGTAATTGAAGGTAGAATACCTTTATGATTAAGTGCTATTGAATTGAGATTGTTTGTTAGATAACACTTAAATAGGTACTTAAATAAAGCATAGTTGTTCTATATCAAGGACGAATGATGAATGGCTAGCATTGCTAACGTCCTTGAATACAATGCTTGTTAATTGGATTCAAATTCGATAAAGCGATTTTCCTTCTTCCTTCCTTACTTTAACAATTATTTTTATTTTTGCACTTTTCTTAGAAATGTTTTTGCCATTTCCAAATATCAAAAAAACGTCTCCAATCAGACAAAATTTCTCAGAAATTTTGTACATGTTTAATTAATGCAGCAATTCTGTTGAAAGCCAACAATTTTTGTTGATACCAAAATTGAGTCGAAACTAAAAGCTCTTTAAAAATGTAAACTTTGCAGTTTTATCGACAGACATTGATTGCACTTACCGAGAAGACCATTAAAGCCAGCAATTGGTTAACATTTTCTTGTTGAAACAATTGAAGTTAGCTGTCCATCAAAAGCAAAAGTAAAAGCAACGCAGGTGGGCAATTACGTCCAATTTTTCAATGAATTTACAATGAGATTTGTCGGTAAATGATGTTCGGTCAATATTTGGAAGAGATAGAGTCTTGATAGGTACATCATTGATTGGTATGAATGGCATGACTGATTGACTTTGAAAAATCAACACAATTACGTGTTCAATATAATAAAATTGGCGCTCTTGAACTTTGGCCTTTAAGTGGCAGCACAGCACAGCACAACAACAT
The DNA here is from genome assembly GCA_018152965.1 of Scaptomyza pallida. Taxonomy (NCBI): domain Eukaryota; kingdom Metazoa; phylum Arthropoda; class Insecta; order Diptera; family Drosophilidae; genus Scaptomyza; species Scaptomyza pallida. Next base: position 2,100,190 of record JAECXP010000260.1, on the reverse strand, counting down.
TTATCCTTGGCCAGCTGAAAAACACTTGCTAATGAAAATTGTGTGCGGTTTTTGTGGTGGGCAACAGCAACAGCAACAACTCATCAACGCAGGACCAACACTCTGCTATCTGCTCGACTTGTCGTTGAGTGCAAATCACATTTGTTAACTGCAACGCTGGCGAAGTACTTCAAGTGTCACTTGGTTGCCAGCCAGACACGCACACACACACACACACACAATTTGCATATAGTATGTTGTGTGTGGGTGTGTCAGATGTACATTTATTGATCAATGTGTGTACATATACATAAAATCGCAACACTGCCTATAGACTAGCCCTAGTGTTGTGTGTGGGCGTTACCCAGTTGAGTGAATGCGAGCAGCTGGCGCCACCTGTTGGTCAAGGGTAGCTAGTGCAAAGGAATATGAAAATTCCTAACACTGAACTTGACACTGAAGCCTTGCTCACGGATTAAGTGTGTGACACGTGTGCACTTGACCAATAAAAATAAAATAAAATAGGCCATAACCATAAATCATAAACCTTAGTCAAGTTAATAAGCTGACGGATGGAAAAGGTTCACCCTGAACTTGGCATTTAATTGAATGTTCAATGCTGTATGTATCGATTGCTACATACATACATACATACATATATCCGGTTGCATGTCCTGTCAACTGCCGACACTGCTATTCCCACAGCCAATCACTGTTTTCATTCACAATTTATTGCGAAAAAAAAGCAGAAGAAAACTCATTAAATGTCTGTGATATAAATATCCACATGCCATGAATATTAATCAATGGTTATTATTTTTTTCACACTTTTCGACTTTTGCAACGATTTAAAAATATTTTTATTCCTAATAAACTATGCAACATGAGGTTTAAATGGCACTGGTCAAAGCAATTAATTCGCTTGCCGCAAATGTTATTTTTATATGCATAGATTTATTGTTGCTTATTTATGCTGGTCATTTACAGTTATCCATGTTTTCCCATGCTAAAAGCATTTGTATAAGCTCTTAATTCACTTTCTGCCAAAAACCGAATCGATTCATGCATTGTGTTTAGCCATTTTAGCGTGTATCACAAGCGTTTTAGCCACAAAAAAAAAGAGGAGAAAACTCGATTCGATTATAAGATATGCACAGGCAGCCATAAAGTTTGTGTATGTTGATTTTATCGTTGTGTGTTGGTCGAAGATTTAATACCCTAATACGATATACAGTCTGGAAGAACGAAGAACGAACAAAGAGCAAACAGTTTTCGATTGATTGTGTTCAGTTATTTATACCATGCCATAAGGCATAAAATTCTTATATGACATTTTTAAACTACTCTCAACAAGTACAGACGTGCATGAAAATGTTTAAAAATAAAGTACGCAACAGGGGCCAGTTTGTGTGTGTGCCAAAAAGTTAGCCATTGCATTAGTGGCTTAGTTATTTTGGGGGTGTGCTCCGTGGTCACAAGCCTAACAATTCCCCGTTTGGGGAACTCTCTTACTGCCTTATTGCAAATGCAAATTGCTGTATTTTAGTGTAATTTTATTTTAAAGCATTTTGACCAAACCCACATGGATGACTTGTGTGTGGGTATGTTATTGCGGTCTCTCTTCCTCTGTCTCTGTCTGTTTAGGGATTGCTTTTTTCCCCATTGACCGTTTCTAATACCTTGTACGTATGTCGTCTCTAAGCATATTGACATGAAGGAACGAACGAACGAACCACAGTGCACCACTTTGCATGCGATAAACGGATCAGGTAATTGAGGCAGTTAGACAGAGTTGTGTTACAGCAGCAGCAGCAGAAGAGAAGAGAAGAGATGGGTAAAGGACTGGTATAAAGAATAAGAGCATAAAAGGGTTCTCAAGTGGATTACATAGCGTAAGCTGTGCGCACTGAACTGGAAATTGAAGATTTTTCCTTTGCAATCGCAATCGTTGGATTGTGCTGCTGTTTTGATATCAGTTGATTAAATGCTCACAACGACAACGATACGGCTGCACAAGATTGAAAAACGTATTCGAAATCGAAATCGAAGCGAAGAACATTTGCATAATACTCAAAAATTTAATTTGCTTTTTGCCTTTATTTTGCACTGGGAATCACTTTTGTGGCTGCAGCCACAGAGCATAATGCTTGCTGGTATGTATGTATGTGTGGCATTGTGGCACGCTGCACTTGCAACGCTTTGCAGCATTGACTTTGACTTTGTCACACAGTCCACGAATTGATGGCCACAGACTATGTTGCTGTTGCTGCTTTGTTGTTGTTGTTGTTGTTGGTCTTAAAATCAATATAGACGTTTTAGCATTGCAGCACATTTAAAGTGTTGTGTGTGTGTGTGTAGTTGCTGTTGCTGCTTAATAACATGTACTCAGTGCGTTAACCAACTGGCACAACTTGGTTGCAGACGTCATTGAAATCAAACGGCGGAAGTGGCACTATCGGCAATGTGGCCAAAAGGGCAACCGGGCAAAAGGGAACGAATGGCAGCGAAATTAGCTTTGAATGCCACTAATAGAGGGATCGAAAGGGGGGCAGAGAGAGGGAGAAACATGATAGAGCTGGTATATACACTGAGAGAAAAATTGTTTAAGGTCTAAGTTAAGGGAAGGATAAAAATGTCATATCGTTTTGTGATTAAAAATTCGCTTGTTGCAGTGTACTCTGTTGTTGGTCTAATAGCAAACACATGAGGGGAAATGAGACTTTCACACACATGCAGCTTGATGGTATCTGTATGTGTGTGTGTGCGTGAATGTGGCGGATATAATTTAGTTCTCAATCAAATCGGAAATAGAAACTACATTGAAAATTGACAAATGCATCGTGTGTCACGCTTTGCCCTTTCTTTTTATTTGTATTCGTTATTATTATTATTACTCATACGTTACGAAGGCCAAGCGACAATCAAACCAACTTGTTTGGAATGACGCATAAGTTTTAATTGTTGCAATTACGGATTGATTTCATATGCAAAATGTTGGAAATGTTAAATGCAAATGTGCAACTAACTAAATACAGCTTGCAACAGCCCGTGGGCGAATCATTCATAAAAGTTTTGCATAAAATTGCGCATAAAAATGCAAATTGTTTTAGGTCCTTGTTTTTTTTTATATATTTTTTTCCATGTGTGTGTGTGTGTAAACTTACCTTAACCCAAATGCTGGCCAAAACTTTTACCACACACGCAAGGGACTAGTGAATGCTTGCGCCCACACACACATTCACACACACACACACTCACACCATTAGCTTGATGAGTTTAAAATTAGGAATAACTAGCAAGCAAGTTAGTGCAAGAGAAAGTTAGGCGCCTAGTTCTTGGTATAAAACTTGGCCGGAACTCTTTGGCTCATACACAGAACAAAAATTTTAAGAATTTTGTGTGATTTAATTAATTCTAGAGAAAAATATTTCAGCTAAAACTTAATTTCTAAATACTTTTACCAAGAAATTTGAAGCTTCTGTCAAAGTCTTCGCTTAACATTGTGCAATTTCTCACTGTGTAGTTTTCCATTAAAAAAAACTTGACTAAAAGTACTTGCCGCTAACACGCAAAAGGCGAAACCAAGAGAAGAAAGTAGCTCAGAGAGTTAAGCATTTGTAGAAATTCGCTTTAATTCAATTTACATTTTGCATTAAGTACAAGTTAACGATAAGGACGAGTAGGAGCAAAAGGATGCACAGAGGCGAAGGAGCATCGCTGATTTAAATGAGCTACAAAACCTAATTGTGATGAGCTTCAGTCACGCAGCGCAGGATTCATGATTGAGTTTTGCTGCACATTGTTAAACCATCGCCAAGACAAGCGCTATACGCCATCATATGGGGTATGGTGCTCTGCTCATAGACGCCGGTAAACAAATGCGACCAGGGACCATGAGCATAGACCAACACATCATCGCCACCATGGGTCTCCGAGTCCAGTGGCACACCGGCGGGATACTCATCATTATGCGCGCCCTTCACCACCGTTGTGGGATCAACACGTTCCTTTGTCTCGGCATTGTAGAAATTCACAGCACTCGGTCCATTTGCATAGCTGAGTATCATGTGGGGTATGCCATCGTTGCCATTGGCAGGCGCCTTGCCCAACACATCAGCGTTGCGATACTGAAACACACAAGATAACAAGATTTTCGTTGGATTATAGGTTTGAAGTAGAATCCACTTTAAGCTTACCCCATAACCACCAAAGGCAAAGGCATGCGAATGATCTGCTGTGACCACAAGTAGAGTATCCTCCTCGTTGGTGAGCTCCTGTGCTGCCGCAATGGCCTTGGAGAACTCAAGGGTCTCATCCAAAGCCATGCGAGCATAGTTATCATGATGCGCCTGATCGATGCGACCACCCTCGATGAACAGAAAGTAACCCTGGTCATTCTTGCTCATATACTCGATGGCCTTGCGGGTCATCTGCTCGAGTGTGGGTTGTGTTGTGGTTTCATTGGTCTCCAAATGGTAGAGCATATGATCGTTCTGGAACAAACCGAGGATTCTATCTGGCTGCATCACATCCAGATCCAGATCCATGAGCTCCTGCTCTGTGCTAACATAGACATTCTTGGCACTTGCTTTCTTGAATTCCTCAATGAGATCCAAGCCATCAGTACGCTTGCCCCAATCGGCAATCGACTGGTCCACAAAATTCTTGCGTCCACCGCCCAGTATCAGTTTCAGTTTCTTGCCCACCTCACCATTGGCCAGCTGATATGCAATGTCCTCCACTCCAGACTTGGCACCACAATCTTTCTCCACCTCGGCATCGTTCTCCCAATCACGTTCCGCAATGTGAGCATAGACGCCAGCTGGCGAGGCATGCGTTACACGCGTCGTCGTCACCACGCCCGCCCACTTGCCAGCGTCCATGGCCCACTTGGCAATGGAGTGCACATGGGTGTTCTTATCCAGCATGACCTTGCAGTCGGTTCGGGGCACAGCGCCATTAACACCAATGGTGCCCTCCTGTCCCTTGACACCACACAGATATGCTGTAGCTGTGCACGCCGAATCGGGCACAATCAAATCCACCGAATAGGTCTTGGACAGACCCGTGTAGGGAAAATGTTCAAAAGACAGTGATTTCTCCTCGCCGCCCAACAAGGTTCTAGCTGCCGACGTTGTTGCCACGCCCATGCCATCGCCCAGGAACATTATAACATTTTTGGCCTTGCCTTCATTCAATTTGCCCGCGAGTTTAGCCTTGACAAATTGTTGGCCCTGCTCTCGCCAGTAGGCAGTTGTCTTTTCACCCTCAACATGTGCCTGTTGGTTTCTCGGCTCCTTCATATCCGGATGCATCAAGCGATCCTGACAGTACTCTGCACTTTTCGAGCATTCTGGCGCTGCCCAAGAGCAGGCCGCAAACGCTAAAGCGATCACAATCGCAACGTTGGACAAGAGCAACATCTTGTTAAAGACTGTTGCGCCGTTGGCCTATGGTCAGCTCTCGATTTGCTGGCCACATTTGCCACGACTTCCGATTACGATAAGGATAAGATATGGATGGGGCTATCGAGAAATCGCTTCAAATCTAATTGCGTGGTTAATTCCCTTGCCGATTCGTGTTCTTATTTACGATTGCCATCGATTGCTTGCAACAACAATTTATGGATTTATTATGTATTATTTTTTTGTTTAGACAGGCTCCATAAAAAACAGCACGTGAGATTTTAAGTGTACAGATAATAATGGAATTGTGGTTGTTTCTATGGTCGGTTGGTTTGGTTAGCTTTGTAATCAGTTTAAAGAAATCTGGCTGTGTTAAATAAACAGATTCCTTTGTGAATTAAAATTAAGAGAACTACAAAAAATCGAATGTTGACTAAATTAAAGTTAACTTAAACCTTCGCAAAAATAATTATAATAAATACTTGGAAAACTTTACAAGCTTAATTTCTTTGTAACTAAAGCAAAACTAATCTAATCGCAACTGACAAAAACTGCACTCAACTTTGAGGACTTGAACACAAGTTTCCAAATACGCACAGATTAGGGGAAAAACTTCAAAAACAAATGCATAAGCAAATATGCAGCAAGTGCAGCGCTACTCGAAATGCATACAAAAAAGAAAAGTTAAACATGCACAAAAAGAAAATGAGTTTCACACACAAAAGAAATTCCTACCCTAAATAAAACGTCCGACGGTTTTTATTATGCTATGATGGTATTGCATAGCAGCATTTTTATTTCTATGACTCGTTCAAGTTGTTGGCCATTAAAAAACCGTATAGAAAAGCAACTTGACCACGCACGTTGCAAGCTAACAGTATGCCACACACACACACACTCACACTCAACAAGTCAAATGAAAAAACACGTTTTCGCGTAAAGGTTTTTCCCACACAAAGAGCAAAAAGAAAAAAAAAAGAGTCCGAAATATAGCTAAAAACGAAAATAGAACTAGAAACCGCATGACCAGAAGCTCATTGCGCTGTGCCAGGAGAAAAGGTGAAAGTTGAAACAAATGTGAAACGCGAAAAGTTTGTGCCAAAATGCCAAAAGCAGCAGCAAGCAGTGCAAAAATGCCACACAGCACAGAAATAAGTACATAATTATTTGTGGGATGTTGTTGTTGTTGTTGTTCTGACCAATCTTGCTTAATAAATTCCTAGAATATTGCACTGCGAGTTGTTTAAACTAAAAATAAACGAACTTTAATCAGTTAACAAACTTGGTTAGTTGTGTGTAAGTGTGTGTGTGTGCGCAAACTTTCTGACTTGTCTTATCGTGCAGAGGGAAGCCAACCAAATTATGCCCAACGGCCAAAAGCAAACAACTTGTGGCATATAATAAAAATGGTTCTTGGCCTTTTTTGTTTTGGCTCAATGCCAAAATCAAATAAAAACAAAGCAAAATGTTTTACCTCTCCCTCGCACACACACACAGGTGCTTTCTCTCTCTCTCTCTCTCTGTTTTTATCGTGTTCTCTGTGATTTTCCAATAATTCACTTTGCTGCAAAACATTTTTCGGTGCACAGTTGAATAATGCGCATATTTATGAGCATACTACACATTGCGTATACGTAATTTTTATTTGTTATTTTTCTGCTTTCACATTGATTTTGCTTGCCTTGTCTTTGTCTTTGCTTGTTGTTATTCTTCTTCTTCTGTGTGTAGTACGGTACATTTCTGGGTGGTGCTGTGTGACAGTCTTCGACTTGTTTAATGCCGCCTAATAAATTCCTAACGTGGTTTCGAGTGTCAAGATTGCGGCCATTTAGCCACAGCATAGACCATTAATCAATGCGGCTCTCTGTTCATGGCCCAGTTTAACGGCAGAGAGAAGCTTCTTTGCACAACGATAAAACTTTGGTGTGAAAGTGTTTAAATATGATTATTATTGTTTGATTTCTTACATGATTTTATCTACATAAAAGTACAAACTTTTCTATCTTTCTCCAACCATAAACATTAAATTGCTTATAGCTTTACTTTAATGCTGGCTCTTTCCTGTTTTCCAGAATGTATATTTCCATACCCATATTGGAGGAGAGCACCTACGAGAAGGATGTTACATTCAAGGTGCACATTGGTGAACCGCAACTGGCGCCAGGTAAGTTTGGCAACACATGCAACCAACGAACAACAACAACAACAACAATACAGACAACATTAAAACTCAATTTTAATAGCACCGAAAAACAGAGTTCCTCTCTCTCTCTCCCGACCAAATCTTCACTCTCTGTCTCTCTATCTGAACCTGAAACAAAACAATTCCTTCAACACCTTCAACTTTGACACATTGTGTGCGTGTGTGTGTGTGTGTGTGTGCGAGTTACTAAGCAAACTCAATTTCCCGTTAACCAAATTACTTGTATTCACCACACACACTCACACACCCAGAAGAAGAATAGCATTTGGAGGATTTCTCTATGGAGCAGCCATAAAAGTGTGCAAAAAAAATAAAAATAAAAAAATTGGGCGTGAATTTCTTTCCTTTGTGTGTGTTTGTTTTGTTTGTGGTGACGCTAATAATAAAGTTAATAGTCCAATTTTAACTGTTGCCAAGACAATAATTACCACAGCAAGGAAACACACACGGACACACACACACACACACGTACACAACCATACACGAAAACAATAAAAATGATTAAAGACTTTCTTTAATTCTCACACTTACTTAGCTGTAAACTTTCGTATTTCGGTTTCCATGTATATTTTTTTGTTATTTCTTTATGTCTTTTTCATTTGTTTGTTCTTTGTGCTTCTAGATTCCGCTCACTACCGTAAGACTTATAAGAAAACAAATACAAAAACCAAAAAAAAAAAAAAAAAAAAAAACCCCAAATTGTGCATTAATTAATTTTATTTGAATTGAAAACGAAAGCGCAACGAAAGCAACACGAAATACAAAAAAAAAATATTCCTCGGGTTTCGATTCCTTATGTTCCTAACACGAACGTTCTTTTTGCCCATTTCTTTGACAAAGTGCGGAAATTGCGACCAAAGAGTGCAAATTAGTTGATTCTTTTTTTTACGTTTCTCACCTACCCCAACAACAACAACATAAGCAACAACAATGAGATATTTGTTGCCAACCCCTAAGTTAGTTATGTGTTTCATTTTGATGTTGTATGTGTTTTTTCTTTCCTTAATGTTTTTTTTACCCCTTTTGGAACCCTTTTTTATGTTGTTATAATATATTATAACCTTGCTGTTGACTAGGCAACTGGGATAAGGGTTATGAAAGAACAAGAAAATAAATCATTATAAGTCAACTTTTTGCAACCCAACCCAATTAAAAAAAAAGATAATCTTTATAAATTACAATTAGAGAATGTGACATATATATATTTCATAAGCCAAAGCACGACAACAACAAAAAAAATCCATTAAAATTTGTTAATAATTTGGTCCATCTGTCAGCATTTGATATAGAGCATTCTTTAATATATATACTATATATACCTTATGCCCTTATGTTTATTAAATTTAGCTATGAATCTTTAGATCACACTTTCCCAATCTTCCCTACCTAATAATCCTAGATTGTATTCCTAGCACTGTTCATTATTTTAGTTATTGATTTTGCTAACTTTAAGATAATAACTCACTATCATGCATTTAATATATATAACTCTTGAGCAAAACTAATTCCAAATTCCTGTATATATGTTAAACACTACTCCAACAATAACGACAACCACTACTACTACTACAACAACAACTACATCAACAAAAACTACAAAACAAACAAAAAATATGCAATTTATCCTTACGCAGATGACACAAATAAGGAATCATTTTTCCATCGATTTTTTGGTAGGTAAAAAGTATTAATACAATCTCATCAAACTGTTTATGTTCAGTTAATAAAGAAAACGTAAAAAAATGCGATATCAATATGAAATATATTCACAAATAGGGAGCTAAGAAATATTCGTATATTTGTTGAGCATCTCACACATCAATCGAATACAAAATGCCAATAGACAACTTCATCATTAGTAAATGTTTTGTTAATCATTAAGAGTATGTTCCTTTGTCTCTAAGTGTGTGTGTGTATTTAAGTTACGTATTTGTATGTGTAAAACGTATTGGCATGAAAACAACAAAAGAAATATAAAAATTGCGCTTTTTTCGCGATGCTGCACTTTTTTTTAAACTACAAGCAAAAGTTAGGTTTTTTGACAAATACGTTTCGTCTTCAATTGAAATAAAGTTAGCTGCAATTGTTTTTGGCCAATTGAGGTTAAAGATATTGTTGATAACGTTCTATGCTCGGTGGACAAATAAAACCCACACATCGCTCGTAACACGCGCTTGTGCCCTGTGCTTCTGTTTGTTGTGTGCCCCGAAACTCGAATACTATATCTATCTCAAACAATCTCAACACGATATCATCGTTCGTATATGTGTATATCTTCCATATGTATACAAAAATCAAATCGTCTAACGATTTCGCAACAATAAAACATCGATTTGTAAGTAATGCACACGACAATTAATTATTTTTGCCAAATACATTTTGATGTATTACCTTTTAATCGTAATTATCCTTTGCTTTTTGATTTTTGTGTGTGTGTAAACATTTTTTTTTCTTTTTTATACTCTTTTTTTTGCAACCAGACCAATAAGATATTTTTGTGAACGGCTGACTTTTAATTTCCATATTAGTATTAGAGTATTAAGTACTCGAAAGAAAAATGTGTTGTTAACCATATCGATGTATTACTTTCTTGTTCCTTAAGTATATATATTTTTTCGTGTGCGTGTTAGAGAACCAACCAACCACCATAATTTAACATAACAATATCTATATTAACAGGGTAACGTAGGCAAGCTAAATTAACTTAAACAACAATCCAAAAAAAAATATAAAATCAAATTTGTGAATGCATTTAAATCCATAACAAAATTTCTTAACTGAACATAGCAAAAAAAAAAAAAATAATAATAAAAAAATATCAAAATATATATATGAAAATCTTGTTGTCTTAATTTCCCAAAAAATACCCGCAAAAAAATAAAAAATTCTTTATCACTTGTGTGTGTGTACCTTGCCACCGTAATCGCTGTCTAGAAAATCACACTGGAGATCATACTCGTGAGTCATCATTGAATCAACATTCTACATATGTATATGTTATCTAACATTCTAATATCTAGATAAATATTTTTGCATGCAATTTTCTTACAACTCTTTCACACATTCACTTCACGTTTGTTTTTATTTTGTATGTGCACAAAATTCAACATTTATTTCGAATTTAAAAATAATTATTCTGGCCAAAAAAAGGTCAGAAAGTTTCATTTGCCTGCTAGCAATATTATTTATTTGCATTTATGTTTCCTCCTCTTGCTCTACCTCTCTACTTCTGGCGTTTGTTACTTTGTCTTTGTCGTTTTGTGTAGGCGTGTGTGTTTTTATTTGAAATTGATTTCCATTTACATTTCTGACTGCTGTGCAACAAAACATACATAAAACAAAATATCTATACTAGATATGCACTACAAAACTATGCAAGCCTATCTCTATGCTTATGTGTCTATGTTAACTCTTTTGTTTATATTTGTGTGTGTTTCTATGTAGTACAAATATATAGAACTCAACCAAGTAAACTGCAAAAGCACAGCCTGAAAGTTGAGATATATATATATGTTTTTGGTGTTTTGTAAACTGATTTTTTAAATGTATGTTCTTCGATTGCACACAGACGATGAACTCTTAGCCCAAATCAAGGAGGTGGAACAGAAGCCCGTGAATGAACTAACCGAATTGGAGCGCATTCTGTTGCTGAGCAAGCCCCGAAATGGTGAACTAACAACCACACATGTACGCATTCGTGAGAGCAAGGAATTTAAGGTAAGATTCTAAAGGGTATAAGAACCTTGTTAATTGATACATTTTACACAACAAAATCTTAATTCGCTAATGCGAAAATGCAATTCGCAACTGGCAATTGCCTAATTAACTTGAAATAAACACAGCGACAGAGACACGGACAACTTAACAAACACACACACACGAACACATTGCCACATAATACTTGGCTTAATGGCCAGCAGCAACAGCATTGGTAACAACAGCTGCATTAGGAACACAAAGGGCTCTCAGGTGTCAAGTTGTTTCCTCGCCCCACATACACACACACACACACACACACAACTGTTGTCCAGGTGCAAAAACAAATAAGCACCTAATTGTGCAAATCTTCAAATGAAATGCTTTGCGTTTCTCTGTCGCCTGTCTGTCTGCGTATACGTAATATGTGTACCTAAGCTAAATGTTAAATGGCATTTGTATTCCATAGGCTACCGTGGACAAGCTCGTGGCCAGAGCCAACGTCTCAGCAGTGCTGGGCACCTCCTCCTGGAAGGAGCAATTCAAGGATGCACTAACTGTTGTGCCAGGTAGGCAGTGAGCAAATACACTATATCGACTAATCCATTAACTATGTACTTAAAACACACACAACGCAGCCGATGAGACTGACTTCGAAAATGCTGATGATGACGTTGAAGAGGATGTGCCCAAATGCTTTGACTATATCAGTCATTTCGTTTGCCTATTCTGGAAGGTGTTATTTGCATTTGTGCCGCCCACAGGTAAATATATACAAAAAGAAAAAATGACAGTTGGTTGAAAAGGTCAAAGAAAGTTGTTGTGAATTAATCTTGACTACGTGATACTCCAAACCCATCCCAACTTACATCATAAAAATGTATAATAATAAAGTTTTACTACATTATTTATGATGCACTTTCGTTCACAGACATTTGCGGCGGTTATATCACCTTTGTAGTATCAATATTTGTCATTGGCGTTCTCACTGCCATTATTGGAGATGCAGCAACCTATTTTGGATGCGTGCTCAACATTAAGGACTCGGTTACAGCCATTTGCTTTGTGGCGCTGGGCACAAGCATACCAGGTATATAGTTTAACTTCATTTTGAGTCGCATTACTGATTAATTTTGTGTTTTTTTAGATACATTTGCCAGCATTATTGCGGCTAAACAGGACGATACTGCCGATAATTGCATTGGCAATGTGACGGGCAGCAATGCGGTTAACGTATTCCTGGGCATTGGTCTGGCGTGGTCCATTGCCTCGATCTATCACATGTCCCATGGCACAACCTTTAATGTGGAGCCGGGCACGTAAGTTGTCATTGGAAGCTCTTTCCCCTTCTGTACCTAAACGTATCTCTCTTTCTTTTTGGGTTCGTGTAGCATTGGCTTCGCGGTGGCGCTGTTCTGTGCCCAAGCAATCGTTGCCATCGCCGTTATGATGTTTCGACGCATTAACAAATCGATTCATGCCGAGCTGGGTGGACCCGTTGCCTCAAAGTGGATACATGCATCGATCTTGTTCGGCCTGTGGATTATCTATCTGCTTCTGAGCACACTGGAGGCATACGATATCATTAAGATTTAAGCAGCAGACAGACAAACAAACAAACACACTTTTAATGATAGCTGTAGCGAAGCTGTAAACAAAAATCAAATTGCATAAGCGAAAATTTTATTTGTACACAGATCGATGAACAATATTATATAATATATGTATGTATATCTGTATGTGTAATAGATAATATTTATGTATGTTATTATACGATATGATATTATGTAAAATTTATGTTAATATTAAACCAATGATTATAATGTTTAATTAGTTTCTAGATGTGGCTTATTTTAAAACAAAAAAACTAAAAGAGAGATAAAGAGAGAGTTTTATTCAATTATATTATATTGATTAGGTAATTAAAAAATGCTTACTAGTATATATATGTTAAATACAAAGAAGGCTGCCTGGGCTCAGCAAACAAGCAACGTGATCATTCATCTAAACATTATTATGTCATTTTAATAACGGTTAACGATATACGATATTTACGAATTCTTTTTGTTATGTCATTCTTGATCGCAATTTAAGTCATTATTATTATCATTATTATTAATTATTATTGTAATGATTATCATTGTTGTTGTTTGTTATAGCTGTACTTAATAGACATATATTTATATATATATAACTGATATAAATTGTCTCTCCATTAATTGTCACAATCAGCCATTGTTAATTTAATACATGTGTAAGTCCTAGAGAGCTACTATTCTTTAAAATATATACTATATACATACAAAAAAAAACTTTCTGCTCGCGAGCTAATTACTTATTAAAGATAATATGGACAACTTATTCTAGTCAACCGCACTTTTAGACAACAACTGCTTGTGTAGACTAAATTAAACTATATACTTAACTAAAACCAAACAACAAAAAAACTAACTCCGACCAAACGAAATGCGGCACTTTTAGTACGACCATCAGTGTTTAATTACACTGCACGACATGGAAAACCTTACTTGAAAGACTTTCTCTTTACTTTGTCACCTAATCAAATGATAAACAAATACAACAAGAATGAAGAAAGAAGCAGAAAATGAAGAATTAAAGGATTAAGGCATAACACCAAAAGTTTGTTAAATGAATGTATTTTTTGTATAATGTTATTCTATTTTTTTAATAATAAAAAAACCAAACAAAACGAAAAAACATTTTGAATGGATAAAATAACCAATAATCAAATCCTAAATACTTAAACTTAGGATCATAGTATCATAAAAAACAAACAAACCTTGATGGAAAAAATGCGCCAAATCTAGATATATAATAATAATATCCAATAATGATAATTAACGAATATCAATTAAGTTATAATATAGTCGAGAAAATGTATTTAATGCAATTACATATATCAATGTTTGCTCTAAGTTCCGAAAAATTAAAATTGAATTTTTCAATTATTTCAATTTTTGTGGTTTCGTTTTTTTTAAGTTTTAAAATTTCATCATCATTTACACAATTTCCAAAAGAAAGAAAAAAGAATGACAAAAGTTTATCCTATGAATTCCGTATATTCAGAATATAAAATGCAGTTAACAAACGATTCGAGCCCATTCGAATCGTTCCAGAATCAGGTTGAAGTTATTAAAGGAAATCGCATAGAATAGTATAGGGAGGCATGGCATAGAACAGTCCAAAATCATATTACATATAATCTTATCATAACATATTTGATTAACTTCAAGGCAAAGGCAAATAAATAACGAGTAAAGTGCTTCCGATATAGAATTTAGGATATGTACTTCTATATAGAGTTAGAGAAATACAGAGAAGAAGAAAAGAGAGAGGGAAAGCAGCATCTAAGCAATGATGATAATGAGCAAGAAAGAGTTCAATAACCGTATGATATAAATAAACATAAACATAAACATAAAATCCATAAGCTAGTAACTGTATTTATTTCATTCCTCTTAACGTATATCATTTTTAATTTATTTTTCTTTCAGTAAAAAGTTTTTAAAGTAACTAAGCAAAGAATATTGAATATATATATATGTATATTACTTATACCACGTGTATTTTACAATGAAATTAATCATTTTGATGTTTGTTATGATGTATTTTGGATTCCAAGTTTTCATTAAATTTTTTATATATATATAGTATACACACATAACGTATATTCTAGCCTATATAAACCTATTACCAATAATATTTAAACGCACTTAAAATCTTATCTAGTATTAAATACAGAAAAAAAGAACAAAACCCTTTGCTACAATACACATATTAACAAACTATTCATAGTATTAGTACGAACCAGGGTTTGAGTAATAAACGAATACAATGCAAATGTCGATAGCCAAATAAAGAAACCCTGGCTTAAGCATCTACTATATATACTACAAACATACTATCCATACTCGTATTTATGCACTTTAATAATAAACTTGATGTTTATCCACAATATTTAAAGTATATAGGCTAGTTTTTAGGCAATCCCTCAGCATTATTCAAAGATCCCAAAAAAACCAAAAAAAGTGTTAAATACATACTTACCTATAAGTATATATGTATGTATTTCCAAGCATGTGTTATCTCCAACAAAAAATAAAAATCAAATGAATAAATACAAAAAAAAAGAGATTTCTTCAACTCATAAGTGTGCTCGTAAGTGGAACGATGTATTCTTTATCGGCATGTGTTGGATTCAGCTTATCTGTTGGGGTTTGTCACTGGAAACTGGGCGACAATTGCCCGGCAATTGTTATTATGCAATCATCAGCAGCTGCCCGACCAGACATTACAAGACACATCCAAAAAGACAACAAAAGAGAGAGGAATGCACTGGTAGAAAACACGTATACGACATGAATTTTTCTTGTTAAATGTTTTTATGGTATGAGAAATTTTACATGATCTTGAGTTAAGTCAAAAAATGTTAACAATTTCTGATGGACGAACCTTCTGAACATATTGCAGGTGCTGAAAAGAGTTGGAAATATTTTTTATTGAAACTTTAAGAATTTGTTCAAGTGTACGATAAGAAAAATCAGCGCAAAAAGCTGGAGGCGGAAGATGAGCGTTTCTGACAACAACTGCAACAAAAACAACAACAACAACAAGTCGAGATAAAGTTGTTTACAGGAATCTGAAAACATTCAACAAAAAGGCAAATAAAGCAGAACAGAAAAACGAAACAGAACACACAAGCAGAAAAGAAAGAAAAACAATAAAACTTGCGACGCACTGAAAGCTAATTTAAGTTGAAACAATGCAAAAGGCAAACGCCAGACGCCAGTTTCATTTGTCCACAAGCGGAGCAGAGCGCAGACAGTCGTCCATTCAGTGTGGAGTGTTTGTCATCCTCAGCCTCAGACGGACATAAAGTGAAAGAGAGATAGCTAATAGACGTAGGCAAATAGTAAATAGGGGCCAGAATGTCCTGTGATGAGAGAACAGCGCTGCTGGCAGCACAGCAACGAGGACATCATCATCAAGAGGCGCACATCATAGTCGTGCCGTTGCCGTTGGGCAAGGATCCAAAGGATTATGAGCCCATTTTCACAACTGCTGAGTAAACGCTTTACTGTCGCATTTCATTAAATAATAACTTCATAACAGTGTTTCCCTTCACCCCCATTTTTCGACAGTTACTCGTATGGACTGAGCCTGGAGGAGCTGCTGCCCTTCGAACTGGATCCCTGGTGGCAAAAAGTGCGACGTTTGTGCTTTGGCTGCCTCTGGCTAACATTTTTAATGACTCTTATGGCATCGTTGTGCCTGGCTTATTTCCATGACGATGCCATTGGATGTGCGGCCAATAGACGAACGGCAATCGCCAGCACATTGCCACCCCCGCTTGCACCGCTTGCCCTGGTCACCAATGGCACCTTGCTGCTGGCTGCCAGTTAATAGTTTTTCCCTAATCTCTCTGCACAAAGTGGAACTGGAACTCTCAATTACGGCTGGTGCAATCGCGTGCTTTGGATTACATCAGCCAACGGCCTAGCTTAGACTCTTTACTTGATAGAGGAACTTTCCGCAACAGGGGAGCGTTGGACCGCGAAAGGTAACTGGACCAAATATTGAATGAGGTTTGTAGGTATGTCAAGTATAAACAAATACGTAATATTTTCACACTAATTTTAGGTAATAAATAGCTGACTTAATTATTATCAGTTTTTTTTCTGGACCGTTTAAAATTTTCGAGCAATATCGGACCTAGTTAAAACTCCGACCCCAAGGCTTTCCCCGACACAGCTGGTGACTAACGCGATAAGCTGATTGTACACACGAGCTGGGAGCGGAAAGAAGTGCTAAACCAATTGATTGACATAAGCGCTGTATGATTGTAACGATCGTTGACTTATTTCTGATTATTGTAAATATGTAAATCAATTATAATCGTGTAATATAATAATATTTATTTTAGTTTGAACAACTGTGTTTTAGATTAAATAATAATATTTAGTCTGATTAGATTGTGAATCCCATCCGTCTTTTTCAATGGTAAATATTTTACAAGAAAAATATGTTGCATACTCTTAAGCTCTTCAATTATTTAAACCTAAATGAAAAAATCATTAATCATACTTTTATCCCGACTTAATAAAGACTGTACTCTACAGTGCTGCATACTCTTAGCGATGTACATTAATTAAGCTGTGCTGAATTGAGAAAAAAAATTAAAATATGTAAAAAAAAAGGTTGTTTTAGTTTCAAAATTGTTTGCTAAATCAACACTTGTATTTGTTATTATCAACCAAACTTAACTCCACCCCAATTTGTATGTTGCTATGGAAAAATTCTTTACAATCCAAAGTCATTATTTGTTTAAGTTTAGTTTACAAATCCTATCCAACAGATACACATCAATAATGGATCCCTCTAAGCTTATTGGAAGAGTGTATGTGTTGTATTTCAACCGTTTTTAATATTTTTCTAACATGTTTTTATCAAGTAAGGAAATGGTGCGCATGGAACATAAATCGCGTAGCAATTATCCCCATGTTTGGACTAAGTTGGATGAAACCGAAAACAATAAATTTTACCATCAAGATGAGCTCGAAAATCAACTTGAACAGAAACTTAAGCTAGATGGTATGCATAATTAAATTTTTTTTTTATGTTACCTTTACATTTCCTTATATATGTATTTAAGATGTGCCTGATAGTAAGAGTTCTCCACACTCCATTTCACCTGAAATGCATAAGAACCTTTTAGAAATTTGCCGTTGTGGACGTCCCAAACGTGGCATACATATGGGAAAATGTCTACAACGAGCCCTAAATCCGATATTAGGCGAGACTGAGAAGAAGTCGGAAGATAACATTCCTAAAACAACAATAAGTATGCCACGAACTTCCAATGGTTAGTTGTTAGTAACAACTTTCTTAGCATTACTTTTTTCCCGTAACTGATGTCGATCTTCTCGTTGCAGCTAGCATTGGTTGGAGATCTGCGTCATATCAAAAACTGGAACAGTCTATGCAGTATGCATCCCCCACCCACTCCATGCCCGGTCCTCGTGTAACTGCCGCTCCATACAATGCCATTATAATAGGATAATTTTTG
The DNA here is from genome assembly GCA_018152965.1 of Scaptomyza pallida. Taxonomy (NCBI): domain Eukaryota; kingdom Metazoa; phylum Arthropoda; class Insecta; order Diptera; family Drosophilidae; genus Scaptomyza; species Scaptomyza pallida. The sequence continues at coordinate 2,081,820 of JAECXP010000260.1, read as the reverse complement.
TACAAGTCTTAAATAAATTAACGATCAACATTTTTAACCTATAATTTGTTCTGTTGCACAGTGTAATCATAATATACTGGTGATTTCCCCGCAAACTTTTAATTCCCACTTGATAAGCTTTTCGGTGTTATCGCAAAAAACAACTTATTAAAGTTTCCGACTGATCGAACTGGATTTACCACAAGCAGCAACAGACGGTTGCAAAACCTGTTCTATGAAATCATTTGTTGAGTTAGGCATGTATTCATCTAGACTTATTGACTCGTGCACCAACTTATTTGGCTTAGTTTGATTGCAACCTCAGAGCCCTTCGGATATCATCATATTTCAAACATGTATAATCAAATGCAAATATTATTGTTTACGTTTTGTTGTGTGATAATCACAAGTGATCTGAATCTAGTCTTTGCGCAAGATCAGTTAATATTCTCCCGAACAACAAGGCCGACTCAAACGATAACAAGGCCAACGCCACGTCCTGTTGCCGATTTTGTTTTGGTTAACAATATGCCAGTGGTGGCAACCATTTCACCCTTTGTCACCGCTCCACCTCCAACGCAACAGTTTCTCAATTGCTTTGGCAGCTGCCCCACAACTCCCGAGTACAATCCCATCTGTGCCAGCAATCGCCAATTGTATCTCAACGAACAGAAATTCAACTGCGCACGTTTTTGTGGTGCCGGTAAGTTGTAATCAGATATTATTCGAGATACTTGTGATGATGATTCATTTGCTTTTTGCTTATTTTAGATATACAAATTGTGCGACGAGGCAGCTGCGAGGGTCTGTTTCCCATGCAACGCGGCTAAATAAGAAATCAATGTTTATTTTTTGAACTGTAATAACTCGCATGACGTCTGTGTTTTGAAGCTTTAAGTTAATCTTTTTCTTAAGAAACAAGAAAAGCGCGTTTGTTAACAAGATCAACTTGGGGATTCCCTATGCAAAACTACGCACAGTGATCATAAATGTATATATATACTTACCTAGCATTTAGTATACATACTTAGTTTAGTGTCTTTGTATGAAAAAAAAAAAACAATTAAGCATCTTAATCGTTCAATAAACTTTTTGTTTTTGCGTAAGCAGTGATAAGGGCAAGAGCACTTTTTTCTTAACAATGTATGTACTACAATACTATATGTAATAAATACGACTTACTTTATATCTCTAGTTAGTTCAGGACTCGTTCATCCCATCAAACAGAGGTCTTAATCGATTTGTCAGTTGCTTTAACTTATTCAGATTTTTAACTGATAATAAACACCAACACTTATATCATAGGTTCTAGTACCTTATCAGACATTACTTCTGCTTTCATCAACAATTTGAATACAGGGTATGAACACATGCTTTATTACCAAGCCTGATAAGTAACGGGACTCACAGCTGCCGTGCTCAGTACTATTCCGAATTTCATACCGTACACCACAAACGAAACTTGCGGAAATTTCGAACAACGACATCAAGATGCTCAAATCTTATCAGTTGGCTCTCGGCATAGGTTAGCTTACTTTTTTTTTTATCAATATTTGTTATTTGATGTATTCTTCTCATATGATACGTGTACTGAACTTTTTAGCTCTGGTTTTTGCCTGCTTCAACATTGAAACAAGTTCGTTTTCACGCAATTTCAATGCAGTTCATCGCCGTCCAAATGCGACACATGTGAGGCCAGCAGTCAACTATCATCCGAACACCGGATTCAATAATACCAGGCCCCATCCGGGCTATCCGGGTGTGTACAATAACACCCGACTCGTGCAAGTTCCTGTTCAGACTTATCCCCAGCATGGAGTTGTTCACTATCAGGCGCCTCAGCCTCAGCAACCAAGTATTGGATTCCACAACAATATCGTCGCTCCGCAGCCACACTATGGTGTATTTCCCAATGGTTCTGTATATGCAAATCATACACAAGGCATTCGACCAAATAGCACCAACACTTTCCCATACCTAAAGCTATTTAAATTTTGGTAGAATCTTTCTGAAAATTAAAGCATCCGTTGAATAAATAATTACACAAATTGAATTGTTTTTCAGTCAAATTTTATTAAGCCGACAAATCGTTATCAGCTATATTTTGAATTAATAACACAAATTCAAATTCATTTTTTCAAACAACAAATTTTATTCAGCAGATAATCCGTTTGTATTTAGCATCAGGATTATCTGGATCATCGTGTTAGGTTTGCTTTCCGGTATTCCAGGAACGTTTAAATAGATATGTTAGGAATGTAGAAGTTTGATGATTGGTGGTGGTTCCGCTCATATGGATGTTTTGTTAAGTAAAGGGTGCAGACTATGTTAATTATATATACTTGGACGAAGAATGCGATAATATATACATATATATATAGGATGTAGAGATGCCAGTTGTACAAGAGTTGTTGAGATAAGGCAGGTAACATAGTATGTATATCAGCTTTGAACGCATGTGGTTGTAGTGGAAATTTATGCACCCTGAAGGAATACCGACGATGATCGTCAAAAGAAACAAAAAACCCTGATGAGGCTCCCTCGCCGCCGTCAAAGGATCCCACGCCGCAGTCAGGATGTCCCACGCCGCCGTCAGGATATCCCACGCCGCAGTCAGGAACTCCCACGCCGCCGTCAGGGACTCCCTCGTCGCCAATTGGGTCTTCCCACGCCGCAGTCAGAAGCTCCCGCGTCGCCTATTGGATCTTCCCACGCTGCAGTCAGGCTCTTTCTAGTCAAGACTTGATAATTCCCACGCAGCCGTCAAGTGCTCCCACGACGCCGTCACCGCTTTTTATCACCTGCCCTGCTTGAAATCCTGGTAAAGTCCCTAGCGCCCTCTCCTAACCGAAGCCCTAACAAATCCCACGAAGAAAACAAGCGAATCCCACGTTGATCATAAGCGTATCTCCCACGCCGCCGTCCACAGTCGGAATCCCGGATTCCCGTCAATTCTTAGAGGTCCCTCGCTGCCGTCAATACTTGGTATTCCCACGCTGCCGTCAATTAACATAGATCCCTCGCTGCCGTCATTACAAGAGTGGAAAACTGATTCAAGTGTTGCCCAAATATTCGAAACTCAAGAAAATTTATGGAATCCTGAAGCAAATTCTAATCGCCAAACACACGAAGTCATCTTAGTAGAAAGGTCGAACTCAATGGCCCCATCATCGGCCAGGTAGTAGTAGTAGAAGTAGAAGTGGAGGTGTAGTAGAAGATAAACAAAACCCGATCAAAGTTTCAGAGATCCTATCGCCTGCCAAGGAGGCCCATCATCAAATGCAAGGAAATGTGTGTTGAAAATGCGAAGTAAGCGTTGTCCAAAACAAGGTGAATGTGAAACTATCCCATATATAAATGTGTGTTTGTTTGGTCCTAAGCCAGCGTAACGAAGAGCAAAACAAGTTGGACTCGATAGTTCTTAGTGCGTGCCGTGCGTGCGTGTCGATGAAAATGATGTTGTCTTGAATGTTAGTAGTAAAGTTGTGCCTTGCAGAGAAGTAGTAGTAGAAATATAGTATTCGTGGTTCTACAGATCGGTTGATCCGTCTATTCTATATCCCCGACATAGAAGAAAACTGCTTGTTGTGAACATGTATTGGCCAGGTTGATGAATAGCCATGATATTCTAAGACGTTAAGTGATCGAAGAGACTCTTCCAGTTCTCGCTTTTGTGTGCAGATTGTTTTTGTATAATGAAGCGTCGTTAACCGTAACGTATGATTCTAGCCTGAAGAGCCACCATAGAGAAGCGCTCCGACATCAGAGAAGTCGAAAAATCGCCGAACATGGATTGGTGGAATGGTGGTTTGACCAGGCGACCAGAGTGTTTGCTCGGGTGAAGAAAGCTAGTTAGTTGTGCCATTTTTTGATCGGTTGAACATTGTTTCTGCTGCCTGTAGAATCACAACAGCAAAAGCCCCAGAAGAAGAAGATCGATAACCCAGGTCTTGGATGGATGGATGGCCAGGCCCGGCCAGTCTCAAAGATGGAGTAGTGAAGTAACATTCAAATCGCCTGCTCTCTCTCTCTTGCGTGTATCAAAGGGCCGAACATCACCAAGGGATCTGGTCTGCAATTCTCGAATAATCCCTGCTAAGTGTGTCTCGTCTCTTACGCCATACAAAACTATGTACATGTCACAGGTTTTACAATAATCAAAAATACAAATCGGAAGCTTACAATAACAGGCTTTTGGAGGTTATACAATTTTTGCCATGGTAACATGTTACAGAGTAGAGAGTGGTTGTGTACAAATATAAATTTGGTTTGGTTTTGGTTAGGGCCTTAAGGGCCAGAGGATTGAAACCAGAGATAGCCTCTGTACAAAATAAACTTAAGATAGAAAAAAAACACAAAAAAAATAATAAAAAATGTACATAGGAAATGTAGCGCGTATCTCATGGATTCCCTTTAGAGATCAACGTGGCGTGCAGTAACCGACAGTCACAGTATTGTAACTGCCCGTCCAGGGTTGGCTAGGCTGAAAGTGAGTGACTAGAAAACTTTACCTGAAAAAGCGTTACATAACACCAACAACAACAACATGGATTGGAACATGATGACAACGACCGAAGGATCAGCTGCTATCTCGCATCGCTGTCGGCATTGTTGCACCTGTCTGTCTGCCTGCCTCTCTCTCTTTCGCTGCTTACGCTGCTGTATATCGTTTTGGGTTCCCTTTACGATTTGGATTTAGGATGCGCTTGCGCTTGCGCTTGAGCTTGGATAATGCTGATCTTGCTGCCCAGAAGAGGTAATCACTTGCTAAGAGCAATGGTGTCTGTGTGTGTTAGCTAGTGTTGTAAATGTGTCACGAGTGTGCGTGTATTGTTTGTGTGTATGTGAGAGTGTGCGTTGCTGCAGTACCACCTCGCAATTGATTCCCTATTGCGGAATGCTGAACGGTGCACCAGGAGTTAAGCGCTCAACTGGCATAAGCGAAGCGTAGCGTTGCGCTGGACTAGCGGCACTGCTAGCTTCTATATTCGTCATCGAACACTAATCGCATTTGATTCCCTTTGCGATGGATTTTTTGATTTTTGGATAACACCGTGAGTGATTACACTGTTCTCGAGATCTCATGCCAACTCTAAGAAGTGAGAGGTTTTTTAAGTGGATAATATGCAAACAGAAAATGATAAATCAATTGTATTGATAGAAATACCACCGCTGTCATCTGCATGTTATGGATGGATGCATATCTGGCTGCCTGTCTAGCTGATTGCCTGGACTGACTGGATATTGCTTGTGTTTGCCCGTTTGGAGAGGTCTTCGTCTTTTTGGATGCTTGAACACTAATCGCATTTGGTTCCCTTTTGCGATAAACGACGAGCATACTCTATAAACATACATTCTGGTTGCACACACACACACACTTGCAGAAGGAAAACGCTGTAAGCTGGAGTGGAATAAGTAGTAGTTGTTAGCGACGACGACGCTTGGATGCCCGTAGCGTACTTGCAGGCAGCTGCCCGATAACAACGACAACACATCAGCTCGCCTCTTGCGTGCGCATGCTGGTGTTTGTGTGGTGTGGCGGGTCTCGGTCCAAACGCGTTTGTTTCCCTTTAGCGCGGACCGAGCGCATATTTCTATGCGGTGCAATGCATTACGTGCTGGACTGGAGCTGTACCAGCTTGGCTTGGTCTGGCGGCCTCGCCTGGCCTGGCCGAGCTAGGCGTGGTGATGCCAGAATTTTGGATTCATATATAGACTGCAGCAGGATAGCTCGCTCGTCTGTGATCAGTGTTGTTGTGAGTGGCATTTTGCCGTGCGGTGCAGCAGGACTGACTCTTCATGTGGTGCTATGCAAAGCAACCATTCATGTGGCATCTAACGTTTTTTCTGTAATGTAAAAACGTTAAGTGTACATTGCAATGGAACAACGTTGTACTCGCATTAAGCCAATCAAGAGTAGCTGTAGCTAGCAGGTGTTTTCAAGAAACCTCAGTGGTGGTTCTTATTGATTGTTGTTGTTGTGGTGCAGTGGCATTTGCTTGAAGAATTCACAATTTGTGGATATGGATGGACTTGATGTATCGTTCTTGATTCCCTTTAACGATTTTTGCAGTGTGAGACGCCGCTTGGTTGTTATACGGGAGAGAAAAACGTTTCCGTCCCCACATCATCATCATCAGACACCTGAATCGCAGCAGTTATACACAATTTTGAGAGCTAAAGAAATGACTGGATCTCGATTGATCGATCGTCTTCGCAGCATTTGTGATTAGCTGTAAAACAGGTTTAAGCAAGTCAAGGCGTATTCAGTTTAAAGCTGACCTTAAGTTTGTTATCGAATTGTTCGACCATTTTCACAACATCGAAGAAGTTGCGTTGTTGGTTGAAATTCGTATTTTTGGTTGGTTGTTACAAGTGTCGTGTTGTTGTTGTTATTGCTTTCAAGTTGGCATTTGGTTCCCATTGCCTCAAGAAATTTTGCTACATGTACACGAGGTGGTCTTGTAGTGTCTTGTGAAACTGTAATAAATATATAAATCCTAAGAGAAAAACTGTAAAAAACCTAGGGAGGATTGAAGAAAAAGAGGGAGTAAAAAATGGAGTAGAAGAGAATATCCTTAATGGGCGCTTCCAATCACTTGCATGTCTGCGCCGAGACGTTATCTAGTTGTTATTCGTAAAGCTATATGCAGGCACATTCAACTGCAGTTATTAATATTAGCTACAATATATGAAAAGAAATATGGTTTGGTTTGTTCCATTTCGAATACATTTACATGAATATCACATATCGGGGGACCCCTCTCTCTCTCTCTCATAAATGGCGCTTCCTTGCTGCCTATTTCACCAACAAGTGTTTCGAGTATTACTTTTGGGTTTAACAAATTCCAATATGCGCAGGCACCGTTCAACTGCGTCATATTGCTATAAAATAGGGGAAAAAAACGAAGAAAATATATGGCAAAGCTCATAAATTTACGTTAGTTTCCCATGTTGTTCCTCTCTCATGAGCATTATAGTCCCATCAATGTTTGGTATTAACCCATATGTACGGACATATTGTATCTACAAGAATATATAGAATTTCCAAATTGAGGGCAGTTTAAAAGAGTTTTACTTTATGCGAGTCCTTGGTATGTTTCTGAATAGTTTCATGATTGCAGTAGATAGATAATTGCGTGCTTCATTTACTTGTGCCTCTTAGATTCTGTGGCTCATAATAGCAATGTGCTAAAAGACAATATGAAACAAAAACAAGTATTGTCCAAAGTTAAATATTAACAAGTGCAAGTTACGCTCTTTTGCTTGAGTAGGACGAGTAGAGATTCTTTCTTGACTCTTATCCCTTGCGTTCTGACATTGGTAGAGAGCACTAAAAAAAAATTGCAAAAAAATGTGAAGAGAGAAAAAAGAAGATTGCCGGATTCGAGGATAGCTCTCTTTCGACCATGTTTGTTTCTTGATCTCTTTCTTGCAGATGCTCGCAGGCACCGTTCAACTGCGACGCATCGCTAAAAAATATAAACGAAAAATTGTCTTTGTCCTAGGCTACAAGTTAAACTTTACGTGAGTTCTTTGAGGTTGTGATCATCTCTCTCCCATCTGGGTTCTCCCACCGTTAGTTCAGATTGCGTTTTGTGGGCTCCCATTCGACTCTTTTTTTATGTATAAACCAGATGCTCACAGGCACTGTTCAACTGTGATGCATCGCTACAAAAAGATTGAAGCCCACATATTTATGCAATAAAGAAAATATCAAACTTTTTCCTTTAAAATGGGGTGAGCTGCGAGGAAACAGGTCAGATGAATTCCAAGGTATTTGCTAAAGGCCTTTCCAAAATCTTTATCGTCTAGCAATCTCTAAAAATGTGTGCAGGAAACGTTTCGCTAAAATCATATATAAATGTGTATACGTAAAAAGAAGAAAGATCGAGAATCTGATGCGCTACATAGATTAGCATTCTCTCAGCATTCCATTGGGCAAGTAGGTAGTTTAACTGTAATTCAAGCGTTAATTAACGAGCAAAATTCCAAAACGGCTTACGTGCCACCCAAGTGAATCGAAGTGAAGGGTTAAGTAGAGCAGAGACAAAACGATGTAGACGACGACGACGACGATGATGATTTTAAAGAGAAAAATTCCATAGCGTCGCAGGCACATTCAACTGCGGTATACATGATGATGATTTTCCTTGATGTTGTTGCTTGCTGTAAATCTGTTCTGAAAAAGTAATTTGTTTTTTGCGTTCGCAGCTGATATACGAATACCGCGCGTGTATGCAGAGATGTCTGTGTGGATGGATAGGTTGGTTGGATGCCGTCAGCAACGACTGCTAACCGCATTTTTATGTAGAGTAGAGTAGGTAGAGTGATTGTGGTGGTTGGTAGTTGGCACAGGCATTTTTAAAAAGCGCACACACGTTTGCTGTTGAGCTGAAGCTGCTGCTGCTGCTGCCGCGCGCAATTTCCGCCTTGTCCCCAAAATTTATACTTGTCAGCATGGCATCTGGCATTTCTTGAATTTTTTTTTTTTGCTTTTTTTTTAAGAATTTTGGCATTTGAGACTTGGTGGTGTTTGCTGCTGCTGCTGCTGCCGCTGCTAAACTGCTGCTTCGGCGAACTGTGTAGGATATGTCGGCTGGCGTTGCAAACTCGCTGCCTATTGTGTGTTGCAGAAGACGGACAGACGTGAAGACTCACTCAGTGATTATACAAAATATATAAAATCTTTGATGGCGATCAACTTTGATCGTTGATGAAGAATAATCGATTTCATTGCGCATTGATTGAATTCTGTGTTTTCATGATGGTTTCTTGATGTTGGATAGGCTGCTGTAGGCTGTTCGCCAAATGTTCCGTTCCTCCTCATCGTTGCCAATAACGTTTCGAGGAGCAGGAAAACTGTAAAACAAATTCTGTTATAGACAAATTTATAATTCGACAAAAAAATGGGGGATGTGTGTGAGACGAGTAAATAATAAAGGCAACACTGATTCCAAAATTACATTTAGTTTTATTTAAGTTACATACAGTTTTCAGTTCTTGTTTTTAAATTTTTTTTTTTTTTACTTTTATATACATTTTTCGCTTTTTGCGACTATAATCTAATGGCTTGAAGGGTAGTCTAATAGTTTTCTTTTAATTTTAATTCTTGAGTCTTTTTCGATTCAATATGAATCACTACACTTTTTTTACTGAAAAAATCTCATACAAGCTCACTGACAAAAATAGAAATTGCGGACATGTTTATCCAAGGTTTATCCGCTTATGCATACAAAAGCAGAAAACAAAGGCACATTTACATGTACGAAAGTACATGTGCGATAGAGAGAACTGCAAAAAGCAATACGGTTGTCACTTTCGCACCAACGACCAAGCTGCGCATGTATGCATACACACGCAAGATGGAGTCGTTGATGTACAAATGTACATCCATGTATATGAATTGTCTGTCATTGTGAAATTTTCTTTCTTAATATGAAATATGTAGATATTTTCAGCAAAAAAACAAATAAATACGAATAATCTAATTTTACAAATAGTTAATAAAAATAAATTTACAAACCGAGTGTGAAATTCCCGGGACCAAAGGCTTCTTTCTGGTGAGCGTTGATAGAGACAGTAGTCAGCCCATGACTCACATCACCCGTTTACGAAGGCCATTTGCTCATCCTCATCATATCACACTCTTCACAGCCTCTTCACATTTTTCTTTACAATCTATTGGTTTGAACACGTTTTGCGACTGCAAATGAGAAATTTCTTTCGTATAAACTAGTTTAACAAGCAAATCAAATATAAAATTGAGAAAACACAGGTTATGCTTGACAGCTCAAGCTGAAAAAATTTTAAAATGTCACTAGATTTGTCTCGTTCTAACTAACTGTTCACTGCAATTGCGCAGTTGCTTTGTTTGTTGTAGTTGTTGCTGCTCCCATTTTCGCTGATGTTATTGTTGTTTTTGCTGCTTAAACTGCTTAGAAAACTATCGAGGCCACTGAGCTCGCTTCTCCACAAATTATTTTCAATATTGCGTCGTTCAAATTCGGCCGTCTCCACATTGGCGTCACAAATTTTATGTTGATACTTTTCGTCGACATCACTGGCACAATGCGTTTTGCCATGTGGCGTAAATTTTGTTTGTATGTCGAGCCAGCGACTAAAGCGCTCCTGCTGCTTTCTACGCAGTTCGTGCTCAGCGTGGAACAGCGCAGTCGACAAAATGGCGTTAACGCGTAGGCTGCCAGAGCCTCGCATTTTACGACGCATTTGTACACGTTTCATGCGAAAATTACGAACCCAATATGTTAACGTTTTGGGCTGATCGACGCCGTCAGACTCATCATAATAAGCAACCATTTTTATGCGAAGCTATATATACAATTTTCTTTTTCAGTATACACACACACACCTTTGCTGCTCCTCAAACGTTGACATGCGCGCACAATCTGGTTATGTAACTTTCCAGACACTGAACTTTGTGTTACTAGCACGTCTTTACAGCACAAATATTTAAAGAGAAATGATGGAAAATGCCAGAATGACGCACTATTTATAGCTGAGCTGTGAACGTAGAAACGAAACGTGTTGCTACACGACGCGAGCAAATTTAGTACCTGCTCTCACTGCCTTTTTGAGCAGCTGCAAACGTTAAGGGTGGCAAAAACTAGTTATAAGGGTTCTGGAGATAAGGTAGCAGTACCGTATGTAAAAACGTTTCACATTTGCTACCTGAGTATATCTTTATAACGAATTTTAAAATTTCACCCCATAAAATTATTCAACAAGGGAATATTGTTCTCTTTTTACATACCTGCCAACTTGTTTTCTTGGTTAAAAGGAACAAAATGGAAATGAACGCACTACCACATGGTTGGACCGCCGATTACAATTATATTTTATCGATTGAATTTACTTTGAGTTGTTTTTTATTTTCAAATAAATATTTTCGTGTTGAGATTTTTACGATTTTTACTTTAGTTTATTTTAAAAGGTTTGTACACATATGAAAATAACATCTGAATGAATGTAAAACAAACAGCAAAGGTAATGCGATGCCTAACTTGACAGCTACATCCAGAAGTTTCTTTGTTTTGTATTGCTTTGTTTTCTTGATTGTGATGTTGAAGAGGATCTTGTTATTACTTTTACAGCTACAGTCCTGCATGACTTATTGCTCTAATCGTTTTGTTATTTATTAACCGCACCAGGGACATTGCTTGACTGAAACCTGCCTTGTGTAATTTTGGCTCCTCTTTTGCCTCCAACCAGGGCTGGAAGTCAAACTCTACGCCCTCCAACTCTGTGCAGTTCACATAGTGATTGCCATTCACGCGTTGGCGTTCCATAAGATGTTGACGCACCTGCTGAATTCCATCGGAATTACGACAAATGATGGCAGCTAAGCTGCTTTTATAGATTTCCGTCAGTTGTGCTGTAAACAAATACATTAAAGAGATGTAAAGGATGTTGCCTTCGGTGCTGGTTACCTTTGCTGAACTTCTGTGGACCCATTTTACGCTCATACCAAAATGAATCTCCAAGCTTAAGGCGCATAAATTGATCAGAGACCAAACAGCTAAGCAAAGGCCCAAAGATGGCGCCCTCGAGTGGCGGTTCACTGAGTGCTCCCGTATACAGATCCACATCCTCAGGAGAACTGTGTGGTAACAACAACAATTTGAATCAATACAAAATAATTCAAATAATATAGTTTAACCCACTCATAGATCAGCCTAATTGACTCAAGGGTCGAGTTGTCCACAGCTTGTGCCATTTGCTCCCAGGTATCCACTGGTGGCAAGCGACAGTGACGCCTAAAAACTGGATATGCTGGAATGCCATGATCCCGACCCCGCTGAATGTTCAACGATACCAAATCCAAGCCACACAGAGGCAACCTGTCCTCGGCAGTGCCCTCAAACAACTTCTGGGTGATCTCCAGCGAGAAGAATCGATCAACTCGGAGCACTGGAGTGTTTGATGCAGTCCGAAGAGCGTGATCAATGCCATGTCGCTGCCACAGTGAAAAGGGATTAAAGAGCATCTTGTGCAGCTCAATGGACTCCGGTGTGCTGTGATCCCTGGACACATTAAACAGGCCCGGCAGCAGTGTGTGGGCAAAGCGAAATGCAGCCGCCGCAAAGCAATTGGCAATGCTGGGATTAACGTGTGGATCATATGTATCCGGTGCATCCAGATGATCCCGAGCCGGTAGTAAACCCTTTGCCTTGCTGAGATCGCGACCCAGAAGCACCGGCAAAAATTCATTATAGGTTATGTGAGCCATTTGAGCGGAGAGTATTTTGCGTGCCTCCTGGAACAAACGTTCGTCATCCCAGTTGGGATTCACCTGGTGGAGTTCACGTGCCAGATAATTATGATGTCTTGCCCATAACAGATGCATTGAAGTCAGCAATAGATTCTCATTGGCCCGATCATCACCGGACTCAAAACAATATTTGCCCTGGCGCGTCATCTGGACACGATTGCAGCCATCCTCTGGATTTGCCGAGATGGGCAACAGCTCCCTTCCATCGTCCGTAATAAACATCCTTAGCGTTCCATTAATATAACTCCTAAGTTGCCGCTGCCTCTGCTCCAGATTGCCATAAACCACAGAGCCATCAATAAATGCCGTTGCCTGATTGAACTGCTGCCGTGGACCGAATCTGCCCGTTGGAGCTGGCGCCGAGCGCACAAAGTTCATGCAACTCAGATTATACTGCTTGTAGTATGGATCATCGGCTAGAATCTTAACGGGAAAGCACTCTGGATGCTCTTGCTTGGTCTTGGCCGAACAGCAATCAATGGATTCACCCTCCTGTGAGGTTGTCAACGAGGTGGCCGTAATATCATGATCCAGGAACTGGCCAAAAACTGCCAGCATAACGGTAAAATTGGAATCCGTCTCGTAGCTGGAGCGATGTATGCTCAAAGAGACCTGACGCGCCGGCGGCAATTGACCCACATGACTGATCCGTGGCGCTGCAATGCCATCGGCATAGTCTGGCGTCACCATGCGGCGATAGGGCAGCATGGATGCACCATAGGTGCGTGGATGCAACTTGCTGTTGCACACACCCGTGCTGCGCCTGAAACGTTCATTGAAATCACAATCCAAACGCAGCACTGTCGGATCCAGCAGCTTAATGGCTGGACCCAGTCCAATATTACTGCGTCCTGGCGCCTTACTATAGTTGAATCTCTGCGCAATGTTTAGTGTAGCATGGTTCTCGACATAACCACGACGCGCCAACTTGCGTGCCTCGGGATTGGTGCTTAGGGAGCGATAATGCCGGAACTGTGGTGAATTGATGGCACTTGGCTGCAATCCCTCCTCCAGAATCTCACGATCCCCCAGCGCCTTAATGCCCGCACTCACCGCCTGTGCACCCTCATCCGGATCCAACGTCTCCCTGCGCAACGCCCACGCCGCCTCCGGTTCATCGGGTATGGGTTTCTTAGTGCCCGCCAATATCTCCCTCACCGACTCCTCCGTTTCGTTGGTGGCAAAGAAGAAACTCGGACCACCATCACCACCATCGCCATTGCCATCATATCCACTCCCACTAAACCACAGAGCCAATAGCAAGGCGGCGATTACAATCACGCTGCGGACAGGAAAGTGAAATTAATTTGTGGTTCAACGTGGGGTTGGTTTAAAGGGCTATCAAATAACTAAAAGTTTCAGTCTAGGTTTGCAGTAAGGAATTGGAAATACCCTTTATATTAATCTTAAAATTGAAAAAAAAATCATCACAAAACGAATCTTTATAAAGAAGAAAATCTGTTTTTAAACGATTAAAAATCTCTCAAATGCATCCTTTAGAAACATAGATTTTTGTTTTCATTAATAAATCTATAATTTTCTAGAATCACTGTAACTTAATCATCTGGAAAAACTTGCAACACCTTAACACACACACACACACTTTTGCACTCACATAAGCGCAATGGTCATGCAGCATTGGAATTGTTTCATTTTGGAGCGACGCGAACGGGGCGAGACACCGCCGGGAAAGACATATGTTGGTCCCTGATAGGGCGGCAGAGCAACATAGCCGGAGCCGCCGGCACTGGCTGGTTAGCGGCGTTGTTTCGTCCGTCATGATCAAAATACAACTGATGAGAGAGACTGGCTGGAGATATGGGTCTGCGCGCACCCAGTTAATGCTACTGTAACCAACGAACACTTGATGGGCTTCTGCTCCATTCGCCACACTTGAGATACTTTCTAGCTAGCAGACGACGGCAGTGACAAAGCAACTTAGTTTATAATATATTATAATGCGTGCGTTTGAGAGCTGAACAACAACAAAGCTGACAACTGTGTCCAGCACATGCAAAGTTTTTAGTCGTTGGTTGGCATAATCTTAAAAAGTAAGTTTTTAATAAACGACACTTAAAAATTTTTGTTTACAACTCCATGTCTTCGGTCTGTTTAAACATATCGCCCACATATTCGTAGGTGAGTTTTAGTAAATATTGAAATGTTTGCTGCTGTGCCAGATCGCCCAGTTCAGCGCTCTCCAGAAAGTCCTCCATGGGTGGTGGGATGCCGTCAGTATCGTTGCCCATTAGCTGTGAGAGTTCAATGATTTTATAGAATAACAGATTGTGTATATAGTCGACCGCATTGTTTGAATCATAGTCTGTCCAGTTATCGCGTTTAATAGCCGCACACCAGATCTTGTGTCGCAAATCGTATGGCTGATCCACATAGTTAAGCAGCTCCAAGGCCTTGCGGAAATCCATTTCGTTAGCCGCGTCGTTCTCCTCCGCCACAAACAACTGCAACATAAAACCAATCTTAATTAACATTGTAATATAATAATAAATATATAGATAACATACATTGATAATCTCCTCTACTTTGAGCACCTTCTGATCGGTTGCATCAAAGCCAAAGTTTTGCAGCACATCGTGAGCCAACTGCGATTGGTATTCAATGATGGCCAGTTCCGAATTGATTTTATCCACTTGCATTGTCAAATCAACATCGGCTGCGGCCAGAGCAGACAATTTGGAGAGCGATAGCATCGACTTTTTGCGTGCCACAAATTCGGTTTCACCTTGGGCCAGCTCGAATAGCACCTTGGCGGCACGCTCATGATTGCCGTTGAATATGAGCTGTATCCAGCCAAGTGATGGATGATCGCGCATAAATTGCGCCAGTGCTGGCTGGTTACCCTTGAAGCGTTCAAAGACCTCGCCATGACGCTTCTGACGCAGATGCCAATTGATGGCGAACTGTGAGAAATCGTATTCTTCATATTTGCGCGTATATTCATCCATGCGATCATTATCCTGTGTCTCATCGCAAATGAGCACAAGGCTCTGAAAATCCAAATACTTTTCAGCCAGCCTTATGGCGCACTCATACTGTTGGTCCTTGACTGCAAAGGGAAGAGTATTATTGAATGCAATTCGATATCGAGTTGAGATGATACTCACTCAAAACTGAAATAAGTTCACGTCGTTGTGCTTCGAACTGTTGTTGCAACACCTGAAACTTTTCTGTGCCACGCACACTCTCTAGATAGGTTCTACGTCCCTCCAACACCATATCCATCAGTTCCAGTATCTGCTGGTAGAGCGTATGTTTAAGCTCCGACTCCGTGACGCATTGAGCGCCATAGCGCACTGTTATATCAATGAGGCGTACGAGCGAATCATGGCAGCCAGCACTGCCTGATGTTGCGGTCCAGGGCTGATTCTCGCATGAATTTGCAGGCGGCTTAAAGTTGTTGGCATTGTGTTCGCGATGCTTCAGCACCGGACCAAGTGTCCCAAGCACAACAACGTTGATGTCGGCAATTAGTTGAGCCACCATTGCTGTGGTGCGATCTTGTGAAGCAATGCGATCGTCAGCCATATCTGCCAGAGCCATATAGATGCACTGAAATTTGCACAGCTTCACATAGAATATATCCTGTGCAGTCAGGCTGTCGAATGGCTTCTCATCCCAATGGGAGACTGTGAAATCAATGGCCTCATCAATCAGTTTGGGCATTTTGCTTTGGAGTGCACGCAATGCTGTGGCAGCCATAATCTTTTCACCAATATCGGCGAGTATGTAGGATGTATGTTTAAGCACATTGCTGCCACAGGGTATGGCATTTAACTGTATTGGAAGAAGGACATGAATATTAACTGATATATCTGATAAGTTTTCGTACACACCTTTTCCCACACACCGCTAAAATGCAGAAAATCTATAAATTGCTGAAATGCGGTTGCCTTGTCGCGTAGCTGATTAATAATTTGCATGGAGTGAGAGCTGCCCAGAGCATGTCGCTCGCCATCATAGTCCTCAATGGCTGACTGCCAGCGTGGATCGCCAATTGGCAAATCCTCAGCCAGATCTTCGGCAATTGTGATGACAACTCTGAAAATTCAATGCAACTTATTTTTATTTCGATAGCTATATAAATACGTTACCTGTCTAGCTTAAAGGCATCGATAGGTGCACCATTTGGATCGCACTCGGCAATGCTGTCCATTAGATCAGCCAAAACAGTTTTCATCATTTGATTGTTGCGTTTCAGACGATACAAGAATGCCGCCTTCAATTGACCAATTCCATTGCCAACATCTGTGTAGACTTCATCGGGATCGAGCTGATACATTGGCAAACAATTCGAGCTGTCGGCCAACATGCTTTGTTCGTTGACACCAAAACTGGCATTGAATGGGAAAAACAAATCTGGAGAGTTACAGTTGCTTAGATTCATCATATCAGCGCTGTCAAAGTTGCCAGGTGTTATGGCAACTAAGCCATGTGTGCGACTAAAGAACAATGGCAGGCGATTGCACATCGCAGCACTTAAAATGCGATCCTCATGCAAATGGAACTCCACCTTCTCCGCTTCATTTTCGGCTGTGGGCAAAGAGTTCGACATGCCCAGGGGATAAACCACTTTGGGTGTATACAGATACATGTGCGAGGTGCCCACAATGATGCGCACACTTAGGCATTCCTGTAACGTCTTGGGTGTATAGAAATTATTCTTCTTAAGCGGCGTAAAACACTCGAGCAGCATGCGATCCGGACTAGCGCTGGCCACCACTAAAAAAATCAATTAATTAGTACATAGGAGACATTATTAGAATGTTCTACGTTACCAATTGCGTAATTAAACTGTGGCGCCGCCGAATGGTTGATGGCACCCACTAGCATATAGTGATACGTTTGCACAATATGATAGTCCAAAAAGTGCAATTCCAGTTCGACATTATCGTTGGGTGCACGCACATTCCAGAATTTCAATAGCAGCATTTCACGCACTTTCCGAAACAGTTCGACTTCCTCGTAAAAAGCTGCTCCGTGTTACCCTTATTAGAGAGACGCCAGCGCTGTAATCCGCGATCTGAGAGTACGCCCACAACACTTTCGCCATTCTTATTGTTGCTCTCACAGCACATGCCAACCAATAACTAAAGAAGAACAAAGTTAGGACTTTGGTTAAATGAATAATATTAAATCTAACTCTTCCCACCTGATCCCTGTCGCCTCCGCTGTTCATGCCAATGAGCATGGATGCAACGCGCTTGCCAAAGCCGCCAAGTAAACTTGTCGCTGGCTTTATGGTTTTGTGATGCAGCGTATAACGTCCCTTGGTGAGGCCAACGCGCAGGAACACCAAGGTGCAAGTGGAGGTAACAGCCAGATAACCCTGCTGTGTGGGCAAACTCAAAAGCTGGACAAACTCCTGTCCTGTCAGAATGGACAGATCCACCGAATTGTTATCGTGCGCTATCGATGCCCAATAGCGCACATCTCCAGTTGCAGAGACGGCAATGCAGGAGGCCATCGCTTGGGTATCCTCGGTTTGAAAGACGCTAACCAATTCGCTCTTGTGACCAATATCACTGTGTGGCAGTGTTAGCTCACGACATTGTGCCGACGCTGCTCCGCGTTTGCCCAACCTGGGCGGTGAATTGGCCTGACCAGTTTTGTTTCTGTATTGCCATATCAATAAACGACGACCTTGCACAACCTGAAGTACAAGGAATTCAATTACCATATTAACATTCCTACATATTCTTTCAAAGCTGCTTACCCAGGCCCAACCACCCTGTGTTATCTTGGCCGAAACCGTATTGCCCATCGGGCCCTGCAAACGTTAAAGCCTCATTGACGGCAACTGGAAGCGGATGGCCAAAGACTTCGACCATATTGTAATCGGATCTAATGCCTTGTATAGATTGTGATGTTGAGCGTCCAGACAAACTTAAGCGACTGCGAAAGCATATCAATAATTAAGCTAGGACTAGTTATAAATTATGCCGCATAGTTTACCTATTGCTCAGAGCAGTCTTTTTCAAGCCTCCTGGCGAGGCGCCCAGATTGGCATTGCCACCAAAAAATGATTTGCGTGTGCTGTCTGCTGTGGCTGATGTGCTGAAACGGCGCATACTTGGCGAATCTCTTGTTTTGTTAAACATCTGCTTTTGCATGTTTCGATCCATTTTTAATGTGGTAAATTAAACAATTTGAGTTATAAACAACAAAAATCACATGTACAATGAACAAAAAACTATGCCGGCAAATAAGCGGTTTTCGCAAGTTATCGATAGCATCACATTTCATCATCGGAACAAGCGATAGCTTACGACAAGAACAATCACATAAACAATGTTTAAAATAATTTTAAAGGACTTGTCTAACTAAGATTTTAAGCGGCTTAAATTAATAGTTAAGCTACCATCATAATTAATTTGAATTTACAGCATAAAAAGTGTTTGAGTAGTCTGCAAACATTGACACGGCTGTGCTACGGCTAAAATGTCATCACTGGTAGAACTTAATTCAATGAATAAATCGAACGACTCATTTAGCTCGTTTGTTCTTTTGAGTTGAATTTGTCGTTCCACAGAATTGCACATTAAAGCGTAAACAATCAGCAGTTTGTTGCAATTTGACGCTTTGGGATGGCCACCTGGGCGCAAAATCCACCGAATGGTGTCACCAAACGGCGTCGCTGGAATCTTGAAGGTTGTACGAAGGTTGTGCTGCAAAAACCGTTCATGTGTTTATTGTTTTTATTTTTAATATTTTCAGACCGCGCTTCGCTGAACAGATTAAAGGAACACATTGCCGAAGAGGGGTGTCCCCAAGTGCAGTATGATCTCGGCAAGAAGCTTCTAGAAAATGCAATTGGTATGTAACTCATTACATTCTATCTCGCTTCTACATTCAGTTGCATTCATTTGCAGAACCCAATGTTGCCAACGAGAGTCAAAAGGCGGTGCATTGGCTTGTCAGCGCAGCCCAACAAGGGCATGAGGATGCACAGCGTCTTCTGCGCAAATGCTACAATGCAGGCAATGGCATAACGGCCGAAAATGCAGATGAGGTGCGCAGCTGTCTGGCCATGACGCCCGGCGAGCGGGCAGCCCGTAAAGCCGCCCGTGAACTCTTCTCCTGCCTGTCCAATGGCAATGAGCATATAACGCCCAAGCAGCTGGAGCGCAAAATGCGTCGCATATACAATTTACAACGAAAGCGCAGACGTCGCGGTGCTGGCGATGGCGTGGATGCCACCTCATCCTCCAACACGGATGAGGAGGAGGGCAGCGAGTGTGAAAGGGAAGCGTTGGAGGATGCAGCGACCATTGGTCGGGCAAATGTGGAGCGACGTCGCTTTATCACGGAGGCACATCTAGTCTCAGCTGCTTCCAATTACAGTGCCGGACGCATGCCACAAGTCAATGAGACCCTAACACTCTCCGTGCCACATCCACAGACGCTGGATCATGTGCCCTGCTTCTATCGCCTGATCTTTCATCCTCTGGTCTTCTTCACACTGCTCTATCATCGCTTTATCAATCTGGTTGTCGCCCTGCCCGCCATGTTGCCCCTCAGCGTACGCTGCAGTCTGCTGGTGCTGCTCTCCTGGTGGAGCGCCGTCGAGGATAGCGAACGCCATATGTTGCCACTGTTGAGCTACTATTTGAGTCTGGGCGTCATGCTGTGGGCCACATGCCGCATGCTCAAGACCAAGCAACAGTTTGTGGA
Source organism: Scaptomyza pallida (assembly GCA_018152965.1). NCBI lineage: Eukaryota > Metazoa > Arthropoda > Insecta > Diptera > Drosophilidae > Scaptomyza > Scaptomyza pallida. Next base: position 2,061,857 of record JAECXP010000260.1, on the reverse strand, counting down.
CTTTCGCATTTGGTCTGGATTGTTTCTCAGTTATGGGGATCACAACATCGAAGCTGATATCTCGGAGCAGCGCTTCCTGCGCAACAATATGAAACCATATCTGTATTACTTTTGTGCCTTCATCTGCAATCTGATTGTCTACCCGCTGGTCACCGATGCCTGGCTGCCACACTCGGAGCTTACCATAATCTCTGGTGCCTGCACCTTTATCACGCTCGGCGTCTTCATGTATTCCTCCGCACAGTTGCTGCCCGATTGGCTGATCGTTGTCTCCTTTGCGGTCAATGTGCTGGCCAAGTATCCCTATGAACTGGATGAGGTTGTCAGCACGCATTGGCGCTTCTTGGATCTTCGGGTTCCCACCTTCTCATCCTTTGTCATTGGCAATGGCATCGAATTCTGTTTAAATTGCCGCACCGCTCTCTATCTACTCATACCCATTCTACTCGTCCTGGTGGCCAAGCGTTCCAGCTGGCATGGCGTCTACACCTATCTGATACCGCACTGCGTCACCCTCAGCTGGCTGCAAGTTTGTATAGTGACCTCACAGAGTGCCACGGTTTTTGGAGCTATGCGTGCCGCCTTGGGCTTGGCTGGCATCGTTCTGTTCCTGCCCTTTGTTTGGTATTGTGGCATTGTTGGTGCCAGTTTTTGTTGCCATCGATAGCATTGGTTTGACCAGCGAGCATCTACGTTGGGGCAGCACAGCTGTTGTTTGTGCCCTGGTGGTGCTGCTCTCCTGCGTCATGGCCATGAATCGTGCCACACAGAAGTACATAACCATGTTGCAGGTGAGCTCTTCAAGAGGTTCCCAATTATATCATTTACTAAAATCTCTCCCTTTGCAGTTGCTTATTGGACTGACGACAGCTTGTGTCTTGGTCTTTCCATACATGACATCGAGCTTTAAGGATACACCACGCTTTAATGCCATGCCCAGCGTACTGTCCAATCCAAATGTGGGCATGCATTCTCTGCCAGATGCCTTGCAATGGGAACGCTTCTATGAATTATGCGCACGCCCGGTTCAAGAGCAGCCAAATAAAATCAAATCTCAGCTGCGCTGCAGTCATCTCAATGGCATGTATGTGTCCTGGGAGGGCAAGGTGCAGCATGTCCAAATTGCTCGTGTCTCGAATATGCTGGAGGATTTCGTGGCCAACTATTTGCCCACATGGTTGGGCAAACTCTTGCGCTGTGTGCATGGCGAGAACATTGCCCAGCTGCTGCAATGCGATCCCGAACAGGAGACGCACTGCGTCGAATGGCAGCGTGTGATTAAGACACTTAGTGCTCATACGGGGCATTGTACGCTGCAGCGCTGGAATCGTTACGAATACGAGCTGCTCGTGCAGGTGGCTGGCGCCGGAAGTCTGCTCGGTCGATCCATTTCAACGGAAGTAGTGCTGCGAGCTCATCATGATTTCGGCAACTTTACACAGCGATTGCATCGCGGCGATCGCGTTTTGTTCTACGGCACACTGCATAATTCCCGCCGATTGGCGAACAATGAGCGGGAGCACTTTGTTCTGGGGTCGAATGCGCCGCCGCATGTGGAGCTGAAGACAATTGAATGTGTGGATTGCAAGTTGACGGATTTGGGTACCGTTAGTATACAGCGTACGGTACTTAGCTCTCCGGTGGATGCACGCATGCAGGATTTGATGCGTGGTATTAAATATCTGTTGAATGCCCTACTAAGTCCGTTAATTACATTTAAATAAGTGATCCCAAGACATTACTTAAGATATTCAAATACATATATATATAATGAAGTGTTATACACAAATATGGTTTTATTCCATAGTTTAATCGATTACAATAATGTCTTGATCAATGCGTGTTGGTTTATTGGATTTGTTCTTGATCTTTGGCAGATTATCGATGGGCAGATCCAGGTCCAGCAGATCATTGATCGTAAGCTCAAAAAGTTCATCCGTCTCTATGTCGGGCACAGCGATGAAGGGTAACGGATTCGGATCCACGGCAAAATTTTTAACTGTGATTGACGACATTGGCTTTGATTTAGCCTTGCAGGCGTCCATCAAGGTTTCGTCTACGTCGGACTGCTCCGGATTTGTTGAATGCATGTCGCAGGGCTCAGTGCAAGCAAAAAGATTCGGTGAGTTATTCAGAAGCTGAACGCCATCTAACAAAAGTTTGCGATGCGTTTGGTCGTCAATGCCCAACATGATGAGATCGCTGTTTATGATTTTTTGGCACTGGGCAATAGTCATGTAGCCGCGTTCTAACAGGCAGTGCACATATTGCTCCATGGTAAGTAAAACAAGCCAGTCGCGCACCTGTTTGGAACACATTTTTACTGATGAAATTACGGCGCAAATGGCTTTTCGCTTTGAACTGTCAAATGGCGAGAGGCGCGGAATTCAATTTTATTGAATAGCTTCATCGATATAACGCGTATCGATAGCATGTTTTAACGCTAAAAAGAACAAGTTCCACTGATAGCAATTTATGCCTCACAAATGCAACAATTATTAAAATTTTTTTTTTTTGCATTGTACTCAATGAAGTATCAAAATGAACTAATTGCAATATGAATAAATCAATAAGAGCAAGTAGGCACTCGCAAATGACTCCAGTTCATTTGATATGTGTGTGTGTTGTTAATGAATATCGCAACGTATCGATGATGCAATATATCGATAGCAAAGCAACAGCACAAGTGCAGAGCGTATTTAAGTGCCGTTGCGCACGATGGCCGAGGCAAAATAGCAACACAGGCCGACGAGTGCGATTGTCAGAGCCAATAGTAGTCGTCACTTATCTACGGGATTACAACTCTATAATAAGCATGATACCAACAATAACGAAAAACTACCAGAACGTGGTAATCAGCACGGGCAACATCATCAACAACGAACTGGGCCAACGCCGATCAAACGAGGAGCTCTACGATGGACTGCAAAAAACGCTACACGATGACCCAAAATCATCAACATCGGAGAGCGTTGTAGTCGAAATTGACAAGCTGCATGGACGCGTGCTTTGCGCTACACAAGAACTCAAAAGCAAACTAACCGAGAACGAACGCAATGAGATAAGCATTGGTGCCAAGATATTCCTCAACAAGAACTCCACGGCATGTGTGAATGAAGCAGTCGAAGCGCTACTCAACATACTCAATGTCACATATGTGGACAACGTGGTGTTGGCCTATCATCCCATTGTTGCCAACGCAACGCCATTGACCACAACAACACCGCGTTCACCCTGCTCCGAGGCAGCCGCCTCGAGCACTTCAGCAGCAGCTGGCAGCAGCACCACCAGCAGCGGCACCAGCAGCAGCGCCAGCACCGTCAGTTGGAGTTCACGTAATGGTGACCAGGGCATTGCCGAATTGAAGCTACTGTACAAGCAGCTCGAGCAATTCGCCCAAAAGCAACAAATCAAACAGCTGGGCATTGCGGATCTGGATGCCAAAGCGTTGGCCGAACTACACAAGACATCCGAAGTGGCGCCCACCATTGCCCAAGTGAATCTGGCCGCCTGTTGTGTTGTGCCCGTCGAGCTGCAGGAGTTCTGTCGTGATCATGAGCTGGTTCTCAACACACACAGTGATCCCGAGATGCTGCTGCCCGAGGAGAAGTTCACCGGCCTGGCGCCTGGCTACACAATCGATTGGTCCCTACGATACCAGGTGCATGTCCGCTGTCGTGGTGTCCTAACTGCCAAGGGTTATATTGTGGGTGCCTCGAAGCCACCAAGTGCCGATAATAATTGAATACCATTAACAACTACTCGCTGGACTATAGGCTAAGCTGAATTTGCTATTAAATATAAGTTACAAAAACATATATGTATATGTTCATATATGTATGTATGTAGTACTGTACTTATTGTTTGTTATACAAAACCCCCCAAGATGTGAACAAAAAAAGACGCACACACACACACACATATGTAATGTGCGCTCTTTTGGAAACGATTCGATTGTGAACAGTTCTTTTTTTCCTTCTCTGATTTAAGTTTTTGAGAGAGAGAGAGAGAGAGAATGTTATTAAAAAAAAAACAGTTTCTGAAACAACTCAATTACACACATGTTCTCTTCTTAACCATTTCCCATTATCGATCAGTGCGGTTTTGGCTTGGGGTCAACATACATTTATAGTAAGTATAAATAATTGATTAAGGCGGAATTTTTAGTAACCGGTTTGTGTGTGTGTGGCTCGTAAATCAAGTATACGTCAGGTGGTTCGTGTACACCATGTAAATACAGTGAACCTGCGCTAAAAACTACACCATCGTTGTCAATTGTTGCTGTTCTTTATATCTAGCGTTTACTGCACGTATTTGTTGTTAATCGTGAGTAATATTTAAGTTGGTCAATCGCTTCACTTGACCTTTATGCATTCCCCTTTTCCGCCTTGCTCTCTGCAAGAGAGAGCGAGAGGGAGAGCAAATCACGTGGCTAACAACAAAACTAAGCTGCGTCGATAATGCAGCTTGTCATTAATTTTAATTTAATATTCGTAATCGCAAACGCTCGAGACTTGTTTATGGCGGCAGCAAGAAGAGTTAGCAATATAATTGGTATTTTAAATAATATATTGCCCCAACCCAGATGCTATCTGCGATGGGAAGTCACTTGAGTGCAAGAACTACATAGTTTACTATTATAATAATAACTTTTTGCTCTTTCTTAACGATTTATTTGCAGCCTAATCAGAACTACTTGAACCACTTTATGGCCATTATATATGGCAGGATAGTAGAGTATTGAATTTGTTGTGTGTTCAGTCGTTTTGTGTGCCCCAAAAGGCCTTGCCACTTACTATGGGAAACATTTAAACAGTCTATATGTAAATTCTAATTAAGCAGCAGCAATGACGTCATTTAGCTACAAAAAGCATTCATAGCGTCATTATAATTGTGTCCACTTGTGGTGAAATTTTTAATGAATTATTAGCCATGCATTACATACATATTTATATACATTTTGTTTGTTTGTACATACTTAAAAAAAAAACGCTAAAAACACACATAGACAACAAAGTGTGCAAAACAAAAACGAATATTGACGAATTCGACGCGGTGGCCGCTGTCCACTTTGGCAGCGACTGCGAAGTCGTCATGACATTGCGTTTCTAGCCCTTCTGTGCGTGTGAGCGAGATGGTCGTATAGACATACGATCTTCTTGCTTGTGTGTGGGTGTTTATTCCAGAGCGAAGGGCCTGGAATGACAGTTTTTTGGGCAATTTCGTCACACGTATGACGCACGATGACAAGTGAGAAAGTTCCCAAGGAAATAATTACAAGATAAAATTATAGTATAGGGTATATAGGTTCGTTTTTTGTTGTTGTGTGTATTGTGTTCTACATAGACTACAATATTATCAGTTAATTTGTGATATGATAGAAAAGCCTGGAAGTAATCAGTGTGCTATCAGTTCAAACAGTTTGTATGTACGATTATTATGAGCAGCAGCAGTTTTGTAAGATTTAAAAGCGCATAACGTGAATTTCATTTGAACTCTATTCAAGATTAAATTAAACTGTTGGCGATTCATCAAGTGTACGTATACTTAATATTACTAAGAGCTAGAGCTATGTTTGTTCGTATGTACGCAATTAGTGTTACAGCAAAGATCTATTTATGTTTGTTGTGCATGACGAAGCATGAATGTTAATCACACGTGATCTTGTATATACACTCAGAGAAAAATTGTGTAAGCTCATTATGTGGATTACTTACTTATCGGTTATACTACTATCTCAAAGCTTGGAATCATCATGGGGATTAAAGGGATTTACACTCATCGAAAAAAGTATATGCTTTTGTAATGACACCATAACAGTTGTTAAGTCTTTATTTAAATTAATTGAATAAGTTATTCATCGTCTGATTCATGTGATTCTTTAATCTCGATATCTTATCTCTTAACTAAAACCATATTTCTTTCATTCTCAGATACATTCGAATGTTGTTAATGTCAATGGCTTGTTGTGGTTGTTGTTGTTGTAAGTTGTACATAGTTAACAGACACCAAAAAAAGTACACACACATACAGAATCATTTTAGTATTAGTATAACATGCAGTTAATATGTGTGTTACACTTGATAAGAACATTTCTATCTTATGGATTAGACGCGAATATTATTACATACTACGAATGTGATTTTATCATCTATTCTACTAACATTTATCATACATTATAGTTAGTATATATATTTGTATGTGTGTATGCGACCTTTAACACCTTAACTAAGTACTAGTTACAATTAGATTGCATCATAAACATATACATTTATATCATCTCCACTTTTTATCATATAGCAAATGCATTCAAATAATACTTGGTAACAACAAATTGGTCTCTTTCTCAACTCATAAAACCAATTAAACACAATCTTTCTCTCATTTTGGGGACGGACGTCGGCATTTTTCAACTAAATATACACACACTAACATAATGCAATTCAAATTTTGGAACTTTCGTTGTTTTGAACGGAATTTTCTAACTATTTTTTCGTTGCTGTTCCTCGAGCCTTAGGGATTTGTTGGTTGCTTGGTTGGTTGGTTGGAACCCATAATAAATAATTGTATCAAAATAAATACATTTCAATATTTACAATAACACCAAAAAATGTGTTGTGTATTGGTCGTAGTCTCATCATAAGTGTTTTCAGGTTTTATAATATTAATGGACTCTGGTTTTTGGTTCATTAAATTCTCTGTTTATAGTATCCTCTAGCTACATTTTGAATGGGAAAAGGGGGGGAAAACTTGTTGTTTAGCTTACAGTAAAGACATAGATTTGAAGAACTTCAGCTAGGTGACACATATACTATATAGATATATATCAGAGTAGTTATAAGTTATAGACATTCATCATCATTTACACCAATTATGTTTGAGATTAAGTTTTGGTATATAGTTAGTTGGTTTTGTGGATCAGAGTATAGCTAGGGGCATGCAGAACCAAAACATTTCTGGACTAGTTTTGAGAAAACCCGCATTACAGGGTATTCACAAGTTTGTCTACACATACTTTTCTTTAATAAATACAACAATGTAATTTTAATATTTGTGTTTTTTCTCTTTTTTTCAACATTTAGTTGTGCCAATATATTTTTAAAAAATATTTGCATTATATTTTTTTAATGATTTTTTTGTTCAGTTTACATCTAAATAAAACTATGCTAAATATGTATATAGTATTTGTATAATCCGATTGGAATTGTTAATTAATTAATTATATAATAATAAAAGAACACATACATACATGCACATACATCGAGAGAGTTACACTTAGTATATTGACATTTGTTCAATTCATAGTTTTTTAATTTATATAATTTGTTTGTTCGATTCAACATTTAGATTGGTTTAATTAAAAAAATGCGTGCGCCTAAAAAATTGCCACAAAAATACAATCAAAACATTTTGTTGTTCGCTAAACTACAAAAATACATACATACATACAATAAAATACATACATATTTAGTTACATTTTAAATATATATATAATATTGGTGTAATTTGTTGCACTTATCATTATAATCATCTTCTATATAACAACTAACAACAATTTAATTTATGTGTGCTCTATGTACATATGTATGGGTTGTGCTCGTTAGTGTGTGTGTAGATGTGTGTAAAACTATTCAAAATATAATACCATTTTTCATTTCATAATCATTCCTTTCATCATTTGTTGTAATATGTAAGTAATTCAGTCTAATTTTGGGATATTGGTCAACATACTTGGCATATGGGCATCAAGCAATAACCAAATCGAGAAGCCAACAGTTAAGTGTGTAAGGGTAATTTTTTTTCAGTGCAGGAATATACATATTTTGCTTATATCAAATGCGATTTGCGATTGGAATGTTCGATGGCTGCGAGCAGCTCATGTTTTTGCCGCACATAGAGGCGACCCTTCTTCCAGGGACTCTGGAGCTGCAGCGGCTTGAAGTCATCGCGCAGGCAACGTTCCCGAGCGCCAATCACTGCTACGAGGCAGAAGTTATCCAACATATCGGCGCTATAGATGGGTCCTTTGCTGCCCTTAAGCACGGCGGCCATGTTGAGCTGTTTGACCACGAGATTGATGACCTCACGAGCTGTGGTCTTGGGTGTAACGTGTAGCTTCAGGCTGGTGCCGCTGGCCAAGCCCGTATTGTAGGCGGTATAGACCTGGATGATGCCAGCGCCGGTGACACTTTGTTCGGCATTGAGACTGGAACAGCTGGCGGTATCCTCCTCGCTGCTCTGATGCGTCAAACTCTTGGTGGATGAGCCCTTGGAGGTGCTGGCCACCGGTTCCTGTTCACCACCACCACCCAGTGGCTTCATCTCCGGCTGCAATGCGGACAGTGAACTCTTTAGATAGAGTCCACCCTCGCGTAGATTCGCACTGGAGGCTGCCTTGATTTTATACTCGGCAGCCGGTTTGAGTGGTTTGTGCTCCAGATCTGTGGCAAAGGCACCACTGCCCGTTCGCAGCGAGACACTTGACCCCGCCAGATATGGCACCGAGCTGGAGCTATGCACCGTGATCAAGGGCGTGGGAATGGAACCAATGTGGGAGACGGTGCGTTTGCGTTGCATTGCCGCTGCCTGGGATGAATGACGCAGTGCATCCGCCAGCGTATCATCGGAGCGAGAAGGTGGCAAGGCAAACACACTGCTGCTGCCATCGGAAACGGAATCTGCAGCGGAGTAATAGCTTCTCGCTGTATACGCAGAGCTTACGGAATCTCCACTATTCTTCCGCAGCGAGACATCGGAGCAAGTGGAGCCAGCATACTCACTGGCTGCCACATGTAGCAGCTGTTGTTGTTGCTGCTGCTGCTGCTGTTGTTGTTGCTGTTGTTGCTGGTGTTCCTGCTGCTGTTGCTGTTGTTGTGTTGGTTGCTTATTCGTTCCATCCAGCTGCTTGGACTGCGTTGATGTGGGCGTTACGGCACTGTGGCCCAGATTCGTTTCGGATTTGGAATGCTCCGGTTTAGTTTGCCGGCCAGTATCCTCGGCAGCACCCGGCCCTGGCCAGCTACCACGTCCCGATTTACTAAACTTGCTTTCGCGCATGGGCAGCTGCAGCAGCTGCTGCTGGGTGGACTCATCATGACGCAGCTGAGCGAATTCGAGGATCTCGCGCATGGGAAGCGCGGGCTGAGCATGCTTATTGCGGGCATAGGCCACCACATCCATGAGCCAGCGCACGCTCTTCCACACAATCGTCAGATTCGCACTCAGATCCTGCAATGTGGCCAGACGCTCCTTGGCCGCCTGCAGCTCACTGCTGGAGAAGGCCTCACGATGCGAGTGCGTCGCCAGCGCTGTATCCAGCTCCAGTATACACGAAAGCCTTGCATACTTGTGCACAATAGCCGGCTGATAGGTGCGCAAATGAATCATCTCGAAGGCCTGAATGCTCAAGCAGGCAAGATCATCACGCTGGAGCAGCAGCTCCGATTGGCCGGGCACGGCACACGACGACTCCACCGAGGGACACACAATGAGAAAGCTTATGTCACGACTATGCTCAATCACCTCCACATCGTAGAGACGATGTGTGGCCGCATCCGTGGACTTAATGCTCATGGAAGCGAGCAGCTTGTGCATTGCCGTGCTGAGATCGTAGAGGAACAGGCGTTGTACCTCTGTGGCAGCTCGGTTGCCATTGCCGTCGCCGGGTGCATTGAAATCGAGTGGAAGACGCAATGGATCCGCCGCACATCGGGCCAAATGCAGCACCTGCCATTCCTCCGCTGTGATGTGACTATTCTCACGCACCTTGCAATGGGGCAGCACGTTGGGTGTCTTGACGGGCACAACCACCTGGATCTGATCCATCGAACACTGCATCTTCAGATAGCCCAGATACAAGCCGGGCTCTAGACGCTGCAGTGCCGTCTGCTGATAATGCAACTGATCTCCAATGCTTGAGATCAGCAGCTCATTGATATTGTAATCCTCGTGCAATGCGCCCAGCTTCTTTTGCAGCTTGCTAACCGGCAGCCAGCGTGAATTGAGTATGGAGACAGCCTTTTGGCTCTTCACCGATTGAATGCAGGTCAACACCACAGTGCCCTGGGCATCCCGCAATGGCTTATAGTACAGCTGGCCGAGATCAGTGATGCCCAGTGCCGATTGCATCTGGCATACAGCCGACAATAGCTTCGTGCGAAAGTGCACGGGCGATGTTAGATTCCTCTCCATATCTGTGCGCAACGATTTCACATCCTCCCACGTGCAGGCCACCTTCATTAGCCAATAGTAGTCCATGTGCAAGGCACTCGGATACGATTCATCAATCTCAATAACAGGCGGAAAATCTTCGCTAGTCACCAACACCTTGTCATCGCAGTGCACAATGCACGAAAAGTAAATGCCGCTGTGAAAAGATTTAGAGATTAGTTGTATGATTTTATGAGAAATCCATTCAATGACTAACCGTCTTAGTGTCTTTTGGAACTTGGAGTTGACCGAGAATAGCTGCTTAATGGTGGTCTTTTTCTTAGGATTGCGTCGCTGCACACTGCTAGGATCTAACGTTAGCTCAGATACATCGGCTGGTCGTGCCAAACGCACAGCCGTAAACAGATTGTCCAGTATGCACTGACGTCCATAGAAACGATCCTCGCGATTATCCAAGTCACGCCAAGCTTAAAGGAGGAGAAATGAGGGATTGATATAAATTAGGGTTTATTTATTTATTTAGATTGTTTATTGCGAAAATTAATTCGTATAGAGCTAAGATAAGATTGTTTCAGAATGACTCTGTAATAGATTTCATTGGTTTATTGTCAACTAATATCAGTCGACATAAAATTAAATCATTTAAAAAAATTAATAAAAAAAAAAATAGACTTAAGCTAATACAATTTTTTTAAATTATTCAGATTTGTGAAACAAAATTTAAATTTTAAATCACTAAACAAACTAAAATGAAATGAAAAAGTTTAAAAAATAAAAAACTATTTTTGGGGAATTCAGCTAAGATAAGATTCTTTCATAATGATTCTACAACAGAATTATATTTCCTTTATTTTTTTTCAAAGAAAATCAATTTGAAAGTTGGACAAAAGTTTAAACTTAATGCCTTAAAAACCCTTTAGAAACTAAATTTTTTTTACTCGATTTTTATCCAAAAAAGATAGATGGAGATGGTTTCTTCTATCTGCTGCATACTATTTTTGAACAAAACCATTATAATTTTTTTTTTTATTTACCCACTTCAAGAATTCAGGGAATAAAAGGAAAACAACAAAACTAAAAAGCGTCCAAACTCCTAAGACTAAGCCCCTAGATGTATAAGATTCTAGCTTCTACAGCCCGTGACCGAAGTGCCCGTATTTCCTTTATTAAAATTTCAACCATTTTCTAATCGCTTCTTTTTCCATCCAAGCCATTAAAATTCACTTTTTTTTCCCCACTTGAGGATTTCTCCCCCACTTGCGTTTCACGTTACTCACTTGAGGGTACGACGCTGGCGGGCACCGAGTTTCGATAGCCGCCCCAACCCTTTGACATTGCCACAAGCGGCGCGTAGGAAATAGCGTCGTCCTTGGGTGAGGCCGGCAATGTGGCACTGAGCGCCCATGGTGCCATGGAAACTTATCCATTCGAGCAGCTCCCGTTCCCCAACCACATTGTTGAAGTCCGCGCGTGTTGACCATTGAACTGTGAATGGAAGAAATGGATATGTCAACAAGCGCACAAATCTCAAGAGGAACCACAAACTGGTTGGGTTTACCTTTGAATTTTGTGCCAATTGCGCCCTCGAAGGGTTCGAGTATTTGCAAACTGATGGAATTGTCGCCGGTGACATCGACAACGACGGAGGCTGGTGCATCTGGCGGTCTGGCCTGGTCCCAGCCCAGCAGCATGCGTCGCAGCCCCTTGACACGACGCTCCCAGATGCCAATCTGCTTGTCCACCTCGTTGCCCGTACAGCCCGTGACCGAAGAGCCCGTATTGCCTTGAACAGCGAACAGAGAATTTCAATTAAAGATTTCGTTTCAATTTATTTTTGTTTCGGACTGAGCATACCAATTATGATGCTTGATATGGAGGGTCGCGATGTGAAGACGGGCGCACATAATCCTCCGTCCGGTCCGCTGAGATCGTGTATGCGTGACTCGGCATCTTTGAGCAGTCCATTCAACTTGGTACCAATACTTTCCACAGAAACTGCATAAATTGACATAAATTAGTAATAAAATATGATCAGTTGGATCTCTCTCTTCAAGTTACTTACACTGTGATCCCTCCAGAGCGCCATGCTGTAGCAGCATTTTGGTCATGGAACGATTGTTACTCAAAACAGCCACATCCAGAGCCGAGAGGCCATCTGTATTAATGCTGTAAAGAAAAGTTGAGTTGAGATTAAGATAGGAAAAGATTTTCTCGTACTCACCTATTGACATCGACATCGGTGGATTCGAGTATGGTGCGTGCCTTATCCAGATGCCCATGTTCCACGGCCGAAAAGAGAGCTGTGAAAGAAAACAAAAAATTCCTTTAATAACAAAACAAAAACAAAACACTAAACAGTTGAGTAAAGAGATCTTAAGGCGAGCAGCGTGATGACAACGAAGGTGTTCGTACCATGCAAGTGGAGATTAACTTGCGTGAGCTTGTCCAGCTGTGCCTGGGCAAGCTTCAGCTGTTTTTTGGACATTTTGCTGACACGCGGATGTGGGGTATTTCCGGCGATCTTGGCACGCAGCTGCACTGCCCGTATATTGGACGATGTGTTCTCATCGTTGGGTGAATGTGAACGCAGGTGCACATCCTCCGTGGAATCATGATGATGATCCTCATGATGATGATGATGCTCATCGAGCAGCTTAGCATTTTTGGCCTGCGAATGGCGCGAGATGTGCATTTGTCCAGTGTTCAACGGCGTTGGCTGTGACGGCTGCTGCTGCTGTGGCAACAGGAATTCCATTTCACGCAGATCCTGGCTGTGGCATGAAATGGCAGTGCGTAGCTTGGCTACTGCCGCATGCTGTGTCAGCTGCTCGGACCAGCGAAAGGCGCTGCTTGGCGGTGAGAGCAGCACAGCTGGATAATAGGTGGGATAATTGTCCTGATTGTTGTTCGTACTGTTATTCACTTGTTCCTTGATGCGTAACTGAACCGGTTCAATAAGCTCACTTTCACACGACGTGGGCAGTATGTTGTCTATGTTGTTGTGCGTGGGAAGGGAACAAAAAAAAACAAATCATAAAATAAAAACATGAAGCAAAATTAAATTAAAAGCAACAAATGAATTAAATACAAATGATATGTTAAATCGTATAATATGCATAAATAAATTATTGATGATATTTACATATGTAAATAAAGCCCGTTATGTATAGTTTAATATGTGAATATGCTGCATAATTGCAATGCAATTGCAATTAATTAATTATTAATCACGAATGCGTTTCACCTCGCTCTTTTGTTTTTGCCTATTGCCTATTGTGTGTTTTGTATGTTGAATGACCAAAAGCCAATTAAATTAATTATGCGCCAACAATTCAGCCGTGTGTGTTAAATATATCTATGAGTTTCTCTTTGTGTTTGTGAATGTGTGTGTGTGTGGGTGTAAGTGTGTGTTACGTGTGTTTAATGTGTGCGTGACATGCACTAAAGCATCAGTAGATTAGATCGCAACCAGGCAGCGTAACCCTAACCCTAACCCAAACAGCCAACCACCTAAATCTAACTAAACACAAACCAATTGAATCCAGAACAGCACTCAGAAAAACAATATATATACCTTAATGTTTTAGAACTTAGAAAGTTGCCAAAATAAGGTTTTCCTAATTATTTTAAATTTATATTATCAAAAAATATATTTTTAATATTTCAGAAAAAGTTTTGACAAGCTTAAATTTTTTTTATTTTTAATTTCTAGAAAATTGATTATAATTAAATATGCTCTAAAAAATTTAATAAAAGGTTTTGTTTTATAAATTTCTATCTGAAGAACTTATAGAAAAACCTCTTTTTAAAATTTTTAAAGATTGTAAAACCTTTTTTTTTATAAACCAAATACAACATTGAAATGTGTTTTTTAAACGTAACGACTTTCTACATTCTACTTTCATAGTATATATATATTTTTTTTTTCTGAGTGCATCTACCCGCAACTTTTAATTACTGCCCCGTTTCAGCCCACATTCCATTTAATTAGCTGTAAGCGATTTTGGAGGCCACATCTTAATTGAACCACATACTTAGTACGTACGAATGTATGTATGTATCTGTATGTACATATGTATGTGGGTGGATGTGAATGGGTTACTCGTCTACTCTCCGCTTACCATCGATGGCATAATGACGGCGTGGCTGCAACTTGGCCGTTGCTGCTGCTGCCGTTGCACCCGTTGGCAGCTTCAATTGACAGAATTTGGTGAGCTCGTTGAGCGTGTGAAACGATTTTTGGCGTATGAAGAGCGCCGGGGAGCGGAGACAGCTGCTCATCTGCAACTTCTGCTGTTGCTGATGCTGATGATGCTGATGCTGCGGTGAGGCAGCGGGACTCTTGTTGCTATCATTGTTGTAGCATCTGCAACATCAGACGAACACGTGCAAATAATTTCCGAATTTATGCATTTGCAAAAACCCCAAAATACCATACTTCTACCCTTTTCAAATAGGTCATGTGTTTTATGTTTTGTGTAATTATGAAATTCTAATGGAATTTTAGCCATTTTAAGCTAGCTATTTATTTGGTTTTGGGCCTTGGCCACAGCCTGGCATAAGCCCCAAATTGACCGAGCCATGATAAATGGCTTTAATCAAAATACAAAATAAATTCAATTAAATGAAAATTGATATGAGAAATATTAAATGAATATTGATATTAAGTTATTAAGTTGAGTTTGTTTGAGTTTGTTTTTCTTCATAGTTGTTGTCATCAAGTTTCAAGGACAACCCTTAAGGATATATGCACGCACACACTTTTAAAAACTCGCCTGACTGCCAGCCGAAAGGTTCAATGACCCAGTTTTAGGCAATCAAATAACACACAAACACAATAAAAATCTTGAGACGGCAATAAAAAAATCAAATCAAAAAGTAAAAACTTCACAGCACATAAAAATTGAAAGCTCTTAGGGGAATAACTCTCGCGATTAAGCATGCAACACCTACGACTGTTTAAATAGGGCATCGGTTTCCTAATGGTTGCGGTACGCATACGCGTTGTTCCATAGATGCCTTGTCGTGCATGACGCGTAATATCGGCCAGAATTGGATCACAGTTGTCCAGAGAGCGTTCCAGATCGGAATCGAGTGTGGCCTGGGGTGCAGCACGCTGACAATAGCTTTCGGGTATTTGTAGTAGTTTGCAGGCTTTGCGTGGCAACGTTGCACCCACTGGTAGCGAGGACATTAGCTGTTCAATGCCCAACTCCTGATCCTGATCGGCAGGATGTTGTTGTTGTTGCATTGTTTGCTTTTTTTAGTGGCACAAGTTTGCCCTTTACTTTGGTGGTAACCACGGCAACAGCCTCGATTTCATGCCACAAACGCAACGCTTTCACAGCCTTCGATTTGTTAAAAGTCCTGCTGCTGCCGCCGTTGCCGTTGCCGTTGTTGTTGCTGATGTTGCGACTGCGCGAATGCAAATGGGCGCGCAGCTTAAATGGTGATTGCAATGGCAGGGCGGGGCTGTGCAGCTTACTCTTGAGGCGCCGCAACGAGGCACGCACCGAATGCGCACGACGCAGAGCCGGCAGCTCGTTCTCCTCTTCATCATCATCATCATCAGTGTTGTTGCATTGTTTATCATCCTGCTGCTGCTCCTTGAGCTTGGCATATGAGCTCAACGCTCGTCGTCTCTCCATTTTACTCGGTTCACTTTAACTTCCTTTTTTTTTGTTTATTATTTTATTTGTGTTGTAAATTTCATATTTTTATACATTTTTTTGATTTATTGCAGGATTTTCCGTTGTGCGCGTCACTCTTACAAAATGTTAACTGAGGCAGCATCGCGATGTGATTATGTTTTCAACCACCCGTACGAAACACTCATTGCGCTCTCTTTAACTCTCTTTGAAGTTATCATTCTCCGCTCTTTGTGCATGTATACACTGAAGACAAGGGAAGAGTGTTTTGTTAAGGAATTGTTTGTGAAAAAATAACCGAAAAAGAGGAGTAAGCAGGAGAAGGTGTTATTTAAACGAAGTTACAATAAATTATTTAAAGTTATAATATACATCACTTAACCCTTAAGCGATCGCGTAGTAAATTAAAATTAGAAAACTCTTTTCGCCCTTAGTTCAACAAATATTTCTCAGTGTATCACCTACTTTACTGGGCTGTACATGAAACTTGTTATGAGGGAATCATATCAGTTTACTCTCCCGCTCTCTCTCTATATATGCTCTCTTGTTTTTTCATCCCTCTATCACTCATACGCTCAGAGTTGCTCAGGAAATGCACGTTTCGGGGACTTGATCGCCGTTTTGTTCACGCTTTTAAAGATTTAAATTTAGAACAGGCCAAGTACGTCTCGTACCTGCGTTACTTTTCAAAGGAATTCCTGATTTTCGAGCTCGTCGTCTGCGCCGCAAAACGCGTTAAACAATTACGCTGGCATTTCCGAAATCGTAAACCAAACAAATCAGTTGCCTGCCTTTGCCTCTGCCTCTGACTGCCACATAGAATCTAGTTGTTGTTGTTGTTGTTGTTGTGGGTGCTGTCGTGTGTTCTCAAGTTGGTGCGTTGGTTGATTTATCGAGCGTGCCATCGGCTCCTGTCAACAGCTGTGCGGCGACTGGATTGGAAAACATTCGGCACACACAAACACACCCCGTCGATTGGTAATTGGAATTCAAAATGCTTGGTTTGGGGGACTGTAAACATTTCAAGTGCGTTTTTTTTTGCTTTGTCGTAGAGTTTTTGCGGCATGGCCTAATTAGACCCAAGACACCCAAAAGTGATGGCTAATTGGATATATATTTAAATTTATGTTATCCTTGCAGATGGCACAATATCGATTTGTTAAACGACTCTTGTTTATTAAGCTCAAATACACGAACGTCATTCAGTGAGTTTAATTTTTTGTTTATTTGCATAGATTGCCAAGAACAAAGCATAACCAATTAATTGTTTTGTTTTATCATCAATAGTTTATCTAATCGATATATAAATAAATAAGTTTATCCTGTTGATTGACTAATTGTTTGACTGATGACCAACTAGATGACGCACTTGAACTTTGGACTAACGATTATAAAGGTTTCTGCACAGAAAATAATTAATAAGTTAATATTACTTAGTAGCCTGAGGAATGGATTTTTATCTATGATTATAACAAGGTATTTGAAACACAATTCCCAAGTCTTACACATTCCCTTAAAACAAACTTCCCCGAAATTAGTTGCAACCGCTCCCAAACCGGTTGCCTTTATAGTTCGGACTATTGGGTCCATTCTCTAGCTAATTTTAGATATTATCTCATCGTTTCGTATAAATGATAACCAACAACTAATATCAACGTATCAAACTCTTTTCTCCCTTCGCATTGAAAACGCTTTTTGTGCGAGGTCAGTGTTGGAATTCGTTGTGACGCATTCGTTTTGAATCTAATAAGCGGAGCAGAGATTCAAGTTACTGAATCACAAAGTCAGCGACATAGAAACAAACAAAGAACGACTGAGATGATTATAAATGATTATATGAATCTGAAAACGTAATTAAAGATGACCTTGCAACGAAGCTCAGCTCAGAAAAACTGTGAAACCTTAATTGAAATCATTTTTATCTTATGAGACTCAATAGTTTTTCACTAGAAATTGGATTATGTCATGATGTAAAATAATTTTCATAAGAAATTCAAACTTGTTTTCGATTGTCTCAGGTATTTTTATGTTAAAGAGTATTCTCTTTGCCGTTTCTACATAAATATCAATATTATCAAACAAACGGCCGTTAATTAGTTAAGCTCGTTTACAGCTTAACTGCTCCACAGAAGCCATAATTCTAAACACAGTTGTCGACAACGTCTGTGTGGCACGTTCCTTATAGAAAGCCTAAGCCATTCGACAGATATTATCACAGCCAACTTGACCCAAGAACCAAGTATCCCAAGCCCTCCCCTCCATCCCTACACACACACACACACAAAGCTGTCAATTGCGAGCGTGCAATAAATAAAAATTACTGTTCCATAACGTTGAAAAAAATAAAGAAAAGAAACAAGATTAGTGGGGGATGATATAGGGGTTTTGCTAGACTAGGTAAATACCCAGGAGACAAGAAAATAAGATTTGTATATAGGGTTTGTTTACAGGGTATATTCCTGGCATTGGGCTTTTCTTTGCATCTTTTTTGTATAAGTTCACAATTGCATGATAATAAAATTTATGAAGCTCTACGCAACGCTAAATTGCCAGTGTGTCCTACATAAATCAGAGCGCATAGACTCTTTACATGGGCGCCAAGGGTTCAGGGGGTTCAGAGGTCAGCCACATGACTGGATGGGTTTAGCGACTGCGAAGCGTGCTTAACCTGCGAGAGCACAAAAACAACTTAATCCACTTAATAGAGGCGACAGCAGACATGGCTAAACACTCTCTTCCTAACACAATGGTGACAATGGTCCTGTTCCTGGTCCTCCACTCATGCGTAAGCTGGAAACGCCCCATCGCTGTCAGTTCTGTTTAAGTTATGCCGATTTTATCGGGCATTTCGTGCTGTCATAATTGTCAAATCTACCACACATTAACTCCCTTAACTGAGAGGCAGGCGCAGACTTCATTTAAATAAATTTGTCGCTTCCTCAATAAAAGCGCGACAAGCAAAAGAAGAAGAAGTCGAAAGCACTCTCGATGCACAGAGTCTCCAAACGGATGATGATGAGGAGCAACGTGGGAGCAGCAGCAAACTTGTTTAAAGCTAACTAAAAAAGCATGCAAAAAGCATATTTTATGTTCTTTATGTAAAATATGAAATCGCATTATAAAGTCCTCCCGCACCCCCCCCTTCACACTCCCCAACAGCCTTGGCGAACTTTAACGGAAACGCCAATTGAATTTAAGTAACCAGACATTATGGATAGCTAAAGCTGAAACTAGTGGAGCATTACGCAGAGGGTCGATAACAAACTGAAAAAGAGAGAAAGGGGGAGGGAAAGAAGGGTGCACTGATAAATCTTTCATTTGCTTGACCTTTGCGCTCACAATCAGTCGTCCTCTTTTATCGTATTTAATGTCATTTGGTTTCTCTCTTTTACTTATTTTCTGTTGGTTTATTCGATTCTATTGGTTTATACGACTGCCAAATCAGCAAATCTAATGTATTCATATTAATCAGATATGCAAATTCGCTAGCCAAAAGAAAAACCGAACAAGTAAGAAGGCTCTTGTTGAGATATCCCGACTAGGACATACCCTTACTCGCCTACAGACGTTTGGAAATATTCTTCCAGTGACCAATATGACCAAACTTCAAACTATGAAATCTCCGGTGTTTCTTAACCGATTTTGATCAAATTTTTTTTTAATGTTCATTATTTTTCCAATAGTCTTATACCTTTTATACCCACCCGTTCACAATTTTGAAATTCAAGATTTTTTTGTTATCGATCACATGTGTATATCGAGAACCAGAAGTGTTATCGATAATTTGATACAGACAGACAGACAGACATGGCTATATTGACTCGGCTGTTGATGCTGATCAAGAATATATATACCGTATAGGGTCGGAGATGCGTCCTTCTGTCTGTTACATACATTTGCACAAACCATTATACCCTTTTTTTACCCATTTTATGGGTTAAGAGTTTAAAAAGACAACAGTGGAAAATATTAAAAATTGAGACGTTATGATGTAGAAGATTAAACACCCTTGAAGGTAAAATTAAACTTATCTTTGGCAACGAATTTTTTAATACTTTGTGTTGTAAAAGCAATCAACTATGATTTATTACTATCTTTATACTTTCTCAACTTAGTTTCTTAAAGTTTTCGTCACAGTCAATTAACTTTGAGGCTTGAATCCTTCACAAGGGTTTTTAGAGAACCTTCATAAATTCAGTTTAAGTCTTGACATATTCATAAAATCGTTTAAAGAATTCAGTTGGGTTCTTGACATATTCATAGAAACCTTTGTTAAGGGGGGCGGCATGCAAATTTATAGCCGAAATGGCAATAAACGTTTTGACCGGGTCACTTGGCCGCTTGTCAGCTTGTTAGCCCGTCCACCCATTTAGGACTTGATTTTTTTTTGGCCCACTTGCTTTTGGCGGATAAAAAACAAACGCAAAACCAATAAGCCAGCGTTAAAAATTATGCAAATCTCGACCGATTTGCACAAACAAAAAATGTTACTTTTGTTTTGTTTTGTTTCGTTTTTTTTAGCCCCCTCGGTTTCTCTCACTAAATCTGTGAGCTTTGGGTCAAGGCGCAAATCTGACTTGTTAAAAAAAAGGGATTTGCGTTTTTTGTGTGTTTTGTTGACTCTAATTGAAAAGTTGAGGCCCGCAGGCAAACTATTAACTTGGCCTATTAGGAGTCAAGAATTGTATAGTTTTAGGCTATAAACTGGCCGGAATTCAATTTGCATGCCTTTATCTAAAATGGAAGCTCATAATGTTTGCATAAAATCACATTTGATTTTATTTGTGTGTAAGTTTTATAAGCTTGCTTTGTAAGGGTATCAAAAAAGGTCAAGCTGTTGGTTCTTAGATGTTTTTTGCGCAGAATATGCCAAGAACCAGTTTCAAACAGAAGTCTCTTCTGTGTTGACCCAGTTGCTTAAAGACCAACAAAACAAAACGTCATAAGAAAAGAACCAAACAATTGAGCCCGCATATCAAGTCACAGACTAGTGACAAATGTCGTGACTCAGTCATGTCGCTGCTGTTCTTTGTAAATCTCCAAATGGATTAAATCAACTTATTTGGGTCACAATTGTACGGACAGCATATGCTATGTGCTCTTATGATGGCGACAGGGGGTCGGGCAGGGTTTAAGCCCTTTGACCTTTTGCTACCATTAAGTTCAAAAGTCGCAAAAAAGTTTCTTACATATTGACATATGTATGTATGTATCTACGACTATTCATTTGCATGCGTGTGCGCTTTAAAGTCTGGTGTGTATAAATCCGGATGTACGTATGTGTGTTTGTTTGTGGGCTCACCATGTGGGCGCTACGTGCTAATGGCACACTATATGAGGCGGCCCGGCAAACGTGACAGACCTCAAACTTCTCAATTCTCGAAACGAAAACCGAAAATCACAGCAAGAATTGAGAAAATCAACAACAAAAAAGTCAGTTTTAGGTCAAAAGATACTCTTTAAAGTTGTAAAATACAAGTTCTAGTTCCTGTGTGGATAGTTCGATGGCTTAAAAATTCCCTGAACACAAGGTGAACTTAAAACTTTAACAGACAAGAATTCTCTTATTGAAAGTACCCCCAAAGTATTTCTCCATGCGACAGACCCTTAACACGATACGAGTATACCCTACATAACACACAACTTTGATAGCATTCGAGGGCATAACAAAGCATTTCATTTACATTGTTCAATTTAAAAGATTTTTGATTGATTTGATGCGCTTATCTTTGACTTTGGCTTTGTAAGGCGATTTCTTTGAAAACAACCTTTAAACACACACGCACACACACACATAGCTATCAAATGAGGTAACCAAAGAAGGGGGCCTTAGGTCAGTTGGGCAGCGTTTTCTCTTACCAAAAATTTGCATGACTTGTTGAAAAAGAAAACACGCCCAAAGATAAAAAACTAATAATGGATGCATTTGGCTTTAACGGGAGAAATACTAGACACCAAGCGAGCATTTCTTGGAATCTGTATGTGTATGTGTGTGTGTGGGCTGTCATTAGAACAATTTGGTCTAAATTGAAGCTAATTGCACATCTGCCAAAACGAAGAAACTTTTTGATGCGACAGAAAAGTGCAAAGGTGCAACTGCAACAACGATTAGATATTGTAAAGTTTAAGAAATTTTTAGTAAGGTGAAAGTATATATCTACAGTAAAAGATCCACGCGCGGACAACTCCCGCAAGCGGACATCACCCTAAGCTGAACGACATTTATAGTTCCGTAGCATGATTTTCATACAAAATTCGCACAAAAACACTGAAACCATGGCTGTCCGCCCACGGGAGCTTTCACTGTACATGCATATATCTTTTCACTACGTTCAAGTTAAGCCAAAGCAGCTTCTTGGAATGCCAAGAAAGGTCAGCTCAGCTCAGCTGCCGCTGCTGTTCCGTTCGGTGCTCCATGAGCTTCTACACTTTTTTTATTAAAAAATTCTCTGTGTATAGAAATGAGTTTTTCTGCGCACAATTTTCACATTTTCCAGCACAAGTTTTTCACATTTAAATGCAAATAAAATAGCGCACATAAATATTTATTTAGTTTGCATGTTGAATGTGAATGCAAAATCGATTTAAAATGATTTTTAGATTATGTTTTTTTTTTTTGGTATTGGCTCAAGAATCAAGTGCTTCAAAGTTTTATTTATATATATTTTTTCGTTATCTGCAAACATTGCATAATTGAATTATAACATTAACCACAACAAATGACAACTGGGTTAAATTGCGTTATCGAATTTCGAGCAAAACAGAAAAAGATAGAAAAAAAACTTTTGCTTATCAAATCGTAACTAACAAGTTTTGCTCAAATTCTACAAAAGTCGCGACGCCACGATAAGCAGAAGAAGAAGAAGCAAAAAGCAAGCAAAACAAACAAACAAAATAACTTGAAAAATAAACTTTGAGGTAATGTGGCACAACAAAATTTGTGATGAATTTTCTTTTAATCAAACATTTAAAACTTTTTAATGTACGACAAAAAAAAAAACGAAACTTTGTTAGTGTGGGTGGGCTCAAGTAGTTGCGGGGTCGAAGTGCACTCGAGTGCAGGTCACGAGGGTTACAATGAGGGGTGCGTGTGGGTAGTTGAAGCTTTAAGCTGTACAAAGTTTCTCATTTCTCATTATTTTTCTTAGGAGACCTACGAAACGTTCAAAGAAATAGAATCGAATACAGATACCCTATAAACCTTTGAACTGTTCAATGCTAAACGAACTCCGTTTTAATATTGCGTGATGAAAAAGAGTTAAAAAAAACCTGTTCTGGCTTTATGTAAAATCACATACATACATAAATGACACACTTTTAATGCCCTTATTCGGACATTGCCAGCTCAACAGGGCATAAATAAATTATTGTAAATTCGTTTAGGATGTTTTTGAACGTAATCGTAAAGTTCGTGGTAACATTGTTATATTAATGGGCAAGCAGGTCAGCTAGAACTAGTCGCCTGGGGGCTGGGGGGGACCAGGGCCGGGAGCTGCCAATTTACATCTGTCAGCTGCAGCCGCAAAAAAAAATGAAAGAAAAACATTCCCAGTGAAAAACCGTAAAAAATAACACACAATTCAGATGCGACTTTCTGGAAATGTGAATAAACTTTTCAAACCACACTGCAACCAACAATAACAACAACAACCATCTGGAAAAACGTCTTTGCAGTAAAAAAAAATGCTGCAATAGTTCAAGTTTTTTTCATGTCGTTGCATATTTTAGCCACAAAGTTGCAGACAACGTACTTAACATCAATATGTTTATGTGTATGTGTGTGTGTTAGTGTTTATCAGTGTTATGCTTTTGCTTACCTGTTCATTGTAAGGTGCACTTAAAATTGCAACACAAACAACTTTAATGAAAACGTCGTCGCGACGGCTACAAAACTGCGAAAACAACAACAACAACAGCAGCAACTGTGAATAACGTAAAAACAAAGTGAGCAAAGCACAAAGCTTTTTACAGCTTGCGGGCGGCGTAACTGTCTGTGTATCTGTGTGTGTGCGTGTGCGAGAAGGAGATGCAACTATTTAAGGCTGCCCTGCGATTTGCTGTAATTATGTTGGCGCTGCTGTTAGCGCTGCCGCTGCCTCTGCCGCCGTCACAGCTAGTAGCCACGATAGACACGTGAGTAAATTATTTGCAGTCAAGTTGATTTCTCGCAACAATGAACGAAAGACAAAAGCAAAAGTTCACTTTCGCTGCAGTTGTTTTTGTTATAGTTGAAGCAGTTGTTGTACATTTTTTTTCGCCAACTGCGCGTGCAAATAATAACAACAGTTGGACACGCAATGCAATTACAGTTAGATCTGCTGTCGCTGACTCTCTGCTGCTGTAAATTGCTGTTTTACTGGCACGTAATATTTAATTAACATTGCAATGAGCAGCAAATGCCAGTAGCAGATGCAGAAGCATCAGGGGCAGCAACCAAGGCAACATCAGAAGCAGCACTCGGTAGTCAATTTCTTTTGCCTCGCGGCAAAACAGTTGTTGTTGTTATAGTAGTAGGTTGCCCCAACGTTTCTTTTAAACGAAAGCGACGCGTTTAGTTTTTAACACTGAGACACAGTTCGTGAGGCGAACCACTGGAAAAAAAACACAACGATCTTTCGTTAAATTTCTCGCTCACTCTCTGTTTGTATCTCACTCACTGTACGCAAACTCTCAGGCGTCGGCGTCGCGACGCAGGTAACTTAACAGTTGCTCTCTTGCTCTGGCACACACACGCACACATGCGCAGCTGCAAACAGGTAGTCGAAGACACTCACACAAACTCAACGAAGCAGAAACGATACTCAAAGCGTCGCGTTTTTTATTGCTTGCTTTTTCGTTTCTTTTCTTTTTAATTTTTTGCCAATATACGTCACAAATTCTCAAGCAATTGCTTACTTTGAGCTAGAATAACTGTATTATGCTGGCTTGATTCAATAATCATTTGATTACACACACTTTGCACAATTCAAATTTGTATTTGCATTTCTTATTTGGATGTTATTGTTGTAAGTGTTACCGTAACCGATGCGCACAGCGCTGCGCTCACAACAAAAGTCGCTAGTCAACTGAATTTGAAGTTGTTGCGGTTGCAACTACAGCAGCGACAGCAACAGCAACGGCTCAGCCAGAGCGTCAACGTCTTGGACGACTGAGCGTAATGGCCGTTAATGGTCAGCGCTTCACAGTTAGACGATGCTCACTCGCCGCCGCTCTCAGAGCATTATTAACGTTGGCGTTGATGTCAACGCTGACGCTAACGCTGGCATCGCTGTCGCCAATTCGTGGAATTGTGTAAAAATTGCCGACGATCGTTTCTTATAAGCTTTTCATAGTGGGTTTTTGTTGCTATCACAGTAAAGCTTCGGCTTTAAAGGGGGGCCCGACTGGCCTTCAAAACATAAAAGCAAGCAATAAGAAAACTACTATTACGCAGCGGAAGTAGCTGATAAAGCTGCAGAAAACTTGATAAGAGCGTGAAAAATGGTTTGGTGTTGCAGTTATGAATAGATTCGTTAAGTCTTATACTCTCTCTCTCTCTCTCGCTATAAGAATTATTTAAATAATACTTTCAACTGTCCCTTTGTTATGGGCCATTTAATTCATTGATAAGTGTGCATGAACATAAATATTTTTACGGCAATATATTATGCCTTTTTGATTTCATTTCGATACCCCTACTCTCTTTGTCTCTTTCACTCTTGTGACCCAATAAGCCACCGGGGAATTGAAACGTTTTTCATTTTTATGCGGCGTCAGGAGTCCGAGAGCAAAACAGAGCTCAAGTTGCGCATTTGAATTTCAATCAGGCCGCTGACACAGCTGCAATAATAAATAAATAAAACCAAAACGAGTCGCCAACGTTGATGATAATAATAATGATGCCTCTCTGCCCTTCCTTATCCTTATCAATATAAGGCACCACGCTGCACATCACGCTGCTCACAGTAACTAACTCTTAGTAACTAACTAAAATAAAAACTTGACTTACTATTTATGATTCTGGTCAGCTTGTTGCGTCGCGTTGACGATGGACTCAACATACTCTCGCGCCGGCTGTTGCCCGCACTGATGCTGCCATTGCCGCTGCCGGGCAGTGGGCAGTGATGTCCCGTTAGGTCGCCATAATTGACATTCAACTGGGCGTGCACCTGTGCAGAGGCAGCTGTCGCTGCTGCAATGCTGCTGCACGTCGAGTACAGGCTGCTGGCCGAGGGACGTTTGCTGAAGGGTGTTGGCACCACAGTGACGTTTGCACCGGCTGTGGCGGCTGCGGCGGAGGTGCGCGGTATATCCAGCGAGGGGCGTGGCAGGTCACTAAACACTATCTCGGCAAAGGAGTCAATGCTGGCCGAACGTTGCAGTGCGCTGCTATCCTTGCGTCTGCAGTTTGAAAATAGACAAATAATGCACTCGAAAAAATTAGTGATGTTGTTGGGAAATTTTTAAGGAATAATGAACGACAAGACTATAAATTAGTGTAAAATATTCTAAAATGTTTTAAAAACTCTTTAATTTAGATCAGAAATAATTTTTGTAGATTTTATTGAATTTTCAAAATAATTTTTTCATACTGTTGTTCGTAAAAAACATTATTTTCTAATATGTAAAATTTTTTTAATGTTTTTTTTTTTTGATACTTTCGGATTTTTTTAAGCCTTTATAAAAAAACAGAATTTTAGAATAAAAAAATTTATATTATATTTTTTTTGACACTTTTGGATTATTTTTAAAAATATTTTCCACTAACTTTTAACATTTTGTGATAATTATACAATATTTGTATATATTAACCCTTTATTTTTCTCAGTGCATGTGTAAAGAGCAAGTGTCAAAGACCGTTGCTAAGCGGCAGTTGTTGTTGTTGCAAGCAACTTTTGTTGCAATACTTATAAACTATAGCAATTACTTCAGCTTCACGCTACCCTGGACATTTTAATGACCATTAAGTGTCGCCAGTCGTCGTCGTCACCATCACCATCCATCCGTCCATCCGTCTGTCCATCGCGGTCACTGGCCGGCCTAGTTACCATTAGCCATTGGCCATTACCATAATGTAGACGCTGTTTTATGGCCCGACGCTGACAAAGAGAAAGCCTTTGGGGTCGGTCGTGGATGCTTCAACTGTTTCTGCTGCCAGCTGGCGCTAATGCCATGGCTAATGTGTGTTGTTCTAACTGTTGCTGCCGTATTCATTCTGGCCAACAAACAATTCTTTCATTCTTTTTTCTGCCCCAGCACGCTTCTAAACATAATAGACAACTTTATGATGTGCATTTCGTACGAGTTGTGCGTGATTCTCTTGCCCTCAAAAAAAATGATAACAGAGCAAGACTTAAACTGCAATACAGTTGACTCTTAATGGATTAATGGTGACAGCTGTGCGTCTACGGATTATGAAGATGAAGTGGCCAGAAAGTGGACATTGGCCCCAAATGATTGGCACAATTGTCCAATCTGGCAGTAGTAAATGCAAAAGCAACATTTAACCTGCTATCCTAGAAAGATGTTGGATCTGTGTTTCTTCATTTGTATATTAATCATTTAGTTAATAGTTTGTTTATCTTAGAGTCTTTAAGTGCACAAATTCTAAGCAAAAAGTAAAGAATTACTTATATTTCGAATTTTTACTCGTAAAAATACTTATAGGCGAAACTTTCCTTTTCCACAGTGTAAAATAAACAACAAGGTGTTGAAAAGTTTTAGCTCGTTTTAGCACCGGTGCTTTTAATTAATTGACTTGTACCTTAAAAGCCGTTAAACGTCGTAATTTGTCTTAATCATCTTTATTGTGTTGCGCGCAAGCATTGCTCCTTCGTTACCCTAATGACTTAAACAAAACTCTTTTCAACACGAGTCTTCAACACATTTTGAGTTAATTCTTAAGAGTTTCCTTATACTTTGGTTTTAACTGTTCGAATATGATAAGATTCTTTTCTAATACAACAACCTCAGCCCGCAAGTATTATTCCTTTGTTTCCCTTATGATTCAAACTAAACTCTTCTTAAGAGTTTCCTTTATACTTTGGCTTCAACTGTTCTAATATGATAAGATTCTTTTCAAATACACCAATTATATTTTTAACGATAATTTCATAAATCATTTAACCGAAAAATGTCAGCAAATTGACTTTCGATAGAATTATGATGAAATTTTTCATCTGAACATTCTCGAACATCAACGATTTCCCCCTAAATATCAAGTCATAAAGCGCATTAAACAATTTGTTTTACCTAGAATTTCTTCAACTAAAGTTGAGTTAAAATACGAAATTCATCGAAAAATCGGAACAAAAGGTCAATTCACTACTAAATATAGTTGTTATAGCCGAAAAACGTATTAGATTTCTAAATGGCATTAGGGAATAACAAGTAATTCCTTTGTTTCCTGCCAAATGAAAGGATATCAAATATTTTGATATATTGATGATGTAATGCAAGACAAAATAAGCCTTTCACATTGTTTTCATTGTTATTGTCGCATATGTATGTTTGTGTGTGTGTGGGTGGCAACAACACTCCGCATACATTTAATTGGTTTGGATTCTTGGAATTCTTAATTAGATTATTCCTTCCAAATTCGGTAACTTGAAACTTCAAGTTACGAAGTTCATAGTTCAAACGCAAGTGAAGTGCTTTAAATTGAAGTTATGCTTTGTGTTGAAAAACTGAACAATTGATGGCATTAATCCAATTCGTTATCATCATTATTTAATGAATATGGACATATTTTTGGCAGTTGTAATTAAACGAAAACAAGCTTTAATTATTGTTGTGTTGTTGCAAACATTTGCATAATCCGAAACGGTTGTTGTTGCCGCATTTGAGCTTAAAGAGTTCGTGCATGCACCACATGTCGTATGCGCAACATTTTCAATTAAAAACCACAAAACGTTGCTTTTGCAATCAAAACTCGTACGCTTTAACCCCCAACCCCCCCTTGGCATTAATCAAGTTAAAGTTTACATGTGTATATGTGGTCGCGTATGTGTGTGTGTGCGTGTGTGTGTGTGTGTGTGCACACATGCTAATTGCGTTAATTCGAAACCTAAATAAACGCACAAATCTCAACCCTAGCCATATACATATATATCCCCAGCAACAGCAACAGCAGTCAACTTGAGTGTTCCTGGGGAAACGTAAGGATGGAGTGTGTGTTCCTGCGGCTCAGCGGGAAGAGTAGAGCATCGCTGGTTAAGCTGGAGATGAATGTACTAAAATGACTTCCTACTAGAGATTGTAGAGTGATTTCGTGAAGGCAAAACAAAGTTAAGAAGAAATATTTGTTTGCTTAGAGTTATTACAGAATCTATCCTTATAATATTTTAATTAATCTGAATAATTTTTAGGGTCTTTCAAGTATGCATTTCTTATCTAATTAGTGCTATTCGCATATAACATAAATAACATTCTTCATCAACGTTGAATGCTTTTCAAAAGGCATCCAGAAACAAATCTTTAAGTTACCTTGCACCTGAGCATTACCTTTCACCTCTGTGTGCTTCTAATAGCTTTTATATACTTATCAAATCTCAAGACTCATTAACACGTTCACACAGTAGTTCAGTCTGGTCACACTGTCATCTCTAGTTACCCTGTGGCTGTGCTGTGCAGAAAAACAATTAAGTCAATTCTCAATTAGACCCATGCACATGTTGAATAATTTGCCAACAGCTAAATACGCTTAATCAACGCAAATTCAATCAAATTACAACGCTGGCAAAGCAACTAAAACACCCCCTCCCCCCTTTGCTGGCATCCTAGCTCGACCCTTGTGGAAAAAGTTGTCGTCCTCATCATTGTGATTGTCGTGTTTCTCTTTTAGTTTGAGTTCGAGTTCGAGGCAAAGGCTGCGCTTGCCACATTTCATGGCAGCGTCTTTTCACTCCATGTTGTGTAGTCATAGTTGTCAACTTGATGCTGTGTGATTCTGTGTGTGAGTGGATCTCTCTGTCTGTCTGTGTCTGTGTGTGTTTCGTGAATGTGGTTGACAAGTGAAAAAGTCTGCAATGCAGATGAGTTTGTGTCACAGGCAGCCAAGTTGTGGCAGATTGTTGAGCAACAACAGCAAAGTCAATAATAATCATTGTTATTAATTTAGGTCTGTGTGTTAGTGTGTGTTTGTGTGTGTTTAGTGTACCATAGAAAGCACTTTAACTAGTATGTAACTAACTTTGCCAACTGGTAGCAATAAATCAACATGAACAACTGTCGACACAAGCACAAGTCCCAAATCGTTAAGGTAGGGAATGCAAGACATTAAGATCATCCCATTTTTAAGGTAAAGAACTTATTGGCGTGAACTTTGGAATATCATATCATTTTTTTTAACATGCACTTAAAAACATTTTTTTCTTGGGAATCTTAAAGTTTTCCTTAAAGTTTCAAGGAAAGTATTAATAATCCTTGATATTTTTAAAATCCCAGGAACATGTTAAACAAAGTAAGAAGATTTTCTAATTTTTTTTTTTTTTTTTTTTTTTTTTTTTTTTTTTTTTTTTTTTTTTTTTTTTTTTTTTTTTTTTTTTTTTTTTTTTTTTTTTTTTTTTTTTTTTTTTTTTTTTTTTTTTTTTTTTTTTTTTTTTTTTTTTTTTTTTTTTTTTTTTTTTTTTTTTTTTTTTTTTTTTTTTTTTTTTTTTTTTTTTTTTTTTTTTTTTTTTTTTTTTTTTTTTTTTTTTTTTTTCCCCTTACATATGTCAAAGGTAAATGTTGTTATATAACCAAAGCTCAAAGACCAAGTTCCTCTTAATTTATCGCTTAAGCAACCCCACTTGTACACTGTCACACAACACAGGGTATTTGCGACTTCATTTTCGGTTCATTTGACATTGGGCGACAACATTAAACATGCTGCTACAGTTTGACAAGGTTAGCTTCATTTACCACCAACTAAGAGGTGCATGTAAATGAAGCAATCCCTTCTAAAAGGTGTGTTTACTATGTGTGTGTGTGTGTAAGTTTAAATAAGCCAGTGTGTGTGTATTTTGTCAGTATGTTGAGTGTCTTTCTATGCCTGGCTGTCTGGCAACTGTCGTCGTCTCATTTGCACTTTAGGCAAAATTCCCATTCCCAGCTGACAGCTCGCCAACTGATTTCCAGGGGACTCAATTGTAACCATATTGTATCACATACTTACACACGCACTAACACTCACACACACACACACACACACACGGGCATAACATTGACACTCATTGCTGACATTTTCTTTGCACACTTGAGCGTAAAATTCTCAAGAAATATGCGGCATCAGGGCTCGTTCCACTCTCTTCAACCATCGCCCATTTTAACCACAACGTTAGCACTCACACACACTCTCACACACACTCTCTCACCATTGCCAACCCCTTTTGTGTTGCTTTATAAAACGATTTTGGTTGCGCTGTCAACTTAGTGTTAGAATTTTCGCTGACTAATGCTGGCAATAATAAAGCCTCACTTTCGTCGCCATGCAAATGAATAAGGCATGCCGTTATATCAAATGAGCAACAATTCTCTAACAAACTCAAAGAATGGGATTTAATGATTTGAGCGTTGCAAAGAGAAGCTTAAGTGTTGGAAGATAGAAGACAAAAGGCAAAGGAAAATATTTTGTATACCAAAAAAGTGTTGTTTATGAAGTATAATCTTTGATTATTTGATTTTTGGTATAATTAAAACATTTAAGATACATTTATAAAAAAATTATCTGATAACAATGAAAAGAAATTGATATAGAGGTTATGTAACTTAAACTTTTAACTTTCTCAGTACATTAAATAATATATTAAAAGTACGTGGAACTTTAAAATTGCATCCCTTCTACCGTTAAAATTCTGTGAAAACTCCTCACATATTATTCCACATCTCAGAACCGTACACATTTTATCCATTTTGCTTCATTTTGTCAACATGTGGCATTATTGTTGGGTTTTCATAGGCGAAGCGTCGCGTCGTGTATCTGTCTCTCTCAACGCTCGTAATCACATGGTGGAAAACACTCCGAGCACCCGTCGAACCCACGAATGTGAGGCTCTACCTATTGTGACCTTTTTTTTTAGCCGTACAGTAACTCATCAACATCAGCAACAGCAGCCGCAGTGGCAACATCAAACGACACAACACGAAGTGACGTCGAATGATTCAAAAACAAGTAAGATTGATGGTAACAAAGGATGATTGACTAGATGGATACCCTGTTTGTGTTAAGTATTGGAATAATAGGAGAAACTTCTAAGCCTAGTAGAAGATTTAACTACAAGAATTATCTAACTTCCCATTCTATTTATTTCAATTTATTCTTGTTTCAAACTTAAATCAACCTTTCAAGATTTTTTTTCAAACACTGAGTATTCGAAAATGGCAGCGTTGTCAGCGACAATGGCGGCAACAAATTGTAACCGACATCGACGACATGAACTGTTTGCTGTGTTTTTTTTCCATACGTTGTGGCAATTTATAAAATTTTACAGTACATAACTTCAGCTACCATAACAGCCACATCGCAGGGGAGAGAAGAGAAAAGAGAGAGTGGGCATTGCCACGCCTACACATTGACTAGCTAATGAGCTTGTTCTGCACAGTCTGTGTGTGTGTTTGCCACATGACGTATGCGCAATTTTCATTTATGTTTCCCTTTTTTTTTTTTTGCTTGTTGTTGCTGAACAGAACTGTCAGTCTGTCTTGGGAGCCATCTTCTCAGCTAGTTGCAGCCCGCAACACGCACACAGAAAACTTGATCCACAGCGCGAAACAAGAAAGCCAAGTTAAGCTAAGCGCCAAGCACAAGCTAAGACGCAACAAAGCTAAAAGGAGATGCGAAGCTGCGGCAACTGTGGCCAGGACACTGTTTTATTGGCTGGCTGCGTTTGTCCTTCGGCGCTTGGAAATACTTTTTCGCCTTTGTGCCTCATGAATAATGCATTCACAATTAAGCTCGTGAGTGCTGTGCTGTGCTCTGCCCGAGTGCACACAGAGAGAGCAAAAACTAGGAAATAACATTTCGATTCAGATTCGAACTTTAATTCAAGTGTTTGGCAAAGCTAGCAAAAATCATAATTAGATATTGGAATATTTTCTATTCCAACTAATTTGAATATCAAGATTTTTCTCAGTGCAGCGACAAGATGAGGTAAACCAAAAAAAAAAAAAAAAAAAAAAAAAGAAAAAGTTCTAAGAAAGAAACGAACTCAGTTCTACGCGACTTTTATATATATCTTATTTGCAGCAACCAGATTGCAAATGTTTTTGCTGTTGTTGTTATTATTCCAATTGTAGCTGCTGTTGCTTTGTTTTGTGTTTAACTTACCAAACAAGCTGTGTAAATTTAGCAACAGCAACAAAAATGCAACGCAAAGCAAACAAACAAAGCCCAATCTAAAACCAAATGGTGTAGAGAGCACCCTTAAATTAAAATCGCACAACCATTTTTGGCCATTGTTGTGCTGCTAAATATCAAAGTTTAAACTCATAAAGTGACGCTTTGGGCAGCAAGCTCTGACGTCAGTCACGAAACGATTTAAACTAACTGCAACTACAACTAAAACTAAAAGTCCGCCTTGTTGTGTGTGCGTGTATATAATTTTAGAATTTGCTTTCAATTTTGTGTTGTTTATTTTCATTAACGCTTAAACTCCTGCGGCGTGTTTGCAAATACAATTTTCAGAATAAGTTTTGTAGACATTTATTATATTGCCGTTCACATCTCCTTTTACCCTTTTTTTTTTTTTGTGCTGGCCAAAACAGTTTAAAGTTTTTTCTTTATTCACATATCAAATGATATTTTTTTTAGGGTCCTTTCACAAAATAAATAATTCAAGTTCAAAGCGTCTTCTGATTGAGTTAAAAATGGCAAACACAAAATAACAACACTCAACCCCTTAATCTTTTTTGTGGGTGAGGATTGAGAAAAGGTCTAAGGAACTTGAGACAAGATTAAAATGTTTTCATTAAATTTATTATGATTTAAGAAAATGACTGACAAAATGCTGACCCAAAGGAATAAAAAGGGCAAAGCCAGCGATTTATGTTAAGGCCCCAGATGACAGCTAATAAGTAAGCCAAATAAAAATGATATTTATTTTAAAAATAAATCGATATGCGACATTTTCAGTTCTTGGAACGAAGATTCAAGTACGAGCTGTGAAACATCAAATAAAATATTTAAATCTCCATGCAAATCTTTTAAAATTTCTGGCAAATAATAATTTGTTGGCAACTTATACAACACTTAAACTGCAAATAAATGCCAGTGAGATTTAACTCCAATGAATAATGATGGTGAAAATGCCTCAGAATGAAAATTTGCCTCACAAATTGTTGTTAGAGTTGCCAAGTTTTGATACGTTAAGCATTTATAAACCCTCTCGCCAAAGTGCCCTGGCCATTAAAATGTTTCCATGAATTCGTGTTAATGACTTAGATTTATTATTTATTACAATTTTTATTCACTTCCAGTATTTTGTTTTTGGGTTTTAGTATGAACGTTTAATGAACGTGTTGCTCGTTCAACTGCAGCACGAAACGCAGCTAATTAGTTAAATTCATGTGGCGGGAAGAAGGAGGTTTTTATCCTGTCAACAGCAGAAGCCCTTCTGCCGTGACAGTTGCTCCAACACAGCAGCAACCCCTCCTTTCTCAGCCACGCCGCACAAAAAAGGCAAATGAAGATAAATGCGGGCACTCGAGTGACGCCGGTCCATGTTATCGGACCCTTGATGCCCCCCAACTTTGCCCTTGCAACAATCTCACGTACTCACATATGTCCGGCAATTAGGTGAACACACACACTGACACACACAGAGACAAACATGCAACTGTTGCCTTGTTGAAGCCAGGGCAAAGATCAACTTTGCAACTTTTGCGGCAGAAATGAAATTAACTAATTGCCACACCTGCTGCTTGATAGGAAGTGAGAGTGGGGTTGAGTTGACAACCTGACAGACATGACAGCTACATACAACATACACTAGAAGAAAAGTCAAGTCAATCATGGATCTCATGGCGTATGATCTGACTGAATCTTAAAGCCATCCGTTGCAAATTTCGTATAAAAAATATAACTTTTGACCTTTTGAAAGTTAATTTAATGATGTTCGCACAGAAAAAACATGTTCCCTTATTATTTTCTTAAAGTGTAATATGGATGGCACACACATAAATTATATACGCACCTTTCCCAGGACAGACGTCGTGGCGCCTCTTCGCCCTGCGGCGCCTGCATATATACGCTCGGCTGCAGATTGGATCTGCCTGTAATGGCGCTTGATTGATGCAGCAATTTGGCCAGGCGCGTGAAGGTCGTCTGTGCTCCTGAGGCGGCGCTACTGCTGCTGCCACCACCACCACCACCACCACCAGTGCCATAAGCATCGGCCATTGCAAAGTCGTGTAGGTGATGCTCCCTTGGCAGTGGCGTTGTTGCCTCCGAGCATGCGGTGGCACGTTTTTTAGCCGCCAGGCGACACGGATAGCCACGCGACGATGGTGAAGAGGCGAGAACATGCGGTGCGGGTATCCTGCATCAAATTGTAAAGTCAAGTGATTACACAACACACAAACACACACACACACATAGAACGCAGCATCGCAACGCAACGTACAAAACATGCTAACAGGCACGCAACATATAATATACTACTGTCATATGTCACGTATGAACAAACATACACTGAGCGAAGTGGAAAATAAAAGTTTTGACAGAGTTGATGCAATGAAAACTTGTTAATGCAATTTCGTTGAACTCGCAGTTCTGTTGTTGACGTTAAAAGTTATATATTTTTTAGTAAAAAATGTGATATAATTTGTTTTGCATAACTTTTTTACAAAACAACAAGCTTTAGATGGAAATTTGTCTGCGTATACTTAATATTTTATATTAGCTACACATAAACATCCTCACTTTTCTCTCAGTGCATGCAACGTGATCTCAACTAGCGTTACAGTTAAGGCTTTAAGTTCGTTTTCCACGAATTTATTTGGATTTGAACTCACCTGAGCAGCAGGGAACCATCTGCATGGCACTCGAAATCATCGGATAGCTGAAAGAGTGAGCTATCTGCAACATGTTGCTGATATAGATGCAAATGTTGCTGTTGCTGTTGCTGCTGGTGCATGGCCGCAGCATGTGCGGCATGTGCAGCTTGGGCGTGCGGCGAGCTGCCCGACGATTTGCGACGGTAAATCAGTGTCGAATCATCTTTGGGCAGATTCAATGATTTCACCATCAATGTGTTGTTGTTGTTGTTGGTCAAATTGCTGTTGTTATTGTTGTGGCCAGAGCTTCCACCACCACCGGCACCAGCACCAGCTCCCCTTGTTAGCAATGACCAGCGATTGCCACTGGCGCTGCCACTGCGGCTTTTGCAACCCACAGCCAAGCGTTCATCTGGAACATTTTTGGAATATAACGAATATTATTAGTGACCAGCATTATGGTATATAAGTTTATTAGTGTGTGTATGTGTGGGTGTATGAATTTTAGCAGCACTTTTCAAATTTAATTTAATTTACATTCAAGTTGCAAACTTGTCAAAAGGTTTTAATTACGTTTTCCACGGTCAACGAGGCTTTAATTGGGTTTTTGATTCTGCTCATGATAGCTGAATACAGCTCAAATGCCACGCCCCAACACTCTGCAGCTGCCTCATCTGAAGTCACTTAAGTTTTCCACTGAATTTTGTTGCTGAATTTGTGAGGTTGGCCACGCCCACATTGACTCGCAGTGCGCAGTGCTCTCTAATCAGCAACAAAATATCTATAGCATACTTTGCAGCGCAGCGAATACAATATTCATAAATGCTTGTGTCTGTCTGGCTGTGTGAGTGTGTGTGTGTGTGTGTATTTTTTGTGTGTGTTATTTTTCAATGTCGAGAATGCATAAGGAATCCATAAATAATAGTCACCGGCATTTCACTCCCATATCTCATATTTCTATCTTTCTCTGAACGCTCTGTTAAAAATATATATATATATATGTTTTTTATTATATTTTCGTCGTTTCTGTTGTGTTTGTTCTTTCAGGATAACCTGCTGTCGAGCTGTGGTCAGGGCAGTGGGTCCAGTCCAGTCGAGTCTGCTGATTGTTTATTTACAAATATGTTTCACAATCCATGCGCTTGTTTGGCATATCTGGGTGAGATGCCTCGAGTGCCAACAGACGCTTAATATTTAAAGTGACCGAATGATGCCAATGCGGTTTTATGTACAACAACAACGAAGCTCGTCAGCTTAAACATTTAATATCCCCTGGATCAACATACATATTTATGTGTTTGGTTTAAACAAATAAACAGATTGATTTTATAAAAATATCAGCTTAATGCACAATGTATCCAAAGGCATTGTTTGCAATAAGAATTTGTGCAAATAATGTATGAAGTTTATTGAGATTAAAGTTGAAAGCGTTAAAACTTAATTCAAAAAACAAACAATGAAAATAATGCTCTTAGCCATAAGGTAAGCAGGATTTCATATGTTTTAACTGAAGTCCAAAAAGAACAATGCCTTTAAAAAGTTCATAAATTTTGGCAACAAAATTAAACAAGAGTAAAAGCCGAGTTTTTTTTTAAATTGTTTAGCTGTGATTAAGTTGTGTTTAGTGTAAGCTTTAAGCTGATTAAAGTTCAGAAATAAATGCGCAGCGAACGTTTTTCAGTTAAATGTGGTGCAAATAGCAAGCAGTTCGTGCAACGATTTAAGCGTTTAAATGTAATGTGTATGTGTGTGTGTGTGTGGCTTGAAAGGATGCCCTCGCAATCCAATTATAGTTGCCATAAAGTGCAAAAACCGTTTTATAAAAATAAAACGCAACTGGCGGTGTTAACGGTTTCTCTGTGTGTGGTTGTGTGTGTTTGTGGCAAGCCCAGTGGCTTAGTTATAGATATATATATATATATATATATTGCAGATATAGTTATAATACGCACCCAAATGAAATGTTTGTTTATCCGTGTGCAACGAGACGACCGGAAGTCCTGGCACAATAATGGCGGGCAACGTTCGTGAGCGTAACAATGGCGGCGGCAATTTGCGGCTGCCGCTGCGC
This sequence comes from Scaptomyza pallida, assembly GCA_018152965.1. Taxonomy (NCBI): domain Eukaryota; kingdom Metazoa; phylum Arthropoda; class Insecta; order Diptera; family Drosophilidae; genus Scaptomyza; species Scaptomyza pallida. The sequence goes on along the minus strand of JAECXP010000260.1, from coordinate 2,024,018 downwards.
GATTGTGTCCCGCTGCCAGCCACACCGCCCACACCCGCTGCCCCGGCGCCAACAGCAGCGTTTTGTAGTGCCCTGCAATGAAAGAGAGAGAAAGAGAGAGAAGGTGAGTGAGAAAGCGCGTGGAAATGAGATTGTGAGGGGAGGGCGAGAGAGAGAAATAATAAGTTAATGCAATTATTTATTGAAGGCAAGTGAGGAATTCAACAAGCAAATGCAATTACTTTGCAAAGGGGGTACACTCAGAGAAAAAAACGGAGTGGAAAAACATTGCAGCATAGGGTAAAAGAGTGAATTTCCAAGTACTATTCATTGGATTTTAAATAAAAATTGTTCCACTTCTTTGAGTAAATAAAAATTTGTTTCATTCTTGTTCAAATAGTCTTAACTCAAGCTGTTTCGTTGTAAGTTTAAGTTGTTTTCTATGAATTGAATATCTTATTCCAAGGATTCTGGCTTACAAAATTACAGAGCATATTGTCGTAAACTCATTTTATGTTAACATTGTAAGACTTTGTGTTAACAAGAGCACAAATAATTTAAACAAGAATTTACTGCTCAGTTTCAGGGACATTTTGCCCATGTACCAAGTATTGAGATTGTTTGCACTTGATCTTTGTCCGACATTCACAACTTTGTTTTCTGTTTTCTGTTTTTTTGCTAAGTGTAACAGTCAGAAGTTGTACCCCTTTAGTAGTCCTCCCCTTCGACCCTCAACATCGCCACGCACACAATTCTGTTGGCATTTCATTTCCGTTACATTTGCATGATGCTGATGCAGGAGGGTTGCGGGCTGTGGTGGTTTTTTTGCGGAACGTTGGTGTTGAGTCTGTCAGCTGTGAATTACATTTGATTGTTAGCAGCAAAATGATTTTCTTGCATTTCCACACACTCACACACATGCTCTCACATACAGACGTGTTTCGTTTGTATGCATAGCAAATGCGCTGCTGTCAGCGACACGAGGCCTTCTGTCAACCCCCAACCTTACACCTATACCTCTCCCTTTCCCTTTATACTCTTTCACAGTTGTATGCTGTCATCCTTTTCACAAATTGCTCAACTTGACGTATGATTGAATTTCTGGCACTCAATGCTGCCTGTCCCTGCCTCTGCGCCTGCCCCTGCCTCTGTTTGACAAGTGCCAGCTGACTGCCACGCCTATAACGCCCACTACGAACAATTACACGCATACGTTTTTAGACTGCCAGCAGCTTTTCATAGTTTTGCAGTTGTTTTTCTGTTCATTGCTGCCCCCAAAATAAGGGCAAAAAAGCATTCAAGGGTTGCCTCAAAGTTAGAATCAAACATTTAAAGGGATTAGTTTAGAAAAACTTTGTATATAAACTTTTAAAAATTGTGCGAGAAAACTATTTTCAAGCACATGAAGCTTGAATAATTTGTTAAGTATATAATACCGCATAATTTAATGGAACTCTTTAAGGTCAACAATTATTGAAAAACTATTTTTTGAGTTTCTAGACCTTAACCTACTAAAACTTATCTTATTAAATTTATTTGTTCGCCATTTTTTTATGAGTTCTTTATTAAAATACAATCAGCGTATTTCGTAGCTCGAAATATTGTATTAAGTTTTCAGTCTTTTTATAAAGCAAAAAGCAAGCGAAAAAATTGCCAAGCACTCAAGCCAAAGTCCTGTTTTCTGCAGATATATATACACATATATGTGTCCGGCCCGCTCACCCATACACATGCATACATTTTGTATGTGTCTCTTGCTTTTAATACGTCCAGCCCGTATCGAAAGTTGGCAAGCAACAACTCCCTGAGAAACGGACACGAATCGGGCGCATTATTGATGATGAAACATGATGAGAAAAAAGAACCAACAAAATAAACTATATATATTTGTTGTTTTTTTTTTTGGCCACCCGCTTGGCTTCGTTGGCAGCTGCACGGCTTAAAGTGGCGCCCCAGTGCGACACCCCCTGAGTAGCCCCTCAACCCACTTGACATTCCATTTTGGCACTGCACACAAGTTACAGTCGCATTCAGTATTTTTTTGTTTTTTTTCGTCGTGCTAAGCATTTTATGTGCGTCCTTGCAGCAGCGGAAACCAAAATGCCAAATAACTGCTGCAGCATCGCACACACACACACACACACATACATAATAAATAAATGCTAGAAAATTGTGCACAATACCTTAGCGCCAAGCTTGGCTTTTGTTTATGCTCGCATTATTATAAAAAAGGGTTTTTTTTTTCTTGTTTTTGCTGTTGCATTGAAGTGCGTTAAGCAACCCATTAAGCTCAATAAGGCCTACCTCAACAGCAACCCTACCACCCATCCATCGTTCAAGGACAAACAGTGCCTTGGGGCACAGCAGGCGGCGGCCCGGAATACGCCAGGAAGTTAGGCAGCCGGGTCGACGTCGACGTCGTTTGTCGGCGCCTACTTTTAACATACTTTTTTTTTTTTTTGGTAGGCTGCCCATTTTTGTTGGCCTATACCTTCCAAGCAGGTATCTGCACGTTCCAGCCAGTCGCATAACTCAAAGCGGATCTACATAATTGACTCACAGCAAAGGTAACCCGTACATTACCCCAACAAAAACAACAACAACAACAAACGACGACAACCGTATAACAACAATAACGAGCACTTGGCCTTTGGCACCTTCTGGCGTTCTCTTTGGGAAACAAAGTTAACAAGTTCCCCCTTCAAATTACCGTAAAATACTTTAAGAATGATGTGACATAAAAGTTTATGCAATATATGTATGTATATTTGATAATGGTAAGATATATATTTTTGCTAAGGAAAAACGTGTTGAAAACTTTGCTTAAATGATGGAGTAAGAAATACTCTAGAATCAAGTGTGCATATTACGTATACGTTCACAGAAACACTCTGCCTCATTTGTGAGATAAAATGTGAAAAATCTGAGGACCCAAAGTAGCTTTCCGGCCATGGCTAACATCACTTTTTTCTTCTGCAAATATAATGTTTAACTTTTAAAGCTATCATTGCCGGACTTTCAAAAGCAATAAATTTCTTAGCGCTGGACTGTCATATACATACATAAACATACATCATCTTAAAAGCATCATCAACTTTTGAGAAGTGTTGATAATTGCTATGATTCACTTATGGTTGTGTTAACACCAAGATTAATATCTGTAGCCTACCGAAACATGCTCTCGAATATGACTCATTCAATTTATGCGCCATTTGCTTAATAAACTTGAATCTCTCTTGTTATATATTGTGTCTGTCATAATAAATGTGAGTGTTTACTCAGCCATTGCCACATTAAACAAAAAAATAAACACACCCAGAGGCTGACATAAACAAAAAAAGAGAAAAGAAAAAGAAGAGAAAAAGCGACTAATTTATAAAAAACAATATATATAAAGTTAAAGGTCAGGGACTTCATAAATGTCACTTAAAGTTTGCTGCGTGTTGAAATCTCCCCTTCGCCGCATTCATTCGGTTACACGAAATAGCAAGCAATTGAAATGTGGTCAAAATTTCTCGGCTCGGACACAATTTTCCTGGAAATCAGACGCACACACACAAACGCACACAATAAAAAAAACATCAAATGCACAAAGAACCGCAAAAGGCGAACAGTAGCACGTATGCCCAAAATTACGTATACGCAATGTGCTTTGTGCTCTGTAATCTAGCTGTGTGTGTGTGTGTGTGTATTGCTCGGTTGTGTAATTGCATTTAGAACTGTGTTTACATGCGCGTGCATAATTGGAGCAAATGTTGCTCATGTAATCAAATCAACAGAATGTAACGAAGGGTAAATAACGGCAAGGGAAGGGCTGCTGCTCATTTTAACTCTTTTGGCAGGTTCTTCTTGCTTTGATGCCCACTTTTTTTGGCGTTGCTACACACATTCCTTGTGTTTAGCTCAAGTTTTATAATGAAATTAAGTGGCGTCGCGACGGCTGACTGAATGTCTGGGATAGCAGGATAGCAGGGTAGCAGGGGCAACTGCCGCATTAATGACTTTGCCGAAAAGAAGCGAAAAACTTTAAGCGCTTGCTGCCTCTTTGTTGGGTTCCACCACTTCCAGTCTCATTTTCTGCAATTTTGTTGCGCCTAATTGAGTTTGTTGCTACTATATACAAACATACACACACATACATACACTCGCGCGCTCACACACACTTACATACTTCTGCGTTTTTTCTTACAGCATGTGAATGCCTGAAGCATAAAAAGCATTTTCATTACAGCGATGCAGCGAGGCAAAAACATTTCAAAAATTCGCTTTCGAGCCAAATGGAAAGCAGCACAAAACGACAACAACAAACGCATATAATGAATAAAGAATAAATGAGAGAAAGAAACACAGAGCGAGAGAGTGAGAGCGAGAATGGCAGGCAGGCAGCGCCGGAAAGTGAGCAAAGTTGCTTTTTGGAGCGTTCTAAGTTCTTAAACACACTTGGCACATACATATGTACATCTAAGTACAGCGAAATGCACTTAGAGAAGTCGGGTATGCTTTCTTAATATGCCCAAAATTCGTTATTAGAATGTTTTCTTGAAGTGTATAACATATACAATATGTAAGTTTATGTAACCAAAGAGTGAGCAATGGCTGCATTGCGTGCCAGCAGCTCGTGAGCCAAATAAATGCTTCTTCTTCTTCTTTTGCTGCTTCTGCTGCTGCTGCATCTTGAGTTTTGTCTTTTGCATTTACCGCAAGCTGCTTAGCCGCATCCAGGAGCAATTTTGGCAGACGCCCTTCAAGTGCCCCCATGGCATACAAAACTTGCCTCAAGCAGCAGCAGCCACAATTCACCTGCCACAAACATGCTGCAAAAGGAGAGCTGCTACAGAGTGCGTGGTGCAGGCGATTGGTGAGGCAATATCCGTTTAGATAGAATATGTACATATATATAAAGCAATTGCCAAATGCCAAAAGCGGATTGCAGGTGCTTTAACTAGACGCCCTTTAAGTAGACGCAAATCCTGTTCGAAGATATCACAAAATTCTTGCTTGCTTGCAATGCCTTTTTTTGGTGTACTTTACTTTGTCTAGATCCAACCCGCATGAAATTTATATTCAAAATAGACAGAGGATTTGTATATTTATATACCCTAAGCCAATAAAATGGCTTACAAAGGGCATACTGGTTTTGTGCTAGTAGCATGTAAGAGTCAAAAGGCAGCATCTTCGACCCCTAGTATATATGATCATCTGGAGCACCAACATCCAGGCGAAAATCGAGTAAAAATGTGTTTTCATATTTAAATGCAATATTATGATTGAACGTAAACCAAGGCTCTTAAGGTATCGTATTTAAAAATTGGGTTTATTAAAACTAAGTTAAAATAATCGAAAACTTTGCCCAACTTCCAAGTCGATTTCTTTACACAACTTTTTGCACAAAAATCAAGTTAAAATTGCGCTTCCAGATTTAAATGCAGTATTAAATTGGAGCTCAATCCAAAATTTTTCATGTATTACATTTGAAAATCGGATCAGTTTTAACGAAGTTATGTTAATCGAAAGTTTTGAAACTGTTGCCAAGTTGATTTTTGGTCACAAAGTTTTGACATGAAAATCTTGTAAAAAAGGCGTTTCTAGATTTAAATGCAGTTTTATTATAGAGCTCAACACAAGGCTTTTCAGATATTACATTTGAAAATCGCAACAATATCGACAAAGCTATGAGATTCGAAAGTTTAGTCAAATCAAGTAAAAATCTCGTCTTTATATTTAAATGCAGTATTTTTTAAGAGCTAAAGCCAAAACTTTTAGGGTATTGCATTTGAAAGTCCATCCAGTTTTGACCGAGCTAAGGCAATCGAAAGTTTGGTCCATATTTTTAAGGATATCTTCTGGTCGAGTACTCTCGACTACAGCCATCTTAGTTGTTTTTATCTATACATTTTAAGCAAGAAAGCTTTGATTTGACGCAGTCTGCAATTCCTTTGGTAATTCCCTTCCCTTGTTGACTGTTTAAAAGTCTTTGGTAAGTCGTTTAAATTGGACGAGTGCCTATCGACTTTTATAATCCCATTTGAGCGATTTCTACGCTTATTAAACATCGATAAAACTGGCTTTAATGGCATAACGCAACGTAACGACATCAAATGAATATTTAATATCATAAATAAAGCCATGATGCTTTAATTAACCCTGCGCTCAGGCTGCAATTAATAAGTGTAATTAATTTAAGTCATAAGGGGATACGCGTAGCCGCCATAAACATTAATAACAGTAAACTTAACATAAGCCACACTTTGCAAAACTTTAAAGCAATGTTAAGGGCTAACTTAAACTTTTGTTGGCTTACAAATTGCTATTTAATTGCTGTAAATCCTTCACTTGGAAACTCGCTCTTGAAAGAAAAAAACGCAAAATGCGATAAATTCAATATACTTGGATTTGAGCAGCTTAATAAGGAAAATCCTTGCAAAGTCCCAAGTTGCGAAATGTAACGAATAAAAAAGCAAAAGCGAAAAGCCGATAAAGCAAATGGCAACGACAGCAAAACATAAAATTAACAGCAAACTTTCAACTATAAGAATGAGAGCAAAGAAAAAAACGTGGGAAATATTGCTAGTTGAGCAGGGTAGGCGGAGGGGTGGTTAAACATTTTTCAACTTACTGTCGCTCCTTGCGTTGTTGTCGCTTCTTCTTGAATGCCTTCTTCACGCGCAGCAAGAGAAATGCAGCACGATCTACGGAGAGGGTGGTGCCGCTCTTCTTTGGCGCTGACGCAGCTGCGCTGCCAGCATTAACATCATCCATGCTTGCAGTTGCTGTTGTTCTTGTTGTTGGTTGCTCTGTTAAATCGTCGCTTATGTTGGCAATGCTGTAACTGTAACGGTTATTGCTGCTGATGCAGTTGTTGCTGTTGCTCTTGCTCTCTGTATTTAAAATTGAAATGTCAATGGACGTTGGTCGTTGTGAGCTTATGCAGCAGCCAGCTTAGCGCTGACGTCACAAGCATCGCACACGCTGCCTCTGCCAGCAGCGCAGTCAGCGGCATTTGTATGCGTTTTGCGTAGTTGCTTTTCGTTGTTGTTGTTGCTGTTTGTTTCCTGCGTGCGAATGTGGTTTTTGTTGTTTTAGTTATAACCGTTTAATGCTTTCATTGCATTTGCTACACTTTCTTTTTATTATTATTTTTCGTTTCTTTTGCTTTTTTTACTATTATCGTATGCCGTTGTGCGTTGTCTGGTGTAACATAATATTATTTATATATGTATAAAATACATTGCACGTGCCCTTATCACACACACATTTACCTCCCTCCCCCAGGCCACATTCAACCCCACACCTTTGTCGTTTATGCTCTAAGTAAATAATATTCTGCTTGCTTGTCGCCTGAGACAAACAACAAACACACTTACACATACACTTACACACACGCACATACTTAGAATAACACGGCTTACACTTTCTTATATGTTAATGGCCGCCAGGCGACGCCTGAAATGCTGCCACACTTTTTGTTTCTTTTAACAGTCGAAGCTTACAGCTCTTTGGCTCTTAGGCTGTTGCTGTCTCGCTTTCACACACACACACATGTGGGCACATGTTAATATGCGTTTATATGATATTGTTTTATTTATGATTTCTTATTGCTGCTTAGCTCGTTGTAAATTTACGATTTTACGCATTACCATAAGTAAACTTTTTTTTTATGAAGCGCGACCAAAAACGTTAACAGGAGCACAAGAAGCAGGAACCCAAGGACACTTGTCATGTGGCGCATTTTATTATGGCAAACAACAACAACAAAAAATAAGGGAAAAATAATAAAATTGAAAATTCATGCAGTCGCTTTTGCCCTACTCACTTACGACTGACAAATTCATGGATTGCCTTTTATTTCTCCACAACACACACACACACACATTCAAGGCATAACTCCAGTTGCTGTTGTTGTCAGGTAAATGGGAACGTGACCAAAAAAAAAAGCACAACTTTTGCTATTTTCTATTTTCAACACTTGAACGCAGTTGACAGACATCCTGTCAGCTGTCAACTCCACACTGACACCCCCCACCGCACATTATCCTGTCGCGTTCTGCCCTCCTCAGCAGATCAATTACGGATTAGCTGTCAATTTCATTTGTGTGTCAAAAGTAATCCATGCCAAGCTTATATGCCAAATTGAAATTCCACCCAATCCACCTTTTCCACCTGACATTCGCTTCTCATGGTTCTGTTTCTTAGGAGTGGATTTTGGGAAAACATTTTTAACACACACACAGCTCTTCTTATTGTTGGCGTTCTGTCTCGCACCTGAGTGACAGTTGCCTTGATAAAAGATAAGCAATTGCTGCACAGCTGAGCTGCGTTTGATTTTTTACACTGTGTAAAAAGGGGGTTGAGAATGTTGTGGGAGTACCCAAAGGAATGGCATCGACTTTTGGGCTTTGACAATATTTAAAGTCAAGTTTAGCTTAACTCAAGTGTATTTAAGCTGCACAAACTTTTTGGCAACATCTAACTTGGTTTTTCTCTCAGTGTAGACAATCGAGAAAACCGACGTAGTTGTCGGTTTTTGGCCAGTTAACTTAATATTGACTTACCAGCATTTACTTTACACAATTGAAAACTATTTACAGCCCACAGAATGGAAGATGGCGGAGAGTGAGAAATTGGGGAAGGGGGCATAGAATTCTGATTGTAGAAAGATGAACGGCCTTGACCAATTTGTCGACACCCTCCATGAATTACAGCAACGCCAGCATCCACTTCCCCCTCTTTACCCAACCCCCGAAATCAAAGAAAAGTCTCAGCTCAGCACAAAATCCAAACTTAATTCTAATCTGACAATGAGACGGAACAGATATAGTCAGTCAGGCAGTCGTTGTCGTCATCGTCGTCGTCTACTGGTGATAAATGACTGACTCGATTTGGGTCACTGGATAAGTTGTTGTTGTAGTTGTTGTTGTTGGTAGTACGTGTAAGTTGGGCAATTGGGGTGCTTAGTTGTTGCTGCTGATAAGGTAAACATTGATGAGCTAGTTAACTGAAATAATTGTTTGGCGCTGGCAGCTGTCTGCTTGGCCTTGGCCCAAGGATAAATTAACTTATTTTGGCGAGTGTTGATGATAAGACACTAAATGGAATGCCAAAGCTATCAGTTGAGAAATGATGCTAAGATGGGATTAGCATCATTGAAAGATAGGGATGAAGTTTGTTAAGTATTCGTAGAGGAATGTTTTCTTTGTTAATTAGTTGCTTATAAGAACTTGTAATCTATAGGATTTTTTTACTGTTGATTTAGCTGAAACTTGCCTTAAAGCATCCTCAAAAAGCTTTACAGCAAACTGTTTAACAGTTTACCGGAAATTCGAGCAGCTTTGGTAAAAAATGGTGACCTAGGTTTTACAAATTTTCGGGAAAAGATATCATCAAAGATTATTTTGATAGATACACCACTGAAAAAAAGTGTATAAAAATACGAACATTAATCTCCCAAAAATCTGTACCATATGCTTCCAATTAAAACAAAAAAATTTTTTTTTTTTTTTTTTTTTTTTTTTTTTTTTTTTTTTTTTTTTTTTTTTTTTTTTTTTTTTTTTTTTTTTTTTTTTTTTTTTTTTTTTTTTTTTTTTTTTTTTTTTTTTTTTTCCCCATTATATATAAAAATCCTTGCAACAAATGAAGTGTATCAAAATGAGGCGCTGCCAACTGTGTTCATTTCCTGGAAAAGGAAAAAAATATGTAAGCTCCAAGTGCAACAACTGATGCACAACGCAAACGGAAACTGAGCTTGAAACGAACTATTAATTGTTCGTAATTATTTGCAAACACTGAAATGCTTCATTAAAGTTGCAAAACGTAACAATAATTAAAAATTCGCAACAGAAACTGTAAAGTAATCAAAATGCAAGTGGAAACTTTTACGCAATAAGCAATAAGCTTTCGAAAAGGTCACAAAAATCACTTGTTAAGTATGTTTAACACACACACACACATGCACACACATGTTGCTGTCAATTAGTACACTGTTAATAACACTCGCATTATTGCAGCTTCCTTTTTGAAGCTTAAAAAGTAAAGGACAGCAGCAACAGCTGCAGCTGCTGCAATGGGGCTTAAGTGCACATATCAACTATTTATCGATGAGTTTTAGCGCGTCGTTGCAATTATGGGGAAATCCCAATGAAAGGCTGAACTAAGCTGTGTTGAAGTTGTTTTTCGCATTGCACGGCTCTTTTCGTGTTCTTTGACCCATTTAATATATACACAGACACACAGTATGCCTGGCACCTTGCACAAAGGCAATGGCTAAATGTAATTGACATTTGCTTTATGTAGCTGAAGCGGGTATTGAGTTAATTGAATGCCATGCCAAAAGCCAAAGCCGAAGCTGAAGCCAAAGCCAGCCCAAGCCATGTCTATGCCATGTGCCATACCGTTCCAATCCCATCCATTCCCCGGCCATCCTCTGTGCTGTCATTTTCAGTTCACTGCAATTCTCTCTTCCTCTCTCTCCCTCACGATCTCACACTCACACGCTTGTTAGTCATTTTCAGGCGTCACGCCCAGCGACAGGCCACAAAGCACAACAAGGGGGGCGAAGTGCCAGTAACCAGGCATTCGCATAAATTGCGCAATATGACATTAAAGTCAATCATTTTGGACTCACAATCAGTCCAGGCAGCCATGCAGGCAGGCAACTAACTACTCCGTCAGTCAGTCAGAGGCTTGAATGGAGGCCAGAATGGACGTTGTTGATTTATTTGCCATTAAGTTGAACGTAAACGGTTTGTTGTGGCCAACAGCAACAACGAACAATGAAACGATGCCACAATTAAACAATAATATACAGCACAAAATATATACAGAGTGAGAAAAAGTAATGCAATAAAATGCACATAAAATTTTAAAGACTTTCAAGCTATTTAACGAAAACAATTTTTAAAATTGTCTTACAACCATTTGGTAATCACTTTAAATACTTTTTAACTGAAATTGTTACTCTACTCTGACCAATTTCTCTTTGTGCAATTAGAGCGTTAAAAATGGGCTAGTTAGCCACGTTAACAAAAGGCAACTGCTCAGAGTGCACACAAGCGCGTAAAACGAAACGTTTCGACAGTGGTTTGTCTTTTAGCCGGGCAATAACAACAAAAACTTCAAAGCCTGTCGAGGCATGAAACAACGTGCTTTTATTAAGGCTCAAGGACACTTCACACTCATACACACACACATGTCTTAAAGCTACTAAACTTTGTATTTTTTTGTCGGGTCAGGTAAATGCTTAGGCGCTGTTTTGCATAATTTGCTTTGGTAAAACATACATTTTTTTCTGTTCTGTTCGGTTCTGTTCTGTTATTTAGCCAGAAGATAAGCATAACAACAGACAAACAATAATAAGAACGGATGTGCTGCAGGCTGGTGGCATCCTGTCAACTGACCAGGCAAAAGCCCCAAAAGCGGAAATGAGTGCAAATTTATGCAGAAAGTAATTAAAAGTACCGTTGTACTCTCTGGTGTCTCTGTGCCACTTCTATACTCTTGCCAACGTGTTACAGCAGCTGCCAAGGCACTTTTGGCTTTTTGTGTGTTCCATTTTGCATTGACAAGAGGTTTGGGGGCGTGCTGTTGCCTTTGGCACTGATGCTTTTACGATTTGTGGCGGCCCATAAAAACGCAATTTTAATGAAGTTGCAACATAAAAGCTGCACAGTCACGACCACCACCTCACCACCTTCTGACATTTGACCCCAAAAAGAATTACTGCTTCTTGTTGCCTGTCAGACTCTTGTCATAATTACTTAGATTCTGCTTTTTGCTAGTCCCGCTTGTTTACAAGTCCAAACAGCATACACCTTAAGCTAACAAGCAGCCTAACTGACCCAATCTTCATTCTCGGCCCTTTCGACTAACCAAAAAAAAGCACAATCACTTTTATGGCACGAGCACGCCCAGCCTTCAGCTTCGGCTTAAAAGCAAGCAACGAACAAGGGGCAAAAACAGTAAAAAGAACAGAAAGAAAAACTGCAACAATAACACGCTTCAGAACTTCGTGTTGGGGATGGCGAGTGCAAGGGGGTGAGGTGCGGCCACCCACTTAATTTCAAGACTAATTGTCAACATGAGGCTTCTCTCCCCTTCTTTCTCTCTCGGCACTTGTTAAACACAATGGGCGTGGCTTTCACAGCTTAAGTTGCCAGTTCCAGCCCAAAAAGAGAGCCAGGTAAGTACTTGGTTTATAAATTATACAAAAAGTTTGGCCAGGGCTAAGCCAGATCAAGGCACGATTCTAGTTTTAAGTGTGTTAAATCGAAGTTTTTTTCTTTCGTTTCGAATTTAGCAATGGATAGGGCAAACAATTGGCTAAGTAGGCTTAAGAGTGTTTGTTAAAGTTGAAACCTTTCGAAAATAACTTAAAAGAAAAGTCGATTAATAGCTTAAACTCTTTGCATGTTTATATATAGAATCATCATCGCAATACGCAACAAATATCTCATACTTCGCAATCGAAGGTTAACATTTTCTTGACAATAAAAACACATTTACTGCCACAATAAAATTTTGAATTCGAGTCGCACATAAAAAAATCTATTTAATAGCTTTTCAGGGTTTTTATGGAAATAGATCGAAATAAAAAAGAAGGAAATTTTCTTCTTTATTGAAAAAGCATTTTTCTAGTTTATGAACCCAAAAGCTATCAATTTCTATAAAATCTCTCACTTTAAATGAAATATCATTTTATCGCTGACCACAAATGAGAAGTTCAGATGGATATCATAAGCATTGGGATTATCTTTATAGCTTCGTCTCATCGTGTACTATTTGTCAACTAATTTTTTAATCTAGATCATAGCACCATTGTTTTGTTGGGCCTTTTGTTTGTGTATTTGGGCAATGTATCTTTGGCCCATTGGCAATACGCAATTAACACGCAGCTCATCCCAACGAACATGCCAAGTGGCTTTATCTAAACAGGCTCAGACGACAGGCTACCTAGACTTGGCCAAGTGGCGTATTGTTGTTGTTGCCTTTTGTTGGCTTTTGTCTGGCCATATCATGCCAGTTGCCACTTGCCTGTCATCGGACACCAGAACACTCACTGGTCGCCCATTAGAAGCCCAGGGGCAAATGTTGAAGCTGAACTGTTAAGTAAAATGTATGGCCTTATCTCCTGATGCCCGACAATATTAACACTTGACTAGTGCGCTCTCTCTCTCTTTCTCTGTCTCTTTCTAGTTCACAATGACGGCCATTTTCAAGTATAAATAGCCCCACAGGCAACAACAAAAAAAAAGGAAAAGAATAAAAAAAATTGTAGAACTAAAAACAAAAACATGCAAAATGTGGCACCAAAACCATGAAGCATGTACTACTGGCAGCAAACCACCACCAGCGAGACGCTTCGGGTGGCATAAATAATGCGTGAATATGCGACGTGTTAACAACGCCTCGAGACGCAACGGAAGCCTTCTTCATTCAACTGGGAGCAGCCAATCTCTCATACTTTATCTCACTCACGTAGTGAATTCTCCCTGTGTAGTATTTATAAAACTTAACGGCAGCTGAGCATTAAGCATTGAGCGAAAGCAGCCAACAGTAAACGGTAACAATAACTAAATAGCCCAAACTAACTAAGCACACAAAATGAGAAGATTCGTAGTGGGACTTACTACAAGATACCCTGTACGATTTTGTATATAACCTTAAGAGTATTTCAGTTACTTAGCAGGGTATTCAGATACAAAAAGCAAACTGTCTATACAACTAGGCGTAAGTCAGCGTGCCAAGGGACACACACACACACACACACACTAACACACACACTATGGCATTATGAGTTTGTTTTTGTGTCTGGTTCGCAACATTTATGGTTTAAGCTGCCAAGTTTTTGTTTTCTTTTTGTGCCGCTCTTTTTTGTTGTGTTTATTGTGCGCGTCGCGCTGGAAATTCTATGCCGCCATTGACTGGCATAGAATTTACACACAAATACACACACACACACATAGATGTTAGTCAACTGTGTGTGTGTTAAAGTTTGCTTTGCTTTGGCCCGTTTGTTTTTGGCTGGCTGACTCTGACTTGGCCGCTTGCCTAATGCCAAATAGCTTTAGGGCACAAGACAATTGAGACACCAAAACATACACACACACACACATACAAACATACATACATAACGCTTGCTATCTGTGACAAGGGCAGGCAGTCCGTTATTCAACTAAGCGTTGAACAAACAAAACAAAAAAAGAAAAAAAGGTTACAGAGATTTCATGCCCCAATGCATTGCAACAGCAGCAGCTATGCTTACAAAACGCCATTCAACTCACATACACACACACACACACATGCATGCATATACGCGTTAGCATTATGATGAAATGGACCAATAAAAGTGCGACAGGCAGCTATCAGTGCGAATGGCAAAACAGCATTCAACTTATGGAATCCTTGAACAATTTATCTAGCTTTTTCCCACTCTCTCTCTCGCTTCAATTTGAAATTTCAGAAGTGCAACAAACAGCAAAAAATAGCAACAATCAGGCAAATGCCAGTTGGCGCTCCTTGTTGTTTTTGTTGTTGTTTACTTTATTTATTTTTCTTTTCATATTTGTGCTGTGGCTTTATTATGGTGCGGTGCCATGGGGCAATACTATTTCATATTTCTGTGTTTTTTTTCGCTCAGCAGAATTTGCACAAAGCGCAGCTAATCAACGATGAAATACCATAACACGAGTTACGACTCACTCGGTTGCGTATACGCCACTTGGTCTAACTCAATGGATTACTACAGTATACATGTGTGTGTCTGCACTATTTTGAGCTCTAACATTTGCAGCATTCTACTTTGGCCATATGCTGGAGGGTGTCTGAATTATGGATTGTCTTAAATTACCACAGCAAAAGTGTTTTTTGATTAGATGAATACCTTGCAGCTAGTGATAAGTAGGAATAAATTAGTCTAAAAGTCTGCATTAATTCCCATAATGAGCTTTTCTTGGCAGCATAGCATGCTTGGAATATTTAAGGAAAATCATTTTATCCAGTTCTTATTCAGTGCATAAGAAGGTAAGCTATAAATAGATGATTTTTGTTAGCTTTTGCAGGAGAAAATTTAAACAAATTTAAAGCCACTTTAACAAAAATCTAAAAACATTTTTTCAACCATTTTCTATCTCTGTTCACAGAACGCAGTTATTTTTATGAAGTGCTTTCAAGTTTGCAGCGATTTCAACAACAAATTGAATTTGTCCGAGTTTTTGCCCAAAAATAAAAAGCGCAACGCATATGCAATGACTTTTTATTTTTTGCATAGATATTTGTTGCATTCAACATATTTTTCTACCACTTGAAAACATTTTTAGAAGACCCTGGTAAAAGTTTAGATCTTTCGTATAAAAAGATATAAATTTTGTTATATCTTTCCAACTAACAATTGTCTGCAACTCGACTTTAAACAAGATTCGTTTGAATTTAACATTTAGTTTTGCGACCAACAATATTTGGATTGTATTTCATTTCCACGAATTAATTGGAAATACAATGATTGCAGTAAAAGCTCTTTACACTCGTAGCAAATGCAACATATTTGTTCAACAATACGACTATTTGTACACGAGTTAACTTCGTGTTGTTGTTTGTTGATTTCTTGAACGCATTGTACGAACATTGTGTATGTGTTCCAAGGAAATCAAGGCACACATAATTTAAAAAGCATTAAAGAACAGTTTTACGCTCAACTACAAAATAGACCTGACAATAATAATATTAAATGAGCAAAAGGGTCTATTAATAATTAAACGTGATGGTAATTTGAGACAACTGCCTCATTAGAAATATGCTTGTTTTTTTAGGGGGGAGGTAGGAAACCCTTTCCTGAAACTAAAAATCTCATCAATTAGTCGACAATAATCCTTTTTCTCATTGGCTTAAGCCATGACAGTGTCTACAGACAAAGATACTTTAAAACTTTGACATAATGAATAAATTAAATGAACTTTTCAAAGCCACACAAAAAGTTTGATTATGCATTGTGTTAATTGTTTTTTTTTTTTTTTTTTTTTTTTTTTTTTTTTTTTTTTTTTTTTTTTTTTTTTTTTTTTTTTTTTTTTTTTTTTTTTTTTTTTTTTTTTTTTAAAAACTAATTGGATCGCCAGTTGACGACTGTCGTCACTTGCTTGGGTTTTCAGTTCCTGTGACCAGATAATCAAATTGATAAAATGTGAAAATGTGAAAATGTTTTGGTATGGTAAACACAATTAATATTTTCATAAATCAAATGTTATCAAATGCCAAATATTTTGCGAAACTGCCAAAATCAACATTTGTGGCTTGTGTGGTCGTTTGGCCAACAATTGCGTTGTATTTTGTCTGTGGTTGCCTTTCAACTCTATCTCTTGCCCCCTCTGACCCAGCATAATTGGCAATTGGTTTTTCGCAATGGTCAAGTGTTGTGCATATACTTAACTGTAAATTGACCAATCAATCGATTGCTGGCCATAATAAATTACCAAAAACCCTTGCCAGTAAATTAATTAAGTAATGTTACTGGCATCAGCACAAACCTTAATGTATATATATTTATGCTAAGTAAACGAGTTTTTACCCTGACAGGGCAAAAAAAAGTGTTCACTTGACATTTGTCAGTTGTGGCTCATAAATTGTCATGTTAAAGATCCGTTTAGTTTCAGGCGACCCTTTATGTGAGTTTTTATTATATAAATATATATGTGTATATGGATATATGGGCACATTGTACGTACATATTAAATGGCTGCAAATCGTTTCGCGTGTGCGAGCTTTACGAGCACCGGAACGCCACATACTCGTAAATATATCACGGCACCACATGGCGTATGCGTGTTGATTGGCACTGTGCCCTATGCCCTGTGGCTGACACACAGCCACACACTCACACGCCTTCACACACACACACGTATACAACCTTGTATGCGATACATTTGGAATGGTTTTTGAAGCGAGCCTAAGAGCACGCAATACACAAATTGACAAAGTACACAACAGATACAAATACAACAGTTAAGACTATATAAAGGTGGGAAGACCAATGTTGGGATACCCTGCAAAATATAATATTTTGAAGCCAAAGCATGATGATAACTTGAAACTGTTGTGGTACGTATGCGTTATATGCTTAAAAAAACCTTTTCTAAGACTTTTCGTTTTATCCCGGTCAAAAGCTTTCTTATCTTAGTCTAGAAAAAGCTTTCAAACGTAACTGTAAACAGCTGATTATATTTTAACATTGAATTTTAAGGAAACTTAATGCCCATACAAAGGAACAACAATGTTTTCCATCCAATTTTATTCTAACAGTATACAAAATTCATTGGAGACTTAATGCAAGGTTCTTAGAAATAAGACAACCTGCTTGTAATTAAAAATGACTATGAAAGGCGCAAATCAGTTTTCATAGGAATGGCTTTTAACTAAAATGTAAACAAGGAATATCTTTTCCGGAAAACCAACAAATGGTTAGAAAAAGTTATCTTAAGTTTCACAAAAACAGTTTTATTTGTAGAAAAGTGACATGAATTTCATGCTAACAAACTCAAGCTTCAAATTCAATGAAAAGATGTTTCAGCGAAACCCAAAAGAATAAAGCTTACTCCCCTTCAATATTCTCGTGCATACAGGGTATATCTATTGAATGAGGAAATCCCTCACAGCACAGCGTGTAAAACAGCGACAGCACAAGATGCAGATAGGTGAGGGAGTAAAACAAGATACGAGCCAGCCGCTCTGTAAACATATGTATATTGAAACACACAAGCCAAATACGCTTCAATAAACAAATCCTGGCCGAAAAGCCTTGCGCGAAACACAGACGGATGACAGACAACGGACGACGGACGAAGGACAAGCGAATAATGTTTAGTGGAAATGAAAAAACATAACAGACTTTGGCATTAAGCTACTATTTGAAGGCAAATAATAGGGCAAAGCCCAAAGGCAAATAATGTCAAATAATACTCGAGGGCCTTTCGAACCCTGGCAACGAAACTTAATCACTGACTTCACAGGTAAGCTTCAAACCAATAAGTATTTGTATGAATTTATACGATATGATGATGATGATATATGTGTCTGTCGGCTCATTTGCAGAGCAGAAAATTGCTTCAACTTGCCCTTGGCCCAAAGACGAATGCCCAAACAGAGACACAACTCAGCGTAAAACGAATAAAAATGGTTAAGAAAAAGGGAGCAAAAAAAAACCTAAATAGCAAAATAGAAAAATGAACGAAAACAAAAGTAACAATAACAACAAATCAACGTCCAGAACAAAAAAGGCATACACACAAATAACCGAAAACAAGCAAAAAGAGAAAGAGAGAGAGATGGAGCGAGATAGATATAGCGTGGGAGTTGAAGAGCGCAACAAAACAATTACGACGAATTTCATTACAAGGACTACAAGTCCTTTGTTTCAGCGCCGACAACGCCATTGATGCCGCCACATAAAACTGCAAAAACAACGAAAATCACACACACACACAGACACAGACAAAAACGGACGCAGACATCGAAATTGGGTCTAATTGTAATTTAGATGCAGTCAGCGATGAGATCGATATAGCATTTGGCATTATATTACCCCAACGTCAATGATGAAAAGATACTTTACCGCATGCGGCTAAACGCTAAAAGGGTATTGATTGAAGTGAGGCAAAGGGTGGCGCGAGAGCGGAAGACAGGGATACACTCGAAAAACGATGTGTCAAAACCAAAATTTATTAAGTCTCATATCTATATTGGTAATATAAATAACTTTACTTCAAAACTGTCTCTGATGTTAGATTTATAAGCAAAAAATCGTTTTATCCAGCACAAAATCTTAATAACAGCTTCTTTGTACCTTAGGTATATATTTTTACCAAGAAAATTTAATATTGTTTAAGTAAAAAAGCATAATAATGAACATCATACAAAAATCAAGCTTGAAAGGTTAGCTATGGCTTTAAGCCCCAGCTGATTAAGCTAAAAACTTCTTTTCCCAGCAACCATGCCGCATCTTACAAAAACACAACACATGTGTTTAACTTATCTCAAAAAGCTTTTTGCTAATAAAATTCTTGAATACGAAATTTCCACTTTAAACTGAAACTTAATGCCGCTGTCTAAGCTGTCGACCTTGGCTGGATTTTAATCTTTTTTAGTCGAAAATAGTCTATTTTTCGCCAAGTGTAGCTGTATTCGCGCTCTGTCAGTCGCCTTGGCACTTGGCCGCTTGCAGAGACACTCGACTGTTTGGCTGTGCTGCAATTCGAGTATCATTCATATAGTCATCAGCAGAACACATAGACCAGCACACACCCACACACAGAAACCACAACACACACTTTGGCAGACGGTTTTTTGTTTGTTTTTGCGTACGCTGCGCTTTGCAAATGCAAACAAATTTGCAGGACCTCGACAACAGGCCACGTTTGCCGTCGCTTATTAAGCTATTTTAAAACTGCCTCACACACATATGCTCACACACATGCTCACACACTCACATATGGCTGCCTGGTTATAGTTGCTCAAGGTCAGACGTAAACGCACGCGAACCAGCTCATAAGAAAATAATCGTAGCACACTTTTTGGGGCAACATTTTTGACACTTCATTAGTTACACCAAATGAATGTTTTCCGCTATGTATAAATAATGCCTGGCGTGAACAAAGACCGTCGTCTAGTTAAAGAAATATAACATTGAACGCAGCTAGGAGAACTTTTATGATTTGCTTGCGACAGCCAAGTCAAATGAAAGTTGAATGAACAAAAATAACAGAACCAGAAACAAAAAAAGTTGACGCCAATGCGAATCGCAGGCAGGTGGAAGAAGTTTGTGATGCGAAACAAGAAAAATTATGCCATAAAATGCTGTCGGCTACTTTGTTCGATTTGTGTAGGTGTCTATATATGTTTGTGTGGGTATCGTTTGCTACTTTTATATTCATGATTTACGATGCGCGCCAAGCTGCAAGCTAGAACAAATTCCCACAGCAGCCACACAAAACGAGGAAGCAAATCAAGGTGTGTGTGTGTTTCTTGTGTGCGTTTGTGGTTTGCTGTTATTTGGGTTTGAATTCTGTTTTACCAGCTGCTAAGGATGGCTAGAATGCATCAATCAAGCGTGAATCAAAATCGAAAAAAAAAGAGAAAAAGTAACATCAAGCACTGAGCTGAAACAGAAACTGAAACAGACAATGCTAACATCACTACGATAAGCCCAAAGGATATTATACTAATTGACTGGCTGCGCTTCAGTGAATAGCTCAACTGACCTAAATACGCAATAGCAATCTGTTCTCCAAGCTTAAGAAATTATACAACTTGTTATCTGTAAGTACTTGATTGAGCTTTCAGTCCATGCCAAAGTACTAACATTAATAATCTAGACTCTCTCACTGTCTACTTGCAATCCATTGTGAATTGTAATTAACAGAAAGTTTCATTCACAAACATGCAATTAAAATAAATCAAAATCGATGTCTGTGTGAGCGTGTGTGTATGTAAATCTGGGCAATAAAATGCCACATTAATTCTGAAGGCATAAAAACATGTATTTATGTCGGTTCCAATTGGATTCTGCCAACTGGTTCATAAAAACACATAATTTAAATAGATTTTGTCAGCTTATAGAACGTAAAATGCACTTAAAGGGTCCCATGTGCAAACAAAAATAGAAGCAGTTGACAAAAAATATCCTTTCAATGTCAATATAAAAAATTGTGTGCTTTTATATAAATTGTCAAGTAACTGCAACTGCTTGTAGACTAAAGCGAGTTTATAAGCTAGATACTAAAACAAAAATGTTCTAGTGAATTCTCTCTTTTATCAATAACAACAAATTGAGTTTAAGGATACTACTTTGAGCCAAAAATCTATATACTTGTATACTTTATGGCTTTATGGCAAAGTCTATTGAAGCAAGATAATGGCAAAAGCTAGAGAACTTTGTTTGTCCATGTATACTATGTTTTGTCTCATGACTTTGTACAGTAAAGAATCTTAAAGTCTGCGCAATAGCATTCACAATTCGTAGTTATTTATAGGACATTATTGTGGCATATTTCATAAGTCAGTGCGCCTCATTATTGAATTTCTTTTAATATATTCACAAAATTTTAATGAGCCGACGCCGAACAATAATTAGAAGCTACAGTTTTCTTTCAGTGAACCTTTAAAGTGCTTCAATTTAATGTTGTTAAGTGTTTGCTGCATACAAAATCAGACCAGAATATTTGATGGAAAAGTTGTCAACTTCGAAACGAGTAACATTCAGTCGAGTGAATTGAGCTGTTAACATTTAGTTTGAAAAATAATATTCGATATAAAACACATATATGTAGAACAAAAAACAAACAAACCTTTCCACCCTTTATCACATATCAAATTAAAATAATCAAAATAAATAAAAGCTAAAAACTCTTGCAGACTAGTTTAAATAGAATCAAAAATATGCATATGTATAAGGCGGCAGACAGTTGAGGCAATTGAAATTCGTTTTTGCTTCGTTGTTGTTTGGCCGTGTGACATGTGACAAAAAAATGTAAAGGATATGCTTTAGCATTTCACAACACTATACGAACATGGTTTACTAAATGAATTTGCGTTGGTGTTGTCAATGTTGACGTTGTTGACGTTCTTGTTGTTGCTGTTATCATCGTTGTCCGCATTGTCATGAAATGCACAAATTTATTGAGTGCATGTCGTATACGTAATATAACGTACATATACGCATCCGCAGCAAATCGCCTGGCAACAAAGGCAGCCACACATATATCCCGTCGCCTTGTTGATATGTATGCTTTACTCATTGCTGTTGTCGATGTTGTTGCTGTTGCCATAGTGCGTCTGCGGTATTTCGAGCGAGTCTGACATAATTCCAAAGACAGATTCTTGCCACAGAATATTTTTAGTTGCACTTTAAATGCCTTTTTTGTTGCTGTTTTTGTTTACCCAAAGGGCAGAGGGAGAGAGTTGACAGTGTAAGCGTTACTAAAAATAAATATATCATACACAAACGGTGGGTGGGTGGGCGTGGCAAGCGCCTCCATGTCTCGACCCCAAATATAAAACGCTGTAACTCAAATAAAGTGACGACGTTTTCAGTTTTCTCTCACTTTTGCCAATTTAATTAAATGTATAGCAGGAGGAGCAGCAGCAACAAGCCACAACAGCAACAACATGGCGGAGAAGAAAAGGGGAACATAAGCAAGGCAGCTAACAAATTAATCATACGTCATGTTGTCAGCTTTATGAAAATTCAGCATAAATCTTGTGCTGCAAAAATGCAACCGGGTGTAAATGCTATAACATCTGTGCATGTGATTGTTTGCTTGTGTGCGTGTGTGTTATGTCTAGGTGTGTACGTGTGTGTGTGTGTGTGTGTTTGCCGGCGGCAAATTGTTTCAAATGTGAGCAATTTGTGCGAAATTGAAATGCGCCACGGCAACGAATGTGAAAAGGGTTTTTTTGGCTTTCCTTTCTTTCTTTTTTTGACGTTTTGGTTTTCTGCCTTTTCCGGAACTATTGACAAATTTCACAGCCCAAACAACCTTTTGCTGTCCATAACAAAATGACAGCGTGGCAGAATGAAGCACAGCAAAAAATCTAAACCAAAAAACTGTAAATGAATAAATAAATTTCTACCATTGGTTGGTTGAAATATATACACACACTTATAGGCTGGAGTCCATCAGCTGGCCAAAGGCATAGAATATTCAAGAGTCAATAGCGATAGAGTATTATAATAAATTAAAAGACAAACCCAACTAGATTTTTCTGATTAACAAACTTGACGAAAAAACTTAATTACACTTTGTTAGAGTATACAAAAAACACTCGTTTCGCTAAGTGAGAGCCCGCAATATCAACAAACGAGTGAAAGTAAATAGCTGCTAGAGCAAATAGCTCACTTTTTTAATGTTGATTTTTATGTTGTTTATAAAAAAGTTTAAATTGTGTCAAGTTTTTTTTTGTCTGTTGTTTTGTTGCCTTCTACGCCGCTGACGAAATGCAAAAACTTTTTTGGGAAAACCATAGAGCGAGAAAGAGAGAGAGAGAGAGGCGAAGACTGCACACAAAAACAAAAGGGAATAACAGGCAATCCTGTAAATCAGGACAAGACAGAAATGGGTAAAGATAAACCAAAAAAAAAAAAGAAGACAGACATTTTACGACAGAACAAAGTTTTTTTTCTCGCTTTTGGGGTTTTTGTGGGTAGCGCAGCTAAGGAAACTGTTTGACAGCTTTGCCAGGACCCTCGACAAGTCCAATGTAATCCTTATTCGCACCACCTTCCCCCCCACGAAGAACGCGTTGGGTTGCCGATTTAATCGCATTACTCATAAAAAAAGGTACTTAATCAATGGATTTCGCCGCAGGCTATATTGTTTTTTAATTAGGCGCTTGAGATACTCTCGAAATATTCTGATAGCGACCATCCAGCGCCCCATTCAACAACACTTACAATACAAGCTGTCCACTGATATTAAATATTCGTGACGTGCCTTTTAAGCTGTTCGACGGAAGTTACAAAATATAAAAAAAGAAGCGCAAATCGGTTTGCATCGTTGTTTTTAAGGTTTATTTACTGTGAATTTTATAGTGCTTCAATGAAACTCGTTGTTGCCACAAAAAAGTTCTTGTCCTGGTTGTAAAAAAAAAAACTTGTTTTGCAATTTAATGAAGAAAATTGCTGCACTTTGAGCATAATGCAGAAACTTTCTCTCATATAATTGCGGAAATATACGACAAAAAAGTGATTGTATCGGCTAATGGCTAACAGTTTAGTGTCTATGTGTTTGAGTTTTGATTTAAGTACATGTATTAACTTGGCTAAAGATAAGCTTGATAAGCAAAACATGGTTTAGTGAGACAAAACCAGATTGATTTCTTGAAGCTCAGTTAATACAAAAAACAACATCCATCAACGCTTTATCATACACATCAACTGCAAGCTTCAAATATTCTATTCCTTTTATTGACAAAAGTCTAAACATTTTCGCTTAAGCAAATGTACAAAGCATTGATTTTTATTGCTATCCTGAAGCCACTTTTATTGGATAGGTGCAAAAATCACAGTGTAACTTAACAACACTTAAATATAATTTATCATAATAAATGCCTGTCCCTTTAATATTCTCGCCAGTTAAACAATTTTTTGCCGAAGCAAAAGTTCCCAAACATAAATCATTATTACAACGTTCCTTATACCGAAAGTTCTACTGTTGTTTCTAGTTGAATATGCATTTGCAATATACAATAAATTCTGTTATGAATTTAATTTAATTTGATTGCGTTCCACAAAATGCACAAAAAAAAGGAACGAAACGAAACAGCTAAAAATGATTTATTGAATCAAATAGAAAGTGAGCGAGACA
The DNA here is from genome assembly GCA_018152965.1 of Scaptomyza pallida. Lineage (NCBI taxonomy): Eukaryota > Metazoa > Arthropoda > Insecta > Diptera > Drosophilidae > Scaptomyza > Scaptomyza pallida. Next base: position 1,999,698 of record JAECXP010000260.1, on the reverse strand, counting down.
GTGAGAGCGAGAGGGAGAGAGTGTGTGTGTGTATATGTATTTTAATTACTCCTTGGCAGCTATGAAAATTGTGTTTTAATTAAAAATCAATGTTTTTCTTTTTAATTTGACTGCAGTTAATGACTTGACGCTTCAAGCTTCATTTAACAAATGAGCCAGGAAATTTTGTGTGTTTTTGAAGTAGCACTCATAATGTTTGTCCTCCTTCCCCGTTAATTACAGTAGAACTACTTGTAACCTTCGCCAGTAACCAAAACAGGAACAACCCAAATAATATGGTTGATTTATCGATTGGCAGGCGGAGGAGCGACAGCCATTTTTTTTATTTTTTTTTTGAAGTGCCTTTCAGCTTGAACTTCAAATTGAAAATTTTATGAGCCACTTTGAAAACTAAGAAACCCCTATGTTATACTGAACTATTTACACATCAATTGGAAAAAGCAGCAGGAGTTCTAGTCATAGTTTTATGTTGACAATAGAACTTGAACTACGCATAATCTAGTCCCGGCCCCCAAAGAAGCTAACATCAAACTTTGTAAAGCCAAAGTAAAGTGCGTCTGACAGCAGCTCAAGCTAAGAACTCGGAACTTAAGTTGACCCAGAATAAAACTTGTAAGTTAAGTTTTGTATAATTTTGGTTTTCTTTTTCGTGGGGATGCTAAAAGTTTTGCCTCCTTTCCTGAATTAAAAGCAATTACCGAAAGGTTTCAGTTAACGCTGCAAGCGCTTTATCCCGTGAGAATTGATTTGACACACACCCACACACACATATATGCATATGTATTTGGCCGTGTATATAATGAGCGATAAATTAATTAATGCTCGATAAAGCCATTGTCGCTATTAATTACTTCACACGAGACGATGCGACTGAATGTTACTTTAATAGTTTCCTCTCACATAATGCCCCCCCTCTTTCTCACCCCCCGGTAATTAGCTACAACACACGCCACTGGGAGTAGGATCGTGGCAGCATGACTGGGATATATGGTTGGTTTGGGCTCCCAGTTTTTATGACAATATTTGCTGGCTGAGTTGCGTCTGGGCCATGAATTTAATGTGTTGCAACAGTTAATGATTTTATTGGCACTTGACTTGGCAGCAACTACTCCAACGCGAATCCAGCTCATCCATCCCGTCCGTCCGTTCCGCCCCCCTGTTGCCATCCATTAGCCAAACGTCGAGCCAGCGAGAGAATTTATGACTCAGGCTCATGAATAATGTCAGCGTCAAGAACAGTAGTCGAGAACAGAACACATTAAGAGGTGGGAGTGCGGGCAAATAAAAAAACAACAGCAACGATCCATTCTAGAAAGTCATAGACTAAAAATCTGTTCTGAGTGTGTGTCTTTAAAAAGCAAACAAATGTGTTTACAAGCATTCGAAATCGAAATCACTTTTTGTTTTGGTTCTTAAATGGTTTTTTCGCTCATCTTAAATGCCATTTCAATTTGGGCAACTTCCGTTTCCGTTTGTGGGCAACCGCTGCCACCCGTTGGTGTTACTCTTTGTCCGTATTGTCCTTGCCCAACGTTGAACACTTCTGCATTACAACACGCACACAAACACAACACAAACTTATACGTATGTCCACACACAGTCACATATTTCATTCAGACAGACAGCAAGAACATTAACATAATTGAATAATGCATACAATTTCTTAATTCGTGGCCTATTAAACTTCACATTTCACTTGCAACGATTTCAATCAAATGTAATTTGATTTCAAAAATATTCTTGGCACTTTCTTACGTTTGCTTGCTTTGTTTGCCGCGCGCGTCCAAATGGTTCGAAAGTTCCGCTGTAACTGAAACATTTAACGGCATCTAGCAAATATATTTATGTTGGACATCCCATGAAAGCTCACCAAAGGACTTTAAAAGGACGTTAAAGCTCGATTACATTTAAAATTACAATATTTGCGCCAAAAATGCTATGCAACAATAGCTGATTGCTATGTTTACGTTCACGGGAACTTGTTCACCAAAGCGTGTTCAAATGATGTAGTTCGCTGAAACATCTGTTGTGGTAAAAGAAGAAGAAAAGAAAACATAAATTGTTAACATTTTCTACAACTCAAACGTAATCGCATCAACTCAGGGAAAAACTTAATTTATTTTGTTCAAAACTGCACAACTATGGCCCACTACAAGGGTGCCGCCAGCGAGGCTGGGCGCGCAGCTCAGTTGATGAAAAAGCGCGAGATTCAGCAGCAAGAAATTGAGTTTCGTAAAAAGAAAATTGAGGAGGAGCTGAAGTTGGATAAAATCGAGAATAAGTTTGCGACGCACTACGATGCCGTGGAACAACAGCTTAAATCATCGACCATTGGTCTGGTCACGCTTGATGAGATGAAGGCCAAGCAGGAGGATATAGTGCGAGAAGAGAAAAAAAAGCTGGCACAGAAGAAAGACGAGAAGGACCGTGAGAAACAGCGTGCCTTGGAAGCCATACAGGCGGAAAAGAATAAACAGAAGCGACAGATTCAAGCACTATCTTTCAACTTGGATGAAGATGAAGAAGAAGATGATGAAGATGGAGACAAGGAGGACGATGCTAAATTCCAAAAGCCAGAGCCAGTCAAGTGGACCGAACTGCGAACTGAAGAAGTGCCCCTAAAGAAGAAGAAAATATGTAAAAACCCCGACGTGGACACATCCTTTCTACCAGATCGTGAGCGTGAGGAACAGGAAAATCGTTTGCGTGAGCAGTTGCGTCAGGAGTGGGTAATGCAGCAGGCAGAGCTCAAGGATGAAGACATCTCCATCACATTCAGTTACTGGGACGGCTCTGGTCACAGGCGGAATGTGCTTATGAAGAAGGGCAACTCCATCTATCAGTTTCTACAAAAGTGCCTGGAACTGCTGCGCAAAGAATTCATTGAACTAAAGACCGTAATGGCTGATCAGCTAATGTATGTTAAAGAGGATTTGATACTGCCACATCACTACTCCTTCTACGACTTTATTGTGACCAAGGCACGCGGCAAGTCCGGACCCCTCTTCCAGTTCGATGTGCATGACGATGTTAGGATGATAAGCGATGCCTCCGTTGAAAAGGAGGAATCTCATGCGGGCAAAGTTCTGCTTCGTTCGTGGTATGAACGCAACAAACATATATTCCCAGCTAGCCGATGGGAGCCATATGATCCAACAAAGTCCTATGACAAGTACACGATCAAGGATAAAGATAAGGACAAGAATAAAAAGTAAAATATTTTGTATATATCGACTTTTTACAATAAACATAAAACAATCGAAATTCAAATGCCGTTCGATTGTAATAATCGACAATCGCGAATCTGTTGAGTGTTAGCTTGTTCAACACTGGCACATGTTGCAACATCTGGCCACTGTGGCGGACGCCGAATCTTTAAATAACAATGCAGGCGTCTCAAAACAAATATTGTGTGAGTGGGCTTCAAAGTGGTTGGACGCAAGCAGTATTAGTAGCTTCGTTGGCGGGTAAGAATCAAATGACAAACAATTCGCACATGCGAATATTTCGCGAGTGTTCCGGGTGGGCTAGACGCTTTTTTCTACAAACACAGTTAAAATTTGTGTGCATGTGTGTGGGCGGTGTGCATTTAAGCATCTGTGTGTGTGTGTGTTAAAATAGTAAAAAGTTAACGGCTTCATTTGTGATGACGTGTGTGGGTGAGGGAGAAAGGCTGTGATAGTGTGCGATTTTTTTGTTGTTTCTCGAAGGGCTCAATCAAAAGCTCCAAACACACTAAATTATGAGTGAAAAACTAACGACAGCGTTTACCAAGTGATTGGAATTTGTGTTGCAAACTTGTTTTAAGCTCGCATAAATAGTTTTGTTTTATTATATTTTTTTGTTATTATTATTTGTTGTTGTTGTTGTCGCTCTCACTCTTACCCGTTCACCTGCTTTGTGCTTGTGTTGCAATATATGTGAATGTAAATGCCGTTTGTTTACAGTTCGAATTGGCCATTCTTTGAGCACATGCAACATTCCGCTTTCGTTTTTTGTGTTAAGATCAGCAAATTATTGCTTTGAGGTTCATAAAACTCGATAAGATTACTTTAAAAGTTCTAGCAGGTAGTCTGGAGTGGGGTGGAGTGGGGTAATTATTCAACAGGTTGTTTGCGGCTAACAACCTGTTGATATGTTTTATTAAGTGATTTAATCTTTTGAAATTATTACAGGATTTTTGTGTTTTTAGTGCGAGTTCTCCTTCATACTGAATCACACACACACACGGAATAAAAAATGAGATATTTTGGCGGCATTGAAGGGTAAGTAAGGTCGATTAGTTGCTCTTGATACATAAACCTAGAATCTATAAATACGTATACTATATATTATTGTTATTATTATACATCAAGTGCGCAATTAATTGAACAATGTGACAGATTATTGTCATTATTATTATTATTGTACACACGACAACTATCAACTATCATCAATGGGATCAACTTAAACAAGCCCCCAAAGTGTAGTTCATAGAAAGTATTTAATCTTCGCCATCATATCGTTAAATCATTCATTATCTTATTTTCACTGTTATTTTTATTTATTGCTCTTTAATCCTTAACTACTAACATCAACATTAAGTTGACTTGATAAACTTAACCAGCTTTGTATCGGGTATCTTTTTGTTTTTCACAATGGTTCGCTGTCCATTCATGAAGGGCACCAGAACCTCGGGTATCTGTATGGAATCGCCATGGCCCGTGCTCTGATACGATTCAATCAGAGTGATAAGCAGTCGAGGAATTGCTGTTGCCGTGCCATTAATTGTATGGGCATAGGCCAGATGCCCATCACTGGCACGTTTATATTTGATCTGGAGGCGTTTGGCTTGGTAGTCTGTACAGTTACTGCAACTGGAGATCTCACCCCACATTTGGCGTCCAGGCATCCAGGCTTCAATGTCGTATTTTTGATATGCAGGTGCGCCCAGCTCACAGGGCGGCATGTCGAGCAGTCGGAAATTGATGCCCAATTGCTTGAAGAGAGCAATCTCTGTGTCCTTGAATTGCTCGAGGATTGACTCGGATTGTTCTGGTGTGGCAATGGCAAACATTTCCACTTTGGTGAATTGATGCACTCGATAAATGCCCTTCTCCTCATGCAGTCCAGAGGTCTCGGCACGGTAGCAACGACTCACAGCAGCCACCTTCAGTGGAAGTTCCTGCTCCGTCAGCTGACGGTTGGCAAAGAAGCCAGCGAGTGCCATCTCCGATGTGCCCGACAGACACTCACCCGTGTCTAGCTTGTAGACCTGAGTTCGTTCCCCCTCGGTGCGCATGCCACAACTCTCGATGATCTCCCGGGGCAAAATATCCGGAACAGAGATTAGCTTAAAGCCCTGTTTGGTAACTGTTTGCAACGCAAACTGTATGATAGCCTGCTCCAGCATGGCCAGTTGACCTGTTAGGTAGTAGCTTTTGTGTCCCGTGTAGTTGCCCAAGTGATCCATGCGATACAGATTTAAGGATCGCGCCAGTTCCGAGAACTCCTTGGCAACACCCTTCTCGGGCAAATGCCTATGTTTATAATTGGCAAGCTCCATGGGCTCATTGTCATAGCCTAGCAATCGTGGATGTGTTGCATTTGGCAGCTGCTGCAGTTGCTCCTCCAGTTGCCGGCGTGTCTGCTCCTGCATCTCATCTTTGCTTTGCAACGCATTAACTGAGTTGCCTTATGAGCGGCACATTGTTTTTGTGATGGCGCATCTCACAGTTACGCTCCAGCTCATCTAGCTGCTTACTGGTCAAAGTTGGTTCAGCTGGCGTCGCTTCGTCATTAGACTGTGTTGTTGTTGTTGCTGTTGTTATAAGCCGCTGCTTTGGACACTGTTGAAGCAGCAGCAGCAACTTGCGCACATTTGTCAACAGCTTCATTTCAATTAAATTGATCTTTTTTTATTGTTTTAATTAGCTTGCGGCGCATGCGATTGCTTCACCCACTCTATTCTGCACGCACTTTCCAACGACAATTAACATTTAACAAAAGTTTATTGTGCAATATGAGAACCGGTTGTGTGCAGCGATATGGCAACACCGAATTTCATACGGGCATAGTGCTGCCAGCTGTTGGCTGACTGTGGTGACGTCACATAGTTTATATTTGAATTTTGCTAAGCGCCTTGCCGCTTATCATTATAATAGCAAAAAATTAATTTTATATTTATCAGCAATATTTCAACACGTTTAGCTTATAATCGCCACAATAGATAACAATTGGCCAATATGTTGTTGTTCCGCATTACACAATGCACAGACATTTATCTCAATTGTGCAGCGCTGGATTACAGTTCAACAAGCAGTCAACTAGCAAGTATAATAACGGCAATTGAAAGTTCACACATACATATGTACATACATGTGCATATGGGGTGGGGGAGCCCGCAGCCAAAAGAAAATTTCAAAAACACAAAACTCCAAAAATTTCTGGCAAAAAACCAAATTGGGAGTTGGACAATTTTTTTTGATTTTCATCGAAGTTTATCAGATTTTTTATTTTGTATTTATTTAAATGCAGTATTCATCTAGAGCGTAAAACAAGACTTTCGGTGTATTGCATATGAAAATCGGGCTTATTTTGAGGAAGTTATGGCAATCGGAAGTTCCGTTTCACGCCCAAGTCAGTTATCGGTCATAAAAAATTGACATGAAAATCGACTAAAAATTAAGTTTCTTTATTTTGTATTTATTTAAATGCAGTATTAATTATCAGATTTTCAAATGCAATACCTTAAAAGTATTGGTTTGAGCCCTTTAATTATACTGCACTTAAATCTAGAAACGGGATTTTTACTTTATTTTCGTACAAAGAATCAAAATGTGGGTCAAATAAATCAAGCCATATAAATATAAGTATTTTCAAGAAGCCAAAAATAGACAAACTTTATAAGGGGCGCGTGGGTATCTATTGTACTTGTTGTCAAGTAAATTTAATAAATATTGAAGTCTTCAATTTCAATTAGTGACAATTGTGTTGATTTAATTGAATTACTATTGATAGTAGGTATTGTACTAGATTGCCCTTAGTTCAACAATAACTGCAAGTCGGGGATGCATATTAAATTAAGTGGTTGTAGAAATGCCAGACATATGTATTTACCAAGTATTTCCATATTGTATAGTGGGGCAACGCACTCCCGATTGGTCATCTGTGATGAGAGCGGCGAATCTGTGGGCACAACCAGTGGATTGGGCACAAATCACTGGGGTATTGGCATACCCGAATGTGCGCGACGCATTGCTGATATGGTGGAGCGATGCAAGGAGGAGGCAAACATTGACAAGGATATACCATTAACGAGCTTAGGTCTTAGTTTGAGCGGCTGTGAGCAGGTAAGAAGATTCCACTAATAGATGGTACTAGATGCATAACAAAGTTTCTTTTCAGGAAGCAACAAATCGAGATTTGGAGCAGGAGCTACGTGCCACATTCCCAAGCTTAGCTGAAAGCTATGCCGTCTCCAGCGATACAATGGGAAGCATGTACACCGCTTCATCCATTGGTGGCATGGTGGTAATCTCGGGCACAGGCTCCAATTGCCTGCTGCTGAATCCGGACGGCACCACAGCCAATTGCGGCGGCTGGGGCAATTTTCTCGGTGACGAGGGCAGCGGTATGTTGTTCACATGTTCCCATTTAATCAAGCCTTTATCAGTATATTATTGAGATTTATGATGAATTCAATGCAATAACCCTGGGATTTACGATTAGGATTTGCTGATAGCATTTGATGGATTGTACTAATCTGTCTATTTGTCTTTTCCCTGACATTCCCATGAGTAATCAATTGTGATTTATAATCCCACAGCTTGGTATATTTCGTATCGCGCCATCAAGGTGGTCTTCGATGACATGGACAACTTTGAGAAGTCACCACATTCCATCGATGAGACCTGGTCCCTGATCCGGGAACACTTTAGCATAGAGACACGCTACGATATGCTGCCACATTGCTATGCCAAGTTCGATAAACCCTTCTTTGCTAATCTCTGCAAGAAACTGGCATTGCTGGCCGAGAACGGTGACAAGCTGGCCTTGTCACCTCTTCCAGGAGGCTGCTGTTCATTTGGCGCGCGCGATTAAGGCTTTGCTGCCCAAGGTACACAGAGATTTGGTCAAGTCTGGTGACTTGAACGTTGTCTGTGTGGGTTCGGTGTGGAGCAGTTGGAATCTGCTGCAAGAGGCTTTCACCCAAGGAGATCTCGAAAATGCACATCGATTACAATCTCAAGCTGGTGCGAATAACCAAGAGCAGTGCCTATGGTGCATGCTATTTGGGTGCCGACAGTGCCAAATTTCAGTTGCCAAGGAACTATGCGGATAACTTTACGGTGCTGCACACCCATCCTGCCAGTCGTCCTGCGAAGAATGGTATATCAAAGGATTCTTGATATGAACAAACAATACATGTATTACTCAGGCATTCCAGATTTACAGTGAATAAACAACAAAACATTCGATTCGAAGTGTTTTTTTTAAGGGTTTGTTAGAAATACGTATGAAAATTTTATTCGATAAAGTTCATTGTATTAGGTTGGCTTTCTGTATGTGTATATATGTGTGTGTGTGTTTACATACGTATATAATGCCGTATGTATTGTCAATTCAATTTCACATGCATATTTTGTATAGTTTTTGTTATTGTTTAAATATGCGCGCTGGGTAATTGGCTGTTATTTTCTTTTTATTATTAATACTTTTTCGTTTTTTGTTTTATGCCCATCGTGTCAATTCTTTGGCTAATTTGATTCTCGCACTTTTTAAGCAAAATTAATAGTTGTTTTTTTTTTGATAATTAACTCAGCTGCACATACAATACTTGAAATAGTTTATAAAGAGAGATAGAATGCAATCGATTGTAGCGTGGAATTAAGCTTTTAAATCTATAAATATAGCAATATAAATATATATGTAATTGCATAATAGAATAAACTACATAGTGTATAAATGGTATAAATACATATATACCATAGAAAAAAATAATTAAACAAATGTAATAAAATCGAATGTATTCCTCAGGCAGGCTGCTTTTCGAAATCCTATCGTTAAATGCCCGCATATTTGTTGTATGAATGAATAGATTGTAATTGTGGTTAAATATTAACGATTAGCTTAAATGCAACATGATCTGCTTAATTGTTCATGCTTTGCCGCAGTTTCTGTGGATCCTGATAGTGTGATGATGAGGATATAACCGACGGATGTTGTGGCGGCGGAAAACAACGAACATGCTCCACATTTGAGCCCTCACCATCACCGCCCTTCAGATACTTGTTAAGTATTGAGAAAATTTGTGAATTTAATACTTGAAAGCGTCTAATGCGGTCCACCATGCGTTTCAGTTGCTGTAAAATAAAAAGTTTAAAAAGGGATTCTTGTTAACAAATGCCATAGCTACTTACAATGCCTTTGACATCCTCGTCCTTGCCATCGACACGCTGCACTCGCAATATGTGATAACAAAAGTCGAGAGCTTCAAAGCGGCGTTGCTGGCCAAGCAGCACAATCATAACGCATCCGGCCCAGTTAAGACCCTCGCCAAACAGCTCCTCAATGGTGTACTCAGTGCCACGCACGGGTATACAATAGACAAACTGCAAGGCGGACCATAAACGATGAAACTCGGAACATTCGTCCACATGGATAATGCCATTGGCTGGTGGTGGACCACACCACACCGGATCATCCAAATAGCTCTTCACACGATTTAAGATGACCTCAAAAATGCTCAGGCCACAGCAGAGACGCTCGCGCGTCAACAGATCTCCCTCACGCGCTATCATTGCTTGCTGTGGGTACAACAATTTTTTAATTTTAAAATATTTACGCATATAAATATGCTAACCTTAGCAGTGCCAATTTTCTCCACGTTGGATACAATTTGCAAGTTGGCAAATTGTGCTTCGAGACGTTTCTGTTTGGCTTCAGGTTTTTCATTTTCTGCAAGGCAAAGTCATTAAAAAACTATACAGAAAAAAATTGACTCGATACGCACCTTTGCAGAATGGTCGTGGAAAGATATTTTGGAAGAGCGCTGCATGCAACAGATCACAGACCTCCTCTTGGGACAGGGCCTGCTCGATCAACAAGCAAAAGATGATGCAGTTGCCAAACTCTCTGAACGATTGAAATAGTTCCGTTTTAGTGTCCGGATATTGCACAATGTCCGTGAGATGCGCCTGATAGTAGCTGAGCACGCCGGGCGAGCCATACTCGCAGCGTGGCAGTTTGCAAGATTTTGGCATGGCAATCATAAGAGTTTTGGTGAACTGCAACAGTGAGCCCTGAATCAGTGGCTTTACAATGTCCTTGAGTATTATGTCCATGACAACAGCAATGCCCTGGTAGCCCAATAGACGGCACATTGCATGGAAATGTGGTGCGCCCACAAAACCAGTGTATTGGCCGTACTGTGTGGTGTAGGCGGCATTTAGCTGCTTCGAGCCCCACAGATAGTAGTGTGACATCTGTGGCGGTTTCTCGCGCTGTATGGGCTGTGTTGACGACAAATTGACCTTGGTGCGTATAAAGCTGCAGGACGTACATACTTGGTTATTTGGTCATAATAGCGAAAAGAGTTGATAAACTTACCGATTTGTGGCAGCATTATAGCAGTAATTAACTAGGAAATCATAATTCAATTCCACAAAGACGTGCAATGTAATGCGGCCATATGGCGCCAGGACATTATGATTAGCTTCCTTGACCATGCCATCAAAGTTATCCAAAGCCAAATACTTGGTGAGCATTTTGTGACAAATGCGATTAGCCTCCAAAAGACCTTCAAGTTCCTGCAATCAGAGAATGGAATGGATGTAACTTGTGGTTAAGCTTTTGTGGTTTTTTGTATAGCTTACCACAATGCCAGTGATGTCGTTGGCCTCAAAGCGACTTATAGCCAATTCAATACTCTTGTGCATATTTGCATTAATGCGTTGTGTAATCAGTTTATTCAGATCGATGGAACGGCCTGAAATGTACAACAACAAATTAATAACAAGTTTTTTTAGTCAAAGGCGCCTGTAAAGTATTAACTTACCTAACAGCTGAACGTGACGTTGCTTTAACAAAGTCTCATAACGATTATTGCGTGGATATGATTGGAAATTAAAGCCTAGAACCTCACACTCAAGTCGAAAACGTTTATCCAAGAAAATGCTGTTTACAAAATATAAATAAGATTTAAGTTTATGTATCTAGTTTGGTTTAGAGGTATAGCTCACCTGCCCGCCAGCTGCTTGTAGTGAGCAAAAATCTGTTCACTTAGCTTGTAGACAAACTGATCGAAGCATAGATTAACTTCGGCCTCAACCTCATCATAGAGGAATTGCTTACGGAAGACAGTCAGAGCATAATGTGCTGAATCGTTGTACAAGTCCAAGGGATACAAGACAAACCTAAAATATAACAAATGTTAGTGTATGTTAAAACCTTCTGAACAACTTATAAACTTACTCCATCATGGATGGCTCCTTGGTTTGCAGAATGTGATCTGTTAGTATCCAGGGCATTGACATTTCAATGGGGAATTGTATGCGTTTCTCCATAGTTATCAAATCCTTGCATTCCTCATTGTGTGTGTGTCGCACCAAACATTTGTTCACCTTCCGGCCCATGGTCATTTCCAGATAGAACTCGCGATACCATAGCTGGGAGAGATCGCAGCACTTTTGCAGAGTATCGCTCAAGTTTAGCAAGTAGCTCCAGTAGAACGATGTCTTGTGGAACGTGTCTATCTGCATCAGACAGTTGCCATCGATGTCTTTGCGCAGAGTGCGTTTACCGCCACTCTTGTCTGCAATCAAGGACTCCAACATGGTTCGGACCATGTACAGCTGGGTGGAGGAGGGTCCAACGTTCAGTCGGGGTACATGAATGCGAAAGCCGCCATCGGGATCCTTCTTGCCTTTGGAGACGGGATCATCAGTGGGTTCATAGCCCTTCTGCCAATCGGCGGATGTTTCACGCACAGACATGATAATGCTACGAATTAGATCCTTCTTGTTTTTGAATGCCTTGCGGAGTGGTTCGCGGAGTGTTAGCTGCACAAAGTCCTGCAGCTCCGAGTATATATTGCGTCGAATGGCTTCACACAGCACCGTCTCGATGCGCGCCATGAGCACCTGAAGTCCCTTGATCATAGCAATCACCTCGATCAAGGCAAACTTCTCTTCGGAAGTATAATTGTAGCGTGTGGCACGCTCATACTCCTCCGCTTCGACGGGGCAATCCTTGTTCTGATGATGGTCAGTGGGATGCAAAAGCTTCCACGAATAGAGCTCAGTGACCACACTGGTCCACTCTGAGAGTAGCTGTAGACCACGTAATGCCAGATCGGCGGTAATGCGATTCTCTGCATCCGAAGGGTTCTCCTTGACGGTGGTGGTCACCTCATTGGTGTAGCGTGCCAGCTCGGATATGTACTTGACATGATCCTCGCGTATCTGTGGCAGATGCACCATCAGATCTGCCTGTGGACTGATGGCATTCGAGCTGGACAACGGCCATTTGCTGGAATCAAAGTGCTTGCTGCGTTTTATATAATTGAATGGAGCGATTTGCATGTCGCCGAAGAGCGGCACCACCTCCAGGTTCTTGAAAATGCGATCAATGCGGTCCAGGCGTATCTTCTTTTTCTGATCCAGTTTGTTGATGTTGCAGCCATCGCTGTCCATGAGAAACAGGCCAAAGCCCATGACTTTGACCAGCATGTGCTTCTCCTCGGGAGTCAAATACATTTTTGTCTCAAACATATGGACACAGATGTTCACCACATCCGAAAGCAGATCCTCATAGCCAACGATCTTCTCTAGCGTGTCTTTAACGGTGTCACGAATCTTGTTCTGTGTGGCCAAGAACATGGATAGATTTTGCGACTCTTGCAGCGTATGCGAATCGGACATAACTTTTAAGAACTGCGCTGCTCGTCGATATGTCGAATAATCATTCTTTACGCTCGACTTCATGTTCTTTAACTCGTCGAGAACAGCAAACATGTTGATAAACTTGCCCAGCGTCAGGAGATACGCCTCCGATACGAAATCCTTGCGTTTCTCAGCATGACACAAGCGTTTCACTTCGCCCGAGAATGCCTCAATTGCCTTTCGTTGGAAATACATAAAGTTGAGTAACTTATTTACTTCGGGTGCCAGAACTTCCACTGTTTTCTCATAAATCTCGACACGGTTTGGCTGCTCATTGGATTTGGGCTGGGGTATGGCACGCGAACAGCAGCGCCAGGTGTAAAGCATAACTGCATGCTTTTGACCCTCATCCAGCAAAACATTCTACGAGGCAAAAATAAAACGAAGAAAAAATATGTAAAAATAATAGTTTTTTTCCAATTGGAATATTATATAGGTAATAAATCTATATTACTTTTAATTTATTCATAATTTAGTTTGCCGATTTTATATTTACCAAGTTTGCATGCGTAGTCGCCTCCTCGATGTACTTGGCAATGCCTGTAACGAATCCATTGCGATCCTCGAAGTTGGTATCAAAATTCGCCTTGTAGATAATTGAGCAGGGCTGGGCCTCAATGCATGGCTGCTCATCAGGCAGCGGAATCTCATCGAGCACTTCCACATTGGAGAGGGCATCGGCTAACGTTATCTTCTCGGTCATGTTGCTTTATTTGTCATCACTCTAAACTACGACGACGGAAGTGCAGATAAAATTGCACTCAAAGGCGGGGCTGTGGCAGCTCCGGTTCTCAGACACAAGTTTTTTTTTCGTCACAAATACACAAACACAGTTCTTTTATATTGCCACTCAGCCAGCGACGCATGCATGCAGGGTTGCACGCACACTATCTCAGTGTGAATGCCATTTTTGTTGATAATATCAAATATCGTCATGCAAAAATATTTTTCTGAAATATCGATTGCGTTTCAGCAGCCCTGGCTAATCGTTCGCGCCGGAATGCCATTACATCTTTTCCAGCACTGCGAGTAGCCGGCGTCAGTCGCATATCGAAGACTATTTCTGTAGTCCACGTTTTTCTTAGTTCTCTTGCGAAATAAATCAAATAAATCCAAAATGTCGATGTGCTGGGGTAAGTTTTCATTGTTTATAACAAATTGCAAACGTGTACAAATCGAATGCGCATGGTTTGCCCACAGCGGGCGTCAAAACCAGCAGCAACTGGTTTTACCACCACGTGCTTGCGCCCAACGCGTTGTACAAATTTTATCTGCCCATCTAAAATGTGTTGCTTGCGTTTATTTGTACAGGATTGAATATGAAACCTAACCGGAAATACACACAAACCATTTCCAAATCCTTCCATGTATCGGGCGCCACCATTGACGAGGGCGAATATGCTAAGCTGTACCTTACGGCCGATCAAACCAAGTATGTTATAGCCCATCTGGACAACAAAAATCACCGCCAAGTGCCGCTAGACTTAAACTTCTGCATTGGAGATAAGATTATGTTCCAAACAAGCGGTAAGTGATGCTTATAAGCTTTTCACTCACACAAGCTATAACTTATTTTTTTGTTAGGCGATGCAACAATTTCATTGATTGGCTACATGCACGATGGCGGTGAGTCTGACGATGATGACTACGAGGACGAAGAGTATGAGGCTGTTGCCAAGGCTCTACAGAAGCAGAAGGCTGGCGGCAAAGCAGCTGCCAAGGAGTCGGACTCTGAGGGTGACGATGATGATGAGGAAGACGATGACGAAGATGTTGATGATAGCAAACTGGCTGCTGAATACTCCTCGTTCCTCGAAGATGCTGAGTCTGGTGAAGAAGAGGATGAGGAAGATGACGATGAGGATGATGAAGATGAGGAGGACGATGATGAAGATGACTCCGAGGCTGAAGATGTAGCACCTCAGGCTAAGAAAGCCAAACTAAATGAAAAGGACAAGAAGTCACCCAAGGAACAGAATGGTGTGGCCAAGAAGGAGGCCAACAAGCAGCAGCAGCCACAACAGCAGCAGCAGCAGCCAAAGTCGAAGAAGGACAAGAAAGCTGAGAAAGCCGTGCCTGCGGCAAAGAAAGAACAGCCCAAGGGCAAAGATGCAAAACAACCAGCATCATCCCCCGATGCTGAGCGTACCGTAGCTGGTGGCGTTAAAGTTCTGGACATGGTCGCTGGCAGTGGAGCTGAGGCCAAACAGGGCAAACGCGTCTCCGTCTACTACATTGGACGTTTCAAGTCGAACAACAAGTCATTTGACAGCATGCAGAAGGGCAATGGATTCAAGTTCGCCTTGGGTGCCGGCGAGGTCATCAAGGGCTGGGATGCTGGCGTTGTTGGCATGAAGGTTGGCGGCAAGCGTCGCATCACTTGCCCCCCTCACATGGCCTATGGCGCACGTGGACAGCCACCAACAATTCCGCCCAACTCGACACTCGTCTTCGACGTTGAGCTGAAAGGGGTGCATTAATTTCACATTTCCTTCTATCCGAAGTAGGTTCATAACTATATAGCTTAACAAAAAATACAAAATCCACAATTACCATCATCAATTGATGACTATGATTAAGTGTTCAATCAATATCACAGCATTTTTTTTGTTTAAATACACTTATTGAATGTTGATTTACATAAAAAAAAAAAACACAAAATAAAACAGATTTATAAGAGACAACAGTTTTTTGTTTGTTTATTTATTAACTACAATTGCTTTAGACATTCTTTTGGCTTGTTTCTGTGTCGGACGTTTCTGGCGCACCTACATTTAATAAAGGTTCCGATGGCAGCTTCCAGTGTTCCAGAACGTAGGGCAAACGCTCGCTGGGATCGGTGCTCCAGTGATGGATGCGACACTTGAGCGTTGCCGTCTCTAGTTTGTTTATCGTTATCGTACAACAGAACTCCTTATTCTCCTTTCTTAGATCGGGTCCCTCGATGCGCTCCTTAGGTATTGTTATGCATTCCTCTTTGCAATGGAAACCAGCCTTGCGCAGCGATGCTTTTATATGCCACGGCTCCAGCACCCAAGGCTCATCCTTGTTCATGACCACAGCCAGCACAATGGACTGAAGCATATTGACAGTGCGCTGTGCATAGGCTGAGCTGTGCTGTACGGCCGACTTTTCCTCCTCAGTTTTTGAATACTTTGCAATGGACTCGGGTGTTTTATAGGTCGCCAGTCCGGGTAGCAGCAGCTTATTATATACAAAATTGGGCTTCATGGAGACGACATCGCCTTTGTCGCCAACACCCTCGACAAATGTCTTTAGCACCACTTCCATGTTTGGTCGCTTTTTGACAAGCGTGTCCTCCACTAGCTCGTAGATGAAATGCTTTGCACGCATTTTCCTGGGTTTTTCATTGGTCTTGTGTAACAGTGGTTCATGCTTGCGCTTCAAGACGAACGTGGTCTGTGGATAGAATGCATGTGAGCTCAATTGTTTTTAGTAATATTGCTGGTACTACCTACCCGAACTTGTTGCTGCAGACTGGTTGCACTTTTCAGCAAATTAATCTGCGTTACGCAGATGTTTTTCAACATTTTGGCCAATGGTCTCCCGGTAAATTTACTTCAATAATATTTGACCTTTACCGATAGTCTGTCGATTACCTTATCGAATATTTAACTAATCGTAACGCAATATTTGGCGCCTGTTAACGCAAAATCGCGCTGATAAATATCCCAGTTGGTGTGTGACTTCGCTTAACGGATTTCTGCTAATTCTAGATGGAGTTGCCACTATGTTTGAAAAAGAAAATGTTGGTTAACAGAAAAAAATTTGAAAATGCTGGACATTTTTTTTTTAATTTTTGTAAAGTTTTTTCAACATTTTATGCTCTTATCGTTGCTTCAATCCATTCAATGTATGCGGAGACAAGCGTGTAGACTCCCGGCCAACCAGCCAAGCCACATGGTGTGGGACCATAAGAAACAACGCCGATAAGGTAATAATTGCTATTACCATCATATATATCCAACATCACTAGATTGGAAAAGAACCCAAAAATATATATAGAGAAAGAAAAGCTTTATAGGTTTAACAAAACCTTACCCAATGGCCCTCCAGAGTCACCGCGGCACGAATCGATTCCGTTCACTCCGCCGGCACAGATTTGGGTTGAGGTCACTGCTCGGTGTTGGGTTACAAAGCGACTATGGCAGTCTGCCGTAGGCACTGGATCAAGTTCCGCCTTCTGTTTAATATTAGCTGTGGAGTTGGTTAATGTACGACCCCAGCCGGAGACAATCACTTTGCGGCCTAGGAATATATTATTCCGTTGATTCGGCCATAAGGGCAGACAGACCGGAGAAATGGAGTCAGTGAAGGTGACGGGAGATGCCAGACGCAGCAGAGCAATGTCGTGCCATTGATTATTGCCCAATCCGGGATACTGAGAATGTGGTATGACTTCAGAGACGGCCACATCCACATACGGATTATTGCAATCAACTTTGCCATTTCGCTCAGTCGTGCAATCCGGATTGGTACTGGTGTCCCAGTCTCCTAGACGTACACCTGTTATCCGAAAAGTGCTTGGAATACCAATCACACAATGTGCAGCAGTCAGGACATATTGCTCGTTGATCAAGGATCCACCACAACGATGACTTTTGGTATTATTATCTAAAAAGCAAACACTTGAACTTAATGTCCTTTGAGGAGAAGTTGGAACTTACTTTTTGTATACTCAATGAGTGCCATCCAGGGAAATTCCCTTTTACCCGTATTAACACCGCCAACAATGCGATCTGTAAAGCTGTCGCCACAATTAGGAGCTTGGGGTAGCAGATTGGAGCGTGTTGTGGGCACAGTGGTTGGCTGGGATTGGACTACCTGTGGCTTGGATTGCGGTGGTGGCTGGCTCTTATCCACCCGGTGATTATGGGCGCAGCAAATCTGTAAAATTATCATTAATAAGATTTCCTTATTTGGTTACTCTTTGTTGTACTAACCTGAACCTGTCCATCGCGATTGCCACAATGGCTTTTCTGTAGAAAGCTACGATCTGAAGCGTCGAGTGTTGTCCTTTGGATCAGCTCATAGAGATAATCACATTCTTTAAGAGGAATACAGATGCCACTCTGATCTCCTGGCGTCGTACAACTGCCAAAGATTTCTGTAACCGTAAAGAATAGTATAGAATGCAAAAATTTTCAATTAAGACGTTAAGCGTTTAATTAATGAATAATAGTATTCATTGTTTATTCATAGATTTCGCTTGGGTCGAGTTCAACGCTGATAACCAGTTCAATTTTTTGTTGCTTTGTTTATTTTAAACAAAGCTCACTGACTCAGTTATCGGGTTCTTCCCCATCACCCCCACGCTTACCTTGAGCGTAGCATTTAAATATGATTTGCAGCAAGATCAAAACCAGCAGGAGTTTCATTTCGTTTTTATGATTTCAATTTTTATGTAAACAAACTTTTTTTTTGTTTTTTTCTTTTTTAAATAATCGCGACGACGTGCGCCTCCCTCCGGCTGTTGAACGCACACTGAGAGCGGCTTCACAAGCTAAACGCGAATCTCACTCACCTGCAATTAAGTTTGAGTTTGTCAGCTGAGACTGATAACGTGTTTGACAGAGATGGAAACATACGGCTTGGCTTATCAAGCTGTGCTAGAGACCCGCTGCCAGTTGCGATTTGTTATTCAGCTATAAATTTCTTGTTTACCTCTTATTGTTGTTTGCAAAACCAAGAGCGTAAATGTATATTAAGAAACAATTCATTTAAACAAATTAAAATTTCGTTAAAATATCCCATAATAAAGTATCGATCGGCAGTTGCTATAAAAACTGTCGCTGCAAACATTCTGTTAACACTAACATCGATACATAAAACCCACTTCTGTGTCATCGATAAAAACGTTTTGCGCTCAAAAGAAGTTATTTTTGATTTAATTTATTGCTCGTGTGTCTCTTTTACATGCTTGTAAATATAAACGCAATTCTATGCCTTAATAGTAGTCTCAATCCATTCCATGTATGCTGAAACAAGCGTATAAACTCCAGGCCAGCCAGCAAGGCCACATGGTGTGGGACCATACGATACGACGCCGGTAAGGAAAAAGTTGCCATAATTATCAGTAAACTCCTCCATAACTAAGTTTTGTAACATAAAAAAGGTAAAAGGTTAATAAACAATTAACTACTGATCGTATTCAAATTACCTAATGGTCCGCCAGAATCACCACGACACGAATCAACGCCTTCGACTCCACCAGCGCATATCTGGCTGCTGGTAACGGTGCGTCGCTGGGTCACATAACGTTGATTGCAGTCCGCCGTTGGCACTGGGTCAATTTCTGCCTTCAATTTGATATTAGATGTAGCATTTGTTTCAGTCCGACCCCAGCCGGCGACAACCATTTTGCGGCCCAAGAATATAGTATTTCGTTGCTCCGGGCGTGACGGCAAGCACACTGGAGAAATGAAGGCAGTGAAGGTGACCGCATTTTGTAGTCGCAGCAGTGCAATGTCGTGTAACTGATCCCTTGCATTGCCAGGATATTGGGGATGTGGTATTATTTCAGATACTGGTACATCCAAATACGGTTCATTGCAATCCATTTTGCCATTGCGTTCACGAGTGCAATCCGGATTCGTTGACGTATCCCATTCACCCAAACGCACTGCCGACAAACGCCAATTGTCGGGTATGGCAGAGGCGCAATGTGCTGCCGTCAAAACATAACGATTATTAATCAAGGAACCACCACAATGATGTCCCACGCTATTGTCAGCTGCAAAAAAAAAACCAAGTAAACGTCACGGTCAAATTAATGTTTGGGGTTTTTTTTTATTTTGCTTACGTTTCGTGTAACCGATTAGTGCGAGCCAGGGGAACTCCTGTTTAAGTGTCTCAACACCGCCTACAATGCGATTGCCAAAGTTGTCACCACAGTTGGGCACTTGGGGCAGCAAATTGGAACGTCTCGGTGGAGTGGCTGTCTGTGTTGTTGGCTGTGGTTGGGGCTGTCCCCAAACGGGCTGCTGCGCCAAACGGCGATTATTGGCACAGCAAATCTAGCAAGAAAAATTATTTTTTTTTATGAATTTTTGTCATTGGATATATGTAAATATTTTCGTTACTTACCAGCACTTGGCCATTGCGATAGCCGCATTGACTGTTCTGGAGCAGAGTGCGTTCCGAAGCGGAAATTGTACGCTTCTGGACTAGCTGATAAAGGTAGCCACAATCCTTGAGCTGTATGCAGGTACCACTCTGGTCCGTTGGCGTCGTGCAATACCCAAAGATCTCTGTGTAACAAAAGAAACAAAATCAATTCCAAATTCAAATCGAAATCGAAATCGAATCAAAAGTCAATACAAAAGAGAGACAGCGTCACATCACAGTCACAGACGAAAAAGCCCCGCGGGTATGTTTAAATAATAAAACGCTTCACAGATTTCGCTGGCGGGTCGAGTTCAGTGCTGATAACCAGTTGTCTTGTTATTGCTTTGTTTGTTTTGTACCAAACAGCTCTCTGACTCAATGCTCGGGTTCTACCCCGATCGCCTTTACAACTTTTTAAGCTTACCTTGTGCGTAGCTTTGAAATATGCTTTGCAGCAGTATGACGCCCAGCAGGAGTTTCATTTTGATTACTAGAGTTTATAGATTTTTGGTGTATGTTGTTGTTTTATTAACGAGCTATAACGTGCGCTCCCAGTTGGCCCGTTGAAATCACACTGAAAGCGGCTTTAAAAGATCACAAGCTGTTAAGCTTAAACTGAGATTGAGAATGCTTTTAAGATGCGAGTATATATAATATTGATGCTCACTTTTAGACCGGAGACCGGGGCTTATCAGGCAGTCAAGCGAAAAATTGCTGCTCTCTGCAACTGATTAATGCCCAGCTGTACGTCTGTGTGTGTGTGTGTGTAAACAAGAAATATGTATAAGACGATGCGTATGGGAAGAGAGTGAGAAACCAGAGAGACCGAGAGAAAGAGACTTTGGGAGTCGGAAACTTCTTGCTTCATACTATTTGCTCGCCTCATCAATGCAATTTTCGCTTGAATGAAGCGATGATTTCTCTTCTACTTGAGTCTGACAGGTCTTGGCCCGTTTTAATAGCCATCCACTCGAAAAAGTGCTTGCCGCATGTTGCTGCTGCTGTTGGCTGCAGCCGACAAGTCGATTGAGCGAAAAACTGAAGTTCAATTCTTGCCTTTTTCCTCCTATTTATTCTTAGCTTTGTATTTTTCTTCATCTTTCTATTTGTTGTGTGTGTGCACACACACAAAATAAACTAGTACAATGCCTATTTACTTTCAATGCAAAATTTGTACATAAAATATATTCTTGTATTAATTAAATTGTGTGGCTTAAGTGGACACTTAATCAAACCAGAGTGAAGTGTGTGGCAACACTTATGCAACTTGTGCAACACTTATACAACATCAAAGTTAATGCAAAAATACAAAACAAATTAAGTTTTGAAATCTTTAAATGTTTAATTCAAAATGTCAAAACATAATAAAAATAACTGTTTATAGTTATGTTGAATAATAATTTTTCCAATCCTTTTCTGCCAGATTAATGCCTTCGATTAGAAAACATCTAATAAAAGAAGAAAAAGGCCATAAGAATATTATAATATTAGTTATTTTTATTCTCACTTACTTTTGCGATCCTTGAAATGAGAAAGCAAGAAAACAATATTAAAAATACTGTTATTGCAACATTAAGAAAATTCGGTTGATGATCATCGATGGTATCGGAATATGTTACAATCGTTTGTGTAGCATAATCTGGATAGAAAAATGTAATAAATTTAAATTTGAGACGTGCCAGTGTTGTATTGGGAACAGGCTTCAAAACCTCCTCAAAGATGGCCACTCGTTTACGAGTCTTTCCTATCATCTTATAAGTTCAGCTCGCTACGAAATGTTGAATATTTAAAGAATTTTCTGCGTTTTGAGCTCCGACAAAACTGAAAACCTTATTGATTTCTACACAAAGTGACGATTAAAATGACAAAACTAGTTAACACATTTTTCATTGCTAACTTTGCTTATTAGGTTTTGAGTTTTCATGAAAATCACTTTTCTTTAAAAATGTTATAGATTTTATTATCTTATCTTATAAGAATGACTCTTTTCTTTAAAATTTTATAGACGAGGAATCCCAAACTTATGCAAACGCTTAGAAATATTGCAACATTCCAGAAATTCGGCTGTGGTGGTTCTCCGCTTAATGTGGCAACGACTTTATAGCCGTATGGTGGATAAAACCACTTTATCGCCTTGTGAACGAAGCTTTCCAGTTTATCCTCGGGAATGGGCCTAGGACCCTCCTCAATACCGATGACAATCAAAGTATCGGTCGCCATTCCCCTTTGATTTGTTTGCGGCTTGATGTATATTGGAAATTTTTATAATACTTTGTACATAAATAAAATTATTTTTTGGCCTAATGACAGACATTTACTAAATGTTTAATATATGAAATGAGTAAAAATTTCGATTGCTTAGTAGCTCGATGCCAACGTTGTTGATAACAAACAAATTGCTTAGTTTAAAAGCTTCTAGCCATGAAACGTTTAAACTTTATGTTTACTTGCAACATTTCTAAAAATCTCAATTACATGAACTCTAACCTTCTCTAAACTACATATTCATGTTGAAACCCGGATGCTTTCCATTGAACACTGCACCTTAAATGCTTAAATGCCTTTCCGTATTATGGAAATTCACATTTAGTCAGATGTATGTGTGTTATTTAGTATTCCCATACAGATTACCTAATAGAGTGAGGCGCTTAAAGCTGTTAACAAGGTGAAGTCTTTCGTCTCTGGTAGTTTCCCTGATAAATATGCACATGGCAGCAGTTGGGCATTACCTGTGCAAAGAAACCCAAAGAAAGCCCAAAACCCAACTACTTAATGCTATTGGCTGACCAGGCGAATTTCAAATGCCCACATTATCCACCCGGGTGGAGGGATGGCGATGGTGTCTACAAGTGTGTGCGTAAGTGTATGAGTGTGCGAGTGTTTCATGTGAGTGCAAATGAATGCGAAAAGTAAGATGAATGATTTCAATTTGTTACAAGTGCTTTTAACTTTAGATCCTGGCCAGAAGGCAACCACGTCGTGGCATCATCTTGTACTCTTGTATGTGTTAGTATGTGTGTGTGTGTGTGTGTGTGTGTGAGGGATGTTTATTTAGTGGCGGTTAGTTTGCTGATTTAATGCGGTTGGCCACTTCAGGAAAGAGTGGACGTCGTCAATTTTACCATTTCATTTGACAATGCATTTCATTAGGGGTCTTCCCTTGGTTGCCTGCTCGCTCTTCGGGGTAATTCCTATTACATTAAAGTGGAACTTTAGCCAGGCCACATACGATATATACAGTTGTGTGTGTGTGTGTTTGGGGTTTGTTTTTGGCTAATAAACACGACTCTTTACACTTGGCTGACAGCAAACAGTGTGTGTGTGTTGTGTTGTGTTGTGTTGGGTCCATTTATGGTATGTATGGCACCTTTCGTTTCGTTTGGTTTGTATAATTAAAAGCGTTTCGCTGCATTATTTATAAGTTGCAGGCATTGGAAGAAACGCATTTTGTTTAAGGATTGGCCGTGACAAATGGTTTCGCATTTAAGGTCAAATCATTGTTTAGCTAAGCTGCCCTGTCAATATGTATGTTAATGGGTAGAAGACGATAAGATAAAATTCACATTAAGTGACAAGCGGAACTAAACGCATTAAAATGTCAACGATGTCAATTTAGGAATCAATTGTTCAGAAACATTGCTGAACTTTTTTAATTAAACGAAATATGCCAGCAGGGTGGGTAATCGGAAGAGAGTTGCGCACTTTCTGTTATTGATTTGTAGTACGTGCAACATGACCCCCCCCCTCCCCACCATCACTGTGTTGTTCGTAGCAACACCCTCACAATCGAATTCTTATCGCTGGAACATTGCAGAAAAAAGTGGAAGTTAAAGAAGAAGCAGACAACGACGATGACGACGACGGCAGGCAGCTCCTTAAATTCCAAACACTTTGGTATTTGATCTCTAAACAATGCGGCCTCCGCATAATGACAGGCAACATGAAATGCCAACGAAGAGTTTTACCAAATACCCAAATACCAATAAATGCGCACAGCTCCAATGCAAAAGGAATATTTATACGGTGTGTGTTTAGGGTGCAAAAAGTCTTTATTTCATCTTGTTGTTTTGCATTTTCCTTTTGATTGAACTCAAATACTTACTTGCCTGAGAAAATGGATGGCCTTTAAAGATTGAGATTGTGAAAAAGGTTTTTGCATTTAAAAACTCTTTATTGGAAATTAACTCTTTCTATATATATATTAAAATACAATCCAACAGTAAATACAATACAACATATTAAAATGCAATACAATACAATACCATACAATATAATCCAATGCAATGCAATGCAATACAACGCACTTGACATACATATGTACATCCATACATTTGTATATGTATGTGCCTATAAGTAGGTATTAAGAACGAGGGTCTTAAGTAATGATGATCATTTTATCATCGCCGAAATGCCTGAATATTTATCGTTATTTCTTTAAGTATAATAATCGCTAGGATAGTTTCTTTTTTTTTTCAATAACGCTGAAGTTTTTATTTTATTTTTTGGATTTTTTAGAATCTTTTTTTTTTTGCTTTTATTTTTGGAACTAGTCTTGGGTTGCTTCTTATGCTTGACATTCACGACCATCGGGATAGATCTGTTCCGATCAGGATTAAACTGCCAAAAACTTTCTTGCTATTTTATAAAAGTAAATAACACTTTATTATGCTTTTCGTTTTTGATTTGCTTATGTCAAAACTATTGTTTATCTTTATTATTTTCATTAAGTGTAATTGTAAATGGCCCTATTTAACTAATTTCTTGATTTTTCCTTATTATGATTTTGGGGTATGTACGTCGTCGTTTAAAATTAGATTTCGTTCAACTATCGTATGTATATTGTATGTTGTATATATTGAATCGCAAATTTATGATTGATTAAGATTTAGAAACTTTAATATATTTTTCTCATTACATTTTATTTGATTTTTCCATATGAATTTTGTTGTATATGTATATAATTATTTTCTTTAATCATTTATTCTTTATTTACTTGATCATATCAATATATGTATATATATCTATATATATGCAAGTATAGTTCATAAAACTTTTAACAATAATTTCAGTCGGTCGTTTTGGTATGTAAATTATATATACTTAGACTAAAAATTACTTTGCTGCTGCTTTCGATAAAAACTACGTTTGCATTTTCGAAACTTTTTGCTTATATTTGTTTTTCATGTAATTTTATCATTATCAATTTTTTCTCTTCAATGTACTTGTAAAATATTCTTGTATGTTAAATTAAGACACGAAATCGTTAAGGTTTAGATATGATTGTTGTAATTTTTGGGAATGATTGATGTACAAAATTTCACGTTGTATCCTCCCCAAAAACTTTGCATCTTAAGCTCGGCTAAACAGTAAAAGTTGACCAGATGTGTTAGCTTTTGAAAAGGATATATATACTTCAATGTGCGATTTTGCAAAGTGTCAAATAGTTGGAAAAAATGTGCTCTTAAGCTTGATTTGAAACGTTTTTGAAAGATAAAGTATGTGAAGTATATGCTGAAATGTATTTAAGATGTTCAAAGTACAGTTAGCAAGGAATTATTATGTTGAGCAGCTATATTTTTGTGTAATTTCTTCTTTTTATTATAATTATGTATGCATGATCGAGTGTCAATTGTCGTGTGTATTTTACTTTATTTATTTTTTGAAGAATCTTAACCTAATTTTAGACTTTCCACTAGGGTTATTTGGAATTTTCAGGTACTTTGAAAATCTTATGAATTATTTTTGGCAAGTAACGAAAACACTTTAAATCGTCTACAATCTAAATTGAAAAATTTGCAAAAAATGAAAAGCGCACATTGGCACTCATTGTATATATTTATATATATATATTGAAAGACGTCTTGGTATGCGGTGAGTTTCGTCTACTCTAAATTGCTTTAAACTAATGTCGTTGTTTATTTCAATTCTCTAGTCGCTATAATCTATATAGTTTTGCTTCATATTCCTTTCATCGTTGTACTTATTGCGTAAACCAAAGTTTTTGGGCTGTTAATCGAATACCAAATGATTATGTTTTTTTCTTTTTCAAAATGCGTCTATATATAACTATTTGAATATTTGAAAAACCATCTAAAGAATAATACCAAAAAAACTCTAAGTATTAAACAAACTTGAAGAAATAATACATATGTATAATTCTTGTAACTTTTACTTAATCTCATCTCAAGGAGAGGAGCTCTAATTAAAATGTAGTGCAGCTGCTTATGCGTTCAAAGGGCACATCGTAGGGTTGTACTATATATATATATATCGTTATTATGCATTTCATGTAAACCTAGTTCAGACAAAAAGTTATAGTCACAATATAGAAAAGTCTGCTTAAACCAGAGCTGGCAGATAATGCACATTCTGAAGTTCTGAAAAGCTATTTGAAGCACATTACTTGTTTGATTCTTCTTAAACATAGGTACAATATTATTTGTATAAATGTATGTATAAATAGTGCATCCTGCAGACATACTCTTATCTCGCATATACTCGCATTTGGTATATGTCTAGTATGTCTACATTGCAGATTGAAACCGAAACTATCAATATAGGATCCCCTTCATCTTATTATTTGATTGCTGGATATTTGGATTTTGAATTGGCTCAAAATAAGTTTCTCAATGGGCAATTCTTAAAAGCATCACTGAGGCGTTTTTTCAATTTCGCTGAAAGTATAAAACAAGAATAAATCAGTTTAAGCCGCACACAAACTAAGCACAAAACTTTTTACAACTTAGTAAAATTGCCTACAAAAGTGACATGTTAAAACATAGGGATACAACAAAAAAAAAAAGAGAAAAACATAAACAACGAAAAGAAAAATGAAAGAGTAAAATTTGTTTCGAGTTTTTGATTGCTTTTGTTGGTGCGACTTCACCCTTTACTACGAGGAGGACAGAACAAATTTTCCCTAAGGGAGTTTGTATTTATTTTATTTTTTCAATTTAGCTGTGGTTTTCTCATTTTTTTTTTTTGCAACTTTGTCGTCTGGATGTGTGTGTTGTGAGTGGTGTGATATGAGGTATGGACACGACACAGACTACCTACCTTTGTGCCAGGATAAATATTTACTTTATGACGTGACTTCTAACAACACAACAGAAAAATGCATATCAAAAGAAAATAGTAGAAAAACCTGAATATACTTACGTGATGTTAGCACGCATCTACACACAAACACGCACACACAGTTCTTTTGTCTGGTAAGAGACTTCAATAGGCTACACATAACTCACCTTTACCATCTTTTTTTTAGTTTTGTTTTTCTGTAAAATACGGAATACGAATACGGATGCGTTCTTGCATTGGTACACGATAGTAGTATGTGCTTAGTAATACTTAGTAGAAAACGCAGCACATTCCATTACACAATGTTTAAGTTTAGTAGTAGTAGTAGTAGAGAGTAGTATACTTAGCAGTAGTAGATAGTTAAGATAGTCGATGGACAGCAGCACCTGCGCTTAGTATTGACATAAGTAGATTACATAGTAGTAGTTGTAGTTGGTATGTTAGGAAGGAAGTAGGAAAGTAATAGGTAGGTTAGACAGATAGACAGATAGTTAGAGATAGAAAGTTAGACAGATAGATAGATAGAGAGACACAGACACACACACATATACGGAAGTTATGGAAGTTAGGAAAAATCACATTTAGACTAACGGTCATGCCAAATGAAGTTTCGCTATACGTAGTATCAGTATCAGAGAGAAATAGAAAGACAGATTGTCGCAGTGTATTGGCAGTTATTGTTAATGTTGTTGTTGTTATTGTTGTTTAATACATAAAGACAAAGAGAGACAGAGAGAAAAAAGATCATAGCCGTAACGCCTGGTGAATTGTTGTGCTTGAACCCAGGAATTGCAGAAAAAAACCCATTGTATTATTTGTGTTTTCTCATATAAGTATATTTTATACATATATATCATGTTTTTATTATTCTTTTTTTTTCATTTAATTAAATGTTCATAGTAACAATATAATTAATCAACTATTAACGATTTCCTTATGTTTTTTTTAATTTTTTTTTTTTTTTTTTTTTTTGTTGTGTATAGAACTGCTTTCACATCTAATAATGACTTGAATGGTATAATTTTCAACATTATTCTTGTATTTTGTTTTTTGGTTTTGTTTTTTGATGTTGGTTTAAATTCATTTCCCTATTTAGTTACACATATACATACACACATACACATATATAAAACACATATGTGTGTGTTATATATATGTGAATATGTATATATGCATATTTATTTTTTGTTTGTTTAATAATATTCAATAAAAATGTGTTTGCTATAAACTTTCCGATATACATATGCATACATTATCATAACTATATATGTAATTTTAAACATCAAAACAAAAAATCATCTGAACCATTTAACATTTTCAACATTTATGATTACGTTAAAATCTTCGTTATGATTGAATAATATGTGTTTTTTTTTTGTTTTGTATTGTATTTGTTTTAAATATATTTTTGTATAAGTTTCTTGTTGTTTTATATTGGTTTAAACAATTTAAGTGAACTTCAATATCATATATATGTATTTGAAAGAACGCAATAGAGATATTTGTTTGTTTTTTTTTTTTTTCTATATAGAAACTAGTTAAACATTCGCTATATGTAGTATGTAGTAATAGTAAGTAGAAAGCATTTTTTTCTCATTAGATTTAAGAGCTAAGAAATTGATAGAGCATAAGACTTGGGTTCGGTAAAACTAGTAAAATCTGTTTGTATTTTTTTTTTTTTTTGTGGGGAAATAGTCATAGTTATAGTTAAGTAAAGTGGAATAGTAGAAGCATATAGTATAATGCAAGGCTCTAGCTGTTGCATTATATAGTTTGAAGTGCTAGTACTGAAGCTTCCTTCTGATAGAAACTATGCGCTTTTCATAGGAGCCACTTTAAGGCATTCAATCGTTCATAAATCGTTCCTAACTTTGTATGGAGCGAGGGGGCACTATAGGATTGCTTTATTAGATTGACAGAGAGACAGAGAGAGATTGGGAGTATGATATCCCGAAACAAATAGTATTCAGTTGTTGCTGATAGAATAGATTGTGTGTGTTTTGGGTTAAGTGCTGATGTTTGAAAGGGACATAAGTAATATTTCTCGGTATTTTTTTTGTTTCGTTGGTTTTCTGTTTAATATTGTATGATTCGTATGATTGATTGTTCATTATGATACTGTTGATATATATTGCATATCATATCATATAAGCATTTGAGTACTTTCTTGTATTTCATATAAATATTCGGTGTGGTTTGCTATGTAAATTGTACATTGATTTCTATGGTATTTGTATTTGTTAGATCTGTACATAACACTTTTGACATTAACAACACCATTTTTGTTGGCTATTTAAATGTATGTGAAAATCTATATATGTATGCTTGAATTTCTGTACTATGTGTGAATATGTATGTATGATTTGTATATTGACTGATAATTTACAAAAGAAAAACAAAAATTTGTTCACAACGTTCAGAAATAATTGTGTTTCTCTTCTTTTTTGTTGGTTCTGTTGTATTATTTATCATAGTATATATATATATAGTACATATAAGGTTACTTCTGTTGTAGATGTAGGTTGATGTTGTTGTTGTTGTACTTGTACTGGTTGTTGTTGTTGTTTTACTTGTGCTGTTGTTGTTGTTGTTGATGATGATACGAGTGGAATATCATATAAAACACCGAGAGTACAAATGTCTGAAAGAGACCAGCGAGTCGTTGTTGTTGTGAAGATATTGTTGAGTTGTTGTTGTTATTGATGTTGTTGTTGTTTTCGTGTTGTTGCAATGTTGATGTTGTAGTTGTTGTTGTTGTATTATTTTATTCAGATATTTATTGATTTTTTTTAGGCAGAGTAGTAGTAGTAGTAGTAGTGGCGCAGATTAAAGATTCAAAAGAGTGTTTCAAATCAAAAGAAGAGAGAGAGAGAGAGACACCAGAGAAAGAGAAAGATATAGAGAATGCAGTGTGATTAAAACATTTATTCATATGTATTTATATATTTATATATATATTGATTAGTAATTAATATAAAAAAAAATTTTTTATAAAAAAAAAACAAAAAGAATTTGAACTTCGTTCAAGCCGAAGCTTAAAAATGTCCTTTCCAAATATTCATTCTATGTTTATGTATATATTTATATATATATATATATGTAAATAGTATTAGATATTGATATGGTATTTTATTTATCGGTTATCACTATAAGGCATACTACAGGCGGATATAAAGACGGATTTTTTGTTTCTGTACAGCTTTTGGAAAGGGCATGCCGTGTTTCGTACAGTGGTTCAGTGGTACAGTGGTACACAGAAAAGAGTGATATAGAAATATTGATAGCTTATTTGTACATACAAATACTTTGTTAGTATATACGAGCCATACTTTGTAATCGAATCGATAAATGAACGGAACGCACGCGAAATGCGCCATGGACTGAAGTGCAATTAAATTCGAATCCATTTATACACAATCATTAAATACTTAATAATTCATTCGTTTCCATTATTAAGCGGCTCGCATATACCATGTGCATGTTAGTATGTATGTATGTATATAGGTAGGTTGGTTTTTGATATGTACATTCATGCATACCATACAGTGTTGCATTCTGTACCAGAGTAATTAGGTATATTTTTGGGTGAAACATCGTATTTTATATACAATCTGGAGTGGCACTGTATATATAAAGTATGTAGTATATGTTTTTTTGTATGGGCGAGTACCTACCCTTTTACATATTGGAGCAGACAACAGATATATAGAGAGATATACATATGTATTGTGGTATTTTTTGTACATATATGTATAGAGAAGAAGTATGTTGTTTAAGGTTCCGTCTTTAAATCCTTGGCTTTGTATGTATTTGTGGCATTACGTATCTTTATGTACTATGTAAGTATTTTATATTTTAGCATGCGGTTCTTCATGGGCTGGGAATGGGGTTTGGGCTAGGGGTTTGGCTTGCAATTTGTGTGCGCTTTTTTAGTGACAAAAATGTATGCTAAATGTATCACAGCATTATGCTCTCGAACTGCCTAGCGTTTCTTATGAACTATTGTCCTTTTGCTAAATGGCTACACATACATATATATACATACATATGTATGTATGTTGTATATGTATAATATATAATATATATCTAAGATTTAAGATTTTCTTTCTTTGTTATACAATATTGCCTACTGGTTAATTGTAATTGTAATAAACTTAAGCAATAGAAACTCAAACTCAAGTATTTTTTTATATTTTTGTTGGTATATTGTAATGTATAATGTTTGGTATATAGTAGATTTTGGTTTTAGGTAGGTATATAGTAAGGTGGTTTACTTACATTTCAGAAGCATCAATCAGTATGTTCAGTAAGTATCTCAAATAGCTTAGAATGTCTCAATTGTTGTGTGTAGTATGTTTATTTTTGTATAGGAAAGAAACAAAATGTTACAGCTGTTAAAGAAGAGTTCTCTTGAGTTTAAGAAAAACAAACGATCTCGTGAATACTTTTCTTTTTGGGTTTGTTATTTGTTTTTGAATAATCATTTCGAGTACCAACGACGATTTTAACATTTTCTGCAGTCAATTTGTTAGCGAATTTTTATTGAGAATTTCGTCTTCGTTTTTTTTTTTTTTTGGGAATTTTATTTAGGAAATATATTTTATATATATAGATCAACAAAAGAATATTCGAGTATATATCCATTCCTTTTCATTTTATACTCGTGTATATTAAATGTTTTTTTAAGGTATGTATGCATGTTTACTATGTATGTTATTAAAGTCCAAAAAAGATTTTCAGCAACGTATTTTTCGACGGTTCGACATGATTCAGCAACCTCCATTTTGTTTCATGTTTCTGTCTCTGACTCTGTCGCACCATTCGCATATTTTTTTTTTAGTTTCGATTTCGATTTGAATTCGTTATCGAATCGTTATCGTTATTTTCGTAATGCTATCAACTAAACAACGGTTATGTATTGTATAGTTTTTTTGTTTGGGGTCGGGGGGCATTGAGTATATTACATTATCATCGAAGCAAAAGTGATTTGAATATTATTAAAGGCGTTTACTATATTTCGTTTATACATAATTTGGTTTTATGCTTATCTTTTTTTTTGTTTTGGGTTTTAATTTAACTACTTTAAAATTCAATAGGATTTCACCGTCCTGTTTTTCATACATATATATAGAGATTTTACTTTTTTGGTTTTATCATTACTTTTATACTGTTAGTATTATTTTTTTGGTATTTTAATTATTATTCCTGGAATCTGCGGCGTTTTTATATAGATTTGCTCGATTTATTGCTGCCGTATTATGAGTTAGGGTTATATGTATATTTGCTTATGCTTTTCCAATATTATGTATAACGATTTGAACATAATATTTGTTTTTTGTTTAATTTTTTATAACTTTATATATATATGTCAACAAATTTGAAGTTGAAATGAATTAAATCAATTGCATTTTATAAACGTTTCGCTTGCATTTTTATACTCTTTTATTATTGTTGTTATTATAGAAATTAATTATTATTATTTATTCATATATTTCATTATGATGACTGACATATCACTGCATGACACATTTTCCCTCTATTTGAGTTTTTAGCTCATTTACTTGCGTTTCTATTTGATTTTTCAGTTCTGTAAAAAGAAATTGAGTATGGAAACAGCAATAAATAAGCATATTTTGTAGAGTAGACTACAAATGTTATGTATGTTCAACTGGTATGTATATGTATTTATTTTTTCAATTATTGTTTTCTGGATGCTCATGTTAACTAACATAACGTCACGCAACGCAACGCAACGTAACGTAAAGTATTTGAGTGCAACTGTTAACTGTACGTTAGCCATATAAAGTATTTGTTCTAAATAAAAAAACAAAACAAGTATACGTATTTTTGGTTTTTTCGTTTGATGCTTGGAATCAAAAGGGACATCACTCAAAATGCAATACAGCAGCAGAGGTGGAGCAGGATAAATGTAACTAAATAATTGTGTACTTCATCATCTTGCCAACAAAAATTATAAACATAATCCATCAAAGTCTGTAATGTAATCGTTTGCAGTACTCATGTAACATAAAGGATTTTTGTGTAATTAGTAAGACAAAAAAAGGTGGTAGTAGTAGATTTGGGTGTTATAGTAAGTCGTGGGTGGGAGCAAGATAGCAATAGCGGAAATAGTAAGTGGTGTGTGTAGAGGAGAAGGAGAAATACACATACATAGACAGCATATATGCATTATATATATTTTACATAGACCTAAAAGCATTATGTAAAATACATATACTACACATGAATTGAAGAGAAAACAGAGTGTAAACAATTGCAAGAGGGAAAAAGTTTTGTATATAAATATATATGTATATATAGTAGATGTACGAGAGTTCTTGTTCAGATAATATTTCAATGTTTATGTTTTTTTTTTATTTTAGTTGTTGTTGTTGTTATTACATAGTTAGCAAACACAGTTAGGAAAGTTTTTCAGCAAGAAATATTATTTTGTTATGCGTGTTTAGTTTTCATAGTATGTAATTGAGCACACAAGCCATTGAATATAGTTGGAAAAAAGTTTTTAGTTTAGTTTTTTCTTTTTATATATATATTTAGTTTTTGTTTTATAACGAAATCATACAAAGTTCTATAATTAGTAAGTTAGAGTGCAGTTGGTGAGTTTGATGTTGTAAAACAAAAATGTAAAAAAATATATTTTTTGTTAAATAATGTAAGTATAATTGAATAATTATTATTAATATTAGCTAACTACCTAAACCTTAGCTACAACCCCAAACTAGACTCGTATACTTAATGTTATGGGTTCTCCCTGAGCTATATGTTGAGTTACTTATTTTGTATCGTTTTGGATTTGTTTCTTTTGTTTTTTTGTGAGTGTAACGGAATCTTTCTAGACGACTTTGAGTTTTTGTTTCTTTACAAAGATAGATAGAGAGACAGAGATAGAGAGAGGTAGAGAGAAAGAGACAGAGGGAAACAGATTTAAACAAATGCAAAAAGGATTTTTTTTGCAATTACCACACACAAAATGAAGTTGTTTATACGAATTTTGATATCACTTACCTTAAGTCTAAAACATGAATATATAACCTAAGTACAATTTGTGACAATCTTTCAATCGTCCACTAACATCAATCAATCAATCAATTTTTTAAATTTGCAACCCAGTTTTTGGAATACAACACATAATTCTTATATAGTAAATACCATTGAAAAAAGATATTGAAAAACAAAAAGATCAATGAAAAATATTTCTAATCAAAAAGTATGAATTAAATGACAATGAAAAGTATGTGAGAAAATGGAGTGCACACTTGATAGGCATTAAAAGTTTGTTCATTCGTTGCTTTAAGTTTAGATTTCAGAGTTTTTAGTTAGCTTAGGTAGTATGTAGTAGAAGGTTTGATTAGTTAGAGCTTACATTAAATTACGCACAGGAAACATAGTACATATATATAGCAGAAGTAGTAGTAGTAGTAGAGGTGTACAGAGAGATAGATGATAGCTTTAGTTAATAGCAGTTTAGTAGTTGTTCATAGTAGGCAGATAGTAGTAGTTGATAGACACGAGCACGAGAAGATTACGAGACAAATACACACACAAAAACACAGACACATCTATATTTATATAGAGTACTACATTCAAGCGTCGTTGTGTGTTTAGTTTTTGATTTTTTTCAGCTGTTTTATTTAGTTTCTTTAAGTTGTAGTTGTTGTTTTATGTTTGTTGTTTGTTATTGTTGACAGCCGCTTGAGCAAAACTCAAAAACAAAAATATAAGTATTTATTATAACTAAAGAGCTCATACAGTTAGACATTTATATAGCATTTAAAGTCGCCTTCGACTTGATGAATCAGATAAATAGCATAGATTTAAAAGACCAGTTGAAGATAGTATATACATATACATACATATAGTAGATTAGTTAGATAGTTAGTTAGCTATACATATGAGTACGAGCTATACAGACTGTGATGTGAACTTGTCACACTTACTTGTAAAATCGTCGAGTTCCTCTTGCTCGGCCTCGGCGGCAAGCTCTTCGGGCGTCTTCTTTTTTCGCATCAGCGGATTGGGCTCCTCCTGTGGCATTGCCTCGACGATTTCCTCCTTTTTCTTGATGTTGTACTATAAGAATGAAGAAAGAGAGAGAAAGAGAGAGCCGCACAACCGATTTTCATATTATATTAAATATTCAAATTTCATATTCAATTGTTAACTTTGTTCACACTTTTTATCACTGATTATAAATAACACTTGTATTTGTAGCACTGTTGGCATTGTTGACTTGGTCCTTTGTAACTCAATCTGACTCCGTTAGGGAGTCGCTTGTTAAAAGGACTCCCTACTAGAGTCAATTTGAACTGCAGCAGGAAGCATTCGAAGCACTCACACACACACAGTTTAAGCACAACACATTGTTAAGGATAACAAACAAGCAAAAAGGAGATTGATGCGCGCTTACCTTATCGCGTATATCCTGTCTCATCTTTTCACGTTCCTCCTCCATTTTCCTGTGCTTCTCCTTGCGCCGCTCTTCAGCCTCACGTATGGCCTCCTGACGCTCTCTCTCCTCCTCCTCTGCCTTTTCCTTATCATCACCATCATCGCCGCCATCACCTCCTACAGCGCCTGTGTACACAAAGATTTCAAAGGATTCACAGCATTAACAATGGGCCACAAAACACACTTATCGTATGCGTATTTATTTGATTTAGTTTTTGTGTGTTTTGTGTGTATTTGTTATGTATAGAATACATTAGCTTAAGGGTCACTTAAATGCTTAAGATTAGTTACAGTGTTCGCTCGCTAAAAAGAAGCCATTTCATACTCAGATTATTCAGCGAGCGTTCACTGTTGTATACTCAAATCAAAATCGGTCAAGACCAATTTTAGCTTTGACATTTTGACACATATTTATAGATTATATATACAATACAAAAGCAAGACAACGCATTTGGCTTCAGTCAGTGTCTGAGTCTGTGTCTATGTCTAAGTTGGGTTGGGTCTGGGTTTCTGAGACTATGGGGGCTTATCATGTCGCTTGGTAGAAACGCGATTAGTTGCGGGGCAGCATTGAAAGCAAAGCGACGCATCGGTTGTTTTTTTTTTTTTTTTTGTTTGCTGGCTTAGCGAAAAGTGCTTTGCGGAAGTGAAATTTGTGGCAATTTCCGGTGATTTGCATTTGGATGCGACCTTTTTGTTGACCAACAACAACAACTGACTGACCTTTAACGTGGCCAGGGACACTCACTGTGAAAGTGAATGCTAGCTAGCTAGCAAAAGAGAAAGCATTCAGAGTTTAAAGCTCAAAGAGGCTAGATGTTTGTGCAATTGTTTTGTTTATTACTGTTAGTTGCAAGTGCCGCATGTGGCAATGCAACAAATGATGTGTTGCGCTTTGGCCAGGAGTTGGAGCAACTTTTGGACAGTAGTCGTGCGCCGTGTCAGGACTTTTACGGTTATGTTTGTGCGCGCAGCTCGAATGTGAATCAAACGTTGCGACGGCAACGGGAACAACAACGTTTCCAACAGCTGCTCAGAACGGCTAATCCTGCCCAGCTTATGCCCATGGAGCAGCAGGCATTGAACTTCTACAAGTCCTGCAAAAGCAGTCGCGGCGTCGAAGCGCTGCGTGCCTCACAGCTGTATAAAAGCAGCGGTGGCTGGCCAGCCCTAGAAGCCGCCAGTACCAATCAGACTCTGAGCTGGCTGGGATTGTTGGGCTACTTTCATGAGATGGGTGCACCGTACTTTTTCGAGACTCGCATAAGTATGCAGTCCAACAAACGACTGATTACACTACAGCCGGATACAACAAGACGTCACACAATGCGCAAGTTTGAACAGCGTGTGGGAGAACTTCTTCAGAGCTTTGGTGTGGAGCAGAGTCGAGCGCATGTCGCCTCGTTGGAGGTGCTTAGCTTGGAGCGTTGTCGTCGCGATATTGTCAAGACGGAACGCATCGATGATCAGGTGCAGTTTAGCTATGCGAACTTCAAGCGCAGTTCCTTTGGCAATGCCTCGTTGGGACGCCTCGACTGGGATGGCTATTTCAAGCAGATCCTTGGCGGTAAAAGCCTGAAGCCAACGGATACAATTGTGGTGAAACAGCTGCCACGTCTTGTGGACTATATGCTGTTGTTACAGAATACCAGCATGCATCGTGTGCTCAATTGGATTTGGATCGATTATCTAATGGGTGCGTATACTTAATAATTATTATTAAATATAACTCATACGCGTATTGAACCGACTTAAAGTTAAAGTTAATTAATTCAATTGGATATGGATTGATTATCTAAAGGGTGCGTATACTTGATAACTATTATCAAATATAACTCATACGCGTATTGAACCGACTTAAAGTCAAAGTTAAATTATTCAATTGGATATGGATTGATTATCTAAAGAGTGCGTATACTTGATAATTATTATCAAATATAACTCATACGCGTATTGAAACGACTTAAAGTCAAAGTTAACGATTTTTTTTTAGAGATTTATATCAAACTTATACGAACCCTACCTTTGTATTACTCATACGCCTTGTTGCTACTATTACAGATATTGCTGCCGCTGATTGTCAGCAACTAGCAGAGACTTATGCCGGCGATGTTTATGCTCATCTATTGCAACGTTTGAGCGCCGATCGTGTGCAGATGACACAAATGTATGCGGCCATAGGCAAAGCCTACAAGGAGCAGCTGACGGGCAGCATATGGATTGACGAGATCTCGGAGCAGGCATCGCAACGTTTTCTCAGCCAAATCATGCATCTAACCTTGAATGGAGACGAACGTTTGGATGCCGCCTATCGAGAACTGCAGCTGGGCCGCAGAAGTTTCTATCGCAATATGGAAAAATTGCGTCGCTTTCAATACAAGCGACAGCAGCCGAATCCCTTCGAACTGCAGTTGCGTCAATATGCGCAAATCTTTGAAACTATCAGTGGACTAATGCCCAAACTGAATCTGAGTACGCCGCTGAACTATATGCTGGTGGGGGAACGCTTTGCACGTAGCCTGATTGCCGCCGGCAGCAGCAGCTTGACGCCTGGTGCTTGGCGCAGCATCGATTCGGAGCGACAATTTGCCCAGTTCCAGCAGTGCAGCAATGCCACAAATACACTTAATGCCAATGAGCTGCTGCTCTCAATGCTGGGCCAGCGTCAAGCTGGCAGTGCTTACAGGCAATGGCTTGGCCAGCAAACAGCAGTGGCAACGAGTTTGAACACAACGCTTGCCGTCGGCCGGCTGCAGTTGAGCATGCAACGTCTCTACTTTGTTGGCAGCCTGCTGGTGGATTGTCGCGAAACGCAGGTTGTGGGTGTGCAGCAGGAGAGGAAGCGGCAACTGCAGCACATGCTCTTGCGTAACTCGCCCGAATTTAGTGTGGCATTCAATTGCCGACCAGGCGATGCTCTTTACTCGCAACAGCAGCTCTGCAAACTGGCGTGACACACAAAAAATCACGAAAAGTTTTCGTAAAATACTTGAAACAAACTTTAATGCATAATAAATTGTTGTTTGTGTAAGAGCAGAGACAAAAAAGTTTTCAATTTTTCGTTTTTTTGGCACAGACCTTGAACTCTTTACTCTTTCTTTATGTTGCTATTTTTTTGTTGCTTGGCTAAAAATCGATAATTTGACGCCCCGTGCCCTGCAATCACGTGTATGTTAGTGTTAGAGTGTGTGTGTTTGTGTTAGGGCTTTTTGATTGATTTTTGCTTAGTTTGTTTTTCTTTTGTGTTTTCGCAGCATATGTTTGAGTTTTGTGTTATAAAGAGGGAAGTTTAGTTAGTTTTGTATATTGATGTGACTTACATTTAGCAGTGTGTATCAGTTACAGTAGTAGTTGTAGTAGTATTAGTAGTAGTAATAGACAGAGAGCGACAGACAGTTAATAAATAAGAGATAGAGATTGAGTTTGAAATGAAATCACAACAGCGAAAATTTGAGAATTCTTTTGTTTTTTTTTTTGGTTCTTTTTTGGTAACTCAGTGCATACCAATGAAATTCATAATTTCGTGGCGCTTTTAGGCCAATGCTATCTGTCCGTAGTTGTGGCTTTTTTGTCTCAAAGTAAAAAAACACGCACACGCTTAAATGCAGCAGGCACTGTTGTTGCGACGATGTGTGAATACGACTGACCACCGCACCGCTAAACGCCTCACACACACACTGCTGTCGCTGCGAATCGCGTCGAGTCGAGCCGAATCCGTTTCCGAATGCCAATGCCGTCGCTTCTGCTGCAACTAACTGACATACTGAACGCTGCTGTTGCTGCTGCTGCTACTGCTGCTGCGGTTTTTCGTTTCGTTTCGTCGTCTTCGTCGCTTGCGCTGCTGCAGTCTTCGGCTGACGGCTCGTTTAGTGCTGTGCCTTGCTTTGGTTGCCATGACGCTTAAATTGTAATCGATTGCCATAGTAGCGGCCGTAGCAGTCGCGTCCACGAGCGCACACGAACTGAACACAACTGAACTGAACTGACTTCAAACTGAACTGAACTGAATTATTTGCTGTCTACTTTTAGGCGAGATTATTTTATCTCTCTAGTCGTCGCTACTTTTTTTTTGTATTATTTTGTCGGTTAGTAAGTGAGTGAACTTCAGTCGCTGGAGTGCAAACCTGGAGTAGGAGTATTGCCAGCAGTTGTCAGCCTTTTTATGCCCAACTCAGCTGTCTCTGCCGCTGCTGCAGTCACCGTTGATGCCGCTGCTGCTGCTGGACCGCGTTTGTGATTTTTGGATGACCTAAGCGCAGGGGTTGACTCTGTTAACTGTTAACTGTAAATGGAGTCTGCGCAGTCAAGACAAAACTCCACAGTGAAGCAAGCAATGCTGCTGATAACAACAGCAGCCGCCTTTTACACACACAGTCTCGCTCTAATTATATTTGTTGTCGCACTCGAGCAGCGCTGTCGCCGTCGACGTCGCCGTCAACGTCGACTTCGACGTAGCAGCAGCATCACAACGGCGCAAACGCACACCGAAATAGCAACAACAACAACAAATAAAAGTAAATTCCCACGCGTTGCTCTTGAGCGCTTTTTCGCCAAGTAGTAGCAGGAGGGTGCAAACTGGGATGCTTTGGGTCGAAGGGGTTTTTGGCTGTTGACCACATTTTGTTGCTGTTGCCGTTGTTGCCGCTTTTTGCTTGAGCTGCATGGTGCTAAAGGCAACGCACATTAAATTGAATTTATAGTCATCAATTTGCTGAATAGCTGCGTGAATTAACTTTATTATTATTTTTATTTAACGTTATTCTGTTTGGGCGGAGTTGAGGGATAATTCGTTCAAACGCCTTGATTTGTGTCGAATGAACGTTTATTGTTTTTCTTTAAATCAGTGTCAAAGCATTTTAAAATAATAAAAATTGATTTCGAATTGGTGTCAAAGAGACCGAAGTTGGCCCAAACACCACCCCCTTTAGACCACCCTCTGGAGCCAGCCATGCGAATGTTGCGCTTTTATGAGACTTTTGTAATTTGCTTTATGAACTTTATGAACTTCCTTTTATGCCATTTGCCGCTTTCCGTTGTTGTTCTTCCCTTTTGAGTTTTTAGCTTTTCTCTATGTGCATAGAGATATATATATATATGTATGTATATTTGTGGCTGCAGCTGACTCTGAAGCACCTTTACATACGCATTTATATATGAGTATTGTATGTATGTATTTTTCTATATAAAGTCAATGTTTGGAGTTTGCAACCGAACTCTGCGCAACTCAATTAAAAACTAATCAAGCCTATTGTAATATAATTATCATGACAGCATAATTAACAACGCTTGTGTATGCATTCCACCCAGTACACCCCCTTTCTTGGTAGCCTCATCACCCAACATCTTTACTTCATTTTGCCGTCGTCCATTTTATGCTCTTTTACTACACATTTTTGCCGGCTATTTTGCATATTTCATTTATTTTCTAATGGACAACCCGTTGGCCATCGATGGACCTTTAAGACTCTCCTATAGGACTCCCACGGAAGCCGTCAATTTGTATGCAGCATTTTCTTGACAGCACTTCCCTCTCAGTCCACCCCTTTTCACACTCTTGGTAGGAGAGAGAGAAAGAATTCACTTTGAATCTATCCTGAGTATACAAATTGGTTGTTCTAAGGACTCCTTTTTATTTTTGCGTTAAAAGCTTTACGTTTTTTTTTTTTTTTTTTTTACTTTTTTTTTTGTGTGCTGCGTGTCTTGGCCATAATGAGGGTACTTAATACCTAGCCCTGCGGCTGGGCCGTGTTATATACATAGTTGTGTTAGCTATATATCATCTGTCTGTGAGAAAAAAATGTATTCTTGGCTTTAAGTGCTGTGTGGCGCAGCCCAGTCATAAGTCTGATATACGATCTAAAGACCGGATAAGTAAGTTGGCAGCATGCTGCGTTTTATTGCTTCGACTGCTATTTTGAATACCAACACGTCACGGCTGGGGCAGGGGGGGAGGAGAAGGGCTGGTGACCTCTTCCATAATTGTCTTAGGCTGTTCTGAATGTGCGATGGCAGTGGGATGGATCTGGGTGACATTTATGCGACTTAATACGCGCACGCTAAGGGAATACTACATTAGAGTTCCATTTCCATTTCTATTGCTTCACACACACACACACATACATACAGAGACTAACACACTTATGAGCATATAAAATGACAAGAAAGCGACTGCCTTTCGCTGCTGCTGCCCATCATCATCCTTTTTGCCGCTCCTTATGTGTGCGTAATTTTTTCTTCTCGTCTTTTTGCTTTTTTTTTTGCTTGCTCATTTTTTTATACACTTTTGCTGTTGTTGTTGCTGTTGTGTGGAGTTGGTGAAAAGGCACGAACGTCAAATTATTTTCTTGCTTAATCCGGTTCAAGACCGCTGAGCTTTGTTACAGCCCAAGACCCCCCCAACCCCAAGTGAGGCGCCTGCATCCGCATCTGGGTCAGAGCTGGAGATGACGACAACGACGACGACGACTCTACAAATGACAGGAAGTGGGTGGATTGGGTTGTCGGTGGTGGAGCGCAATCCTTGTGCGTAAGTAGATGCTTGGCTTAAGCAGCTGAAAACGCGCGCGTTGCCCTGACACTCTCCACACACTCCGCCACTCTCCGCTGGCAGTTCATCATCTTCTACCGAAAAGCAAAAAAAAAAACCCTCTTTTGTGCGCGTAGCAAATGATTTCATTGTCATAGTCGCTAATAGCAACTACCATATTCCCGGCGTAATTACATTTTAACAGCCTCAAAGAGCCCGGAATATTTACTTATGGCACTCCCCACACACACACACACACCCCCACACCAACCCTCTTGACACTTGTACAATGTTCATATATATATTTTTCGACGTGTATCTTTAACTCATGTTGCTGCTGCTGT
This sequence comes from Scaptomyza pallida, assembly GCA_018152965.1. NCBI lineage: Eukaryota > Metazoa > Arthropoda > Insecta > Diptera > Drosophilidae > Scaptomyza > Scaptomyza pallida. Next base: position 1,957,231 of record JAECXP010000260.1, on the reverse strand, counting down.
TGTTGCTTCTTTCTTTAACTGTAACTGTTGCCTGCGTGTGCGTGTGCATAAATAAGCAGAAAAAGACAAGAAAATAATCATAAAAGATATTTTCGGCACGTCGAGTATACTTCCTATATATGTATTCACTTGCCGTTGCGAGTCCATCTGTTTACTTATAAATTCAATTGTTTATTCAAGGAACTTCTTATGCCTCTCATTACTTTTATTTTTATGAATTTTATATGATGTCTGTGTTTAATGTTGATAGGTTTATTCTTTGGGCCTAATATCAAACTTTCAAGTGAAATGTGGCTAAAAACCTTAGATACTAACATAAATCCTGGATTCATAAACGTTCAAACTACCATCAAGAAAGCTCAACATCTGAAACGTTATACCTTACCCAATGTAATGCTCATCAAAAATCAATTTTTATATGTTTTTTTTTCACCTTCCTAAATGCATTTACACATGCTCCACCACACAAGTGATAGCATCCACCCACTGCATATAGGGTATACAAAAGAGATGAGAAAAAAAAGAAAATGCAAAAATGGGCGTGTACAAGTGTTAAGATGTTGTTGTCGTCGTCTTTTTGTACTTGTGACAAAGTATGCCTTAGTGCCAGTTCCTTCCTACTCTTTGGCACGGCTATCTCTTAGTTGTTCTCAGGCTGCTCAGTTTGGCTTATGGGCCTCTTCATAATGACGCAAGTAAATCTCATTGCCATTTTGCTGCTTGGCTGCCTGGCTGCACTCAATTCTTTTCTCTAACGCCAGCAATTAGTTGTTAGCCGACAGCAGCACACACACACACACATACACACACATACTCGTAGACCCTACCTTCCAACACCTACGTAACAGTTTTCTACATCCCCCGCCCTCCTCCGCTCCCTGTTCATGTCAATGCCAGGAATGTGGCTTCATGTCAGCAAAACGTTGGAAATTTGACAAAAAATGCTGCTGCCAAGTCTCGCGTCCTGACTTGTTTTTTATTTTATTTTCTTTTGCCTCCACCGACAGCTGATAAACTGCATGCAAATATTTTTGGTCGCTACGAAGCGAAAATATTTTAAGAATTTTTAATATGCACCATTTATGTGAAGTTACCCAACAACTTTCCCCATCCCTACCATCCCCGCACATCCCCAACATCCCACACAAACAATCTGTCCCAAGCCATCGCGTTTAGAATTTAATGCGTCATTTTGCGTATAGTTTTGTGGTCTTTGGTGGCCACAGAATTAGTTATGCTACGCGGCTGTGTTAGGAACGTGATGGAACGCATCGTTACGGCTCGGCACATTCCTTCATACAACAGAGGTTTTTTTGCTTTATTCTCTTGCTCTGGGTGCTTAAAGAGCAAACGGGTCTTAAGTGTTGTTGAATTTCAAAGATTTCATTGAAGAATCTTATCCACAGTTACGTATACGCAATATACATAACCTAACTTAGTTAAATTCATCAATACAGCTGTAGAGAAACCTCTATATATAATCAGAATTTCGTGCAGAATTCTAAGAGAGAGTTGCAAATTATTTTACACTTTCGTGGAATGAATCTGTTACATCACTTGTGCTCATTTCGAACAAATGAGATTCCTGATGTCAAGATTCTTGGAATTAATTAGTGCGTGCTGCTCTCCCTTAAGTCCTTGAAACCTTTTGAGCAGGCAAGCGCTCTCACAACAATTTTAATTGCATCGAAAATGTTATATATGTACGTACTTTGGGATAACTTAAGTCAGATATTTCTTAAAGTTACCCAGAATAAATCCACAAACATTATAAATTTACTTTGAGCTTAAGACAGCTAAGCGCATTAGGAGCAGAAAACGGAAAAATAACGAAGATGAAGCAAAAGTTCTTAACTTAATATTTTACTAAAACTACTTTCTTAGCCTTATTCAAAAGCAATTAGTTGGCTTAATTATAGTTGAGTAATCTGATAAGTATTTTTTGCTAAAAAACAAGAAGTACAAAACGAAGCGTACTAAACTTAGTATTGTTCCAGTTTCAAACGAGCTTGGATAATTGAATTTTCATGTTAACCGCAATATCCGCAATATCCGGTATTGAGTTAAAGCTTTTCCTTTGCATTCACATTGTGAACGCACACATGTGACAAACAATTGAGGCATTTGCATTGGAACAGGATAAGTATGCATACATATATCTATGCATGTATATATGTACAATCAATTGCACAGCTTGTTGTGGACAGCTGTATCTGTATGTTTGTATATCTGTATCTGTATCTCGGCATTTGTATCTGTCATGTAGGTGGCGTTGTCTTGCCTGCTTGTGGCATGTGTCGCATGTGTCAAAATGTTTGCTCATCAAAAAAACAAAAACCAAAAGGGGAATTGAGAATACAAAATACTAGAGAATCGAGTATTGACTATTGAGAGAATGTAGAACAGTTAAAGAGGGGAAGGGGAGACGCAAAGTACACGCGAGAGTTGTTTGTTTTTTTTACATTCAGCATTTGTGTTGTATTGACAGGTTAAGCTAAACTTAAGTGTCTGAGCCAAAGGGTTCAATTTGAGGATTTTTTTGTTGTTGTTGGGAATAGATATAGAGTATAGATAGCTAGATAGATAGATAGATAGTTGGTGTTGTAAGTATATATGTACATAGCATAAAATATTTACTTATACTTTACCTCATTGTAAATACGTTGTTGTTGTTGTTGTAGTTGTTGTTGTATATATATAGTTGTAGTTGTAGTTAGAGAGTAGTAGTTATTATAGTAGAATAGGTAGTAGAAGATGTAAGTTGTTGTTTAATTGTAGTTAGTATGGTTTCCACACATATATGGTTGTTGTTGGAGTAGTTGTAGAGTAGAGTACGAAAGTTGTTTTTATATATTTGTTGTTGTTTATTTTGTAGTAGTAGTAGTATTAGTAGTAGTTTTAGTAGTAGTATTAGTAGTAGTTATAGTAATAGTAGTAGAAGGTAGTTAGTAATAGTTAGATAAGAAGTAGAAGTAAAAAGATTATAATATAGAGAAAAACGATAACAGAAAACCAATTACAAATGAACTTTTGCAAATGTTAGCTCAAAATTAAAAACTCAAATGCAAACTTTTTACAGTTCTTTCCAAATTGTTTAACATATTTTTAGTATATAGTAGTATAGTACAGATGGTTTGGTGATTGGAAGAAAGTGAAATCAAACATGAAACTAAAATATGCTAATTGAAAAGAATTTTTCACTGCAGCACAGATTGAAAGAAATTATAATCCAAAATAGTTAGTTCGCGCATCTTCATTCAGCTGAACTAAACTAAACTTCATTCAAATTGATTCTGGATGGCAGCTAAAAAGTTTTAGTTCGCAAAACAACTTTTTGGGTATGCATAATTAACGAAACTGAAAGCTCTTTTTTTTGTAGTTAAGGGGTGCAACTATGGCAGAGAGAGGGGGTGCAGCAAGTAAAATGTTAAGTAACAAGGTTAAGTATATGAAATAATTATGAATTCATAGTTGAATTTGAAGTAAAAAACTCAAATGGCGATAAAGCCCAATATCATATCATGTATTGAGTACGAAATGTACTTAAGGGATGCTCTTATCATATGTGGGAGTGGCTCTAATTTGGAATTTTTTTAGGCAAGAATCGAATCAAAAATGCATTTCATGTGTGGTCATACAAAAAGATTAGGAGTACGATTTGAAAATGCAAAGAAACGAGATTAAATATTGTATATAAACATATTTGTTTTTTGGATAATAGTATAAGTTAAGATAAGTAGTAGATGTTTTACCGCCGCCTGCAGCATCTGTTTAGCGTGTGTGGTCGAAGGGGGTAAAGAGTAAAGAGTAAAGATTTTGTTTCCATTAATACTCCACTCATATAGAAAGTAGTAGATGTAGTAGTAGTAGTATAGTAAGTAGTAGTAGTAGTTGATACGCTTTATGGATAATGCGTTAGACGATTTGTGTGAGAGATTGAAAGAGAGTATGCAATATATATGTATATATATATAAGTGGATAGTTTGGCAGTTAAGTAATTATATAAGAGAAAGAAATTGAATAAGTTGAAAATGTTTTGTTGTTAGTAAAAAGTAGTTTCGTGTGAGTGTTTTGGAAAAATGTGTTTATATATACAAGTGTAGAGCAGCTTAAATTTCATTCCTTACTTAGTTTTGGGTGTTACTTTTGGGCGTGACGGGGCGTGGCATTCATGTAAATGCTTGTGTGTTCAAGTACGCTTACAAAAAATAAGAAGCAAAGAAAAAAAACCAAATGTACAAGAAAGAAATGAAAATAACCTTATTTAAGGAGGGTAGGCAGTAAGAAATTGTAATAGAAGAAATTGAATTGTGAGGCTTTCGTTTCATTCTTTTCTTTGTATCATAAAAAACGAGGCGATGGCAGCAGCTGTGTTCTCATTGTTGGGAGGCGTGGACATTGTGTGTATTGTGTGTTTGTTTGTTTGTGTGTGTGTGTGTGTGAGTCGTGAAGTGCATGAAAATTCTAAGGATTGCTGTGCACTTGGGTATCGTTTTTAAGGTGTTTGCCGTTATTTTTTTGTATGTTTAGAGTTTTTTTGATTCGTGTTTTTTGTATGTTTGTCAAGCTCTTGTGTGTAAGTGTGTGCGTGTGTATGTTTTACAATGAGGTAAAGTTCGGCTGTGAAGGTTGTCGAAAAGAGGAGGAGCGTACAAATAATATGTACATTTTTTCGCTTTCGCTTGATAACGGGGCTTTATGTGCACTTAAGCTTAAAGAAAGAGAGAATACAATACTAATAGTATAGATATTATATGGGAATATACGTAGTTATCAAATGGAATATGTGGATGGGGAATACTACAAGTGGGACATATGTATGGTTCTGCATTGCAGCCATAACTTAACGTTTTGTATATGTGTATTTGTGTACTTGTTCAGTGTAAGTATGTGTGTGTGGGTTTTGTTAGTGCAACGCTAGGCTTAAGTTAGTTTTAAGGTTTTTTTCAATTTTGAACGAATCTAAAAAATTTCTAATTAAATTTCAAATGATTTCATCACTCATGCGGTTTTTGTTTTTTTTTTTTTTAGGCCAATCAACAAAACTTTCCGAATCTTCATTCAAAACTGAAACACAAGCGCTAAAATGATAACTTAACGATATTTGTGCCAGATATATAGTAATGTACGTTATATATGCCATAAATATATATTGTATATGCATTTGTATGCAGTTCGATTAGTAAACTTAGATTGCGAGTTAATCTTTTTTTTTTTTGGGAATGTAAATGCAACTTACGCACTTAATGACAAAACTTTGCTTTAGTTTCACAAACAAAACGCTTACCTAGAAAAAAAGAAGAGAGAGGACAGAAGAGATTAGTTTATGTTTAGTTATGAAAGTTGTCAGCTTATAAAAGTTTGAAGTGCTTGTAGTTAAATGCATTTTACTTCATATTTTCTTTGCATTTAGTTGAGGTATGTATTTGTTGAAAAAAAAAAAAAAATACATTAAATTGAGTTTTATTCGGAAACTTTGCAAAATATTATGTTGACATGAAACATGAAGTTATATTTGGGATTGAAATTCAAAATATATATTGCTTTAATTGATGAATATATTTATACGTTGAAAAAGTATATCAATTCCATATTAATTTAGAGTTTAGACAAAGTATTTATAAATATTTTTTGTTTTTATTTTTTGATTCAACTTTTGATATCCATCACTTTGTCAATACGTTGCCCGATATTCAAACGCAATGCCTGTGTTTGAGCTCTACAAATTTGTTTAGTTTTTATTTATTTAAATCTACAAGCCAAATTCTTACTCGATTTTCCTTGTTCCTCGCTCTTAAGGCAAGACTTGCCGAATATACCCTTCTATAATTATGTTTATTTAATATTAAGCTTCTTAGGACTTTTTGCTTACTAAAAAAGATGATTTATTACATTATTTCAATCAAGATAAAGTTAAGTTATGCTTTTTAACCCAAAGATTAGTACAACTATAAATATTTTAGGATAATTGGCAAAGTCCAAATGATAATTTATGACATTTTGTGCTCGCTCCCACACTCTCTGTTCCTTTCTGTGCGCACTGACTGTCTGCACGTTTGGAACATTTATTACATGGACGACCCCCCAAGACGACAAGTGCGGCAAATCCATATAACTTATTCCCGCAATAAGACAGGCAATAGTAATAAAAGGGCTAACACGACAGCGCTGCTCAAATAAATTCAACGATTCTCGGCTAAAGCTAGCAAACGACAATGGAAACGCATTAGCTAACATCCATTCTCACTCCCACCCAACCTTTACAGCCTGCCAACAAGAAATGTGTTTTCTTCCTGCTCTACCCCCTTGTGGGAGTCGTGTTTAACTGAGCTGAAAACGTGTTACATTTGTTGCAAAAAATGTAAAGTTAAATTCCTAAACAATGCATTTTACATAGTTCAATCTTTTGTGGCCTTGATACATATACAATTTTTACGATTTTTTACCATTTGGCTTTTATAGATATTTTTTTGTCGCATTTTTATGTTGAACTTTTCGAGTGGCTGCTGTCGATTGAGTGGAGTATGTGTATCTGGGGGTAATTGACATACAACGTGGCGTATGAGTGTTATGTAGTAGTATTTCATATACTATTTCGATTTGATTCTCGATTTTTATGTGGCCCGCAATGCTAATAGCATTTTCATGTTTTTTTTTTCTTCTCCCTTTTTTGTTTTTGGCCAGTCTATCAATGCCAAATGCTGACGATGACGATGACTTTGACGGCCTAATGCCCGTTGGCAAGGCGATCCCAAACCTAACCACAGTCGACAGCTTGACAAGCACACTGTGGCACAAGTGGCAAGTGGCAAGTGGCAAGTGGCAGGTGGTGGCAGTAGGTGGGTGGGTGTTTTGCTGTTCACTTTGCTGCCGCTCTTGCTGTTCTTGCTGTTCTTTGCTTGGTAAGTGGTTCAAGTCATTGCCGAGTGCTGTAAATTTAGCATCAATCTACACAATTAACTGTATCAATTTGTTAGGCAACCACTTGCCGACGCATTCGTGCAGAATTTCAGCGACTTGATAAGGCCAACAGCTACAAGCAGCTGCGCTTGCAAATTGACTGAGTGCTGCCAATACATATATACATACATATATATACAATGTCTCGTAGGCTATGTTGTTGTCGCATGCCTGCCAGTTGATAAGCATTTTAAATAAAATATTCTAGCGTGCACGCCACGTTTTTTGAAAGCATTCAATGATTTTCCAAGCGATTGCACACCCAACGATTAAACAATAACAACAACAACAGCACGAACTAGTTGGTGTGGTAAGGGTCTTTTATGTGGTGGCTAAAAGCGTTAGCCACTTTCATGTGTGGGGCTCGCTTTCGCTGTGCAGCAGCTTGAAAATGAATTATGTATGTTTTATCGATTGAGGCGCTGATGCCAAAAATAAGTACATCTATCTACTTATATAATATATGCGAGCATGAGCTTAATCGTTTAAGTTACTTTGCAAGGGTGCAAAAACAAGAAAGAACTCAAGTTTGATTCAAGTTTGACATTGACTTACCTTTAACGGCACTTAATTGGTTTCCAACCATCTGTTTCGCTATGAACGCCGCCATTTTGTTTTATTTTCCTTGTGTGTGTGTAGATGTGGTGTGTGTACTGTGTGGGCGTGGCTAGCAAAAATGCACTTGCCTCCAACGTCTCACTCTCCCGTATCCTCTCTTTCTCTGTATCTGCAAAGAAAAGCCGCACATAAAATATATATGAATATAAGTAGGCAAAAAAAAGAAAGAAAGACTTCAGCAAATTAAATTGTGCTTAAACAGGACAATGCCCAGGAGGCAGTGCGTCTATCCCTAACACACTCCCCTAACACCCTACCACACACTTCATTTTGTGTCTCCCTGGTAATACGCATAGTGGACGCCGCCAAGTTGGCCCCTGTCACCTGTGCCCAAGCTTGATACTTTAAGCCGATTAGCTTAAATGCCGCTGCTGCTGCCGCCTCAACGACGACGACGACGACGCGATGCGAACTTCTTCTACAGTTTACAGTTCCCCTCGAAAAAGCTTTTCATAGTTAGGGTTTCTTTGTTACCTTTTGGTTCTTTGAAGTTCTTTAAAAGTATTTAAGACGAAGCTCAACTTTACAATCGAAACATTCAAAATTTCTTTGAAACTCATATGAATTTTCAAAAACCATTTGCACTTGCTTTAATCATACAAACATCTCTTTTCTCCAAATATCTCTTTCTCTCTCTCTCTTGTGGGGAGACATTTTCGGAATTACCATCACGCAGCTGCTGTACTACACATAATCTAATATTATCTAAAGGCGCTGGCACAATAATGCTCTAATGAATGTGGGCAAAGTGAGCGAAAAGTAAAAGAGAGATAGACAAAATAAATATAAAAATAAAAGTAAAGTAGATGAAGAACATTTTCAATTTTGTACATTTTTGTTAGCATGAAGGGAAGAACAGCGGGAGAGTTCTCCTTGGGCTTATTTCCATTCCCATTTGCATTTTCATCATCATCATCTAGTACCAGCGGCTTTATAACCATGTATTAATATTTGCTCAAATTGGGCTAACGAACTTAAGCTGGGGCGTGGCATACGAAGCAGGGAGACACGAGGGAAGAGGGGATTCCAAAAAGCTGCTACAAATTAAAACAACACCAGCTAAACGAGCAACCAAATTAGTTTGACATAAAAAGCATACGCCTGGCAGGCAGGCAGGCAGACAGAGAGACAGTCAGGATGGACATGGCAGACTAAATGACAGACTGACAGATCGGGCAGGATGTACAGGACTCTGGCTCTTCCTACCCCACTGTGCCTTGTGCTGTAGCTAATGAATTAAGCTGGCGCTGCAGAAAGAATTTTCAGCTTTTCATGCGCCCTGCGGCCACGCGTCAGCAGAATTGTTTATTGGGCTAACACCCATAAGACCCACCACCACCACCACCACCAATTCCCTTGGCTCTTACCAAAAAAAAACTAATTTTTACTTAAAGCCTTCGCAAGGTGTGCAAAATGGGTTGGGCCAACTATTTAAATGAGTTAAAAGCTCTTAATACATTTTAATGTGCGAAAACTTTGTTGGATTTGAGAGGCTTTGAGTAGTTTTTCAGGGCAAAACTATTTGAAATGCAAAAGAGAAACTGCTAACTATTGAACATTAAGAAACCAATCATAAAATTAAGTATACGTATGCTGTAAATACATGGCTTTCCTATATTGATAGAAGACGCAAGGGTTTTCGATTCCGTATCCTAAAATATATTTTTATAAGCTTTTCTAACACACAACAAACAAACTTTCCCTTGTTGTTTCAAACACTTGCATTGTTCCTTATATCAATTTTTACGGTAAATGTTTTTTTTGCACTTCGAAAAAAGCTTTCAAACAATCGACTAAGACTAAGAATTTCTAACGCCGCCTTTGTTATGGACAAAAAGTTAACAAACACATTTGAAAAACTAATTTCTTTTGTGTGTGTTGTAAAGTTTTCTAAAAAAAAGTTATTTAAAAACTATTTAGTTAAAAGGAAATTTGTTTGTTTGCTCGAGCACTCCCTACTCTCTCTTGCAAAAAAAAACTTTTGCAAGTTTTTTAGTTTGGAAAATGTGCAGAATACACTTTAAAGGCAGGCCCAACATTGTTGAAACTTTTTGAAAAACAGAAGGGTTTTTTTTTTTTGCCCTGGCAAAGAGCTTTGTGTAGCCGGACCCTATAAGTATAATGTATGTAAATAAAAGGCGTAAATTTATGGGTTTCGTGTTTAGAATTTGATGGGGCCAGCTGGGCTGTTTTTCAAACATTGCGTCTCTCTCGCTCGCTCGTCTTGCTTAAGGTGTGCCACCGTTTGTGGCAGCAATAGAAACAACATTTCTTTTTGCCGTTTGCCGTCGCTTTGCTGAGGCTATCCAATTACGTTTGAAGTTGCTTTTTTTGATATCAGAAAGCGCAAAAAAAGAAACAAGAAAGTTTATATACAGAAGGAATAAAGAGCTAAAGCCAATAAACACGCAAATAAGCCAAGTTGAGTTGTGCTCCAATTCGGTTTATATGCTTTATTTTCGTTTCTATGGCGCCTCTGGGGCAGGACAGGGCAGGGCAGGACCGGGCAGGGCTGGGCATAGTAAATATATCAAGTATACGCTGCGTAAGCCATACTCAAACAAAAGTCCCAACTGTGAAGTGTAGAGAGAAACCTTTTTGAGTTACGCACCTCTTTCGCAAATCGATGCAAATCAAAATCAAAGCTGGTCCCTAAAGCACTGCCGGCAGGGAGGGGGGTGGTGCTGGTCTGGGCTACTTGACGCGTGAAAATGCTGCCCCCGAAGTTTTTGTTATGCAAGAGCATTTGACGTGAATTTAGCTGAGTTTTGTGCGAGTTTTTGGAGAGCATACTTGTCGCATACTTTGGACCTGGGCCCCTGCCAGATACTTCTTTGATACTTTAAGATACTTTTGTGAATACTTTCACGCATAGAGTAGCTGCGGCCAGATGGGGCACAGCACACACACACACACACACAGACAAATAAAAAACTTACCTGGTTCTACCAGTAAATATTCCGTTGAGATTTGCCGCAGCAGCAGCAGCAGCAGTTGCACGTTTGTGTATGTGTTTATGTGTGTGTGTATGTGTGTCTGTGTGTGTTTGTGTATTTTGTTGTGGTTGCCAAACAGTTGATGTTTATGCTGCTTGTTGTTGCTTGTTGTTGTAGAAGAAGCAAAGTTTTGAAAAAAGTTGTTTGTGTTGTTGTTGCTTTTGTTGTTGTTTAAAGAAATCCACTAAGAAGAGCGAGCATCAGACAGATAGAGTTTCTGCAATATAAACATATAGATAAAACAAACAAACAAAAAAAATTACTTTTATAAGTAAGTGTAAGATAGATTGGATAAAATAAAGTAGTCGCTGGCAAAATTTTAATTAGCAGACACATCAAAAATATTGTCTTTTTATTTATGAATGCAAAAGTTTTGCGCATAAAAAATCAAGTTCTCCAAGAGTCAAATATGTTTGGCAACTTTTGTTGGATTAAAATAATGTCTCTGGGAATTTTTGTGCCTCAAAAGGTTTTGTAAGATTCAGATTTTTATAAAATTAGCCCATAAAATGGGTAAATATGGTTTTGTGCATATGTATGTTATGTAACAGACAGAAGGAAGCATCTAAAGTCCCATAAAATATATATATTCTTGATCAGCATCCACAGCCTTGTAGATTTAGCTATGTGCGTCCGTCTTGATGAACGTGCCGATCTCAGAGACTATAAGAGCTACAGACGTCAAACTTGAAACTTAAACTCTTCTATACCATAAGCAGAATAAGTTTATTTCAAATTATCGATAACACTTCTGATTTCCGATATACACATGTAATCGATAACAAAATAGCCTTGAATTTCAAAATTGTGGAACTGAGGTCTGAAACTATGGATAAAATAGTGAATATTTAAAAAAAATTTGATCAAATCGGTAAAGAAACACCGGTAGTTTGGTCCTATTGGTCATCGGGTAAATGGCGTTAAGTGAATGCTCTAGTAGGGATTTCTCGACTTTGTTGTGGTTTGATATCAGATGTGAAACTTTAAATTATAATTTTTATGGCTCTTTAATACATATTGAATCATATTATTTGACATGTTAAGCTTCTAAATATTCAATATTCAATATTCAAATGCCAATTAAACTTCTACAAAGTAATCGAATCTTATTCAGTTATTGTTAGGGCAAAGCAAAAGCAATTTGGCTAATTAGGCAGCGGGCAGCTACAGTATAAATATCTATATTGTTAGATAAAGAAGGCAAAGAATTCAATGGCAATGTCGCTTAAGATAACAAAAATTGATTTTAATGAGTTTGCTTTTTAGTTTGGGTTAGCTCAATAACCATTGACCCCATACACATACGCATATATGTATGGGGGGAAACCTATTGACATTGCACCTAATTTAAACCATAGACACACTGACACACACACACACACATACATATGCCTATTGTCTGCCGTTATTGTGTGTGTGTGCTGTTATTTTTATACTTTTTTTGTTGTTTGTGTCGTTCGTGTTTTGTTGTTGTTGTTTTTATCGATATTTCTTTATTAGGGTTTCTTTTATGCGAGCGTGCACGTAAGTGCCCATTACGATTCTGGGGACAGCTGGAGAAAGCAAAAGGAGGAGCAAAGGGAATGGGATACTACACACACACACACACACAAACACACGGCTTACAAAATGTTTTACGTAACACACACACATGCAAAGCTTTTTTGCTAACTGATTTAATCAAATTTTTTTGAAGAACTTTGACACTTTTTGTTTTTTTCAGTTGGTTTGGTTTGTGGTGGGATCTGGCGCCGATTACATAAAGCCGCCGTCACTTTTGAGTTCGTTTGCCTGGCGGCATTGTTGAAAATTAACTCGTTTTTCACCCCATGCCACATGCCCCCCCATTCTGTCGGCAGCAACATTTAATTGTTTTATAATTCAATTAGTATGGTTTTGATTGTTTGTAACTGCGGCTGCTGCCGTTTTCAGATATTTTTTTGCTTGCAATTTCTCTCTGTGTATAAGTGTGTGTGTGTTTTGTGCTAGTGTGCGTCTTTTGTTTTTTTTTTCTTTATTTTTATTTTATTTTATTTGATTAGAGTGTGAATACTATGTATATAATATATACACACACACTCTCTCACACTCACACACACACATACGCATATACACATAAATATGTATAGGCGCATATGTGTGCTGTGTGTGGTATTTTATTATATATATGTAGGTATATATTTTAAATACTTTTTGTGCACTTTACTTTCGCTATGGTTGTATTTTATACGGCGCTTCTTACTTCATGCTATGTTCGCACTCTTCTGTGTCGCACTGCCGAGTTCCCTACATGGAAAAGTCGGGCCGTTGCGGCGCCGACGCCGCCGCTGCCATCGTCGAGCAGCTGCTCGTCGATGGCAGCGGCGCCAGCGTAGGCGTCGACAGCGACGTCGCAGCCAGAACGGCGCCTAAATTACAACAATAACATCACTGCGGAAAGCACTCAAAATTGGAGCGCGCTCAATTTTGCGTCAAAGCTTTTGCGCGCGCTTCAAAGCAAACAATATTTGAGTGAGTTGTCTATGGCAGCTAGCTAGCTGTGCCGCTCTAACACATAGGCTGAAGCAAGGTATTACAATAAAAGAGCGCATTGAGCATTGAGGTGAAAAGAGCTCAAGGCGCATAGATAACAGCCGCTGGCTGCTATACAAATGTGTATATAGGCAAGTGTATACGTTTGTGTGTGTGTGCGTGTGTACATAATAGCTTTTGGCTTTTTAACTAATAATATATTTAGCTGCCTGTCGCTTTTCGTCTACTTCTATGTCTATTACATAATTTTTTTTCCTTCATGCCGCTTTCTCTCTGGCTCTCGCTCTCTCTCTCGCGCGCGCCATTACTCGCTCTCTCGGCGGCTCGCGTTCGCTTGACTTTTTGACTTTGAAATTGAAAAAGCATTGCCTATTTAGCGGCGCAGCGCGCTTGCGCCTCCTCAGAGAGTCCGTACACTTTCTTTCTTTGTGACTAAGTACTACATATGGCCACATTATGCGTTATTGATTTGTTGTTGTGATTCTAGTACGTTGCCAGCACACACACCTCCCTCCCCCCTCTCTTTCCTTCGCTCACACAAAAATAAGAAAGAAACACGAAACGGAATGCCACTGATAAGGCCCCCGAAAAAACATATGGCATTTATCTGCAAACGAGTTAAGTGTGAGGCCAGGCATTTTTCTGCCTTTTACGCCATTGTTCGCCTGTCACTTGCCATTAGCTCACTTGCATACAAACACACTCACACACACACACACACATACTCAGTTAGATAGCTAGAGTGGTAGACAAAGCGGCAGCCACAACTTTTTGTGTGTGGCACATCGGAAGCGCACAGCTTGAAAGTAGGAAATTGCAAAGTTCTTGCCACGTCCGTTTCTTCTTTTCAACATTGAGCCATGCTCGCCTTTGCTTGCCTCTGTGGTCAGCATTTAGCCATGACAAGTGCATCAATTGCCTTAAGGGCCAACTGGCAACGAAGAAAAAGTCGAAAGCTATCTTTGGCTTTGACCATCAGCAAGAACAACACGAAGAATTCTAATTAGTGTGATATAAATCCAACAAAATGCCGGACTTTATTGTTTTGCAGTCCATCAATTATAGTTTCTTAACATTTCACCCACTAGCTCAATCCACTGTTGTCTGCAACAGTGTGCACTCGCTAAAGAGAACAAAGTGCAGAAATTGATTATAAATTATGTTGTTTCGCCTGGTAAATCCAGGTTTGATGAATTATTTAAAACATTTTGCTATAAAAAAAAATGTTTTTTTGATCATACATGTAAAAAAAAAAAATAAATGTTTTTGTTCAATTTTTTGTTAAGTTTAAAGAATATGTTATCGTTAAAAGTGTTGTAAAACGAACGAAAATTTTATAATTTAATTACCAAATATATGAATTTAAGCTTTTGTTCAAAAAAGCTACCTTCGAAAGCACAACAAAGTGAGTTTTTTGATATTCTAGATTTACTGACATGAAAAAAGTTTCCTGAAAGCAATCTTTCATCTATCATAATAAGCTCCCTGGTGTTCTCATAAGCAAGTGACCACTGTACTTAACTGCTATTCTGTGAGTCTCTGTGTCTTTTGGCTCTGCTTTATATACCAATCAATTATATTTTGTTCTTTCAACGCGCGCTCTTCTACTTATTATTATTATTGCTGCTGCTACTGTTGTTGTTGTTGTTGTTGTGGCTCACAAATTGCTTATTACATCCACAGCCCTTTGGTTTCCGCCCCGACGCCCAATGGCCGCATGCTACCTGGACTATTTCTGCTTGAGATGAATGTCACGTACTTGGCCACAAGTGAATTGCGTCCGCTGGGTAATGCAATGCTGCCTACGCATCCACAGACGAAAGAGGAGCATGGAGTGGAGTGAAGAGAGAGAGGAGAAAGCAGTTTGTGCGGAATTTGTTACATTGTTTTTAATGGCACTCGCATTTTGAGGCGACACGAGAAATGTTTTTTGTTTTTTTCGAGGAAAAATTGTGCACTTGATTATTGATGGGTCGCAAAGGACGAAGACGAAGAAGCTGATGCTTACCTACAACCGTTAAAGGCACCGTTAACACAACAAAAATATATACAAATATATATATTGTATTTATTTTTAACTTTCGTACACTTAAGCTGAGGAAAATGCTCGCGGCGCAACAACAATACACGATATCAGCGTACTTGCCACTGGCATTCACAATGTATACATACCGAAAAATGTTGCAAAACTACACACA
Source organism: Scaptomyza pallida (assembly GCA_018152965.1). Classification (NCBI taxonomy): domain Eukaryota; kingdom Metazoa; phylum Arthropoda; class Insecta; order Diptera; family Drosophilidae; genus Scaptomyza; species Scaptomyza pallida. The sequence goes on along the minus strand of JAECXP010000260.1, from coordinate 1,941,926 downwards.
AAACAAAAACAACAACAACAGCAAAGCCCCAAAAACTGTTATCCTGTCTACAAAATTTGTACCAAAAACATGCAAAGAGCACAGAGCGCACTGCCAGAGCGTGAGCGAGAGAGAGAGAGTGCAAAACTAACGGTGGGTGGTGTGAGTGTGCGAGCGCGAGCGACAAGGCCAGCAAACAGACTAAACGGAGACAGCAAAAGTGAGCCAGAGCGAGCAAGAGCGAAAGAGCGAGAGAGAGAGAGCGAACGCCCAGCTCGAGTGGCTCTCAATTTTAGTTTGTCAGTTTTGACAGTTGACCCCAAAGCTCAAAAGCTTGCAAAATTTTGTGCAAAAAACAAAAGTAAAAGCTGATAGTGCAGCGATGCGTTGAGATGCGACGTTTCAATAAGATAAATGTTAAAACTGTAGCACAAACTGTTGTAATCTGAGATAAACGCATGTAATATATGTGTGTGTGTGAGTGAGTGTACGGGTTTTGTCTACCAGCTGGAAGTTGTTGACTGATTAACAAATGGCTTTATGCGGCTCGGAAACAGGAACCGGTGCAAGCTAATTTTTATATGTACATATATGCCCGTATGCTTCTTCTACTTTTTGTTGTTATGTTGATTTTACAGATATGTATATTTATAAATTTTATGTTTATATGTTCCGCTTGTAAAATTTTGTAGGAAAAACATACACACACACACTCAAGCTAACACACGCACCGGAAGTTGTCGAGCGTACACAGAGCGCTGATAAAACAGACTAACACTGAGCGTTGACTGTTTGTGTTTACCCCCCGAAAAATAAAAAGAGGAAAACTTTAACACGAGGTGGCAACACCTGCCCCACACACACACACACACACACACACATGCACGTTGAGCAACATTTTTTGGCGAGAACGCGCGCGCGCTTTGCGCCTACACACTTTTATAGCTGCTGTGTGTGTATGTGTGAGTGCGTATAAGAGGCGTATAGGTAATTTATATAAATTATTTAATTAAGCCATGTACGTCAGCATGCGGTGCTGAGCCCATTATTTAGATTAAAATCAAACCCATTACGTTTTATGCCACCTGTCTTGTGGGTTTTCCTTCGTTATTCTTTCTTTCTTTTACTCTCTCTCTCTCTCCTCCCCCCTGTTGTCTTCCTTCCTGCTGTTGGCATTTGCTTAGGCCATTTTTTCGCGTCTATTGGTTTTGTTATGATTGTTTTTGGCATTGCCTTTCATCGCCGCTGCTGACGCCGCCGCCCTTCTTGCACTCAAGCAAGCAAATTGGCCACATTTGGCGCGTGCCAGCAGTTTTCGGTCTTGTTGGAGATGCTTTAATGACTGCTGGGTAGCTTAGCTCATGCTTCGCGATGATGATGCTGATGTGGCATCCACTAAGGAGTCATTCTCCCTCGTGTATTGAAATACATAAAAAAAAAAATGTATTAAGATATTTGCCTCGAGCATCGTTGCAATAATGCTCTTAATGAAGTTTTTAAATAGGTTTTAAAACTAATGAAAAATAAGCAAAAAAATAAAACAATTATTATAGTATTATTTGGTGAGCACTATTTCTATGTAAGAAGAAATTGTATGTTTATGGAACTAAAAATCCGATTTAAGAAGTTTTACTTTCAACATAAGTAAGAACTATTCCATATGTAACCCTTAAAGTATGCTGCATTTTTTTAATGTTGTAAATGTAGGGACTTGGATGTCCTAAACTTCTTAAATTGTTGTTATTAACAACTTGAGTAGCCTGTAAGAAGAATATACAAAATGTTAACTTAATTTTAAAACCATTGCCTGTAAGCTTAGACTGTCATAAAAAATGTCTGAGGCTAAATTAAAAAGCATAAAAACATTTTGTATTCTGTTTAATCTTTTATGGTGACTGTGACTGTTTTTGATACGCTTTCATCACGATTATTATATGGCCCATTGTGTTGGCCAAACATTTTGTATTGTTTCGGAACTTGAGAATTGTTTGGGTAGAAAATCCAGTGGCAATGGAGCAATCTCACTTAGGGCTCAAATTGATTTCTTTTCTTGATTGCTATAGCAATGAGCCAGCTGAATGATAAAGTTAATTTACCCTCTCTCACACAGCAATGATATTTAATACAAACTGCCCGCTCCCCAGGGAGTTGGGATGGGGAGGTGGGAATGAGCTCCTCTTGCGGTCGTCAATCAATGTGAATTCAAGAGCAGTGAACGCTGCTACCAAAGATGACAACTAAACTTCACTTCACCCGCAGACAATGTCATTTTTTCAGCAGGCTAAGGCAAAAGCACAAAACCAAACTTGTGTGAGGGTGGGGGAGGGGGGGTGTGAGAGTGGGGGCGTGTGTGAGTTGGAGTAGGATGAGTGGGCGGCATTTTACACGGCGGAGTGGCTTAATTTAAAACGGTTTCATGTTGTGATTTTGACAAATGATAATTTTTTTTCCAGCTTGTGTGTGTGTGTTTTTGTCAGGCACTGTACGATAGCTATTGTATTTGGCATGTCATCCCAGCTACAAGTACGATAAGCCCCCACGCCCCACCCCTGCCAAAACTCACTTTGAGCTTGTAATTTTGCAGTGGTCGATGAGTTGGCACAATGCTCGCGACAGATAAACGCCACAGAGCTCCCAAATCCCAGGCCAAATACACAGGGCGAAAGAATTGTGATTAAAGTTTATAAAGATTTCTCGGTTTTATCTATTTTTATCTTTATCCATTTCTGTTGCAATTAGATTTAGTTTAAAGCCTTAACCTATTGTTTTCGTCTTTGGATTTAGTTACTTTTATATGTTTACGAAAACTAAATCGTTTCTTTTTTTTATCAAGTTTCATTTCGATTCGATTACATTTGAACTTGATTATGGTGTGACCTTTTCCATTGCTTTCTGTGTAGAGCTCAAAGCTTCTCTGTCCACAGAAGCCGAGCCACAAACTTGCAGAGTGTGTCAAAGGGTCGTTAAGTAAGTAAGCTGCCTGCCTGCCACACACACAGCTATATATAGAGTAAGGGAAAGGAGGAAAGGAGGCAAAAAGCGACACATATAGATATAATACTCACAGAAAAGTTTCAGTTTCAGTTTGAGTACATGAAGTAAAAAAAAAAACTACGTACATTCAGCTCACTCCACTTTTTTACCCTTCTGCTGCTCCTACTCCTCCTTCATCCTGGCTACACAAAAGAGTCGTCCTGCAGTGGACAGCGAAAACGGGCTCCAGAACAAGGCAATCAACAGCCAACAGGCAGCAATGTTGCAACAATTTATTGATTTAACAACAAAAAAATACGGAAAAGAGGATTGAAGCGGGATGGGGAAGGGAGGAGGGAATCGGGTTGGTAAGCATCGACAAAGCCATATTATTGTTGTTGTTGCTGTTGTTGTTAGCGTTGCTGTGGGAAATGGGATTGGAAATAGAGGAATCAAAGCTCAGCCGGCTCAATCGGCTCAGTCGGCATGTGGCCAAAACCAATAAAGCTGGCAAATTGGCCAAATGTGTATATACGACTAGAGCAGCATGTCCGAAAATATAAACAACAATCAACAGCAGCAGCAGCAGCTGGAATCTGACAATAAAGTTGCAATCGAATCGGAATCGTTTCCATTGGATTCAACGCATCCAGAACTTGCCCCCTGGCCAAATTTTGAGGCGCGCGTTTCAAAACAAACGGTAAATAGCGTCTGCTTGGACTGGACACTGTTCGAAACGGCATCTGTCTACCGCATTGAGAAGCATCATCGACGTCATGGTTGGCAGCAGGTGCTCTGGTGCAACAGCAGTCCACAAATCATTGGCCAACTGGAGGAGAACTTTGGTTATCGATTGCGGATTAAGGCGATGCAACAGAATCCAACTGCCACACACTACGAAACGTTGGCCATCTCCAAGGATATCATTGTAAAGTATTCCGAAGAAAATCCTTCTTTTATCAGGAATGGTTTGATTATGCTTTAACTCAATATTAGGCATGCACCGAGGCCGTTTTGCCATCGACTAATTGTTTGCATCGCGCCATACGCAAATCCCAGCAATTTCTGGTGAAACGCATGCTGCGCCGTCGTCCCAGTTTGGTCGATTACCCCGGCCCAAACGGTTATCTGCCATTAGCGAATGCAATTATGCAGGGCGAGATGTGCATTATCGATGTCCTACTCTCGGCCGGCTGCAGTGTGCACCTGGGCAATCCACAGAACGGACGTACCCCATTGCATGTAAGTGGAATTCAAATGGTATTGAATGGCGTCCACTCATATATATTAACAAACGACATTTGGTCGCAGCTGGCTTTTTATTATGGTCATTTGCCATCGGCACGCATTCTGCTGAACAAAAAGGCACAGCTGGAGGCTTCTGATTGCAATGGGATGACGCCCGCGCACTGTGCCGTCGATGCCAATCAGTTGGAAATGGTGAAGTTTGCCCTCGAATCGGGTGCCAATGTGGAGGCAAGAGATGCCTGCGACTGGACACTATTGATGCGAGCAGGTGAGTGTGGTTCAAATAACGAACATAACTTTAATGGTGTATCCATTTACATTTATTTTACATACAAACATTTTTTTTTTTTGTTGCGGTAACGTTGCAGTGGTCATGGATGCCAGTTTGGAGCTTATCAAGCTGCTGGTTACGCATGGCGCTGACTTGTCGGCTTTGGATGGCCTCGGCAAAAGCTGCAGCGATTTGGCCAAACTTTATCGCCGACAGCAGGCCAGGGATTACTTTGACAAGGTGCACACGTTTCGGCGCGAGAAGGCAGCTGCGGCGGAGAGAGCAGCAGCAACAGCAACAGCAGCAACAGCCAAAGGAGCTGAAGGAGCAAAAGCAAACCAAACGCAAACGCAACCACAAGCCAGCCGCCAAAAGGATTAAATGCACTGGGTCGACTAATAGGATGGAAAGTTACGCCATTAGTGTGTATGGGTCGCACTGAAAGCTAAGCACTTAGTGTGGCAAAAAGAAATCCGGAGGCAGGGGTAGACCAACTAAGTAATACAATGCAAGGTAATCAACAAAAAATAAAGCATACTTTCAGGCACACAAATAAAGCAAGTTGTGAATGATTCGGTTATCTCAAAGCATATTGTTTAGGTAAAATCAAGTATACTCGCACAAAATAAATATTTTTTAATAAGGAATATGCTCCTGTAGATTATTAAAGATGTAGTTAATTCAAGCTTAAAAAGGTTTTCAATACTTTTTTTTCTCCATTTATATTTATTTATTCTATCATTTTGAACGTAAATATACAGATTAAATACAATTTCTGGCAGTGTCCGTTTGATAACCACACGAATAAGTGTTAAAGAAATCCGCATTCTCCTTAAGACCCAAATAGAAAACATGTTCCGCTAGCTCCTTGCCAAACTCACAAAAGTTCTGAGCATAAAGTGTGAAAAATAGTCGCTTATTGCTTAGCTGATACTGGCGAAGAATCTCATTTTCCTGGTCGTAGATCTCGCGATTTTTGGTGGACGACTGTATCCAGTCGCTGTACTCTTGCCAGGTGTGCCGGAAACTCTTCAGATAGATCACCGCCAGCATTCGAGCCTCACTCAACACATTCACATACTGTGGCAGCTTGAGGCACTCAACCTCCTCCCGGAAGTGGGTCAAATCGCGTTGTCGCTCGCTAATGTTGAACATGGTCATGTAGAGATGAACCGTAAAGGTGGGATAGTAATAGGACATGGGCTTGTGCCTGCTCTGATACAGATACAAGCTCCAATCGAGCATCGTGCGCTGCACTCCAAGTTCATAGGTTGAGTTACGCTTCCGATGCTGTTCCAGATTGCGCAGATTGTGCTCATAGCTCTCACGGTAGATGCGCAGGGCACCATACTCCCGATTCAAATCACCAGCATAGAAATATATACCCGGTGAGGCGAACTTCTCCTTGTAGGTTTTAAGCTTATTGCGCAACGGATGCGAATCGCTGCCAAACACGGAATGAGTGCGATCATAGAAACGCTGTATCAGTCCACGGAAATCATTCAACTCATGTGAGCTGCCCTCCACCAGATCCTTAGTGATGATATAGCCAAATAGAGGTTTGAAGTACTCAAAGGTCTCGCGATAACAATCCTGCAATGATTTCTGCGTATTGCACGAAATGAAAAAATCGATGAGTTTCTGCTTTGCTTCAAATTGCTCCGGATCGTTTTGTAGCTTGGTCAACAATTGGATCAGATCGCTGCTCTGTGGCGTGTGACCCATAACGGAGAATAGTGGACGATTCCTGCTGCACACATGATCAAAGTAGCTATCACAGGCATATTTCTCAGCATTTATGGAATGCTCCATGCGCATGGCCAGATGACTAAGCTCCTTAATCCGCAAATCCGACAGATGACCCCTATAGGCAATCTGCGCATCTAGTCCAGGCAGTGCCAGGGCACATAGCAGTCCAGCTAGTAGTGCAGCCAACATCTTACTCAATACAAAATCTTGTTGTGCTCCAATCGCGCACTAAAATACACTGAGTTCAGGCAGCTTGAATCGCATCCGCCGTTGCTTAAGCTTTCGACATATATATGTCGATAAGAATACTTCAGTCGTATCAGTGAAATGCTCTCCCGCTGCTCATTTGATTTAAATATATACCCTATACTAAAAGACAACATAATTTTGCCTTTTGATTGCACTTTTCGAAAAAAAGTTTGTTTAACATAAGTAAAAAAAAAAAAAAAAAAAAAACTAATATAAAACATAATTTTGCTTTTTGATTGCACTTTTTAAAAACTATATGTGTGTTTTTATAGACTTAAACGTACAGAAAATAAACATTATCAACAGAAAACATAGAAGAAAAAATGTACTTCAAATAGAGCGTACAGGGTATCTAAATAGTCAGTTATCCCAAAACCTTTAAGTTTAATTAAGAGTTGTTTTTCGCTTTTGCTGCTGTAACCGCCGCCCAGTTTCAATCTAAAGCGTCCGCTCTGGCCAGTTCATAGACATCGGTGCGTCGCTGCTTATATATGGGTATCTGGCGACGCACTTCATCCACCATGTCGAAGTCTAGTAGTGAGGAAATTGAAAAGCCATTGAATTGTTTCATCGCATAACACATGTCAACTTACCAATCTGCTCCACAATGAACTCACGTCCCTCGCCCGCCTCGCGCTGAACACGCGCCCAGGGATCCACAATCATGGAATGGCCGTAGGCCACATAGCCGGACATGTTATTGCGTGCTGGGGCACAGGTGACCACAAACAGCTGATTGTCGGTTGCACGAGCACGCTGCAATAGCTCCCAGTGCATGGGACCCTGGCAAATGCAGAAGGCCGACGGATAAACCAACATGGAGCAGCCTGAAAAAGTTGGGTGTAATTGATTTAAAGGTACTTTCGTTCACTGCTTCCATAATGCTTATAGCTAAATTTAAGATTTAACCTTTTTATATTCATGATTAAATTATTTTTGTTGAAAATGTTGCTTAAGCTAAGAGCTTAAACGTTTCTTATCTAGCCGAAGATGTAATACTCTTGGAACTGAAAGCCAACAGAAAGCAAAGATGATAGAGTTCTCATAACAATACCGTTAGTTATGCTACAGTTCAGTGAACATTCGAAATTCATTCTAAGCAACTTTATTACACCCTTATTTAGTGCACTCCCCAAAATGAACACAGGGTATTAAGAGCCTTAGCTGGGGACTGTCACTCACCCATGTTGCGATAGATGCGCGCCAACTCCTCGAAACGCTTGTCGTGGCAGATGCCAATGCCGACCTTGTGCAGACCAATCTGCACCACTGTCAGCTCATTGCCAGCCGTTAGAGCAGCTCCCTCATCAAACTGCACACCACCGCCCTGGGCTGGCTCGATGTCGACGTTGAAAAGATGGATCTATGTTGCCGGATGTAGTGAAGGCGGAGATGGACAAGGCAGAGAGTCAGAGAGAGGTCATGCGACGAGAAGCTGCTTAATTATTTTCGAGGCACTTACCTTGCGATGTCTGCCAATTAGCTGGCCACTGGGCGCCCACACTGTACATGTATTGTAGAGCTTATCGCCCGCATCCCGCTCAATTATGCTGCCCCCAATGATGTAGATGGCCAGCTGTTGGGCGAGCTTGGACAGCGTTTGGCATGTGGGTCCATCCGGTACACGCTCCGCATGCTGGCCAAAGTGCTCGATGCTGTACGGCCCGTTGAAACTCTCTGGCAAAATGGCCAACTCTAGCTGTGGATTGGCAGCTTTCAGCTGTGTAATGCTCTCCACAGCTTGGTGGACATTTGCTGCTACATCTTCGCCCACGGGCAGTTGCAACAAGGCAAGCGTAAGCTCTGCACACAAAAGGGGTTTTAATTAACACTACTACAGCTAACGGATTATGTACAGCCTTAGACTTACTGTTGCTCATTCTGAGAGAGAAAGAGAAGAGATCGGCGGATGCAATCACAGCTTAAGCTATCCACGAAGTGACAAACATTGCTGCGATGTGCTGCGATTTTATAGCTCAATTCTCTTGTGCATCAATGAGTGCATCGGCTAATCAACAATTCAATCCCCTTGTGGTTTTGTTCATTGTCTGCCCATTTTTAACGATTTTGTTTATAATTTTTGAATGCAATTCAATGCCCTGATAATGTGTAGAAATCTACAATTGATGTTACTTTGGTGCTTGATACCCTACCGAGAAAAAAACCTTTAATATGTTTGTTTAGTTTGAACGTAAACAGTTTACAACATACACACCTTTTTTTTTTTTTTTTTTTTTTTTAATTTTTTTTTTTTTTTTTTTTTTTTAATAAATACTTTTCTTAATTAATATCAGTTGTTTAGTTTGAACGTAAACAGTTTACAGATCCATTAGAATATAAATCAAAGCAAAAAATTAAGTTCTTAGTCTTTTATTAACTATAAAGCTCTACATTTTAAGCACATTCTACTTAAAGACACATAAACTCGAACACCTTAAAGGCCGAGTGCAATCTATAAGGTTGTGCAATATTCTACTGTTGTGACCAAAAGCAGATCTCATCATCTCAATCTCATTCGATTGTTTACATTTAAGCCACAAGCTCATTCGTGTGGTTAGAATATTTAATGTTTTCACTTTTTGTTTTATGTAACTTTATACTCTCGACTAGTAAAACCACAAAACGATTTAACAACTACTAAAAAGTGAAATTAATTGTGACCTTTAAGTTTCCTTCAACATATAGTTTAGCACTCTATTCAATCGATTGAATAAGTGTTATAAACGACATGGCCGCTCGACAAATCTGAAATTAAGCATACTCATTTATACCTGGGCTACTAATGGCTTAGGCTGTCAATTACCGCTAGAAAATTGGCCAGTGAAGCTTCGTAGAAGCCCGCCTTGATGAGCATCTCCCGTTGGGATCGATGCATAATGAAAACCAAAGAACGTCGCTCTTTGGGTGTAGCCAAATGCCAATTGCACTGTTGGACAGCAATGCCAACCTGCAGACTCTAAACGAGAATAAACAAAAAAAAAATAAACAATAATGATATAAATATGTCATTAGCTTGCCTCGACTTTGATGATTTCGCCGCCATAGCAATAAATAAATAGTTGCATCATTATCGATGAGAAAAATGAGAAATAAACAAGCAGAGCCATAATTGAGTCCATGTGCTGCAATTAGAACAAATCCAGGTGTAACCATGGCATTATCATCTACTATAAATATATGCTTACCGTAACAATCTGATAGATGATAACGCCCACCTGCAGTGACGTTATAAAGAACTGTCCAAAGACTATGGGTGTATAAATGGTTTTCAACTGCTTGGACAAGTTGAGTATGAGCACATGATACTCCACCACCTTGACCAGTTGCTTATGTTGTTTCGCCTGGGACTTCAACTGGCCAAAGTCCAATTCACGAATTCCATGTTGCAATGTCTGAAAATGCCCACGCAGATTAATGGCAAACGATATAAAGAGACCGTCAACTGCGGAGACATAAAGGACCACAGCGACCGTACCAAATATTGTATAGATAAAGCCAAACTCATAGCCAGGAGTGTCCACATCATTGAAGGGAAATCTGTAAGCCACACCAAAGGGACCAAAAATACACACAAAATTTGATCAACTTTAATTAAGGTACTGCAAAATTTGTGTGTTTGTGAGAAATGAAAAGTATTTAACTTTGGGGTCAACAAATAGCATCATTTTTCCCCACACTTTAATTTAAGGTCTGCCATTCCTGGAAAATTACCAACGCCTTCTGAATGAATGGATGCTTTCGAGACTTTTGGTCGGGTTTTTTCATCAGAATGTTTGTCATGAATCTCAACAAGCCTATTAGGTTCTTGGTAAAAATGTGCACTGAGAAATGTTATATGGAAATTCTTATTGAAGAACTTTAAGGGAAATTGCAAAGTATAAGTTTACGACTCTTTAACTAAACTATCTTTCTTTGGACAAGAATTTCAGTTAAGTAACTCTGGAAAACTACTTTAATCATTCCAATTCGCCTGAGTGTATGATTTTTAAACATTCTTAACATTTCTAGCCTCGAAATATTCTCTTTTAAGGTGGTTAAATAATTAAATTAGCTATGTAAAACAAAAATATGCTCACTTCATGGGCATGGGCAGCTCTCGTTTGTAGGCCAGACCACGCCAATTGCCGCTGATAATCTTGACGATGGGACCGAGCATAAAATAGAGACCGGTGAAGCCGCAGGAGATGCAATAAGCCCGTCCAAGTGTTGTGGCCAATTTATTGGCTTGCGCCACGTAGCCGTTGCCGTCATCAACTGTGTCTTTGGCCACCTTTTGATGGGCTGTCAAAGAGGGTTTTGATTAAAAAAAAAGAGAGCGCGCGCGAGTTGTGCATAAATTAATCGAGATTTACATTTCAAATAGAGTTGCCTGAAGCTCTGCATCATTTGCCAAAAGTTTTGCTTGTAGACAAGAAACGTCGATATCTTGATGACAGTCAGCAAGTTGGTGAAGACGACACTCAGACAGGCCGTAATCAGCTCCATGTCATCCCGATTATAAATGACATACGACAGCAATGGATACTCGGCCGATATAACAAACAGCAGCGAGGCAATATGCTTCAGGCTTAAATGTTGAAATTCATCGCCTGAACTCTCCATGTTGTGACCCATCACACGCAGACAATTCTCCTGCAATTGGAATAGACGCGACATGACTTCAACTGACCTCAACTTCGATCGACAGATTGATAAAGTACGCAATGGGGGATTTGGTTATGGCCGTATTTATATTCATATCGGTTCTATCGCAATTTAATTGGCGGCTTGTTATACCCTTAACCCATAAAATGGGTAAATAAGGGTACAATGGTTTTGTGCAAATGTATGTAACAGACAGAAGGAAGCATCTCCGACCCAATAAAGTATATATATTCTTGATCAGCATCAACAGCCGAGTCGATCTAGCCATGTCTGCCTGTCCGTCTGTCCGTCTGTCAGTCCGTCTGTCTGCATGAACGCGCCGATCTCAGAGACTATAAGAGCTAGAGAGTTCAAACTTAAAACTTAAACTCTCCTATACCATGCGCAGTACAAGTTTGATTCAAATTATCGATAACATTTCTGGTTCTCGATATACACATGTGATCGATAACAAAAAAATCTTGAATTTTAAAATTGTGAAAATGAGGTTTGAAACAAAGAGTAAAATAATGAACATTTGAAAAAATTTGATGAAAATCAGTTAAAAAATACCGGAGATATCGCAGTTTGAAGTTTGGTCACATACGCGTTACGTATGGGGTTAAGGGTATTTCCTAGTCGGGATTTCTCGACTAGAGCCTTCTTACTTGTTTTTTATTAATTGTTGTACATTGTTGACATTGATGTTTTTTCTCTTGACTTATTTACAGCTAATAACTGTGATTGCCAGTAAGGACTCGTGTCTCTGTGTCTCGCTTGTTGAAATGTTGACATCATAAATTATCATTGTTGACACTAATTGGCCGGACAGCGGGCGGACTTCCCGCTTGCCACACACCCACACCCACACACACACACCCTACACACACCTCCCCCACAAATCAAATTGCTTTAAAGCGAAAGCTTTATTGTCTGCGCTCGGCTCGATGTAATAAACCAAAAAAAAAACATACATTTTTTTTTATATAATTTTTTTTTTTTTTTAAACGTTTCGCGCTGTGCGCAATCAAAACCTAATCAATGTAAGCGTCTCTTTCTCTTGTAATGCCACCAAAAAAAAAACAACAAAAAACTTTTCTTTATCTTGCAATTACTCGATGTTGTTGTTTTTTGTTATACTCTTTTGAGTTGGGCTTATATTTTATATTAAAGAAGTTGCGAATAATAAAGCCAATACGAACTAAATTATAAATCTAAAACCTAAAAAAACTGTTTTCATAAATCATTAACAAACTTAAGCTTTATGATATATCTTAAGCTCTTGCTGTGTTTTACTTTATTCAACGATTTTTCATTTATAAGATAAGGGCATCAAATCGTCATCACCTATTAACTATTAACAAAAACCATTTAATCTTCTTGTATTTTGCTGACTACGAAGTTAAACATTATTACTGTGACCTTTAAGTTTCCCTTCAACATATGGTTTTGCACTTTACTCAATCGATTGAATAAGTGTTATAAACGACATGGCCGCTCGACAAATCTGAAATCAAATACACAGAGAGTAACATATACATTAATAAAGGTTTAGGCTGTTAATTACCGCTAGAAAATTGGCCAGCGAAGCTTCATAGAAGCCCGCCTTGATGAGCATCTCCCGCTGGGATCGATGCATAATGAAAACCAAAGAACGTCGCTCTTTGGGTGTAGCCAAATGCCAATTGCACTGTTGGACAGCAATGCCAACCTGCAGACTCTAAACGAGAAGTAGACAAAGAAAAAAAAAAAATAAAAAATAATGATATAAATATGTCATTAGCTTGCCTCGACTTTGATGATTTCGCCGCCATAGCAATAAATAAATAGTTGCATCATTATCGATGAGAAAAATGAGAAATAAACAAGCAGAGCCATGATTGAGTCCATGTGCTGCAATTAGAACATATCCAGGTGTAACCATGGCATTATCATCTACCATACTATAAATATATGCTTACAGTTACAATCTGATAGATGATAACGCCCACCTGCAGTGACGTTATAAAGAACTGTCCAAAGACTATGGGTGTATAAATGGTTTTCAACTGCTTGGACAAGTTGAGTATGAGCACATGATACTCCACCACCTTGACCAGTTGCTTGTGTTGTTTCGCCTGGGACTTCAACTGGCCAAAGTCCAATTCACGAATTCCATGTTGCAATGTCTGAAAATGCCCACGCAGATTAATGGCAAATGATATAAAGAGACCGTCAACTGCGGAGGCATAAAGGACCACAGCAACCGTAACAAACATTGTATAGATAAAGCCAAACTCATAGCCAGGAGTGTCCACATCATTGAAGGGAAATCTGTAAGCCACACCACAGGGACCAAAAATATACACAAAATTTGTTCAACTTTAATTAAGGTACTGCAAAATGTATGTATGTGTGTGTGTGTTAGAAATGAAAAGTATTTAACTCTGGGGTCAACAAATAGCATCATTTTTCCCCACACTTTAATTTAAGGCCTGCCTTTCCTGGAAAATTACCAACGCCTTTTAAATGAAAGGATGCTTTCCAGACTCTTTGTCGTTGTTTTTTTATCCGAATTTTTGTCACGAATCTCAACAAGCCTATTAGGTTCTTGGTAAAAATGTGCACAGAGAAATGTTATATAGAAATTCTTATTAAGGGAAAGTTTAAGAACAAGTTTTTTACGACTCTTTAACTAAACTATCTTTCTTTGGACAAGAATTTCAGTAAAGTAACTCTTGCTAACAACTTTAATCATTTCAATTCGCCTGAGTGTATGTTTTTGAACATTCTTGACATTTTTAACCCCGAAATATTCACTTTTAAAGTGGTTAAATAATTAAATTAGGTATGGAAAACAAAAATATGCTCACTTCATGGGCATGGGCAGCTCTCGTTTGTAGGCCAGACCACGCCAATTGCCGCTGATAATCTTGACGATGGGACCGAGCATAAAATAGAGACCGGTGAAGCCGCAGGAGATGCAATAAGCCCGTCCAAGTGTTGTGGCCAATTTATTGGCTTGCGCCACGTAGCCGTTGCCGTCATCAACTGTGTCTTTGGCCACCTTTTGATGGGCTGTCAAAGAGGGTTTTGATTAAAACGCGCGCTCGCGCGAGTTGTGCATAAATTAATCGGGATTTACTTTTCAAATAGAGTTGCCTGAAGCTCTGCATCATTTGCCAAAAGTTTTGCTTGTAGACAAGAAACGTCGATATCTTGATGACAGTCAGCAAGTTGGTGAAGACGACACTCAGACAGGCCGTAATCAGCTCCATGTCATCCCGATTATAAATGACATACGACAGCAATGGATACTCGGCCGATATAACAAACAGCAGCGAGGCAATATGCTTCAGGCTTAAATGTTGAAATCCATCGCCCGAACTCTCCATGTTGTGACCCATCACACGCAGACAATTCTCCTGCAATTGGAATAGACGCGACATGACTTCAACTGACCTCAACTTCGACCGACAGATTGATAAAGTACGCAATGGGGGATTTGGTTATGCCCGTATTTATATTCATATCGGCTCTATCGCAATTTAATTGGCGGCTTGTTTTTAATTAATTGTTGTACATTGTTGACATTGATGTTTTTTCTCTTGACTTATTTACAGCTAATAACTGTGATTGCCAGCAAGGACTCGTGTCTCTGTGTCTCGCTTGTTGAAATGTTGACATCATAAATTATCATTGTTGACTCTAATTGGCCGGACAGCGGGCGGACTTCCCGCTTGCCACACACCCACACACACACACCCTACACACACCTCCCCCACAAATCAAATTGCTTTAAAGCAAAAGCTTTATTGTCTGCGCTCGGCTCGATGTAATAAACCAAAAAAAAAACATATATTTTTTTATATAATTTATTTTTTTTTTTGTTATAAACGTTTCGCGCTGTGCGCAATCAAAACCTAATCAATGTACGCGTCTCTTTCTCTTGTAATGCTACCAAAAAAAAAAGCAACAAAAAAACTTTTCTTTATCTTGCCATTACTCGTTGTTGTTGGTTTTTGCTATACTCTTTTGAGTTGGGCTTATATCTTATATTAAAGAAGTTGCGAATAATAAAAGCCAATACGAACTAAATTATGAATCTAAAACCTAAAAAAAACTGTTTTCATAAATCATTAACAAACTTAAGCTATATGATATATCTTAAGCTCTTGCTGTGTTTTACTTTATTCAACGATTTTTCATTTATAAGATAAGGGCATCAAATCGTCATCACCTATTAACTATTAACAAAAACCATTTAATCTTCTTGTATTTTGCTGACTACGAAAGTTAAACATTATTATTTTTGTACCCAACTTATTGCTGACATTCACCAAAGTTTTTTTGTTCGGACCCTTCATATATTTATATATCCCTGACCTCAAAACAGCTTGAAGACTTCATTTATTTGGCGAAGCTGGAGATGCGGATAATCTGCTACATGCTCAATAAGGCATTAATTATAATTATAAACATTGAAGCCACATTAATGTAATTAATCTTGTTTTTAAATATTTCGATGAAATCTTAAGCTGTGAACGTTTCCCAATTTAAGCGAAGGAAAGCAAAAGTTATATGTTTTTTTTTTTTAACAACGAATCAAAATTTATTAACAACAACAATTATTGAGGTAGGTATGTGGTATTGGGGAGCTCAATCGCTTTAGAAATTAGGTGGCAGGTAAGCATTGCTTGTGTGTGCAGAGTGTCCGCCGGAAACGGCCTGGTGGGAGATGACCTGACCGGAAGAGGAGGCGGAGGAAGAGCCAATGCCAGTGCCGCCAACAGCGGTGCCAGCATCACCACCACCCAGAGCACCAATAACCGAGGTGACGGGAGCAACACCCTCATCGGTGAGCTGGCTGGTGCCGCCCAGGGAGTCGTATTGGGCCTGGATCTGTTGCTGGGCATGCTGAGCCTCCTCGTTAGTCTTGTACTTGATAAAGAAGACTTCGGGCTTGCTGGTGGAGCTCTGTTGCTCAACAACCTCGGCATGCACATCGGAGCTATCGGTCTTCTTGCTCAGCACATAGATGACGGTCTTGTCCTCATTGACAGCGGGGCTGATCTTGATGGAGGTCTTCTTGTTGGAGCGCTGTGGTGACTTGATGAACACCACATTGTAGTTGCGCTTGGGCACACCCACAGTGATGTGACGCTCCTTGTAGTCCTCCTCAACATCTTCGGGTGCAGAGTGAATGAAGAAACGCTTGGACACAATGGGTTGCTGTTGCTGTTGCTCCACATGCACCTGCTGTTGACCCTGATGTTGATGATGCACCTGAGGTTGCTGCTGGAAGAAGCTTTGCTGCTGCTGTTGCACCGCCGCCTGCTGGTAGTGTTGCTGTGGTGCCGCCACATGATGCTGCTGTTGGGCAGCCTGGAAGAAGGTGGCGCCACTGCCGCTGCTGGCGCTCAAACTACCCACAGCCGATGGGCCAGGATTGTAGTTGTAGCCCTGGGGTGCAGCTACTGCCACGGCGGCCAGACACAGAACCTGGAGAGAGACAGAGAACTGTTAGTATTTGTTAGGTAATCAGCTTAATCCTTTCGCCTTACAATGAATCCACGCATTTCTGAACTTGATTGAGCTTGGAAGACTAGTTGGTATGGGTTACTTGGCTGTTCGCTGTGAACTGTATGACTTTGGTGATCTTCAACGTGCTTTTATACAGGCAGCAACAGTCGACAACTTAATAAGTGAAGTTCAGCAAATGATCCATCCACGTAGAGAGCCAAAAAAAAAAAAAAAATAGCCAAATGGCTTCAATTTTTGCTTTTTTTTTCTCTTTGTTGCATGTTCATTGTTTTTGTTTAGCTTGGCTTTCGTCTCTCTCTCTCTCTCTTATCTTCCATTGTCAGGCAGCTCGTCAAAGTTGCCCATAGTTGTCCATCAAAAATCATCGTCGCCTTCGCTTTTCAAAAAATAAGAAAAAAAAAACTCTCATTAAATGCCGCGACTTGCTTGTAGTTGCCTGAAATACATGGCCAATTAGCGTGATTCCCCCTGGCTGGCCAAAAAGCTTTTTTGGATTTTCTGCTGCGTCTTTCGGTCATCTTTTTGGCTACTTTGTTGTTGTGTACTACACTCAGCAGAAAACGTTGCCCTAACAATTATTTATTTGGGTCCATTTCAAAATATCTAATAATCTTAGATTTGCCATTCATTTCAATTAAATTGTCAACGTAATTAATAAAATGGAGAAAAGTAGGCTAGATAGTTGGTCTTGGGCTTTTTAAAACTGTTAAGGCTCTATAAAAAAGTTTTAAATATTTTTTAAATAATTTTGTTAAGTAAAATTTTGTTACTTTTCCATCAAATAAGAAAATCCTTAACTTATAAATTATTTAAAAGCTTTTCAAATGATTTTTTGATTTTGCTTAAAGCCTTTAATTGATTTAAAAGTAATTTTTTTGTTACTCAAACCATGCTTATGTTCTATATACCAATTTTCTGCAAGTGTAAGTTTTAATTGTTTGCCCACAATGCAAACTTCAGCTGCAAACGAAACCACACACACACACACACAACCCGATCAGCTCTCATTATGTGGTCGGATGGCCCTTTGGCAGCGGCAACAGCAGCGGCACCACAGCATCGATTAAATGTTATTAAAAGCAGAATTACATAAACACCTAATCAATTTTAGTACGAGTTACAACTTAGAAATTGCCTTCAAACCCATAACCGCACACATTTTCCATGCTTCGTCTCTCTCTCTCTTCACTCCTCCTTCTCCTTCTCCAGGCTTATGTATTTTCTGGCTTAATTAATGACCCGTCGAGTGACCGAAAATTTGCATGTGTTGTGTTTTGTGCTGTACTGTGAGAGCCAAAGCTGATCGCTTCTTCACAACGAGCTGCAATGTTGGCCATTTATCATTGAGGGGGCGCGGGGGGAGTGTAGGTATATAGCATCTCTAACGGCTGTCCAAGCTGCCTAAGATTAATTTACTTTTGATTATTTCGACAAAGGCCCTTTGTCAATATGCATACGCATGGATATTGTGTACAAGAAGACGCTGCGGCAATTGTTGGCTTAAACGTGACGCCCATCCAGCTATTTTGTGGTCGAGTGTAATGAGCCGTTTACTTGGGACGAACACGAGTTAGGCGTTAGAGATGATTAACATGGAGGAAGGGGGCTATGGTTGGGCCAGGCTAATGAACATGCAATGGCTATACGCTCTTCATTAAGCGGATTCCTAAGAGCCAAAGGCTGCCGGGGCCAAGACCACAACTTGAAGATGTTGCACCATAACCTTACTTTTGACACACTTGGAACTTCTGGGAAAAATTTTGACTTTTGTAAAAACCTTAAACATAATTACAACCCAATCGTTTCTTAGTTAATTCAACTCAAGACCGTTTAGGCATTTGAATGTCTTGCAAAAGCTTTTTGGGGCTTGTGTAAAAGCTTAGTCAGCAACCGTTATTCGATATCAAAACCATAAACGTTAACAATGAAAACTTTAAGCTCTCGTTTACACATTTCCCATTCATTCATCACTCTGGGCCAAGTTATAATCCGGTTTTGAAAAGAAAAACCGTTTTGCGTTTTTGATTAATTTGTATGAATTTCAATTTTTCATATTAATAATATTGAGTTATGCAACACTTTAGTTTGCTCACAAACTTAATAAGCCATTTAATTAGTCATCAAACACTTTTCGTCGGCATTTGTTTTATATATATTTTTATATATTTATGCATAATATTTTTTAATGATTTAATTTGTCTACTGTATAGTGTTGGTAATTGGCGAATATTAACGCCAATAGCCTTGACCATGTTCATTTCCAATACACGCCATCATCGCAAAAGTGAAATTCAGACTCGGCGGGTGTGCACAAAACTCATTTCACACACATTATGCAACACTGCCATAGACCGTAAAGACAAAAAGAACTAGGAAAATATTGTTGATGCCATTGTAACGCCTACCTTTCGCATTGATTATATAACAATGCAGCCTTGGGTGAAATTAAAAATATATGAAAAAATAATATAAAAATATTATTTACAAAGCTCAGGGTGCCCCGTAGCATTCGGTATGTTGTTTTGTGATTAATCTGCACTCATATATCAAAATATCATCGTCATCATACGTCTGCCCATCTCTGCACAAAAGATCTGACCCAAATTTTCATAGCCACTGATGGACATTGATTGATTTTGACACAAAAAAACAAAGCAAATAAATTAATTTATTGCCGATTATTAAAAACATACTGCACGAATGTTGAGAATAAGTGCTAAAATCAGTGGGTGTTATGAAAAAAAAAACAAATATTAGTTTTAAAAAAATATTGACATAATGTAAAATTTGTGTTTACTAATGATTTATAACACTAAAACCAAAGCTCTTTAGTTTCCGCTTTGATTGACAGGAAAGAAATCGTTAAACCTAGGATTAACAAATATTTAACAATATAATAATCGAATGCAATTGTTATGATCGATTAAGACAGGAAAAATTACGTGTAATTGTTATTTTTCCAATGTTAAAGCCAAACAATTATTGTTATCTCTGCATAGTTAAATAACAATAGCACAAAAAGTCTTTCATTTGGGCATAGGAAAAAAAAGGTATTAAATGAAGATACAGAAAAATGAAATTGTTTTGGGTGTGCGAGTACCTTTTTTCAGTACCTTCCCCCTTAATGCATGGTTTTTGTTTCAGTCGAGATTATTACATAAATAACGGTTATACGCTGCTTTGTAAAGCAAACAAATGATGAACAATATCACACATTATGTAAGCTGACGCTAAAGCATAGTCCAATTAAAATTGCAAGCAAACTGCAAAAATTGAACTACAAGTGGGTCAAACCAACATCATGATGACCATCAAAAACGATTTATACATCAAAATGGCCAAAAAAAAAAAGCGCGTCACTAATGACAATTTCAGCGCGATTTGTGCAAGTTTTAGTTTAATTATTGAAAAACGCACGCCAATTATGAATATGACCACGATATAAAGCCCAACTTCAACTTGAGCTCAAGTTGCCCATCGAAAGACATATGTGCAGCGAAATTGTTGCCCCCAAACAATAGATATGTTAATTCATATATGACTTCCGGCGGATTGTCTGACGTTAAGCTCCGAAAATGCTGTCTAGGCAGATGACGCAGTCATGTGTGTGTGTGTGTGTGTGTGGAGAGTGTGAGTGTGCGACCACTAAAGACTTCATCTCAAGGTTGCTTAAGAGTGAGAGTGGTCTAGCCGAGAGTGAGAGAGGGAGAGTGAACGACTACAAGATGCTCAGTACTTTATTTTGATATACAAGTATGAAGAAAAATTATTGAAGTCTGAGCCAAGCATCTTCGCCTTATGATCAACTCTTCAATCTTTTTTTAGGCAATCAATCAACCCAATACACTACCTTTAATAAGAGGTATTTAAGCCAAGCGGCTTTGCTGGCGCTAATAGTAAGCTTTTTTGCGTTTTCTTTCGTGTGTTTTGTTGTGGTTTCAGTTTCAGTTTCATTTGAACTTTGTCTCTCTTCTCATCAGCCATCATCATCATCATCAACATATTCACCATCGTCTTGTGCAGCATCTTTTTTTTGGTTTGGGTTTTTGGATATTCGTGAGCGACATATTCACGTCTGCGCCTTATAAGTCTCACCCGGTCACTGATTAGCATTTAGTTGATTTCTGTTTGCCAAGCGACCCGGTGCTGCTGTGTATCTTGTCTCTTTTACTAGTCAGCTCGTCTCGAATTGATCAAAACGCAAAATGCGCGCGTTTATTGTAAGCCTATCTTCTTCTTGTTGTTGTTGTTGAGTGTTATGTAATGCATATACCCTGTTAATTTATTGTTAGGTTACGTGCCTGTTTGGATTGGCATTGGCGGCGCCACAAGGATATAATTATCAAGCTGTTGGCAATCTACAGCTGCCTGCCATACCACTCATATCTTCGGGTGTCTCCAGCTATCAGCAGCAGACTCTGCAGCAGACGCACCAACAGGTGGCCAGCATAGATGAGCAGCGTCTTGTGCAGCAGGCATTGCAGGCACCCAAGCTGCAGCAATTGTTCAACACTGGAGCTACACAGCAATCGCAGACCATTTATCAGCATCAGCAACCACAACAGCAGATCTTCCATCAGCAGCAGCAGCAGCAGCAGCAACAACAATTTGCCTACAATCAGCCACAACAACAGTTGCAGCAACATCAAACCTATAATCATGGTCAAGCACCCGTTGTCTCCAAGGATATCTATGTGCATGTGCCACCACAAGAGGAGCCCGAACAGAGCTATCAACAGCCCGCGGTGCCTGTGGGTCCACCACGCAAACATTATCGCATTGTGTTCATTAAGGCACCCACACCAAGTGTCAGCAAGCAAGCTCTGCGTGTCCAACAGGCGCCAGTGGAGGAGAAGACCATCATCTATGTGCTGACCAAGAAACCCGATCCAATTGATCTGCAAGCAGCCATTGAGGAGGCACAAGCACCCAAAGCCATTAGCAAACCGGAGGTCTTCTTCATCAAGTACAAGACACAGGAGGAAGCTGCGCATGCGCAACGCACCATACAAGGTAAAAAAAAAAAAAACAACCCACAAAACTTTGCATAGTTATGATCAAGACCTTGCCTTGCGTATTTGTCAACATGTTGATTGCCTCTCGAGTTGTGAAGATTTTGCTACTCCACCAGCTACTGTTAGTGGAGGCCAACCTGTATGGTTTAGTCATTTCATCACTAGTTAACCTTTGGGTATATTATAAATATTTCTCAGTTCAGTACAAAAGTTTAGGTAAAGAGTTAGCAAAGTTTCAAACCTGCATCCCTTTGGTTACTTTTCTTGAGTTTTTATTACATATGGGCAGCACTTTTTAACGGTAAACCTTACGAGTGATAGTCACAGTTTTCAAGCAAGAACAGTTTTCTACTTTTAAAGCTCCTTTACTCTAAGCTAGGAGTTCTTCAATGCATTTCAAACCTTTTCGCATTATTTATCAATTATATAATAAATCTTCTCTCCCACTTTCAGAACAATACGATCAACTTGGTGGCACCACACAGGTCTCCGATGAGGGAGTCGCCCCAGTGACATCGGTTATTGGCTCGCTGGATAACCAACATCAAACAGGAGCTAGTCTAAATGCAGGCAGTGGTAGTCAAGGTGCCATTGGTTCTGCTAGTGGCCTAACGGGTGCCATACCCACCAAATATTTGCCCGCCCATTTGCGTGCGTAGAAGAAAATGGCGTTTGACTGAAAAAAATTGTTAGAATCATTTTGTTGTTGTTTTTCGTAGGCCATAAGTGAAAACATAGAAATTTTTGTACATATATAAATAGCTAAATAAAAATGTTGTTTCTTAAGCCACCCGCTCGATCTCCCTTTTGGAACGACCTTCAAGCGCGTCTTTCACAACTTTTCCAATTAACACAATCACATTTGACAAAGGCGATCAGACAAAACAAAAAAAATGCTTTTATGCCTCTGCATTGCCACATTGATTAGCCGCAGGGGTAAACCGGTCGCAACGATTAGCATTTGATTCATCTTGCATAATAATATGCATAATAGCAGATGCGTGATGGAGCATGCCAATATCGTGATTATGTATGCAGGAACTAAGTGGTAAACTTTTTTTGGTTTTTTATCGGTTCATCCGTAAGCCATTATGACACTAAGACAACTTTAATTATTATTAATCTTATAGAGCGTGCTTTGGGTTCTGTTTAAAAATATCAATATTTATAACTTAGCACGTTTTAATGAATATACTTTATGAGATTTTAGTAGCTGGGTCAAGAAATGTGATCAATATTAATAGATTATATACTCTTAAAAAAGCCAACTTTCTGTTTTTTATAGTAAAATCTTGAAAAACATTATGCATTTGAATATTTTTTCAACTCCCAAGACGATTCTTGGGATAAAATCGAGTATAAATCAAGTTTATATATTTTTTCTAGACTTTTGATGTATTGCATTTAAAATCGGGTCAGTTTTGTCGAAGTAATGGCAATCAGATTTGTTATCCAACACCCAAGTTGACTTTAAGGCACAAATTTATGGGATGACAATTATTAACAATTGTTAATAATAAAAAAGTGAAAATATATATTTAAATGCAGTTTTAATGTTAAGGGTATTGCATTTGATAATCCGACTGATAAGCCGAAAAAAAAATATTATTGTAATTGTCTATCGATGCTTTATCTTTTGAAGGTTCGTTTTGTAGTTATGATTTGATGTTAATATAGCATTGCTCTGATCTATGATTAGGAAAGGCTAGTAAACACAGTAATTGATTATGTCTTGTTAGCATATCAAAATCAAAATTATATTATTCAGAATAAAAATTTTTGCATAGCAAAGTATTTGTTTGTTTGCATAAGATATAGATTTATTTTGAATTGATTATCGTTTTAACAATAAATTAGAATATACTACAATGATGTGAAATGATAGAAAAATGCTTTAGATAGTGCGCTTATTTTGTCTTGGCTGGCACGTATCTCTTGGATGGCACAACGACGCCAAAGTTGGAGCCCGAGGATAGCGATGAGGTTTGAAGACCACCGAGCTGAGGCACAAAGGAGTTCTGCTGCTGCTGCTGGATGCCTTGGCTGAAGGATCCCACGCTCTGAGTGTTGTGAACAATCGTTTGAGTTGAACCCTGCTGCTGCTGCTGGTGCTGAATGGTCTGAGCCTGAATGTGCTGTGGCACAATGTTGCCCAAGTTGAGGGAGCCGCCAGAGAAGCTGGTAATGGGAGCAACACCCTCATCCGAGATGTGTGTGGCACCGCCCAAAGCATCATACTGAGCCTGAATCTCCTGCTGAGCACGCTGTGCCTCCTCGGTTGTCTTGTACTTGATGAAGTAGACCTCAGGCTTGTGGACCTTGGGCTCGGATTGGCTGAGCTGCAGATGCTGATGGATTTCGTTGATGTCGGGCTTCTTGGACAGCACATAGATGACCGTCTTCTCCTCATTGCTAGCCTGGGCGCGCTTTAGAGCAGCAGCCGTGTGCTTCAGGTTCTGTGTTGGTGCCTTGATGAACACAATGCGATAGTTCTTGCGAATTGGGGTGTTATCCAACTGGGGAGCAGCGGATGAGAGCTCCTCTGTATCATCGGGTGCCGAGTGAATGTAGATATCCTTGGTGACAATCGATGGACGCTGAGCATAAGTTGTCTGCACAACTTGTTGCTGCTGCTGCTGTTGAATCTGAGGTTGTTGATAGGTCTGGACAAACTGTTGCTGTTGCAGCTGTTGCTGCGGCTGAATCGAGGGAACAAACTGCTGCTGAATCTGAGGCTGTGGCTGTTGCACTTGCTGTTGCTGCTGATAAACAATCTGCTGTGGCTGTGGCAGTGGCTGAGGCAATGGCAATGGTGCCTCAACAACGTTCTGAATGGGTTGCGACACAATCTGCTGCTGGGGCACATTGTATATTCCACTGTTCGAGATTGGTGTCTGGGGTCGCAGATTGCCCGTCTGGATGATTGGCTGATTCTGCTGATACTTGTAGCCCTGTGGAGCAGCTGCAGCAAGCACAGCGCACGACAAGCACTGCAAAGAGAGATAAATATAAAATCCATTTTAGTTATGACTCCCGGTTTGCCAAACTGTATTCCACACTTACCACTAGAATGGCAAATTGTTTCATTTTGGGTTTTGGTTTGTGTAAAAGCGTTGTTGACTTCTCGAGCAGTTTGAACTCAACTGATGCCCCAACTGTATGTTGACTATGTTTTTATAAGATGCTCCAGCTTGCAGGGAGTCTTTCACTTTGGATCTCAAGAAACTGGGCGCTGGTATAAAATTATCAAATCTATTGTCACCCCAGCAACGGCCTAGCTGTCTGTCTGTGTGTGTGTGTGTGTGTGGTTAACAAATCACGGAACCATATTCGAACGCATTACAGATGCATCCCATCACCGTTATATAACTTGACCAAGTTAATATTCAAATTTGTTATTCGTTTTGGTTATAATCGCATAATATTTCAACGCTACGATACGAAATTAATGCGAAATATTATTATTTAATGCGACAGATCGTTCGATCAAATGCTCCCTCAGTTCCAAAAGAAAGTCATTTCTTATGCGTTTTTTCCAATACCCACGAACCCACGAATCCATGAATCGACAAAAAACGTTTTGCTGATCGCCAAATTAGTAGCTCGTTGAGATGTCCGGAGCAAAAACCCTCAACCGGTTGCGTGTTCCCGCATAAATTATATCAACTTGAAATTGTATTATTTTTTTTCCAAAGCTATCAATGTGTTATAAAAAAAAAAGAGGCAAAGTTGTAAACAAATGTTTGTTATCCAAAGAAAGCAGTGTGTCTGGGCTTTGCTTTAATTTGAGTTTTTACACAATCTTTAGTGTCGTTAGCTTTCGAAATAGACAAAGAAACATAACAAGAGCCGGAGAGCTTGTCATTTTGATTGTCTTTCGCTAAGCGCCATTATGTTAATTATTCTACTACTAAAATTTATGATTGAAGATGCTCAAAGATAAGGCACACGCATATGACAATTTTATGCTACAAATGTGTTTATAATACCCGAAAAGGGTTAAATTGCGGTTTTTACAATTAACGCTGTAGTTAAATATTTATTACGCATACGACTAGTGGGATTATGGGCACTAAGTATGGCTTAAGCCGGCTGGATCTGATTTTAAAAAGCAATTTATTTTTATAGTCGTTTGAAAAATATTTAATAAAGCTTTAAATTTATTGGTCCATAACTGTTATTTTATTTTTTAAACCATTTTCAAATATCTTTTTACTAAAATAATTTATTAAGTATGCATTTTGCCATAATTCTTTTATTTTTAAATTTCAGAAAACCCATCTATATATTTCTGAATAACAAAACAATTATTCCTATAAAACTGCAGCTCTTGCTACACTGCCATCCAAAATAGTTGTCACGGTCTAACCAACCCGCAGAACTGAAAATTTTAGTGCATACCTTTAGGCAGCAAAAATATACTCAATCTCTTTTTGTTTCAACTTATTTTGTAATTTTGTATCCCCTTCTTCTTCTTTCTCCTTCCTATGTGGTTGTTGTAATTAAAGGGTTCTTCTTCTTTCTCCTTCCTATGTGGTTGTTGTATGTCCGTCTAAATTCCGTCCTATTTTGTCCAATTTTTTGTGGCAAATATGGCGGTTTAATCAAAGTAAGAGCATCTTTTAGGCTGAAACTTTATGTTGCTTTTTCGTAATTGTTGTAAATTTACCTGTGCTTTTTGTAAATTCCGTCCGATTCTGGCGGGCGGGGTCAATAAGATTAAGAATAGGGGGGGGGAACCAACCCAGTGACTCCTGTATCCTTAGTCCCTTTTGATTCAGCCTCTTTAGGCGTTCCGGCTAACTTTAGTTATATTTATCAAAAAGAATTAATTCAACTTAATCGTTTTGATTCAACTTATTTTATTTGTGATGAGAACTTATAGCTAGTTTATGAAGATTTCCTATAATTAATACCTTCGGCTGGGTGGCAAGTACGCGTTAGTCGATATTTCACCTGCTACAGATCCTGCACTCTTGGACGCAAAGTCCAAAACGGGTGCCGAGGAGCCAGCATTGTGATTGGTGGAGCGACCGGGCAGCGAATCGTATTGAGCCTGGATGACACGCTGGGCATTCTCAGCATCGCTGGGTGTACGATATTTAACAAAGTGCACCTCGGGCTTGTTGTTCGTCTGCAGCTTGATTTGGTTCAACTTGTTGGCCAACTCGCTGACATCCGCCTGCTTGTTGAGCACATAGATGGCCGTGCGATCATCAGAGGCCGAGGAGGCCAACTGTAGGGCAGCCTGCTCTAAGCCCGTGTTCTCAGGACCCTTGATAAAGAGCACTCGCAGATTCTTTCTCAAGCTATTCGAGATCTGCTCATTGACCGGTCCATTATCGAACTCCTGCTCCGGAGCGCTGTACGAGTAAAACTCCTTGTTGAACTCATTGGGTATGAGTATGGGCTCCGACAGCTGAGCTGAGCCACTCTGCTCGACTCCTCCAACGAGGCCACCACGTCCATCGCCAGCATGTGTATTCGGTGTATAATCATACTGACCACGGGCAACGGCAAACAAGCAAATTATCTGCAAACAAAAAAGTCATTCCGTTAATCCAATAACTCTAGAGGATTATGTTGATGTATGATGAACTCACCAGAAAAGCGCGCATTTTGAGCTTGAGTCGAAGGGTTTTCAAGTTTTAAGTTTTTTGGTTTGTGTGTGCTGCGCAACTGCTCAAGTGTGTCTGTGTCTACCAATTGCAATGTTGTCCGATATTTATATTAAAGATTTGAGATTCGAGATGCATCTTGAAAATGCAACCGCATGCAAATGCGACTCATTATCTATGTTGGGCAACTGTGTGTATCTGTTATCTACCCCCATGTTCCAATTAAAATACCAATCGTTTTTTAATTGGATCACATATGTTGGCTTACACTTTCGTAAAACATATAAAAAAAAAAACCAAACGATTTGGTAAGCTGGAAAATGTGTAAATATATTCAAATCACAATTTTGGTGTCCAATTTAGTCACCAAATTTGTGGGTTTGTCCCCCAACATATCATGCTGTGTCCGCATTGCACATTTTTCTGGATGCATCTAACAAAAACTGCCGACAATTTTGATTTGCATTTTGGGAACTTGATCAAATATTACTAAATAAGCTGTGGGTTTAAATATTACGCAGGCTTCTTGATTTATTTGACATGGCTGCTGAATATAATTTTTTTTAAATGAAATTTTTATCTGAACAAATAGTTTTAATCGTTTAGATAACATTGCTATGAGTTACGTGTGTGAAATAATTTATTTTGTTAGCTATGCGCAAAAGTATGCAACACTTTTTTGATTTCTTATTTGCCGCAAGCAGTTTAAAAGTTAAAGATAAATCTCCTTCTGCCTTTTTATCTAAGTAAAGCCGTTAACAAAACTATTACTTTAAATTAAAACATTATTAAACAAACAACTAATCATCTAGATCATATTAAAGATAAAAGCAATCACAAATTAAAATGTTGCCGACTACTTAACCAAATTACTGACATCACATCTTAATCAGATCTTAAAACTCGTTTAAACTGAAATTGGCAAGCACAAAAATTATACAGGGAATACAAAAGGTGAATCAAAAACAAAGCTCCAAATAAAATGAAGTGTTGATTGATATATGGATTTGATGGCTTCAATCTGAAATTTTAATCTCTTTTCGGCTCACCGTCTAGCTGTACAGTTTTTATTAGTGTAGCCCACATTCTACTTGAATTAACATACTGAAAAACCAGTTCAATGATTTCGCTTTCACACGAAGAGTAGTAAAAAACAAAATTTAAATTCGGCTCGCAAAATTATCTTTTTATTTTTTATTGTTTCATGCATTCATAAGCCCAGCATACTAAATACAACGGATTATTGGAAAAATCAGAGTGGATTATGTTAAACAAATGAATTCGTAAACTCGTTTCGTTTTCAAGTTGTTCAAGTTCATAGTTGCAAATAATATATATTTTTGATTATGAACTCAATGATAAGTTTTTTGAGAGCCTAAATACAATGATGTTGGCTATAAAAGCAGATGACAATTTGTGCTCGCGTTTTAGTCAAGCTACGAGAATCCGACAGAATGAAGACAATTTGCGTAAGTTTTGTATAACTTTTGATATGAAGAATGTGATTTTATAAATGTTTTTCTTAGTTATTTTTGCTGTTCGCTTTGGTGGCTTTGGTTTACTCGGCACCAGCACCTGCTCCAGCTGGCAATGATCCCACAGTTTCAGTGCTGAAATACAGCAATGATCAGGATTTGGAAGCCATTCAACGTGCCATTATTGCTCAATATGAGGGACGTTACGGTGGCACAACACAGATCCATGCACCACGCGTTGTGAACGTTATCAATCCCCAAACTTTAGGCATACAATTTTAAATAAACGAAAATAAATAACAAATTGTTGTGACAAATATTCAATGGTGATAAGACGTTGCTCAGCTTTTGCTAGACTTAAGAGTTGTTTCAGTCTCGTTTTAATACTCACAGTGTGTGTACACCCAAAAAAATGCGCTGTATTTTATTGCTGTTGTGCTGTTGTTTTGTGGCAAATGGCCAAAGACAGCCCAAGAATCAGGCAATGCAATTTCCCCGGGAACGTGATATCTATTATCCCGGTACGAAGAAGTTTAAGATACGTGACTTTAAGTTTCGTAGTGATGATAATCTACCCAAACGCAAGTCAAGGCCAGGTCAACAAGCAATGTCTGTCTATAGACCAGGTCAACCCTTTCCACCACCCACCAATGGTCGTCGCAAAAACAAGAAGCACAAAGACAAGACCAGACAAGAACAGCGACGCCTCTGTGAACGCAGTGAGTGTTTTGTGTATTCCATCGCATGGCTAAGTAAATAATGACATGAATCGTTTAAGAATACTCGGAATATGTTGAGCGTATATTTGCCAACGATACGGCCGTAACGGAAGATGCTGATGACGTCGATTTCGATGGACGCATTCTTGCCCGGCCTGGTGAATACCCCCATATGGTAAACACGCTGATAACAATTTTGGTTTATGGCAAACATGAACCCGGTCTATTTTGTTTTTTATACCCTTAACCCATAAAATGGTTAAATAAGGGTATAATGGTTTTGTGCAAATGTATATAACAGACAGAAGGAAGCATCTCCGACCCTATATAGTATATACATTATTGTTCAGCATCAACAGCCGAGTCGATAAAGCTATGTTTATCCGTCTGTCCGTATCTGTATGAGACCGATCTCAGAGACTATAAGAGCTAGACACTTCAAACTTAAAACTTAAGCTTTCCTATACCATGAAAAGAACAAGTTTGTTTCAAATTATCGATAACACTTATGGTTCTCGATATTCACATGTGATAACAAGAAAAAAGCTTGAATTTCAAAATTGTAAAAATAAACTATGGAAAAATTAATGAACATTTAAAAAACATTAATTTAAAAATTAGTTCAAAATCGGTCAAGAAACACCTGAGATATCGCAGTTTGAAGTTTGATCTTATTGGTAACGGTAAATACACACAAATGACTGTAGGCGTTACGTATGGGGTTAAGGGTATGTCCTAGTCGGAATTTATCGACTAGAGCCTTCGTTACATTATTCGTTTACTCTTAGGCAGCTGTCGGCTTTCAAACCGAGTCCGAACGTATTAACTACAAATGTGGCGGCAGTCTGATAAGTGAGAATTTTGTATTGACTGCGGCCCATTGCACAGAGGTGGAAGGGTGAGTTCACTTTTGAAAACTGGTCCATTAAACATTTAATAATTTTGTAGTGAGGCGCCAAGATGGGTGCGCATTGGTGGACTGAATCTAATGATCGATGAGGTAACGGTGAGGCCACAGAACTTTGGTATTGAAAGCATAGCGCAGCATCCAGACTATGGTCTTGATTCCTATTATCATGATATAGCACTCTTGAAAACTAGATGGTAATGTCATGTGAGTTTCGTTAGCTTTAGAGGAATATTTAAGAATTTTTCTGAAATATTTTTAATATATATTTTCAGTCTAACGGAGTTCGTGAGACCTATACGCCTCTGGTCTAATGGCGAGATTCCCACATCGATAGCATTTGCCATGGGCTATGGCTCGACGAGCTTTGGCAAGAGCATGACATATCGTTTGACCCATCTGAATGCGACTATAGTGCCCAATGCTGAGTGTGATGAGGATTTGCCCGACTTTGATGAGACCCCAAATGGCATTATCGAGAGTCAGATATGTGCACAGGATTTCGTTCAAAGTCGCGACACTTGCCAAGGCGATTCAGGTGGTCCACTTCAGTTGAATCTGCCGGGACGTAGACGACGTCATGTGCATTATCATCTTATTGGAATCACTTCCTTTGGCGTCTTTTGTCGCAGCAGTTATCCAAGTGTTTACACGCGTGTTTCAGCCTATTTGGATTGGATTGAACAAATAACGTGGGGAGCGAACAGAAATGAAATATAAAAAAGAACTCTTGGAAAAGAACATTTAAGTAAAAAACAATTTTTATTTAATACAAAATTACATTACATTTAAGTTTTTTATGTTTTTTTAAGGCAAAAACGAACATAAATTTTTTTTGGTCAATTTTGCTGAGTATTCTAGCCGAGGAATTAAACCTCATTGTTAGCATCCAGAACCTGGCGTTTAATATCCTCATACGAAGGCAGAGTCTAAGATGGGAAAGAAGAGAATGAGTTTCATTTAATAGGGTATAGAGCGGTGTCAACAGTTACATCGAATTGTGAATAATGTATTGCAGATTGTTAAACGAAAAAAATACTCACTCACATTGGCAGTGAAGTGTTTCGATTAAATGAGCATGCATGAGAACAAGATTAATCAGGCAAATGATAATATTTTAGTAATGTGATGAAGGTTTCGTGTTAAGTGTGATGAACTAACCTGCCAGTAGTTATCCTCCCAGGTGGGGAACATGCGTTTGAAGACGCGTGGTTCCTGGCCCTGGGTAACACGCACAATGCTAACGGTATCCATGGAACGTGATGTGGGCTCAGATTTGATATAGCGCTGTGGAAAGAAATTAATTAGAGGAATTCTTCTCATTTTACCCAAAAATCTATCTCACCTTGGCCATATCCAGAATGTGTCCATTCTCATCAGCAGTGGCGCCGGAGCCCACCCACATGTAGATCTCATCACCGGCATCCAGAAGCATCACATCATCCGTATCGAGATCCTCCTGTTGGTATTCAGCGACTTCCTCGACCTTGGCGCGTCCAGCACGTGTCAGACGGCAATGGAAGAGACGTGGCTCCAACAATGGTGCCGTCTGATCCTCCAAGCTGCGATCATACTGGCCCTCACCATTGAGCTCCACCCAAAACTCATCGGGTTCGGCGCCCTCCTCAACAATCTCCAGCTCAGCATCCTGCCAGTAGTGGGCAAAACGTTCCTTGGCCGCCTCCTTCTCGAAGGTGGAGGCACCCAGACCGTTCCAGATGTACACCTTGTGGGTCTTGGTCACGGCCAATGCAAAGGCATCTCCAGAGGCCAACGAAGAGCTATCGGTGGGCACCTCACTGGCATGGATATCGCTCTCAACAGTGCCACGAATGCGGAACAGCTGTGAAGCAATAGGCAGCGCTGTGTATGATGTCAAAAGTTTGCCCTTGAAGATCTTGTAGAAGTGACGCGGTTCGTGTCCCTGTGTGGTGCGCACCAGAAGCGCATTCTCATTCACGGCCAGAGCCATGCCATCCTCGAAGGCGCGCTCCTTGACAGCAGCTGAGGCCTTGGCTCCCTGCCAGACATAGACAATGGTGCCCTGGTCGCCATTGTTGGCCTCATAGTTATAGCTTAGGACATAAGAGCCAAAGCCCAGAAGAGGCAGTTGCTCCTCGAAGGGAACGGTATTGCGCAGGATCTCATTGCTGCCATGCTTGCTCACATACTGAGTGATCTCGGAAATGCTGTTCTGGCCATGATCGGGCATGAACCCAATGGCGCGACCACCGCTCTTCTTCAACTTTTCGACAACAGCATCGATCTCATCCAGATCGAGGGATTCGTCGGAGCCAATGTTCAAGGCGGAGCGGACAAGACGAGTGTGCTGCATGCCAGCATCGCGCCAGGTATCGAAGTATTGCTTGAAGGGAGCCGACTCGGCGCCCTCGACAATGCGATGAATCTGTGTCCAGGCTGGATACTTCTTTGGTGCGCAAGAACTCCTGTGCCTTGGCCATGGCATCGGATTTCTCCTTGGCTGTGGCACCACGTCCCACCCACACAAAGATGCCGGAGCCGGTGTCCAGAATGAAGCAATCGCGTGTATCCAACATAGCCTGGCGCAAAGGCTTCTGGGCAATGGTGTCCACCTGGAGCTTGCCACTGGCATCAGACACCTTGTACAGGGTAACGGCTGCTGCATCCGTACGCTCGAAGGCACCATCCTCATCGGCCGTGGACTCCTCGGGCACCTGGTCGGGTGACCCAGAGCCAAGGACATCAAAGAACTGTTGCTTATCCGTATCGGTGCTGAACTCATCGATGATCTGGACACGAGCACGTCCATTGTGATCCTGATCCCTAATCTGATTGGCGGCACTAATGGCCTTTAGTTTCTCGACACGCTTAGCCTGAGATCCCACATACACATAGATATCATTGCCGGCATCCAGAATGAAGCAATCGCCCTTGTTCATCGAGGAGACAGAGAGATGCACCTGGCGGACGCGCACATTACGCTTGCCCTTGACCTGGAACAGACGCTTTTGACCCGGAGCATTTGTCTCCACATGCTTGAAGCCGGTGCCAACGCCTCCCTGCTCATAGCGAACGCCTAAAAAGATTGGAAATTTAAGAATTGATGGATTAAGTTTAACTTAAGGCTTAATTACCATTCTTGAAGTAGCCCAGGAACAGCTGAGACTCATGATCCTGCACCTCACGATGCTGAACGGGTCCACCGTTTAGTATATCATCCAATTGCACAGTTAGGATGGCCGCAGCACCAGCCTCATCGGTGGATGTCTCTGATCCCAGCCAGAAATGCACATCCCAGGAAAGCACTTTGTCCTTTGGATTCTCCCGAGTCTGTGAATAAGTTGAGATTGTTAGAACTTTTTGAACAAAATATTTAACATCTTCAGAATATGCTATTATTATTTTTAAAGAAATTCCTTCTTTTTTTCTCGAAAAAAGTTCAATCTTATAATTTTTCTTCAGTAATCTATAATTTTTTTCTTACGAACTGTGAAGCTCAGCCTCTAAAAAACCTTTTTAAAATACTTTGGGAATATTGTATAATAAAGTTATATACTTTCCCAATAAAGCTTTACTTTAATAACTTACAAAGATGCTATGATTAATAATCATTACATGAGTAGCTATTTTTATATGTCATTATCACAAATGTTACATTAAAGTTATGATTAATCAGTATTCAATATTGTAAAGCATTCGATTTTCCCGCACATTAAGTTAACCTAAATTAAAACAGTAGGAAATAAATAAGCTTCAACAGTTAGAAACTAAATATCAAAATTAATAGAAAGCCCCAACGACCTATGCTTTTGTCATAGGTCATTGAGGGTTTCGATAAACTTATTTATATGAAACATTTATTTTTTTACTTACATTCAGAATAATGAAGGAATCCCCAGTGTAGAATTTGCCATAGTTGTTCTTGGGATATGGCACAGGTTCGAAATTCTATAGAAAAAAAAAAGAAAAAAAAATTTGTGAAAATATATATTTCTATTTTGGGTGCCGGCGCACAGTCAAAATATTTATTGAAAAGCAAAGCGATTCTCGATAAACAAAAGCCAAAAAAAAAATAAAAAAAAGCAAATGTTTTGCATCTGTCGTTCGAAGCTAATAAATTGCGCTAATGTATCCAAGTTAATTAACGCGTGCTGAACATATGCTACTGTATTTACCATACTATATACATACATCTACAGTAGAGATTCGCTTTTAAACATATAACACATCTGGTGTTCATATTGCGTGAGTTCAGCGACTAGAAAATATCGTCAGGCACAAGCCAACAATATAATTCCTTTATACCATACATATGAATGGCAGGGGAGTACTTTGCATGCCAAATGCCACCTGCTGCCCGAGCTGAAAGTGGGGGCGCCGCTGGATGAGCAACGCATTCGTGCGTGGGCGTCGAACTTTCCCCCAAAAAAAAAAAAAGCGAAGCGTTGTAAACATGCAGCTAAACTATTTATATACTACGTGTACATTCAATGTATATACACTCAAAGAAAAAGGACTATGCAAAATTCTGCGAAAAAATTAATTTAAAATTTGTTTCTTTTTATATTTGTGAATCATTTTTTGGCGACCAATAAAGAAAAACGAAATTTAAAAAAAAAAATATCAAAATACCTATTAAGAAATTCAATTTAAATTTTCGACTTATTTATGAACAAAATTTAATAATGAAATACTTGAAAAAATATTTTGAAAACTGATCAAACACTTAAGGCACTCAACTTTTTCTCCAAGTGCACACTTTGCACACAAGTGGGGCACAAGAGAACTTTTGCATTTTGAAAGTGAAACAATTTGCGATATGAATTCATAATTTGCTTACCTCAATACGCCAGATTTCCAGGCCGGGAGCACGGCCGGCATTGGCAAAGGCTGGATGCATAATACGTCTGCCTGGCTGTTTACTGCCACCAATTGAGGGCTGAACCTGACCGGTTTGCGAAGGAAACGCGGGACGTGTGTTAAATGTGCCGGCCGAACAGAAACTTGTCGAGATTGCGATAAACACCAGCGAGCTGCAAAAGCAAACAATGAGTGTCAATAAAAATGTTTGTAAGTATTCCGTTTTGGGGCCTTTTTTCTGAACAACAATTCAACTAGTTAACGCCTTGTACAGGCATTAAATAGACTAAACTGAATTTGTCTGTCTCTCGCTCGGCCTTTATGTCATGAGTCATAAGTCAAGACCATAAAAGGTTACAAAAATATATATACAGTCAAATTTTGTCACATGATGAATTTTTAATGTTTTCTTAGCTTTTTTAGACCAGCAAAATGATTTCAACTTACAATTTATACGATGATTAATAGGTTTTTTTAA
Source organism: Scaptomyza pallida (assembly GCA_018152965.1). NCBI lineage: Eukaryota > Metazoa > Arthropoda > Insecta > Diptera > Drosophilidae > Scaptomyza > Scaptomyza pallida. Next base: position 1,906,257 of record JAECXP010000260.1, on the reverse strand, counting down.
TAATGACCACGCGTCGTATGAGTAACAGTTATGTTCTTTTGCACTACACTTTTGTTAAGAGCTTATTATTTTTATTAGCTATGCGAACTGCTCGCTTGCATTACCTGCAGATGACTGCCAGATGACTGGCGGCTCCTCGCGTTGCCATTTCGCGACGCGTCGTCGGCTGCGCTAGCAGCTGCCTTTGATAGGAAGAGAGGGGTGGTGGTTGGGCAACTGGAACTGAACGCACAGCGGCGCTTTTGTTTATTGTTGTGATAGACTACTGTGTGTGTATGGGTGAACAACTTGTGAACGGTTGAATTGTTGTTGTTGTGGTTTTTTTATTTAGTATTCGCCTTTGTTTTTATCTTCTCAATTCAAACAGAGATGATTGCCCGTTGAGACTGAGAGCGATCTGTAAAAGAGAGAGAGCAAAAAGTTAATAGAGCATTTAGATAATGATTTTTTTAAGATGTAATAAAATCAGTGGGAATAATTAGTTATAATCATACAAATAACATTCAAGTAATGCATATGAGAGAAGAAACATAGTAAAACAAAAATTAATGGATAATAAACTTAAAATTGTGGCTATAATAAGTATGGGCAATTCTTGCAATATCATAGTCTTGAAATATACATATGATCGTAAAACATGCAAAATATATGCAGGAAAGCAAAATTAAGTACCACAAACAAAGAAAATATTCTCGGAATAAAGGATGTATATATTTGAAAGAGAAAATTTGTTTCAAAAGTCTATTCTCAGATTTTTGTAAATCTTTTTTGGGTGTTTATATTTTTAAATGTATGTTTTAACCAACAAGAAATTAAGCTTTGTAAAAGTTATATTCAAACCTTTTGAACTTTAAATCAAGCCAATTAACCATAATTCAAAGTGAAACTTATATTTTTTTAAATACAATAATGACAAGATAAGAAACATATAAAAGGAACAAATATCATATAGCAGTTCTTAAACCCTTTAACCATAAAATGGGTAAAAATAGGGTATAACGGTTTTGCGCCGATCTCAGAGACTATGAAAGCCAGAGACTTCAAACTTAAAACTTAAGCTCTCCTTTACCATGAGAAGTACAAGTTTCTTTCAAATTTTCGATATCTCATCTGATTTTCTTTGTAAATATTATCGATAGCTTCAAATTTTGAATTTCAAAATTGTAAAAATGAGGTTTGAGACAATAGATAGAATAACAAACGATTAAAAAAATCTAAACGGTAAAGAAACACCGGAGATAATGCCTATTGAAGTTTACTCATTTTGGCTATTGGATAAATACTCACAAATGACTTTAGATGTTAGTTAACGTTTTAAGGGTATGTCCTAGTTGGGATCTCTCTATTAGAGCCTTATTACTTGTTTTGTTTATTGAGGCTGTAAATTAAAGTCACGCATGTTGCCTTACTTTTATGGCCATATATGTGTATTGTGTTTTTTTGTAATTTATTTAAGTAATTAGTTGTGGAGGAATCGTGATGACATGATACCACGATTAAAAGAGATAGCGGCATAGATAGAGATGGCAAGCCCTTTTTATTTCTCTTTCTCAACTAGGTCGCAAGCATTATATACAACTATTTATGCTTTATGATAAACGACAATAAAAACAACAAAAACAACAACATTGTGAATTTGGCATTTGTTTTGTTTGTGTGCCATTTTCAAGTTCGACTTGTTATTTAGCTCTCGTTATAAGTTTTTTTATTTGAAGTACTTACAGACACGACTCGCAATGTGCTTTGAATTTTAAATTTATTTCATTCAAGCATATAGTATATTAGCTTACGCATAACGCTCGACAATCGTAGTACGTCACCTATATGTACATAGAATAGATCATTCATCTTAATTATTCGAAAACTCAAAAGAAGAGTTGAATAGAAAACGATTCTCGTTTAAAAGCCCATCAAACAATAGTGTTTCGAAACTTGTTAATGCATTAATAAATATTTGCTTAAATATACAATAGAAAATTATAAAGAGATAAGAACCACTACGTTTTAAATAGCTCATTATAAATGTGTTAACGAAAAGCCAACAATAATTAGTTAAACAATATCACTTCCTCTTTTATCTTTGTACACAATTAGAAGCTCGTTTGTAAGATTTGGGAATACATGAGAGAAAAACGGTTGAATTTTGGATTTAGAATGTTAAGAAGAGGAAACAAGAAATCTAACGAAATTGTTTTAAGAAATCTTTTTTGTTTTTAATCTAATTATATTTTATACTAATGACAACACTTTTTTTAGACCAAAGATAGAACAAACATACTTTAAGTAACATATAGTATAGACATATAAAATTTCTATATAAAAACTCGACTATCAACAATGATTTGCACCAAATACACACAGGCTCACATATACGTCTGAAGGTTTTAACCCAAGATAAGCTAAGCTCAAAACAATTGATAAGCCAATTCAATTATAATGGACTGCCACACTATCAACTATACTAAGTAAACATATATGTATTTACACAATTTGCAATTGAGCAATTTTACGATTTTCGACAAGGGGTAATACTATAACGTTATCTGTGGTCTTTAATTGATATCGTTTGTAACAGCTTTAAACTAAATTTGCTTCAATTATAGGCAGATAACACTTTGCACATATACATATTGACGTTTTTTTTACAGCTGCACTTATGACTTAAAAGGTACACACACACAAACAAACACAGCAGCAATGAAGAGTATGCAAATAATGAATATATGTATGTATGTGTACACTTACGCTTAGGTAAATAGTTATGAACTGAACGCTTCCAGGCTTTGGGAATGACTGAAATACACAAGTTGTATTCCAGGTAGTGATCGCGACAGCACAGCTTGAGACACTGAACGAAACTCAACGAGCGTCGCTGCCTTTATAAAAGGCCGCTCAGAGTTGACTTGAGCGCTCTCTTCGCTCATCTTTGCGTCTCTCGCTCTATCTCGGCTCAGAGATGGTCAGCGTGAATATGATTGATAAGAGACAAAACTGGACGATAAGCGCGGTACCTTTGCTAACAAAACGGTAAACAAATGAAAAACCGCATACATTTACAGTTTTCTGAGAAAGGAAGTTCAAAAGTGTCTGATTTACATATAGCATAGAATTCCCAGCTTTATTGTAGCTTTCTTTGTAGTATAGTGAGTACTCGGAAATTTAAACTTAAAAGGAATTTACAATTTTAAGAATTTAGAAATTCTTTTGAAAATACTTTAAGATGAAAACATTGCTTATTTATTGTAAACATTTGTGAATATAAAAACTTAGCTTGTAAAATTGATAAAAAGATAGGATATGAGTAAAAATTTGTTCACTTATTTTTAAGATTCTTAACTATACACTATTCTAGTATTGTAGTAAACACTGTACATAGAATTCCCAGCTTTCATTTAAGCTTTTAAATATTGTCTTTATACTTAGATTAAGTTATTAAGTTTAGTAGTCGGCAGCTGTATTAGACAGATAGTCGCGTCTTCCAATGTTCGATGCCTGTTTGCTCTGCACTGCCTCCAGCTTGGGACACTCCGTGATACGATGGCCCAAACCGCCACAATAGCTGCAGCCATGAGAGTCACCCAGATCCAGATGTTGATGTTCCGCCTCGGGTGCCAATTCGTCCAGAAATTCGGGCACCTCTTGTTTGGCCTCCAGCAACAGATGCTTCAGATCGAGCAGAACCGATTGCTCCGTAATCTTGTTGATCATGGTTGTGGCCAGACCCTTGGTGTTGGAGCGACCCGTACGACCAATGCGATGCACATAATTCTCGATATCATCGGGCATATCGTAGTTGATGACATGTTGGACATTTGGGAAATCCAGACCCTTTGAGGCCACATCTGTAGCCACCAGGACATCCTTTTTGCCTATACGATAAGCTTCAACGGCACGTGAACGCTCCTCTTGATCCTTGCCACCGTGTATGGCCACCGCTTCGACACCTTTAAGCAGCAGATACTCGTGTATGCAGTCCACATCCTGCTTCTTCTCCGCAAAGATTAACACTGGAGGTGCCGTCTTTTGCAGGCAGTCCAACAGATAGACCACCTTGGCCTCCTGCTTCACATACTCCACCTGTTGGGTGACATTCATTGAGGCGGCTCCAGCACGCCCCACATTGATAGTTACGGGCTTGACAAGCGCCGAGCGGGCAAAATTTTGAATCTTCTTGGGCATCGTGGCCGAGAAGAGCAATGTCTGGCGCTGACCCTTGAAGAAAGAGAATATGGTGCGCACATCCTCCTCGAAACCCATGTCAATCATGCGATCCGCCTCGTCCATGCACAAATAACGGCACATATCCAGTGTCAAGATCTTCTTGTCCAGCATATCCATAAGTCGGCCGGGCGTTGCAACCACAATGTGCACACCACGAGAGATGACATCGAGTGCCTCGCTGACGGGCAGTCCACCCATTGCCAGGCAGGAGCGTATCTCTGGCATGCCGCACATGGTCAGATGTTTGCTATAGTGCTGAATGATATCGTGCGTCTGCTTGGCCAACTCTCGCGAGGGACAAACAATGAGGCCATACGGGCCCTCGTTGCGTTCGAAGGGCAAACGGAATTCCTGCTCCAGTGCAAACATTACAATGGGCAGAACAAAGACCAAAGTCTTGCCAGAGCCCGTAAATGCAATGCCAATTAAATCTCGACCTGCTAAAACAGTGGGCAGGCCTTGCACCTGGATCGGTGTGGGTTTCTTTATGCCCTTGGCGGCGAGTCCGTTCATAATGCCTTTGTGGAATTTCATTTCACGAAAACTTTGTATCGGTGGACTAGGATTCTCGCCCTCGACGAGAATTCTTAGCTGTTTGCGTATCTCTTGACGTTCCTCCTCTGGCATGGCCAGTATGTGACGGGGTGGACGCCAGGAGGTCTTTATTGGCTCTTCGTACTGTATGCCCTTGGCCAACTCGGCGACGCCCATAAGTGCCTTTTGCTGTGCAATGCTCTCCATGATTTTCTCTTCCTCTCGCAGCTGTTTCTCAACAGCACTCAGCTTCTTGGCTTCGGCAATCTTCTTCAGCTCGGTATGTTGATCCAGCAAACTGATGTTGTATTTGCGACCCCATGTCTCTGCATCCTGTGTTCCTTGTGTGTCGTCATCGTTTTCATTCTCGCTTGAGGATTTTGGTTGTGTTTGTTCTGTTGCCAACTGCACGATGCGTCCGAGTTTCATCATATGCTGCTTCTTGCGCTCCTTGACCGGCACATAGGGCACATAGTTGTCATCTTTTTCTTCGTCATCAGATGACTTTGATGAGCGCCTATAACGCTTAATAGTTGGTGTCATTTGTATTTATTTTGCAAAGCAGGCTGTTTTCTTTTTGTTTATTATTTTGTTTTAACAAAACGTTTACGCCGAACCAGTGCTGCCACAATGGTGAACTAGATATGATACCTTATAACAACGATACATCGACTATCGTTTGAAGAATCTTATCGATGAAGCGTTGCCATTTGTAACAAGCCGATACCTAACAACCATCTCTAGGCAGTCGTCACAAATCTTTTACATTGTGGCATAGTAATATTTTTTAATTACGGAAAATAACTAATCTTCGACGTAGCCATGTCTATGTCAAAGACGACAAACACGTACAATCGACAGAATTGGGAGGATGCCGAATTTCCTATACTCTGCCAGACGTGCCTGGGCGACAATCCATACGTACGCATGATTAAGGAGCGCTTTGGCAAGGAATGCAAAATTTGCACGCGGCCATTTACAATATTTCGCTGGTGTCCGGGAGCGCGGATGCGTTTTAAAAAGACGGAAGTCTGCCAGACGTGCGCTCGCCTGAAAAACGTTTGCCAAACATGCCTGCTAGATTTGGAGTTTGGTCTGCCCATCCAAGTGCGCGATGCGGCACTCAAAGTGGCTGACAATATGCCCCAAAGCGATGTCAACAAGGAATACTACATACAGAACATTGATGCACAGCTAGCTGATGGCGATGGCACAGAGGCTGCTGGCGCCGTTGGTCGCTCCCTGGCTGCAAACGAAATGTTATCCAAGCTGGCGCGCACGGCGCCCTACTATAAAAGGAATCGGCCGCACATCTGTTCCTTCTGGGTGAAGGGTGAGTGCAAGCGCGGTGAGGAGTGTCCCTATCGTCATGACAAGCCCAATGAACCCGATGATCCACTCTGTGAGCAAAATATCAAGGATCGCTACTATGGACGCAATGATCCAGTGGCTGAGAAGATCATGAAACGTGCTGCATCATTGCCCACACTGGAGCCACCAGAAGATCGCAATATCACTACACTATATGTGGGCAATTTGCCCGAAGAGATAACTGAGCCCGAGATCCGCGATCAGTTCTATCAATTTGGCGAAATTCGTTCCATTGCGCTGGTGCCGCGCCAGCAGTGCTCCTTTGTCCAGTACACAAAACGCAGCGCCGCTGAGCTGGCAGCCGAGCGCACCTTCAACAAACTGGTCATCCATGGCCGCAAGGTCAGCATTAAGTGGGCCCATTCACAGGCCAAACAAGGCACTGCCGCCAAGACAGATCGTCGCTTTGATGTGGCTGGCATTCCGCCGCCCAGTGCCAAACCAAATGATTACTTTAATCTGCGTCAGGAGCAAATCAATGTGATGCCAGCGGGCATGAAGCTGCATCAGCTGCCATCCAATCTGGTGCCCGCATCCGCTTATCAGATGTACGCACAACCGACCTATGCTGCGCCCTACAGTGGATTGGGCGGTGCTCCATCGTCATCGAATGCAAGTGCTGCCACTACCTCCGGTGGAAATCTTGAGTCAATTCCACCGCCACCTGGTCAAATGCCCTATCCGAGCCAGGATGCCAGTCGCATGGGTGCACTCAAAAAATAATCTTTAGATATCTTAAACATGTGTGATATGTATATACAAATTGCATATAGCGTCACATTCATTATAGAATTGTAAAATATTTGGTATACATTTATACGTTTACAAATCGCAAAACATCTTCAATTTTAAATAAAAGACAAAAGTCAATCAAGTCAAGTTCTAAAAGGAATCCGATTAGGTGCAAACATTTGAGACACACACAAGCTCACACACATATATTTTGCTTAGAAAAAAACAAGTTTAAAAATTTTAGCTTAATCACAGATATCTAATATACTTTGAATACCATTTCATTATATACTATCCGGCGTTATAACGCTACGTTTTCGCTGAATAACTCGCTGTGCGCGATGTATTTTCTGTCGCTCAATGAAATGTGCTCGAAGCGCTGCAAAATCAATGCCACTTTTGTACTCCAGGGAATTGCGCTCATCACTAACAAAAGAAATAAGATATAGATAGATAAATAAAAGGTTATATCTATATAAAGTGGATGTCTTACATGGCCCCGTGACCCCAATAGTTGGGCACACATTGCAAACGATTGCGCAGCGTATCAAATGCCTCCGTTTGTGGCAGCAACATCAGAATACCAAACAGAGCATGTGCCAAATACTGTGCATCAGCGCAATTGTTTGATTTGGATACGAGTGTTAAACGCAGTGGTGCAAATATGGGTGATTCAATGAGCTGCACCAGCTTATCCAATTCACCAAGTAGCTCCAAAGTGATCTCCACATCAGCACTGAAAGAGAAGAACATAACTTTAGTATTCATATAAACAAAGAAATGAACTAAACTTACAACAGAATAACCAACTCGGAGACATGCTGATAGCATTGGGCGAGCAGGCATAGTGTTAGTGTAGACACTGGACAGTGCACCCAGCTCTTGTAGAGGCATTGAAACAGATCCGCTGACTTCTCATTGGATATATCACGCAAGCTGGTGCGCAACTCAAACAGTTCCGTTGAGGTGAGCAGTATGATGTTAAGCAGGCGCACAATAGTCGAAGCGAACTTCAGATTTGGCACCTCCTCCGCAATGATCTCGGCAAAGGTGCGATAGATGTACTCAGCATTAAGCAATACACAAAGTTTTCTACAAAGAAATATCATTAAATTTGGACATGTAAACAATATACCAAATACTTACCTAATTATGAGACTTGCTCTATTCTCCAACATTAACTTTTCTTCACTGAAAAGATTCAGCAAGCTCAATAAAAACTTGCGATAGTGCGTCTTGTTAAAGTCATCGAGATCTGTGGGTTTTTATATATAAAGTGAATACAAATTCTATGATAAGGAATAGTTAGGTTCCTACCCTTTGTATCCTGTGAGTTTAAAATCTCCGCAAGCACGCATAAGCTCTGTAGAACAACCTCATCCGAATTATCAGCTAAAGTTAATAGCAAATTGTTGTTCAGGCTGCTGGCATGGACGGACATCTCATTGGGAAAATTAATGAATAGATGATGGATCCATTTGAGTACCGCAATCTTTGTGTGCATGGAATTGTGTGTGAGATACTGCGAAAGCACTTCCATAATTGTACGCAAATCTATTTTGGACACGTTTTGTGTTTTAAGTTCTTTCGAGGAGACCAACTGCATCATGGAGCTATTAACGGACACAGCGCACTCCTTAATACTTCGCTTCGACTCCACGTTGTACTCCAAGCAGGGCAGAATGGCTGTAAAGATGCCGCTAGCATAAGGCAGCACATCTGGTCCGAATATTTGTACAAACTCCCGTATCCAGGAGATTGCAATTGATTTGATAAGCTCGTTGGGCGATTGCGCGTGTGTGATCAAGGTGTTAATGGTGTCCTCCAAGCGTACCGACGATGAGTCATTGCGTATAGACTTTAAGAACTGACTGATTGTATTCTCGCACATGCGCTGTATTTCCGGCGTATTATCCTGAAGCATTACAAACAGGCCATCGAGGATTTCCGTAAGATAGTTAACCATATTGATATCGGGCACGGCATTCAATATTGATATCCACGAGATGACATATTGGCGTGCAAAGGCATTGTTAACATACAAACGCTCCCGCAGCAAAGGTATAAAAGCCTCCAGATTGAAACGTCTCATATGATTCAGTGACAATGTCCTGCAGAGATATCGTTCAACAGAGATTAACTTGCAGGCTTTAAGGCATGGCGAATATAGCAAACCTTTAGTAAACGATCCAACAGCTCACTGGCATCCTTCACCATTTGATCAGAGTCAGTGACCAGGCGAGACAGCGCAGCAAACAACTCGGGAAAGAAGGGTATGATTGCAGATCGTGCCACTTTAACCACATTGTACAGAGATTCACAGGCAAAGTAACGAACACGCAAATCCTGATCGGACAGGCAGTTCATGATGGGCGTTACCAGCTCATTCACATATTTATCCGAGTCCTAAGCAAACGATAAAAAAACACCCACAATTAGCCATGACTGTATGTATATGTGAATGACTAATGAAAAGTGATTTTTTTTAATACCTTGCCCAGCCCTAATCCCGTAGCGGCAAGGCCTATAAGCGCACCCTTTCGACGATTTGCATCCCGAGATGTCGCATAATCGTTGGAGAGAACGTCAATCAGCTTACGAATTTGCATTGTATTGTTTTTATTATTGAACTCTATGACCATTCTGTAATAAAATAAAGGGTTCTTAGTGGCAGCTAGAGGCGATTGTACATTAATTTACTTTTCAATTTCTTGGGCGGCGACTTTCCGCTTCTCGTAGACTTTGTCGCCTAGCGCCTTGGCACAGGACTCACTTAAAGGCGCATAAGGTGGCTCCATTGCAATTATTTGAATTAAAAATAAATATTTAGAATGTTTGCCTGTACTGCGGTGCTGCCACTGTCGCAAAATTCAGCTGATTGGCCAGTGCTGCCACTTGTTAGAACCGCGATAAGTTCGCACGTTTGCAGCCATCGACTTTTTTATACCCTGTACAAGTTTGCAAACACAAGTTTTGATCTCCATAATTTTATTATATCAAGTTTCAAATATTTTGATGATATGGATTGATAAAGATACAGTAGAATATTTAAAAAAAAATTAATATACATTTCGTATTTAATTGTATTAACTGGGAGACAAATAAAGTAGATTCGAGAGATATCTGTAAATCAAAAGATATGTACACTAAAATCATACTAATCTACATACCAAAGCCTATGTATTTAAGTTCTAAGAATACTTGGTAAATACAGCTTAAAATAATGCAAACAAAATAAAAACATATATTCGAAGTTTTCATTTTTCAGAATATCCTAATTTCCATGTGATATTTAGGTTCAAAATGTTACGTAAAATAAAAAATTCAAACAAGGTAAACGCCGGCGTTAACTAATGGCTATTCAATGATAAGGGGAAACTTTTCCACCTCCTCGCACTCCTGGTTAAAACTTGTAATATACTGATTTAGCTTAGCCTCATACTCCACATCCTTGCGTGTCCGTTTATGTGCCGGCATCGTCTTCTTCGGCGATTCGGCACTTTTCTCCTTGGAGTCCTGCTCGCTATCCTCACTATCCGACGAACCACTGTCAATAAACAATACGTGAACCCGTTGTTTACGCTTTCGCTTTGGCCGTTCGCGAACATAGGTGCGTCGTGGTTTCTAAAGAGGATTAAATAAGAGGATTAGTTTTGTGAGAAAATGGATTTATGTGCATTTGAGGTTTTGTGTGAGCTTCTTACTACCGTACAAAGATGAACTTGAATCTTTGCGGCCCTGTTAGCTCACTCGAAAATTATAACGCTTTCGATTTGCATTAATCTTGCGTTGTGAATAAGCACTGACGTATCAATCTGGATAACATCATTGCTTACCAGACGCTAATTGTAATAATAGAGGGGCCTTCAAAGACTTACCTTTTCATCGAATGTTGCTTCCGGATCTATATCTTTAAATAATGCCACCGATTCATCGGTACTAGGAACACGTGGCGCCGGCGTTGCAATCATGGTAGAGCAAAACATCTCTTTGATGTTAAGCTGCCTGAGGCTCATTCGCCTGCAGATCATCGTAAGCGTGACGCATGGGTGCCTTGGATACCTGTGGCAGCTCTTGGTCACCTGGACGAAGACCTTTAAGCCGTTGAAGTCTCTCGTGGAGCGTAAGATTTTCATTTGCATCATGTTGATTCGAGTTTTCCTCATTATCATCTTCAAGAAAGTCCTCGAAGCCAAAGAGATTACTAGTTTCTTGTTGTTGTCGCACAGTCTGAACGCTGGAATTAATTTGTGCTGTTCCTTGTCTCTTCATTCTCAATATTCTGCTCGAAATGAACATGATTACTGGCTAAAGATTCTCTTGTCGGGGTCTTCGGTAGTGGCACATTTTTCTTCCATGATGGCAAGACGACCACATCTAATATATTGATGTCCTTAAGAGGACTGCGATGCTGTAGCGTAAGTCGGGGATTCGGTAATTGCACATAGTTCTCGACATTTTCATTCTCTTGGTCATCAGTTGGTTTAATTGGCGTTTGTGGAGGAGCCTCAGACACTACCTTCTGGGGAGGCGGTACGTTTTCTCCGTTTGAGTCATTAGCAAGTGTGCTGGAGCTCTGCTCGTTTGTTGCCTCTTCCTCCCTCTCTGGCACGGGCTCGTCTGGCACATAGACATGTCGGCGACCTCTTATAAAATCACTGGAATATGATGGCAGCTGGGATGTGTTTAGACCAAATACAAATGTATTTGGCAGCGACGCATTATCGTCTACACGCCACGGTGAGCTCCCGGCATTGGGACTATTGATAGTTCCCGACTTATTTGAATCAATTGGTGAAAATGTTGATGTACTGGCGGCATTTGCCGGATTACTTTTTCGATTCATTGGCGTGCTTATAAACTTCTTTGCCATGTTCAGCAGTTCGCGACGCCTATCTAAGGAATCCTTTGGATTCTGTATCTTTGTTTGATTGAGCAACAGTGAGCGTGCCAAAGGACTGTATGCGCCCTCGGAAGGCGCCCGACTTTGTCTTGGTGCATGCACCTGAACGGGTACATCCTGATGTACGGGCTCATTTGGCTCATTGTCGTCGTCACTAGAATCAATTTGCGGTTCGTATATGGGAGACAGTGGCTGATTTGCAGGTGGCAACGGATCTGCTTCTATGGCATCGGTATCGGGTTTTTCACCTATGCTTCGTAATGAACATTGTCGCCTTTTGCCCACGGGACGCACTCTTTTCCTTATGGCACGCACTCGAGACTTCCCCTTTTTGCGTGTCATTACACAAGCTTTTCCTTCTTTGACCATTCGTTTGATGATATCTGCAGCGGGATCGTTCTCCTCTTTGTCTTCGATTTGAGACTGCGACAAAAACTCGAAGACATTGCGTGTGATGGACGAACGAGTTCTACCCGGCTGATCCCGATGAAAAAATCTTGGCTTGCATGCTGTAACGTTCTCTTGAAGGCAAGGTACTGGGTTTTTCGGGGTTCGACTCTGAGCTAAAAGAGTACACGTTATTAAAAAATAACATTCTTAAATCAAATCTGAGCATACCATACCTGTGGGCTCTCTGGAGACGGTGCACATGGTGGAATTTCTAGCGGGCTCAAATAAAGATTCATCGCCAACATTTTCTGTAACTGTGTTAGGTACAGATTTTATTGGAGCACCGTTGTGATCATCCTTGTTAATCTTCTCCGCAACATTGTTTTCTTGTAAATTAATGCGTTTAATTCGCACAACGCATTTTCGGATGCGAAATGATTCCTTGTTGGCAACAGTGGCAGCATTGTCTGCTGCTGTGCTGGCAACATTACCAGATGATTGAACACTTGGAGCAGTATTATTATTGCGCACTTCTGCAGGCATATTGTATGCATCCAGTTTAATGCGTTTTATTTTCACAACGCACTTTCGAATGCGAAATGCTTTCATTCTATTATTATTGTGTTGCAACAGCGTCGTCTTGTTTGTTGATGTCTTAGCCCCTGCAATTACGCAGTTGACGTCGTCCTGTTTCTTTGCATTGCGAACACCGATTCGTTTGGAATTTGTTGAAGTTGCAGGCACTTTGCGTGCAGTTTCTTTTTTAGTTTTGACCATTTTCTTTTTATTTTACATTGAAACGTGTGTTTTTTATTTGCACAAATAAACAAATACAAGCGACAATCTGCTGGAAACTCTCCCGCCATTTTCGTCGTGGTAAGCGCAGCGTTGCAGGCGATTGCCTATCGGCTTGTTATCGATAAGTGCTGGTAGGTTTTGCAATCAGCAGCTGATGATAGGTGATGTGACGATAAATAAAAAAGTTTCGACGTTTAATTAATATGTAACATAACAGCTACGCTACGACGTTAAATAAAAAATTCTAAAATTTCCAAATTGTGCAGTGTTTGTGCGCGCAAATTAACAGACTGTGCTCCGCCACAGTCCAGCAAGGGCAAGTGCACCAAAAAAAAATTTGTGTTTTGTTTCCTCAAAATCGAAAAAAAGCCCCAACAACGAGTGAAAGTTTTTTCTCGCCTTTGTTTTGTAATTGCAATTGTGTTTTTTTTCTTGTTGCCACATTTGGCTCGATGTGCAGCCCATTTTAGTGAGCCAATATTCCCACGGTATGAGTGCTGCTCGTGGCTGACATCAATTTTCACTCACTTATTGTCTCTAGTTATATATATAAATCGAGTCGTCCCCCTGAATTGGCCTTGTATTATTTGCGCCAGGTACCACCAATAAGGCAGAAGAAGAGAAAATGAAATAAAATGAGAAAAAAAAAGAAACTAGCGCGAAACTATTTACATCGCAACCCCAACCCCTATACTTTTCACCCTTCGCCCACACACATGCTACAAACAATTGCAGGCAGGCACAGTTAGGCAGCGCAGCGCAGCGCCCGAAGGCTGCCTGTGACGACAGTGGAAAACAAGAAAGCACAGTTATCTTCGGACGGCCGAAGATGAAATACCCTTGCAGACATTTTAACATTTACATTAAACAAAAAAAAAGGTGTTAATACAACTTTTAAGTAAATGTAAACAAAAGTGCTTGACTGAACAAGTTGTCAGCTTTAAATCAAAATGCTTATAAACAAACAAAGGGACATGATCTATCAAGTCGAGTATTCATTTCAAGGTTTCAGTGTTGCACACATTTATAAACAAATCGAATGTACCCTGTTGCTAGGGAGAGTATGCAAATCAAAGCGAAGTTTGTTAATATACTCGTGTAACGCATATCTCCACATTCTGTTTAGGGTCAAGGCCATATTTAAGCTCAATTAAATCGTATTGCAAATACTTTTAATTACACACTTATATACATAACTAATTTGTATGTATTTTTTTGTTGTTGTTTAATAAACAGTTGGCCGTCCAATTCGAACGTTAAGGAGCAAAAGGAAAGCTGAACCAGTTGAAGGCAGTCCGTGTTCCGAGGCTAAAGCTACATCGTTGTCGCGCAAAAGATGTGCGATACCAGCGACAAGGCGCAGAAATGGAAATGTGAAATATGCACCTATGAAAATTATCCATCCTCCTTAAAATGCACCATGTGCCAGGCCTCGAAGCCGCTACTCAACGAGGATATATTTCGGTAAGCTATGTGATTTCAATGTCAATTCCTTTACACAGTCTCCTGTCTTTACACACTTTACAGTCTCAGTCCAGCGCAAACAATACACGACAGCTTCATTGCGGAGGAGGCGGCAGCTGGTCTGCCCGTCGAACCAACATCCACGTGCTTTGCACGCCAGCCAACACCGCAACAACAGCAGCAACAGCAGCCCAGGCAAAGCAATGTAGCTGACAGCGATAAATGGCCATGTAAGGTGTGCACCTATCTCAATTGGCCGCGCAGTTTGCGCTGCGTACAATGCTGCACTAAACGTGGCGGTGCAGCAACAGAGTCGATCACAATTATGGATAAGGATGCCAACGATAGTGTGGATCATGCTGGTGATGCACTGCATGCTATGCGCATCAGCGGTTCCGATACAGAGCTTAATGCACGTGGTGGCTCCTCCATCATTGAATCGGCTGAAAGCATAAGCATTAGCAGGCAGCTAATTGGTGCAGCAGCAGCAGCAAATTCGAATAGACGCAACCTAAGTCCGAGCATGGACCAACAGATCTGCAGCAATTCCACGCATCTCAATAACTTAGCCAACACATCTCATAGCCAGCAGCAGCAGCAGCAGCATCAATCACATCTTATTAACCAGCAGCAGCAGCAGCATCAACATCAACAACAGCAGCAGCAGCAGCAGCAACAAAACTCGCAGCAAAAACATTGTTATGTGGCCAAATGGGCATGCAATGTAAGTACAAGTGTTCAAGGCCAGAAACACAATTTTTTAAATGTATTTTTTTTGTTTAGTCATGCACCTATGAAAACTGGCCCAAGAGTCTCAAGTGCTCCATGTGCGGCAAGACGCGTGAAATATGCGGTTCTGGTTCGCAGGGTGATTTACATGCATGTGCCAGCATATCGGGCAGCAACAAACATCTTAACCTGCAGGAGGAGCATCAGCAGCAACAACAACAGAATACAGACACCGTCAGTGTCAACAATTCGTTCAACAAAAAGCATATATACCAACTAGGTAAGTGTTAACCTTGACACACTTAAACAAGCAATCAATGTCAAATGTTTATTTGCAACAGGTTCTTCGGAAACCATCAACAACTGTGATACGCTGCAGGAGCGCCAGGAGCGTCGTCAGCGTCAGATCAGGCGACAAGTCGATTGGCAATGGCTGAACGCCTGCCTAGGCGTTGTGGAAAACAACTACAGTGCCGTCGAAGCATATTTGTCATGTGGAGGCAATCCGGCTCGTTCGTTGACCAGCAATGAGATTGCAGCGCTTAATCGTAACTCGGCCTTTGATGTGGGTCATACGCTCATCCATTTGGCAATACGTTTTCACCGGGAGGAAATGCTGCCAATGCTGCTGGCACAGATCTCTGGCTCTGGGCCGGGCATTAAGCGTGTGCCGTCCTATGTGGCGCCAGATTTGGCTGCGGATATACGTCGTCATTTTTCCAATACGTTGCGCATTCGAAAATCCGGCCTACCCTGCCACTATGTGCAGAAACATGCTACCTTTGCGCTGCCCTCGGAGATCGAGGAGCTGCCCATACCCATACAGGAACAGCTGTACGATGAGCTTTTGGATCGCGATGCACAGAAACAGTTAGAGATGCCGCCACCGGCTCTGAACTGGTCACTGGAGATAACAGCACGTTTGAGCTCGCGTCTATTGGTGCTGTGGAATCGCAGTGCCGGCGATTGCCTACTGGACTCGGCCATGCAGGCTACGTGGGGTGTATTCGATCGCGATAATATACTACGGCGCGCCCTTGCCGACACCTTGCACCAGTGCGGTCATGTGTAAGTAGGACCTATACATTATCCAATTATACTTTTGTTTTAATATTGTTGATTTGTTTTTTTTTTGTTAGTTTCTTTACTCGCTGGAAAGAGTATGAAATGCTGCAGGCATCTATGCTACATTTTACACTGGAGGATTCACAATGGGAGGAGGATTGGAGCACGTTACTCTCGTTGGCCAGTCAGCCGGGCTCATCGTTGGAGCAACTGCACATCTTTGCTCTTGCCCACATCCTACGACGTCCAATCATTGTTTATGGCGTTAAATATGTTAAGAGCTTTCGTGGTGAAGATATTGGCTATGCGCGTTTTGAAGGTTAGTACAAATCAGCTATTATTTTGTTGAAACTAAGTTCTAAAAATGTTTTTACACTTTCTTAGGCGTCTATTTACCTTTATTCTGGGAACAAAACTTTTGTACAAAATCACCCATTGCGCTGGGTTACACACGAGGACACTTTAGCGCCTTGGTGCCTATGGAACCATTCTCGCGCATCGATGGCCGACGCGACGATGCCGAGGACGTTACCTATCTGCCGCTAATGGACTGTGAGCTTAAGCTTCTGCCAATACATTTTCTAACACAGTCGGAGGTGAGTTTAAAAAAGCAAAAATCCATATTAAAATCAACTGACTTTTTGGTTATCTCAAATAGGTGGGAAATGAGGAGACCATGATGCGTCAATGGTTAGACGTTTGTGTTACAGATGGTGGTCTGCTGGTGGCGCAACAAAAGTTATCTAAACGTCCGCTGCTTGTTGCACAAATGCTTGAGGAGTGGCTAAACCATTACAGACGCATTGCGTAAGTGCAGCTCAACTCATTGCATTTCACGCCTTGTGTTGATTGTATTGTTTGCTTACCTTACCTTTTTCAGACAAGTGATAACAGCGCCGTTTGTGCGTCGACCGCAGATAACTCATTACTCGAGCGATGGTGACTCGGATGAGGAATAGCACCGAACACAATATGCAGGTCAAAGGTCTTCTTAATGTAATTTTATTTTGCTTGGTTAATGGATTTGGAAATTGGATTGTTTATGAAAGCCTATTCCTATATAAAACATGAAATTTATATACATATATATATTTTATTTGGTAGCAGCTCCTATTGCACATGCAGTTAGCTACTTGGAATCGAAATAGTAAAAAAAAGAAAACCAATACATGTATGTTTATAGGTATATGTATATGTATGTACACATATATAGAAGTTATTAAGTTGTAGTTGCAGGCAAAACTGAAGGGTTAGGCAGCAAAATACTAAAAAAAAATACATAAATTGATAATACATATAGATACATACATACATCTCTGTTTCATATCCGTTTCCACAATAACATTAGTGGATTTTAGTCAAATTGATTCGCGTGCCGTTTGTGGCAGGCAACGAGGCATTGTCAACATTATGAAAAATCATTATTCAATATTATACAATAGTAGATTAAATTACTTAAAAAACAAAAATAATAACAAACATGAATCTTTTAAGTCAATGAATGGTCGAAGCGCGTATGAATGAAAGAAAGAAATTAAAATAACAAAATACAATAAAAAGAAAAACAGAGTAAATATATGATTCTTATAATTAACTAAGTATGTATGTACTTTTAAACTATATACAAAATCTCGATGTACTATTAAATTTTAAACTTGTGAAAGTCGCCAATGTGGGTGGAATATGAATTATGAATTTTATTCTAATTGTAATAGTTTTGTTAGTAATGTTATTATTATTATATTATTATTATTCTAATGTCTAAGAAAGCTTATTGTGCAAATGTACACGCAAAACGCATTAAAAACAAAATAAAATCTATAAGAATACAAGTTTCCATTTAGAAATGCCCGCCCCTCATATCGATAGATATGACCACGGCACCGTCATCGATAGTCTAGTTGTTGGCTCATCTCTATTTGTATCTGAGATATTCTCTCAGTGCGGCTCAATTTTTGAGATAGTCGTTTTGTTGCTGCCATCGTCGTCGCTTGTCGGTGCTGTTTGTTGGTGCGCGGGGCTTTTTTTGATAGCTTCAAATTGAAATAGACAAAAATTGTTAAGCAGCATTCGTTGCAAGAAGTTAATATCAAAACCCATTAATTTCACTGTGATTTTGTCGCTAATTTGGACACAAATACCATTTGTGAACACCGAAAAGCCGAGTACGCATCGAGTTCGCGTCAAACACATAGATATATACTCTCACACATACATACACACAATATTCGGATTCTGCCACCTACAATTTATAAACCGAAATACACGTGAATTGCGAATGCATATGAGAAAGATACAAATAGAAAAAAATCTAAGCAGAAGAAAAAAATATTGTTAGTAAAGAAGTGTGTGTTAGTGAAGTGAAGTGAAGTGAAGGGGAAGGCAGAATCTAGTAGTGGTGACCTGTGCGCCTGTAGTTGTTGTGCTTTCTATCCGTGTGTGTTACCCTCCCCCATTTTGCAGGCGCTTGTGTGAAGAGCATAGCAGTATCTCACGCTATGGGTAAGTCTGATTGTAGTTGTACTATGCCGACACTGAATACGATTTGACGACTGTGACTGTGACTATGTGTGTGTGTGTGTTTGTGTGGTGAGCGCACGAAATTGCGCAAAGGCAAAAGGCCACGAGCGCCAAGTGAAAGAGGGTGGCCCAACGTCTCTCATTCTCGCTCTCTCTCTCTCTCTCTCGCTACGACTATCTCTTGCCAAGCACTCCTGTGTGCGTGTTGTGTGCTCTCATATTTATCTAAGTGCTCGTATGTGTTTGTGTGTACAGATATAGTTTACTTGATGGTATTATCGCATTAGTTTCGTATTATGGCACGCTAAGAAAAAACCAGTAAAATTGCACTGTCGATTTGCATGTAATTGTTATTGTGACTGCTGTTGTCAGAGTGTGTGTGTGCGTGTGTGCATATGTATTTGCATGCATGTGCTAATCAATATTGGCCAGCTGGTTGAAGCCCATCGTCCCATCTGAGAGGGCAACTCTGACAGTTACTCACACATACACGCGCATTAACTCTGGCACACGCATACACACATATGATTGGCGGTCGTCGTCCACTCCCCATTTTGGTTCTCAGCTGCGATGACGTCAGTGTTGTTGTAAGAACAAGTTTTTTCACCTTACGTTCGCCTCAGCGCCCCACAAATGTGAAGCAACGATATCAGAAAGAACGGCGAACCGGAGATTACCTGGCCGCAATAAAACTCAAAATGCATGGGTAACTGCAATTACACACGTTACCGTTAGGGCGTCGTCATTCGGTACAGCTGTAAATGTACCGTTCGCAATTGCTACTGCTGGGAACCAACTGCAGTTGAGATTCCTATACGTAACTCTAGCTGTTTGCCCTTACAGTGGAAACACTTATGTTAGAACTTGCTTAAAGAACACTTCATATTATTTTTGTAGCTTTTATATCCTAATGATCACTGTTGTAGACATTTTCATTAGCTTCTTCTGGCTTCTTCAACAATTGTCATTGATTAATTACATATGTATGTACACTGGGTCTTCGTCCGGTTGTCTGCTTGTAATTAAGTTCATATGCACTTAACATTTCGACTTAACGAAGAACACTTGTAGTTGTGTGCGTGCTCAAAATGCCTAATTGACTTGGGCACCCAACTCCATCTCCCTCCATATCCACAATATGGAGACAAGTCCATAATAATGTGCATTTGTGCCTCATTGTTCGTACAACGATCTCGACGCAAAAGGCTTAACAATAGCCACCATAAAAACAAAAACAGCAACAACGGCAAACTAAACATCACATCACATCACATCAAACAACAACAACAACATTTGCCTCAACATGAATTCATGACGAGCGCATTGACTTCGCGATTGGGCCTCGCTTTTGGTTGTGGTTTTCGGTTTTACTCGTTATTGTTGTTGTTGTTGCTGTCGTTGTCGTTGTTGTGGTTTATTACTTAGTTTCCTTTTTTTTTTCGTTTTTTCCGCACTCTCTCATACACACACACACACTCTCTCAATGAAAACGAAAGGGGCAGCTCCTCTTGCTGGCCCCCCCCCTCCTCTACCCACATAAACACATACTTTGAGGGCACTTTTCTCATTTATTTGTTCGTTGATTTGTTCATGTTGTTGTTGTTGTTGTGCATTCGCCTGCATTTTACTTTCCGCCTAACATCGTCCCACCGTTTGGAAGGCGTACGGGTTATATAGGTCAGAGCACTTGCATATATATAGTAGAAAGCGGGAAGATACAATACGTCTCGACGTCCATTCGACTAATTGAATATACTACTTTATGCTATTTTTGTAGACGCAGCGTCATCAGCCATCAGCCTTCCCATCCCATCCACTCGTATTCACGTACTTTTGCTGCGCTTTTCTTTTCACTTTTTTTTTTCGTCTAATAAGCATACAGGAAACACTTTCAACGCGGACGCAACGGCCAACAAACTAAAAGTGTCAGTTGTAAAGAGTTAACGACTATGAAGTACCCTAAAATTATGATTAGGGCAAAATTATTTTAGGAATGCGTCTGTTTTGACTCATAAGTTCATGGCCAAAAAGGTACTCTGAACCCAAAACATTCTTTCGTTCTATAAATAAACGTATCTGCAAACCGAAAATTCACAAAAATAAATCAAATTGCGCAGCTTTGTTTATATTTTTGTAAAAATGTAGTTGATTTGGTTAGTTTTGTTCTAAATATACTAAATTCTTTAGAAAATCATAGAAATTCGATTTCGAAGAAACAAAATTTTTCATTTCTTTCTTATTTCTTCATATTTGTGAAACAGTGAAACTCGTTTAGCATACCTCATTTATAGCTTCTTTTATAGAGTACATCGTTAACCCTAAAACAAATAAAAAAATACATTACGTATACGCCAGGTAGGGCATGCATAGCATTACCCAAAAAAAGAAGAAAAAAAACACTTGCAAAGCAATTTGAGTTTGATGAGTAATTCGGGAAAAATATATGTATGTATGTATGTATATGTAGGTATTTGATTATGTTATTGCTTTTAACCATTAATATAAATACAGAAATATACATACATACATACTTATAAACAACAAATTTTAGGTGAAAAGAATCTATAGAATATACACAAAATACATTCATGCATGTATCTACATTTTTTTTTCGCCCCATAAAATATTTGTTGAGTATACCTTGACCTCCTGTATTGTCCTATCGACATTATCCTGCTGCAGTCACAGAGTGTCAAGGACTTGACGCACATTCAACATGTCAGCGAGAAGGTTTTTGTTTCGCTTTTATTGACATTTGCCTCTGCCCCAACACATTGTTTGTTTCGATTTTGTTTCCATTTGGAGGTTAGGTTCGGAATGTTGGAATTTGTGGGGCGCGGTTTGAATTAATCAAACTTATTTGGCCTGCATTTGACCTCTCCGCAGACAGACGCAGAACATCAAAACAACAACAACGCAATATTTAACCTTGGACTTGCCACCCGTAAAGCCTATAAGAACAAGTTTTTGTTTGCGTTTGTTTGTTTCAATGCAAATTCGAATACGTAAATAACTTATTTCGTTATTCTTTGCGTAGAAAACCAGTTTGTTTCTACGTGTTTTGCCTCAACTTCAAATTACTTGAACTCGAATACAATTCGGTATTTTAGTGGTGGTTGCTGCTCTGCCGTCGACTCTCTGCCGCCGACTCTCTGGCGGTGACGACGACGAGAGTTGGATGACATCATCCGAAATCGCAGCCGTAATTATAATAATAAAAAGAAAAAATATACATGTGTGCGCTCAAACTTTTTATTATTTTTGTGTGTACCGAGTCTTGAGATGGAAATTGTTAAAAACTGTTTAGAGAGTTTGCGGTCATGTCTAATTATCATAAAACTGCTAATAGATAGCAACGTAACCTGGGGGGGCAGGGCGGTGCCAAAAGTCAATAAACAAAATGCCAAATTCAATAAGCGAAACGTTGAAAGAAAAAAAAAGCTGCCTGTGATTGCATAATAAACTAAACAACAACAACGAACAGCATAAATAATAAAAAAAAACTTTAATTGAAACGAAACAAACACATACGTATACGTAATATGTGAGTGCTGTGTGCTTTTGTGATTATGATAGCTGCTGCTGCTGCTGCTGCGGGTCTCATTCATTAGACATACGTCATCATTATAATGCCGCTAGTTAACGGCATTTGTTCTTGCTGTTTTGTCGCTTATCAATAAATTCTATTTTGGAGCCAAAAAAAAACTGAAACACCAAAATCCAAAACAGCTGCACAAAAGGCAAACAAAAAGTTTTATAAAATAATAAGCATATCTCAAATGATATCTGAATATTATGTGTTTCCAGTGAACAATGTTTCGTGTTATATTATATAAATTTTTCGTGAAAAAATGCACAAAAAACACACACAGAATGTTCTGTCTCTCTCTCTCTCGCTCGCTCGCTCTCTGTCGCTTTGCCTTTTGTTGTTGTTTTGTGTTATCTTTTGAAACAATCATTCGCTTTTGGGTCGGGCATAAAGCGGCCTTTTGAAAAAGATCAACACACATCCGTCATGGCCGGCAATTTGTTACGTTTCATTCTCCATTCCACAACATGATGTCGACCTGTGTCAGTCCTCCCCTTTTCCCCCTGGAATCATCAACAGTTCCCCCTATTTTGGTTAGTTCTAGAAAATGCTTTTTAGTTTTGTATTATATTTATTATGCTTGATAATTTTGTGAGCAGCAGGTGAAAGCGCTTTGAAAACACAGATTTGAAACCACTTCAAACAATTTTGTTGAAAATAGAATTTTATTGCATTTGTAATTGTTGCATACGCTATAAAAATAAATGCAGATCATTGGCAACAACAAAGGAAGAAAAGAAAATATTAAGAAATGTATCTTATCTTGACACTTGTGTTTTTTTCTTGATATTATTTTAACTTTTTTTTTGGAGCTTCTATATATAACTATATAATTTGTGTTCTTCTCTTAACCTTTGTGAACTGTGAGTATCGGATGAGCTCTATCTTTTCCCATTTTTCTTACCTTTCATATTCTTTTTACTTATCGATCATTTTGTTTGCTTTACCTGATTTCCACTTTGCCAGGTTTTTTTTAGCTCTTATCTTTACACCCTTTTTGCGTTCGTCTGTGCGGTTTTGCTTGACTTTTTATCTATATACGTAAGTGCTTCTATATATATAATATATAAGTCAACTGCTGAGGAAAGTCAAATAATGATAAAACAAAATATAATTACACACAAAGCGAGAGAGAAAAAAAAACCACTTTAACTAAGTTTTGTGTTTTCCCTGT
The DNA here is from genome assembly GCA_018152965.1 of Scaptomyza pallida. Lineage (NCBI taxonomy): Eukaryota > Metazoa > Arthropoda > Insecta > Diptera > Drosophilidae > Scaptomyza > Scaptomyza pallida. Next base: position 1,882,767 of record JAECXP010000260.1, on the reverse strand, counting down.
TGTTTTACACTTGTGTACATACATTGAAAGAACAAAAAACGAAACGTAGAGCTTCTTGATATATACATATATTTGGCAAGTGTATTCTGCCCTTGGCCTTATCAATGATAAGATTAATTGCTTGCCACTCATGAGTCATGCCAAAGATATCAAAGAGTGTGCCTAGACTTATTAGACAATATACAAACTACAAACTTAGAAAACATACTTCTAAAGAAAGACTGTCAAGCACACAAAACTTATATACATACATACCGCATATACATACTTGAGAAACACGAACAAGTGGATTATTGAACAGAGCTCAAAACCGCGCTCAGGCGTTAGAGATAGATAGTCGGAAAAAAATGGTACAAGGTTTGCGCATTATTATCGCATCACATGCATATGACATCAGCAAAACGTCGCTGTGGCACATACGTAATCTTTGCTACGTTTGAATAAATGAATGAATGAAAGTCACACTGAAATGCACAACAGCTCGTAATTTGAAAAATAAATTATATTACGCGGCCTTAAACTCCAGCCTAATCGATAGGGTCAAGCCATTTATCGATAGGCCGTGACCAAAGATTGCAAAAGCAATTAACCAACACTTTAAATTAAAAACTAATATGGTCACCCTTATCTTTTAATTTGTCACAGGTAAACAAAAAATCTACTGTGCGAAATGCACAAAAAAGTGCTCCGGTGAGGTTCTGCGCGTGGCCGACAATCATTTCCACAAGGCATGCTTCCAGTGCTGCCAGTGCAAGAAGTCCTTGGCCCAAGGCGGCTTCTTTACAAAGGATGGCAAATACTATTGCATACCGGACTATCAGCGTCTGTATGGCACCAAGTGCGCCACTTGTCAGCAGTATGTGGAGGGCGAGGTGGTTAGCACGATGGGCAAGACTTATCACCAGAAGTGCTTTACGTGCAGCAAGTGCCAGCAGCCCTTCAAGTCTGGCAGCAAGGTGACCAACACGGGCAAAGAGGTTCTTTGCGAGCATTGTGTACCCGGCGGAACGGCTCCAGTGTCGCCGTCACGTCAGGCGGCTGTCACGTCGCCCGCCCCACCGGCGGAGAGTCCCACACGTGCGACGGCGCATCAGAATGTGACCAGCGGTGTGCTGTCGCATAAGGCTCATATGAAAGAGGACTACGATCCAAATGATTGCGCCGGCTGCGGAGAGTTGCTGAAGGAGGGTCAGGCGCTGGTCGCCTTGGACAGGCAATGGCATGTATGGTGCTTTCGTTGCAAGGCTTGCAATGCTGTGCTCAATGGCGAGTACATGGGCAAGGATGCGGTGCCATATTGCGAGAAATGCTACCAGAAGAGCTTTGGCGTTAAGTGCGCCTATTGTAATCGCTTCATTAGCGGCAAAGTGCTGCAGGCCGGCGATAACCATCACTTCCATCCAACATGTGCACGCTGCACCAAGTGCGGCGATCCGTTTGGCGATGGCGAGGAAATGTACCTGCAGGGCAGCGCCATTTGGCATCCACGCTGCGGCCCCGGACCCTCTGAATCCGGCATCATACTCAATGGCGGCGGCGGTGGCGGTAGCGTCCGACCAGGCACCACCTCGGTCACTGGTGGCGCATCCAATGGCAATTTCACAGACACTGAATGCGATCGTATGAGTTCCAGTGCGCTCAGCGACATGGTATGTGAGGGGAAAACCCCATGTTATACATACATAGCTGTTTCTGCTACTAATCTGAATGCTCAGCAACAACAAAAACCACAACAACAACACACACACACACAAACGTAACAAACACACACACACACTTGCACTTTCGCAATTTACTTTGATTTTTTTTTTATTTATTTGATTTTTGTTATTATGTTTTTTGTTTTGTTTCGAGCTTGCCTTTTGATTTCGTTTTATAATTTCGTTCGTTTTGCAGTACATCCGTTCCAGAACACCGAGTTTTAATGGTTCACTTTATTCCTCTAGCCGCAAGGTTTGTTTTATAATTTCAACTACAGTGATCGCTCGCTAATTGGTAGCGCTTAGTGGTGGTCAAAACTGTTTCTTCATTTTGGTTTTTCTTTTAATCATATTTGCACTATAATAAACCAATTTAACGAGCGATCACCGTATTATTATTATTATTTTTATTATTTCTTAAATGAAGGCTTTAAACTAAACCCAAAATGCACTGCATGCCACTTTTAATAAGTATCAAAGCTTAATACAACTACTAATTATGTCAATATATACATTCCACAGCATTATCGCACGGTCAGTCCAGGGCTGATTCTACGCGAATATGGCAGACCGATTGGCGAGGATATATCACGCATCTATACCTATAGCTATCTGACAGATGCGCCGCACTATCTACGCAAGCCAATCGATCCGTATGACAAGACGCCACTGTCACCCCATTTCCATAGGCCCGCCTCCTTTGCGACGACAAGCAATGCCGGCTCTGTGGCTGGCAGTCAGGCCACCGTCAAGGCCACACTCACGCACGCGTAGCGCCATGAAGGTGCTGGTGGATGCCATACGTTCGGAGACGCCACGTCCCAAGAGCCCGGGCATGAACAATGAGGAGCCCATTGAGTTGTCGCACTATCCGGCGGCCAAGAAGCCACCACCAGGCGAACAGCCCAAAATCGAAAGAGATGATTTCCCAGCACCGCCTTATCCCTATACGGATCCCGAGCGCCGGCGACGTTACAGTGAAAACTATAATGGTGTGCCGGTCTCTGATGATGATGAGGACATCGAAAATGGCAAGAAAACCAATGGCAAGGTCAAAAATGGCGAGGAGCAAACGTAAGCGCTCAACTATCATACATTTATGCCGATCTTATTGTAAATTCCCTTTTAAACAGGCGCCTGCATCGTGAGGCTGAGCAACTGGAGAAGCTGAATTCGGGCATTGGCTCTGTGATTGCCAAGGACCTGAAGGAGCATGCCAAGTACAGAAAATGGAAACAAAACAATTTGGATCCGCGCAATGCATCGCGCACGCCCTCAGCCTCCAAAGAGCCGCTGTACAAGTTGAGGTAAAATACATAAAAACATTTGAAACGAAAAGTTTTTAATGCCTTTGTTCTTTCTGCATAGATATGAATCACCTATTGGTGCATCGCCATCAAGGCATTTGGATCATCAGAAACCATTCTATGAGGATGAGATGTTTGATCGTTCCACCAGCTATCGCGGCTCCCTGGGCAAATCGCTGGGCAATGCGCCCAGCTACAATGGTAATCATTTAATAATGTGCTTGAGTTAGTGTTTGTTTTTAAGAAACCTTCTCGCAAGAAGCGCGTACAATATTATTGCGTTGCATCAATTTGTATTATATATATAGATCAATTACGTTTATAGCCATACATTCCTATCGTTCGCCGCCCAAGCCCGGATATGGATTCAAAACGACCACATTGCCGCCATACATACGCAATGGCTACAGCTCCGTAAGTGCTGACTTCTGTTGGCTGTATTTGCATTTGCGTTGGTCTTTGCTGGTCACAAAAACTTGTCTTGTTGCTAATACTAAACTTTAATACTATATACTAAGTACTTTACTTGTCTTTAACCATCTGTTGCTCACTCCAAACATTTGTATCTCTTTCTCATCTGTTCTGCTGCTGTTGCTGCTGCTGCTGCTCTTGCTCCGGCTGCTGGCTTTCGGTTACTTGGGTCTAACTAAAAATTGTCTAACATATATCATCTGGTTGGTCTGCTGCTTCCATTTGCTAATCCCAAACTACATACTTATTTATGTGTGTTATGCCTATGCTGTTTGTTGTCACACACACACACCCTAACATACACACATGCAAACATCCAAACTAACAATTCTACACTACTTCAAACTCATCATCATACAACATATACATACATACAAACATTCATACAACTGTCGGCTCAGTGGTGAGCGCACTGCGTCATGTACCCAAACCCGGATACGGCTTGGCTCCACGCTCTCACACATTCAGTTCCACAACATCAGCCGCCGCCACGATGCATGGTGCCACTGTAAGAAATGCTTTGGTTGTTGTTGTTATCTTTTCATTATGATTTTCTTGTTTGTTTGGAATGCCTTAGCTGTACACCTTTTATGGCCACGCACTTAGTTTGTTGTTTTTGATTTTGGTTTTGGCATGTTTTTCGGAATTTCTAGAGAACCTTTACTAAATACTTTTGACTTTATCCCTGCAGGACTTTTCTTATGGAGGACTGGGCGACAAAACGCACAGCACAGATCTAAGCTGCGGCAAATCAGAGGGTAAGTTCGAATGTTTATTCCTATTAAGAAATATAGATATATTCTATATTCTTGTTCTGTATTCATTTTAGCTTCGGTTGATTCAATTACTGAGGGCGATAGGCGCGCCTTGATGGGCGGTGATTTGCCAGCTTCGAGTACATATTCGGGCGCATTGTCCTATCATTATCCGCAGGCAGGACTCATACGACGCAGCCTGCCCAATATGGCACACTCGATGCTGGTGCATGAGCCAGCCAAAATCTATCCGTATCACATATTGCTTATAACGAACTATCGTCTACCATCTGATGTTGATCGCTGCAACCTGGAGGCAAGTTAAATGCTTTACCCAGTATACCAACAAATAATTAATTTATTACCCTTTTGCTGTGCAGCGTCATTTGTCCGACATCGAGTTCGAGCACATCTTGCAGTGCGCACGTTCTGAATTCTACCGGCTGCCCCAATGGAGACGCAATGAGCTGAAGCGACGTGTGAAGCTCTTTTAAAGAATTAGGCCGCTTATATCCAGAGCGGCTGCTTGCGACGAAACCAAATGGAAAACAATTACCTTAACTTTTAAAAGGTTTTTCACTATTCAAAAACAATGGTAGCAATAACGAAGAAGAAAACAAAACAAAAAAACTAATTAAAACAAAAAGAAAACTATGCTAATTTCACAGCCAGTTTTTTAAAACACGCTTTAAATATATAGTTGAAACAAAAGAGAAAAAAAGTATAATAAAAGAAAAGAAGGATCGCGCCAATGGCAGCTCCAGTTTATTTTTTTAAGCATTAGTTGCGCTGACAAAAAAAAAAACTATTTAAATTCTATAAGAAACCAAAAGAAAAAAACTTAAGCTCGGCATGCCGAAGCTTTTAATACTCTCGCAGAGCTAACAAAAATCAAATAAGTCTGCTATTAAAGTCCGATTATGTTAGATTTGACTTTAAAACTATTATAATTAAAAAAAATCACAAGCTGTTAAGGTTACTCTGCGGGGGTATGAAATAAAAACGTATACAAATTGCAATTAGTTAAACAAAAATACACTCTGGCAGTCAAGGTATTATCTTGCATGAAAGCTTTTTTTTGATATAAAAAACCGCGGCTAATCCAATGAAAAATGCATCAAAGATTAAGAAATGAATGTACCTACTACTTACAACAAATTCAAGAGAAAGCAAACAGAATTAGATGTGTGTGCGTGTGTGTGGCATTAAATATTTATACATACGCTAAACACAGCAAGTTTTATTTATTAATAAATATATATATTTTATTTATTTAAATAGAATATGTCAAAGAATAAACAAGATATATATAATAAAGCAGGACAAACCGAAGCAATATCCCAAACACTTTTAACTTAATTCATACTGCAATGTCTCTTAATAAACTTGGCATAAATTCGTTTTTACAGGAGACATCGCTGGACTGGAATGTACATAGAGACAAAAAACAAACAAACACATAAATATTGCGCTAAGAATTTTCCCGAGAGATTTTCTATGTTATGTTTTGGAATGAAGCTTAGTTTTGCTTTTGAATTGCGTCATCTGTTTTCAGAGCGTATGTTAATTGTGTTTTCATTACGGTTAAGCTGCTGCCAATGATTTGCTTGTGATAGATTTGTCGTGTGACAAATCCGAGATCATCATAAAAATCACGCTCATTTTCTTGCCACTCGGAGATGGTGCACTCCAGCGAAGCATAGCCAGCTTTGACGCAGTTCTTGGATACTTGACCAATCATTGGCTCCATAATCTTTTGATATGGATAGTTCTTTGCAATGGCAAAGCGATAGATCCAGGCTGCATTGTAGACAGAATGATGATTCTTTACGCTAATTGTGGCCACAATGCGTCGCCGAAACTTGTTCTTATAACTCTCATCGAAGGGCGTATTATCCATAAATATCTGATAGCTAGCCTCGTTAGGGCGCACAACGAAAGATGAAAGGTTCATAGCACTCAGCAACTAAGGATTGCGAGGGTTTCAACTAAAACAAAAGAAGAGCATTACAATAACAGTATTGATCTAATAGTAAGCTAAGTATATACCCTCATTAGCTCTGCCGCCTTGGCATAAAATGAGAAGTAGGTGCTGGTAAAGAGGAAAAACACACAGCCGGGTATTGTGAGCACACAGAAGAGAAGCGGCACACCCAGAAATATGAAGAATATAGCCCATGTGATGACTATAAATTGCAGTGTTATCTGAAATTAAGATGTACAGCATTCAATTGATCTGGTCAAAGGGTGAGATGCTTTAATAGATTTACCCACGCTTTAACGTAGATAAGTCACGTAGATGTCGAACTTGGGCTTACCTCACGAAAACAGACCGCAAAGAAAGACCTAGATGAGAATGACATAATGTAATCCCGCACCAGCTCCTGGCATTTGAGTTCATCATCTTCCCGATAGTTGCGTATAACAATAAATGGTTGCATTTGGTATTCACTTAAATTAAAAACCTTAAAATTCTAAGCCAAAATTAAAACAAAACAAAAACACTAGCAAGCAGTGCGACCAGCAAGCAAAATACCACAAAATACTATTTGTATATCTTGGTAACTTATCGATGCTTAATGCTTGGAATCGATACAAAAAGCAGTCGATAATGGTTTGCCGCTTTAAATCGTAATCAAAATTCCAATGTTTAAAATAATTCAAGTAATTATTTATTAATGATAATTGAATAAATTAATTTTAACAATTTCGTGCTTATTGCTTTTTCATCTTTTCAAGCAGACTCTTCAATTCATTGATACCCTTCTCGTTCTCATCCCAGCCTGGAGCTACCTTCTTCATGTGCTCATACCATCTTGCAACATTTGCGTATTTGGTGAAATCAAAGTTATCCAGGGTAAAGGTTGAAACTGTGGCCACAATGGCAATATCAGCGACGGTCAGCCTGTCTCCAGCGACATATTCTTGACCCTCGAGGAATGTATTGAGGAAACCAAGAGCATCCTCTACTTTCTTGAGCAGCTCTGGATCTGCTGGAGCCTTCTTCAGGAACTGCGGATAGTAAAAGTCTGCAAAGGACTTATACAGCGTTCCCATATCAAAGTATAAACGTTGATTCACAATGGCACGTCCTTTGGGATCCTTGGGATAGAGAGCATCATCCTTAGCGTACTGCTCAACCAGATAAACAAGTATGGCACGTGACTCCCACAGAACGAATCCATTATCGACAATTGTTGGAATAGTGTGTTGTGGATTGATTTTCACAAATTCTGGCTTTAATTGTTCCTGCTCTTGAGTATTTATAACTGTTTTGTTAAATTCAATGCCCAAGGCCTTGCCAGTCATAAGGATCGAGCGGCCAGTCGCTGCAAGAGGCGAATAATATAAATCCATAGTAAATTTCAAGTGTGTTGAACAACTGAACGTTAAACGTTAACTACTTGAGTTTACCGAAAAACCACAGATTTATATACGCTGTGAAACAAAACTGATAAGCTCTATTAAATTCGTATTATCGCTTAGTATCGCGATATGACGTTTTGCCTCTACATAAGATAGTATATTTGTGAAAGTTCATCATTACAATACATGAGTTTTATTTAAGATAGCCAAATATTATTTGCTATGTTGAAATAAGTTTAAAATTTCAACTTTTTTGCTAGAAGATTCGAAATTTGACTTTACGCTTGAATAAGTAATTGATATATTTATGAATGTACACAACAATATTTACAATTATAAATTTATATTAATTATATATTACAAGTTTTTTAATTGACTGTTGAATATTTTGCACTGTTCTTAATTATCGTCATCCATGTGTATCGATGCTTATCGATGCCAAATGCGTTTATTGTTTTTTTTTTTGCATGTGCGAAAATACGGTCACTCTGACAGAGAGGCGACTTTTGCATTTTGCCGCATAGCGTTTGCATTCAGAAATTATAATCATTTTAACTCGCATTTATCCTGATTCTGTGAAAATGGAAGACGGCCACATGGGAGAAAAATGCACAACTTTAGAACATGACTCGCAAGAAGAGCAACGTAATTTTATTTGTGGCGTTATTGAGGGTTTTTACGGCCGGCCATGGACAACCGAACAGCGAAAAGATTTGTTTCGCAAATTGAAAAAACTAGGCATGGATTCGTATATGTATGCACCCAAAGATGACTACAAACACCGAGCATACTGGCGAGAGCTTTACACGGTCGAAGAGGCTGATCATCTATCAAGTACTTATTTTTAATCATCATTTTATTTATTTTTCACTATTTTTTGTTTGTGCTTACTCATTTCGCACATTACACATATTGCAGGTCTGATTTCATCTGCTAAGGAAGCTGGCATTGTTTTTTATTATGCACTGTCGCCGGGTCTAGATATGACATACAGTAGTCAGAAAGAGATAGCAACGTTGAAACGGAAATTGGATCAAGTCTCGCAATTTGGGTGCGAGGCGTATGCATTGCTCTTTGATGACATTGAATCGGAGTTGTCGAAGGCCGACAAAGAAGTGTTTCAGACCTTTGCCAATGCCCATGTATCTGTCACCAATGAGATCTTCACGCATTTGGGCTGTCCCAAGTTCCTCTTCTGTCCGACTCAGTATTGTGGCACACGAGCTGTTCCAACTGTTGTGGAATCTGAGTACTTGAATACGCTGGGTTCCAAGCTAAACAATGTTATTGACATTCTGTGGACTGGCGACAAAGTGATATCAAAGAATATAACAATTGAGTCGATACAGGAAATAACGGAGATATTGCGACGTCCGCCTGTTATTTGGGATAATCTCCATGCAAATGACTATGACCAAAAGCGCGTATTTCTTGGCCCGTATACGGGTCGTTCGCCCGAGCTTATCCCCTATCTGCGTGGAGTTATGACCAATCCCAATTGCGAGTTCTATGGCAATTTCATTGCAGTGCACACACTTGCCTACTGGTCACGTTGCAGCATAGACTCCAAGATAAATAGTTCGTTAAGTGCAGATATAAAGTTGGAGACTGAAAACGAGGACGATTTACCAGTGGAGTGTCTGTCCAAAAACATATATCATCCACGTTTGGCGCTCAAGTAAGACATATTTTTGCTTTAAATCGACATCAATTTAAAACACATTTTATATTTTTAGAAATGCAATAAGTGAATGGTTGCCAGAGTTCTTTGTGGTAAAGGAAGCGTGGGGCCCGATCACCAAGCCGCAACCACAAGTGGAAATGGTCATGCCAATTATTCCTATAATACCGTCAATTAACACCTGCATGAGTCTAACGACGACAACAACAACGTCGACCAATACACGCACAGTACCCGAGGTAAACACAACCCAGTTGCAGGCATTGGCTGATGTGTGCAGCACAGTTAGCTCCACAATGGTGCCTATCTCAAATCCAGTGATGAACTCTTTGGTTTCACCAACGAAAGTTGTGACAAACGATGAGATTATAAATCCCATACCCACAACTGTTGCATCCAACATTGAGCTGCCCAAAAAGATACCCATTTCGATAATGCCAGTGCCTGTCATGGAAACGAAGAGCGTTGAGGAAACCATTAAATTGAGCTGCGAAATATTCGAACCAGCCAATAAGGCCGAGCCGGTGAATGAACAAAGCAAAGTTACACTTACGCCGACGACTGACGATATTATCATTGATGAAAAGCGCGAGCAGGGCGGCAGCTTAAACGTGGATTCAATGTTGGATGAAAATCTAAGTCTCAGTCCGCTAAGTGCTGGTGTCAATGAGCCCATGGAGTGTAGCAGCAGCATTAACTCACAGATATCACCCAAGGAAGCCATTAAACTAGTTGCAGATGATGTTGTCATGGAGGAGTCTGGCAACGATATAAATGTAAGTTGTCTCTTCCTGGTAATTTGATGAAATAATGAATTTCCGCCCTCTCCTTCAGAGTATGCATGTAGAGAGCTCATCAGCGTCACCGGAATCCAGTGCAGAAATGCGTGAAGAAGGCGACGAGGACCAACTGGACGTCAAGTAAGCATGGCTTTAATTCGAACAATAACTGATTGATGTTCCTTTTCTTTTTAGATCAACTGTGAACTGCAATAAGATAACGATAGATGATTTAAATTTGCTGTGTGACCTTTTCTATTTGCCGTTTGAGCATGGCAGTCGTGGTCTCAAGCTGCTCAGCGAATTCCAATGGCTGAAAGCCAATGCAAATGTGCTGCTTCATGATCGTGGCAGCGCCAATGGCGATGCTGCTAAGCCGGAGATAAGCGAGTGGATGCAGCGAAGTGAACTTTTCTCCACGCTATGTGGCGGCGTTCAAGATCTTTTAGTCAAGATCGCCTACTGTGAGAACAAGGAGATATGCCATGACTTGTATTCGTATGTTTGGGACATATCAGGTGCACTGTCGTTGCTCAATTGCTATATCAAATGGCTGTCAATGGCCAAGTTTCCGCACAACATGGCCTCATATACCGAGGGCAGCTACACGTGTAAGTTTTTTAGCTAATTTTATGTATGCATTATTTAATGGTCTCTTTGATACTTGCAGGGTTTAGTAAAGGCTGGAAAGAAGCTTTTATGTCTGGCGATCAGGAACCATGGGTTTTCCGTGGTGGACTTACGGCCGACTTGCAGCGCTTGATGCCGGTGGATTCGGGAAATGATTTGTTTGTCTATAAGCTGCCGGAACAACCAACGGCAAACTATTACCTGCTGAGGCCTTATCAGAATCTGGATGAGCCGCATATTTATAAAATCTGCACACGCACTTATATGCAGTGGCAGACTGAGCCGGACGGCGATGAGATCCTGTTGCCCGTCCACTTGGCAGACATCGTTGCGGATGCCATAGTGGGCGGCCATTTAACCCTACATCCGGAGCTGTGTTTGGTGGCGTATGACAAGGATAATGCCATTGTTGGCTATGCCTGTGCAGCCTTGGATGTGAACATATTTCAACGTAATATGGAGCTTTGCTGGCTTACGGAGCTACGCGAAAAGTATCCCAAGGATCTGCTGGATAGTGATGATGTTAACGATAGCACGAAGTCACACAAGCTCATCGCACGATTTGTGGAGCGTTTCCACAGGAACGAGGAAATAATTTGCCCCACCGAGGTGTGCAGCTCTTTTCCTGCTATGATAAGCGCTGCTACGTTGCGCGAGGCAGAACTACATGACAATGGCATTGCCAAGCGTCTTTTGACCGTTCTGCTCGCCGCTCTACGCGCCAACGGTTGCTTTGGTGTACACGCCTGTGTGCCGTTCGAGGATCCCGAGCATCTTAATTTCTACACAAAGATTGGCTTTGTTGAGATCTGTCGTGACGAGAGGAGCAGGTGCATCTATTTGGGGCGACGCTTTTAGCAGGCGGAGCTAGTGGAGTTCCTCTGAAACGATCACTGCCTGTGCTGCTTTTTCTTTGACATATGGTTTCCTAAATGTATATTTGTGTGTGTATGTGCATTACTCGATGATAGCTTGATATGCTTGCAGGTTTTTGTATTATCATGAAAATCGTTTCATATAGAACTTTTCCCTAGTGTTTGACCAATCTTAGTCCAGTGTACCCATCTGTGTGTATGTTTTGTACTGTCCAATTCTCTAGCATTTACTCTTAAGTATACGTACATAGTTTCTTTTTTGCGATACAAATCACTAAAGCAAATAAAAACTCAAAATATATAACAATCAAAACCAACTTTTATATACTGTTTTGTTTGCTCAAATCGTAAAACCAAACTGTGTTGACGCCATCCTCGATGATGCGTTCGTGTTCCAGCTGTGGCAGTGGGAAGCGGCATGCAATGATTTTGGCATTGTTTGGACATTCAGCAATCAGTTTATGCTCCAGATCTTTCATCATTTGTTCTACGCCAAAAATGATCACGTAATTGTATGATTTGATGTTGAACTTCCATAGATCGCGGCGAAAGAAGCTGGTTTGCCTGCCAACGCCATGACGCAGTGCAGCCAGACGTGAGTAGTAGACCAGCCAGGGATTTAGCTCCACGCCATCGGCCTTAAGGGCTTTCATATGCTGGGCCGCCGCTAGAGAAGATTACATAAGTCAAAAATTTATTATTAAGTCTGTTTTGGTTATTTTTTAAACATACCCACAACGATGCGTCCATCTCCTGAGCCAATATCAAGGAGCTTACCGCTGGCATTTTTGGGCAGAAAACTCAGCACATTTTGTATTTGCTCTGTTGTTGCCGGCACATAAGGCAAACAGAATTTTCTGAATGCGGGTGCAACAAATGATGCACAAACAATTGAGAGTCCAATGCCAATGCCGCCAGTCACGCCGATCAGGAGTTTGCCACCAAATGACATTCCAGGCTTTTTAACAGAATTTTGGGAACTTTCATTTAAAATTTCCATGGTAGAAACAAATTATGATTGTTCTTCAAACGCAAAAAAAAAACAACAAAACACAGCTGATCGACACCCATTGTATTGAAGTCAAGTTTGGTAACCTGTTGTGCTTAGAAAGATTGACAGTTGTAAAAAAAATAAATACAAATTTTTCAATTTTTTCGACAACCCAATTAAAAGTATAATAAAGAGATTTAATTTAATTTTAAATAAAAGTTATTCGCTTAGGGTCGATAAATCAAGTGAAACAGGGCTGCATAATATATCGATTCATCGCTATACTTTGACCAGTGCTGCTGTATTTATTTACGTTCAACGCATCGAAGTACACACTTATATTGGACATGTGGCAACACTTTTTTCAGTCGTAGCTTCCTATTACAAATTTTCACGGGTTTTTCGTGTGTTTTGCGTCGAAAAATACATAAAAAACGGATATTTAGTGAATATTGCTCGTAAAAAGAGTAGTTTGACGTTAGAAGTGCTAAGTTTTATGTGCGCCGTGTGTGATTTAGTGTAAACGTGAAAATGGCGAACGTAAGGGACAGCGACACATCACTGTGGCTGCATAATAAACTGGGCACATCAAACGATTCGTGGATAAATGGTTCAATATGCTCGCAATTAAACAAAGAAGTTTTGCGCAACATCAAAGAGTGTTTTCCCGATTTGCAGACACAAGTCAAATTAAAATTGCTACTCAGTTTTCTGCATATACCCCGACGTATGGTCGAAGAGGTAAATCTCGCTGGTGTAATTCAACATGAAAAAAGTACACTACCATGTACACACACACACACACAAACAAACGCAAGCACACAAACACGTACACATGTTTACCTACATAACATGCATGCTGCGTTGGTGAATAAACCAATTTTTTATTTTATCCCTTAAATGCAAACAAAAATTCTAATAACCGTGAAATGTAAAATGTGAAGTGTGTTCCATTAACCTAAATTAAAATTGTATATATGTCAATGGGTACATACAGGTGGTAAGTTGTTGTTGTTTTGTGGTCATAGAAATCAGAAATATTTCCCGCCACTTCTGCGCGAACGACTTGTGTGTACATGTGTGTCTGTGCGTGTTGGTGTTTTTGTGTATGCGTGTGTGCATGTGTGCAGCTTGTGGGCGTTAAGCGGGTGGGCAACACAAATCTGTTAAATACATACATGTGTTGTCATTTATAATTATAAACATGGTTTGTTTTCATCGGTCTTTAAAAGTTAACTACGAAAAACATACAAAATTAGTAAATATGATTTGTATTTATTCAATCGTGTCCATAAAGTTGATTTGTGTTTGTGCGTGGTCACCGTTAACATTAACAGTGCACTGTTAAGGCGCCACATGATGTCAATACAATCAAACCTGTTTTGTATGGAAACGTGTGTTGTTAAAAGCAACAACAATAAGAATGTTACTATCAAAACATTGGTGTAGGCCAACTGTTGCTTACATGTTTACAGTACACAAAACATTAAAAGTGATTTGTTTTTTGTAATTTGTAGTGGAAAAGCGAATTGGAGGAGGTTATCGAAGTGGCTGGTCTTGATTCAGAGCTATGGGTTTCTATGTTGGCGGAGACGATGAAAACATTTCCCGCAACAAGTTCATTGAATACAGAAATCTCCGACTATGAGGACACACGGCCCATTTTCACTGATATGGTTAATGATTTGCGCAAATTGGTGACCAAACACTCCGACTTGGGCATGTTGCCATTGGAGTGTCAATATCTAAACAAAAACGCATTGATCTCGGTGGTAAGTCCAAACGCATCGAAATCATAGGCAAAACTAAAACACTTTCCTTATCTGCCATTTTAAACAGGTTGGCCAACAGCCAGCAGCAATAAAGCATTTCACACTCAAGCGCAAACCGAAGAGCGCTCAGTTGCGAACGGAGCTCCTGCATAAGTCAGCGGATGCACAATCCTCGTTGAAAAAGACTTCGGCACCAACAATTCCGCTTAGATCGCGGGGCATGCCACGCAAAATGACAGACACCACACCGCTAAAGGGTATTCCGTCACGCATGCCCACCACAGGCTTTCGGTCACCCAATGTACCCGGCAATGCGCAGCGTCCAAATCTCAGTCGTACGCCTGCCGGCCGCAAGGACGGTGGCATCAAGATTCTCGAATTCACAGAGCAACCGCTGGGCTATGCGGCAGCCAAGAAGCGTAAGCGCGAACAGCAACTGGAGGAGCAACAAAAGAAGCAAGAGCAAAAGCAACAGGCAGCCGCTGCGGCTGCTGCAGCTGCAGCTGCCACGACTAACAACAATAGCGAAAGTCCGCCAGCGGCCGATGCAGTGGGCAATGCTAGCGGTGGCGAGACACCGACCACGCCCACATCGGCCAACAATAGTTTTGAAATCAAACTGGAGCCGCAGCTGAATCAAAGCAGCGGCAGCATAGAGGAGCAACCGGACGAGGACTTTAAAACTCCCGAACTGGCCATCAAAACCTTGCAACCCGAAACGCCAGAGACGCCGGAGTATGCAGCTGCTACGCTACAGTTTACTGCTACAGCTACAACTACAACTGCTCCTGCTACGCCCACACGACAGGTGACCATCAAGGCGGAGAGCAAAGCGAAGACACCCAAATCGGCAGCCAAAATCAATAACAACAACAATAATAATAATAACAACAACAATAGCTATCATCAAACGCCGAAACGCATTAAGCAGGAGATTGAAATCAAGAGCGAGGAGATTATAGTGCCAGCGAATATTAAGCTGGAGAAGATTGAGCCCAGCTCTCAGACTACGCCCATACGCGTTGTTCAGACAACTGCAAAGACTTCAACCAGTCCACAGACGCAGCGCATCATTATACAACAGCAGCCGGCACAGCGTGCGCCGCATTTACTTATACGCAGTGCACCGCAACAGCAGAAGCGTCTAATCAACAACACAGTTAACAACAACAACAACAACAACACTGTCATGGCAACAACGAGCACTTCAACTGCAACAACAACGGTCGGCAACACCACCATCAAAATGGAGAAGCTGGACATAAAGCCCTTGCTGCGTGTAACAGCTGCCTCTGGTGGTCCAAGTACCAGCACATCTACAACCACCACCACTACTCTATTGACACCACAACAGCTAAGGAATGCCGCAAATCCGTTGGCCAATTTGCCCAACAATATCTCTGTTAAGATAACATCGGCCAAGGCTAAGGCTGCAGCTGAGGCAGCTGCGGGCAACAGTGCTGGAAGCAGTTGCAGTAGTCAGGCAGCAGCACAGCAACAACAGCAGCAACCACAACAATATCCACCATTGTTGATCAACAGCTCCACACCAGTTATATTGGCATCATCGCCAAGTGCACAGCGTTCGGTAAGTAGATAATAAATTTCTGATATTCATTGAAGACTCTAATCCTCCATCTTTTCGTTTTACAGCGACCTATGGTAACGGCGAGCTGCAGCAGCACTGCTACCACAACCACCACCATACCGTCGCAGGCCATTAAAACGATGCCGCTTAGTCAGCTGAAGACGGCAGCCAACAGTGGCCCGGTAATTATCTCGCAAACCATTATACAACCAGCGAAGCGCGCCCAACAGCAGCAACCGTCACAGCTGGGAGCGGGTACATCCAGTGCAGCAGCTCAGCAACAACAACAACAACAGCAACAACAACAGCAGCAGCAGCAACAACAACTTCATCATCAGCACCAGCAGCAGCAACAACAACAAGTGCAACAGATAAAGCAGCAACATTTGATTGCACAATCAGCGCCACAGTCACTACCCACCACACAGTACATTCTGGCTGCTCCACAGCCCCAACAGCATCAGCAGCAGCAGCAGCAGCCCACGTTGCCTTCGTTGACCTCCTTTACACAGACGCGTCCGCAGACGACGCTTTATCAGACGGCAGCTGGAGGTGGTGGCGGCCAGACGCCCACAAAGATATTGCTTAAGACAACAGGCACATCGGGTGTGGTAATGACGCCGCTGCGACAACATCCACAGACCACCACAGTGGTGTCCACAAATCCGCCACCGTTGGTAGCAACCACAGCAGCTGTTGCCGCCGGCCATCAAACGCTTAACATACAAAATGTGCAGTTGCCCAATCGGCCAGTGACCATTCAGCCAGCTTCACAGGCCGCACAGCAACAGCATATGCAGGCACAGCTGCAGCAACAGCATCCGCAGCACACGATTGTGGCCAATACGACGGCAACGCAGCAGCCAAAGCTATCGCAGGTGCTGATGCAACCTGGCGGCACTATTGCGGGCGGCACATTGAATGTGGCGCCGTCGACGGGCAAGAACAAGACCATCATACTGACCCAGAAGGGTGTCATTTTGCGCAATATTGGCGGTGAGATGTACCAGATACCCATTAGCAATGTGGGTGGATTGCCTGCGCTGCCATCGGGCGCTACGCTTATGACCACAACGGCGGCCGGTCCGCCTGGTCTGGTCAAGACGACACCGGCGACAAGCATTCAACCGCACACCATACAGCTGCAACAACCGCAACAGCATCATCAGCAGCAGCAACAGCAGCATCATCATCAGCAGCAGCAGGGTGCACAGCCTGTCAAGCAAATGATGCCCACGCTCATACCAACCAATCCCATTGGTGGACAGCATGTCATCGTGCAGCAACAGACGCCCACAAGTGTCATTGGCAATGTAAGTGATGTGACGCTAGAAAGGTGTAGCCGCAAAAAGGATAAGAATAAGGAGAATAAGTTAAAGAAAAAGAAGAAACTTTCACGGCGTAACGAAGTGGAAATACCCTAGCAAGTAACCCTTTAAAATGGAATCAGATGATTTAGGAAACCCTATAAAACTCAAGCAAGAAACCCTTAGAAGTGAATCAAAATGGTGAAGTCGCAAGAAATATCCCCTCTACAATCAAGAATCTTTGTGGTATTTCAATGTTGTTCAAATAAAAAACAACATTTTTCAAACCTTAGATTCAATCATAAACAAATCAACATACTCGATTAAAAGAGTATTATAGAAGTTTTGCGTCATACTCATATGGTTTACCTGTCAATCAAATTGAGTTTCAGTGTTTGCGACATATTCTCACAGCATGCGGTAAAATCGATAAAAAAAATATAAAATAATATTTCATAAGCCGAAAGTGTTGGGCTCGTATAAAAAGAGAGACACAGTTAAGCAATGTTTTAGTGTCCTGTGCAGCGGCTAACTGTGTGCACATATTTATTCCGATTTGGCCATAGCCAAGTCATTATTAGATTGTAAAGAGTATAAACTATGCAAGCGGGCTATGATATTACCTGTCTTTAAAATTCTTATATGTATAGTATCAAGGGTGTGGAACCCAAATAGTGCGTTTTAATCAAAATCGATCTTAGATGCAAGATATTTTGAATCTTACATACTGATAATAATATTTATATTTAATTGACATTTTACAGTCCACACAGCAGACGATAATACGGCCAGTGATGGCGAATGTAAGCGGTGGATTGACCTCGCTGCCGCAGGGCCTAACGCTGATACAGCGTCCTGGCCAGCAGCCGCAGCTGGTGCAGGTGCAGGCGGCGCCGAATAGCGCGCCAAGAACTATTATAACGCAATCGCCTGCTACGGCGTCGCAACAGCAACCGCGCCAGCAGCAGCAACATATACTGGTGCAGCATAAGCCGGCCCTGCAGCAGCGTGTGGTCACCTCAACCAGCGCCGCCGGTCAACAATTGTTGCAGACAAACAATGCTGGCATTGCACGTACCGTTCAGGTGCAGGTCACCCAGCAGCAGGCGCAACAGCAACAACAGCAGCAGCAACAACAACAGCAGACAAATGCTCCAGCGGCACAGCAACAGACGCAGCAGGCTCCACAACGTCGTGGACTATCGCTTTCGGTAAGAGGATCGAAAATAATCAAATCCTTAGACATATTAATCCTTATCTTATTAAAATCTCAACCAGAACGAGCACGTGCACAAGGCGCATGAGATGTTCCGCAAGGCAAATCGTGTATCCCGACCCGATAAGGCACTCATCTTGGGCTTTATGGCGGGTTTGCGTGAGAACCCTCGACCCAATACGGAAAACGTTTTGGTCATCAAACTGGGCGAAACAGAGGTTAGTTAAAGACAACAATTTATCGCTAATATAATATTGCTAACATATTTTTTTTTGTACAGGAAAAAGTGCAACAGGAGGATGGCAATACTGCATTATGCCTTGTGGAGTCACACATTCGACTGGACTACAACACCGGCGAATGGAAGACATTCCAGAACTACAGGCTAATGGATCAGAGCGCGGCCTCATAGTCCACAAGGGTCATACGCATAGTGCGCAAATAGTTGTCTCGTTGAGCTCAACCTTATTTGTGTCCTGTGCGTATCGTATGCGACTATTTGTTTGTTCGTTTGTCATCTATTTTTGCATGGTCAGAAGATTTGCTATCCACTAATTAGGCTACAGAACCCTTCAACTTATCCCCCTTATTTTGCGCTTTGAACTATAAAACAATTAACGTTAATTAGTAGTTGTACAGTTTCTCTAGTATATTATATATATAAATGTATGAATGTAGTATATATGCTAGGGCTTAAAACGTTTAGTAATCAAGACACAAACACACACACACACTGACACACACATATGCATGCACATAAATATGATTATAGGCACGGTTGACTGGAGAATCCGCTGATGAAATTATGGAGAGGAACTCAGCAAATGTCAATTGCCAATAATCATATACACACACACACACACACACACATATATATATATATTTATATGTTTGTGCACATTTATATGCAGATATATACTATTATATCTATGCATACTTAGCATTACGTAATTAGTTTTTGAGTAAAAAAATTGTATAATTAATTTAGAAAAAAAACATAATTATTTGGAGCCAGGCGAAAACCCGCTCACTATTAATATTACAAACAAAAAAGAATATGAAAAAAGAAGAAAAAAACCATAAAAATATTATGAATATTATTAATGTATGTAAAAAAAAAATAGAAAAAAGCAAAAAAATAACCATTGGCAAAAGCTACAGCGTTAACTTAATCTTGAAAAACATGTGTAATAGACTCTAGAATAAACCAACCATATTTATGGCTTTAATGTTTAAAACGTCTCAACTTAATGGAAAGGCAACAGCAATTACTGCACAAATATCATTATGCACTAATGATTAACTGCAAAAGGTGAGCGTATAAGCGATTACCACAATAGGGTATTACCCAATCGGTGCATTGTTTACCTTTCGCTGAAATGCTTTTCAAATGAATGGAATTCTTCGTTAATTAGTTTTTGTTTAATTGCATTGAAATCTTACAACTAGTCAACATAAATCGATGAAATTTCATTAGACAATGCAATGCCTAGGGAATAAAATAATACTAGGAGGTAAATCCTATAACCTAATCCTATATACTACCAGTTACATACAACACAGCTGCATCTTAAATTCGTTTACAAATAGATCAAGACTTGGAGAGCAATCCATTGTGCATTATTTGCCCACCTCCTTCCAGTGGACAATGGCGCGCTGCTCATCGGGCGCATCCCGGAAAGGTCGGCTACCATCAGAGCTAACATACTCGTTCACCTGGTAGTTGAGCAGCGTCTTGTAGTGATAGACATCGGCCAATTGTTGTGTGAGTGGACTGGTGTTGGTGGTAAAGATGCCGGCGAATTTCTTCTCACGTGCCACTCTCAGCACCTCGTGCTCCATGAAGTGCATGCAGGCAATGTTCTCGCGCGGATTCAACTTCTCAGCGGTGCCCATCATGAAGGAGTGTAGTATTTGATTCAGACCCTTGGGCAAATAGTTGTCACTAAACAGCACAAAAATTGAGATTATAGTTTGTTGAATCAATCTTAAGTGTGTCAAGCTTACCGTATGGGTCCCTCACAGAACTCCAGAAACTCAAAGACAATCAGTAGCTTGGATTTGATGTCCACTTCGGGTTCATTGCGCGCATCAAAGTTGAGAGCAGTGCCAATGATACGATCTGTATTACGATCATATATCACAAAGCTTAACTCACGCTCCACCAGAACGTTCCAAATATCCTTTGATAAGAATAGAAAAGTAAGCATGGGATAAGAATTGAAGAGTTTGTTAACTTACATTGAGAATATCGCTGTAATCCGTGCGCAGAACTCCTGGCTTGAGCCACTGCTCCAAGTCGGCCTTGTTATAGAAACTGGATACAATGATGCTGTAAACAAGAAAGATAATAAATTAAACAATGCTTTAAAGCATTTTGTTTTGTCCACTTACTCAATCACATCCTGGCGATGTTCGAGACGCAATGGCTCCGCCTCCATTTTAAGATGAGGACAGGCATTGAGAGTCTCCTCTTCCAGCTGCACCGAATCATGATTGGCGGCCATCTTCTCAATGATCTCACCCAAATTCTTGGCAGCGATGAACTCAGAGATGCCAATATTGTAACCCTTCTCGCGCAGCAGAGTCACCGTGAAGATGGAATTCAATGAGTTTCCACCAAGCTCATAGAAATTGCTGTGCGGTGATAGGCTGGCACGTGTGGAACGACCAATGACGCCGCCCACCGTCTCGAAAAGATCACGAGCCGTCAGCTTAAGCTCCTCGGGCACTTGGGTGTAGTCGAAGTCGAGAACAATGCTCGAGTCGCCTTCGTTGTTGTTGGCCGTCTCGTAGGTCTTGAGCAGCGCCTGGCGATCGACCTTACCGTTGACCAACAGCGGCACCTGCTCCAATATGATGACCTGTGGTGTCATGTAATCAGCCAACTTGTCCTTGAGGCGTGCCTCCATCTGCAGCTCGGTCACCATCGGAGCATCGTCGCGCAACTTGACAAAGGCCAGAATGGCCTGATCCACATGGCCGGCACGATAGCAGAGCACAATGGCCTTCTCGACCAGCGGCAGCTCAGCAACGTTCTTCTCTACCTCTGAAAGATCCACACGATGTCCACGAATCTTGACCTGCGAATCTGTGCGACCCTCATACATAAGGTTGCCATTCTTCAAGCTACCATAGTCGCCAGTGCGATAGAGACGGGCATATTCTAAGAAGGACATTAAGGTTAGAAATAGGACAAGGTTAGTTGGGGCTCATTGCAGCTTACTTTTCTCCACGGCCAGTGGATTCTCCAGGAAGCGCTCGGGATCACGTCCATTCACATAGCCAGCAGCCAAATTCAAGCCCGAGGCAAAAACTTCACCAATCTCACCATTCTTCACAGGACGATAATCGGCATCCAACAGATAGATGACAGTGTTGGAGACAGGAATGCCTAAGATGGTACATAATCTTCAATACTTTTATCCGTCTAGGAGATTTACTTTACCACTTACCAATCGGCACATTGTCATACATGCTGAGTTGTTTCTTGCTCTCGCAGGCAAAGTAGGTGACATCACCCATGACCTCGGTGGAGCCATAGAAATTGTACAGATGATGCACTCCCTCATCAAAGTAATCGAAGAAGCTGCTGGCTAGCGGCACGGCCAATGGCTCACCTGAGCAGACCCAAATCTGCAGATTGTACAGCAATTTCTGAGCCGCACCGCCGCCCTCCATCTTCAGATACATGAGCAGGGAACGCAGCAGAGTTGGCACCAACACCAAACGCCTGATCTTGTACTTCTCCAGCAGGGTGACAAGACGCTGTGGATCCTTGGTCACGGCCTTGGGCACCACCAGTATGGCCAAGCCGCACATCAGTGGACCCCACAGCTCAGCAATGGAATCCACAAAGGTGAGAGCTGTCTTGAACACGCCCACCTGCTCGTTGGAAGTGTATGGGAATGTCGACCATTGCCACTGCAAACGATTCAGGATGTTCTCGTGTGGCAGACGCACGCCCTTGGGTACACCAGTGCTGCCCGAGGTGTACAGCACGATGGCAATGTGATCGTTGCCACCGCGCAACATCTCCTCCGATAGCAAATTGGAGCCACTTAGCTGCAGCGACTTGGCATAGAGTTCTGTTAGCGATAGAGTGGGTGTGCCCTGGAATCTCTGAGCATCGATATCATCATCACGCAGCACCAGTATGGGTCGTGCCTCAAGCAGTATGTGATGCACCCGATTTGCCGGGAAACTGGGATCAATGGGCAAGTAGGCGCCACCCGCCTTCCAAATGGCCAAGCAGTGTGGTGACCAATGCCTCCGACGGTTGCATGCACACGGCCACAATAAAGTCGCCATCGCTATTGGGCTGCAAGAAACGTCCATGGGTCTCCTCTACGAGCAGACGTGCCGCACGATTTGCACGCTCATTCATCTGGCGATAGCTGCTCTGGCTCGGGGCCAGGCCCTGTCCCTGCTGATAGATGAGCGCCACTTTGTCGGCATGTCGCAGCTGCTGTTCCTCAAAGATGCGATGCAGTGCACGTGGCACATAATCCTGCTGCTGTCCCTTAACAATCGATAACTGTGGCAGCGAACCCATTCTACAAAGAGAATTTGTCATAAATATTAAAACTAATTTTTTTGCTTTTATATTTTTTCTTCAAGTTTTTAAAACATCCACACCAACAAATTCTTGTCCCTTTTAAAAGAAAAACACAGACAGTATAATTATAGAGTACCTTTGCAACTGAATTAATATTCGATTTGTTTCTTAATTTAAGGCACTTAAGAAAAAATGCTGGCAACTATGGGAGCAGCTAGACGAATTAATTAAGTTTTTCTTTAATTATAATAAACACCTGCATTTATGATTAAATCAATCAATCAAATAATATAAATATGTTTCAATAAAATCAGACATTTACAGCAGTTTTAGATCTTTACAACAACAAGAATTCATATTTATATCATATATGTTCTTTATGTATTATATTTTTTAAATGGTTTTTCTTTATTGGTAATCGTTAAAGATCCAAACGACCTTCTGATTTTATTGTCTTCTCAAATCCATTCACTACAACTAAACAATGCAAAAGTGTAAATTATAATACTATTAGTATGAATACTAAATCAATCTTGTCAGTCTAATAATAGTTTGTATGCCAACGGGTTTGTAGCCCGAAGCTCATCCATTTGCATTGTTAGATGCTAACCTAACCCAACTACTAATCTATTAACACACTATATCTATTGTAATCTGTGAGTAAGTCAGAATTATCAATATTTCACATAATAAATTTGATACTCAAAGCTTACCTTTTATGACAGGAAGTGTGGGTATATGCTACTAAATTGGAAAATTATTAAGAACAAAATCTAAACTTGTTCAGTAGCGAATTTGTAGTTTATGGCGCCATTGCATAATAATCGTAAAATTTTAACATGCACCACAGACATTGATGTGATTGTAAATTAATACTTAAGATTCGACAGATACATATTCATAATTAACTGCAGTTTAAGCTAACCAAACTGAAAACTAAGAAAAGTCTACTATAATAGTAAAATATTTTGCGTAACACTTGCGTAAATTTCCATCAATGGATTGAGAAAAAACCAGTTGAATGCAGCTAAACGTTTGTATGTAAACGCATTTGGAATGATATACTTATGCATATGCATATGATAATTTTATAATTAATGCAGATCAATACTTAATGCCTTCATAATTTATTATGTATTTGTTGTCGTTGGTGTTTTTATAGCATACACGTGTATGAATAAATGAAAATTAAATTATATGTTCAATGACTTCTTATGAGCACTTGTAGAATTCTTTAATGCATCTAGCGACAAGAAATGTTCTACACCGGTTTGTTATAAGGAACGATAAGAAAACAAAATGTTACATAATTCTAGAATAAATTTGTCAAAGGAGAAAACTTGTGTTTGAAGCTACGATTTCTATTGTAAGAACTTTTAGTTTATTAACTAAATTTTTAAAATTTTCACATACTTCATTTTGTATTCATTGCCAATTATAATCCGATTTATTTAAATATATATCGTTTTGTTGTGGCGTTACTAATTTTTAACATAAATTCAATATTTAATTACAATTTTAAGACAGCTTAATTGCTGCGTGTTTTGATTTAATATTTTGTATTATATTTCTCAACAGACAGTATAATTTAAAGCTTCACTTGTCTGTCGAATTCACTTAGCTACCAGTTGGTTGGAGGTCTTTAAGCTGCATTTTTAGTCCATATAAAAATGCCTTAATGTCATTAAGAAATCCAACTGAATGTCATTAAGTCGACAACTTCTGGTTCTTCAACTCTCTGATTACACAACACACACGCTCTATCTCTTTCACTCTTTGTCGCTGTGAATATGGTGGTAGCTTCAATGTCAAGCGTCAACGCACGCGTCGCACGCTCCAATCCAAAGACTTAAAAGACACATACACAGAGAGTGGGCCACAAAGGTAATTACACGTCGTCAACTTGTCCTCCGTCTGGCTTCATATCAAATTAAAATTTAAAATAAACTACGTAAAAAAACTTAACACAAAGCAGCTTGTATTAACTACCGGTAGTCTTAATGTTTTTTAATGAAAATATGTCGTTCAATTAAATTGAAGTCAATTGCCAATTCCGATTCCGACTCCGATTCCGCCTTCAGGAAGCAAATAGCTTCTGCATTTCAAACAAAATACATGAATAATGTATTTAATAAGTTTATTAGTTTCCGATTTTGAAGTGTGAAAGAAAATGCGGCCAATCGTTGTAGGTGTGGAGAACAAGTTTTCCACAATATTGCGCAATTTATTTGGTTTTCAGCAATAAATTTTTATATACATTTATTTTGTTCTTGTTGTTGTTGTTGTTGCTTTGAGTTTATTATAGGCTTTGGCCAAAGTCGTTTAACAGTTTGGCTGTGGCACACATTCTGGGACAGCTTAACGCTGGCAACGATAGTACAGTCAAACGTTTTGTACGTATACGTAATATGGCAAGCAAAAATTTCAATGCACTGTTTGCATTTCCCAAGCGCACATTACGTATGCGCCGTGTGGTCCCAATTAGCTGGGCACACTTGAGCAAATTGAATAAAAATACAAGCACACACACACACGTAGTAGACATCGTGCATTATGCACATCTGCATACAATCGAGCCAAAGAGTATCTTTATAGCTGCATCTCTGCCCATTGTCCATTGTTATTGTTACCGTAGCAGAGCGTATGCTTGTATGTATGTTAATGCATTCTTAAGCATAGTTCTTAGCCTTTTCACATCATCGATTTAATGTACCGACCGCATCGCATCGCTGCTTCTGTTGATGAGGTGAAATCTAAGCCATCAAACTATTAACTTTTAATGCTCGACTCGATTCTGTTCGATTCTGTCCAACGATCAAGCAGCAGCAGTAGCAGCAGCTAGCTGTACTTGCCTCAATTGAAAAGCATTTAACAAACCAAATTGTATATTTTTGTGGTTGGTTCGTTGCTTATAATTTTCCGCTTCAAGGTTGCATTGGAGTTAGATTGTGTTGTTGCAGCAGTGAGACTTTTAAGGCTTTTGGAAAATCGTTCCATAATTATCAGTGTGCCATGTAATTTGTAATTTACATAATTGCTGCGAGTGTTAAGTGTTTGCCGTTGCCAATGACCAAGCAACTATTTGTGGATCAACAACATTGATTAAGGTCAGTTTAATCTCTTGGTCGCGAATCTGTTTCCGTTTTCAATGGTGTAACTAATTAAATGCCCGACTTATCAGCCATCAACCATCTCGTCTCGTAAACATCAACATGAGACTCAATTCACAATCATAATCCAAAATCATATTGTTGTGATTTCGGTTTGTTGTTGCTTTTGATTTGCTTAATTGAGTAAAAAGTGTACAATTGAAGGCCTGGCAGGGTGCACCATTTATGTATGGTATGAACGAGGTCTGTGCTCCTAAAGGGGGAGCTACACAATAAGCTTTTTTAGAATTTCCGATTATGAGTCAAATTAAATGACAACTCATACACAGCACAGAAAGAAGGAGATCGCGAGATGTGTGTGTGAATTACAAAAACCAACACACAAAATAGCTGAGAACTTTTCTAGCATAATAATCACTGATCCATGGAACTGACAAGTTGACGTCAATGCCATCAGACGCAAAATAATATTTTAACAAGTCCATTAAACAAACCAAGCTTCGCTGTCGAACGAAGTATGCAAAGTCCATTGATCATTCTTATTCTAATTACCAATAAGTGCATAAGTGAAACATAATTCCACATAATTAATGGTACATACAACAAAATGACTCAATTCGCAAATGAATTGCGAATGCAGCTCGTGCCAAAATGCAATTAAAAAGCGATCAAAATCTAAGACATGAGATAGCGTACGTTAATTATGTATACGAGGCGTTAGACGCTTATTAGTCAAACGATTGCTTGACACAAATTAAATGTCAATTGTGCAGATAACATAAATCATTTTGTTTTTTAAACGATAGTTGTTTTTAGCTCTTTTTCAGTGTTAGGCGTCTTAAGAGCTCGAGGCAACAGCTGAGTTTTCAAATTTTGAGCCAAAATGTTGATTAATATTTTTATTTTTTTTTATTAGTTTATTGATTTTGTTTATAGCAAGTTGGCATAGCGCCCAACTGTAACGGTTTTGCGAGCTTCAAAACAAATTGTTTATTGCATTTTTCCTTAGGCCTCGCCTTGAATTTTATTTGCCTTTTGTATTTGACATCAATTCTTACGAAAAAAAATATATAAGTTGCGTGTCGACTTTCATTTTATTTTCAGCATATTACAATGCACTTCCTTAAGTGAATGTTGTCGCACATACATTTTTGGCTTTGGATTTTTTAATTTGAACACAATAAAACAAGTCTCGTTTAGGTAAATTATGGGTTCTGAATATAATCATATGCGTCAGTTGATTTGTGTGGCGATATATTACTAATATGTCAGGCTGTTGACAAGATTATTGCATAATACAGGAATACATCAAAAAGGAAAAACAAGGGAAAGTTGTCTGAACAAAACTTACAAAAGATTATTTTACATCAGGTAAGAATATTCTTAAACATTATAACTAATTTTTTATCTTTAATTCATTCAACCATGAAAATTGAGTAATTTGTTTAATTTTACGTCAGAAAATGTTGGTAACTTAATTGTAGACTTGCATGCAGTTTAACATTAAGACATCACGTATACGTACTTTTTAATTATTTAGTTGTTGAGTAGTTGTTTTGATTAAAATTGAAACTGAATATGATATTCCTTCTTCTCTTTTGTTTATTAAACTGTCAGCGCGCTTGATTTATTTTCCAAGTATGTTAATCCTTTTGAAAATGTTTTTGTATAGTTTTTTTTGCTTGTATTTTTTGTTTATGTTTCTTGTAATATATTCTTTGTTTATTTTCTTATTTTTTGGGTTTTCCAGCACTTGTCTCACTTCACTTTGCGATTCACTATGCTTTCAAAGGCAGCCCAAAAAATGAATATTTTGTTTTCGTGTACGAATATTTAACGTACTATGGAACTCGTAAGCGGCGCTCGCAGACTAATCAGAACCCCAGCATACGACTAACATTTATATACCACAGAATGGGGCGCTCACCGGCTGCGAAGTCGGCAGCGGCGCCTGCGACGACAGCGACGTTGACAGCGACGCCAAAGTTAGTCGTTCGCGTTATTGTCGTTGTCGTCGGTGCCTTTGCTCTTGTTCGTCGATGTTGGCGCTGCTCGAAAAACTTTTTTGAAAAAAAAAAAACCAGTTCCTGCTGTTAAAGCACCTGCAATTGCCTTTCGCAGATCGTTTTGATCATAACTTTATTCGTTTCGTTGTGTGTGTCGATCGCCTTTTTCGAGGCAGTCGTTAGTTTAGCTCGGATTCGTTAGCCGAGTTCAGTGACGTAGGAAATGAAATGAAATTCCTGCCAATGGCAATCGTTAATTGGCAAACGCCGAACGCATAATAGATACACACACGTCGCAGTGACTAGTTTGTATTTCTTAGACGGTTTGGAAATCCCTCGACAAACTGTTTTTAAATGACGCATCTTTCTACCGCACGAAACCCATAACAATTACATCAATTGATGCTGATTCTTAACGGTCTTCAAAGGAATTGTTGACAAACAATTAAAAGAGAGAAAAAGTACGAAAACTGAATGAAAACATTGGATGCTGGGCGTGTCTTATTATTATTATTTATTTACGCTAACCATAATTTGTAGATTGTATTTGTTCGTTAGTATGTATCTGTCATTCACTTCCATCCGTCAGCTCATATAGGAGAAAGAGAGAGCGTTCTATGATAATACACTAAGAGAAAGAAGTTTGCGTTAAATTGAAGTCTAAAAAGTATTGGATTATCTTTACTTTAGGGCAAAGTGAAAATAAAGTTAATATTCTCAGCAAATAATTTAAATTAAATTGTTCTTCTAAAAAATGTTAAAAAAAATATTTCAAAAAAAATTATTTAAGTTCCACAAAAAAATTTTTTAAATTTTTTTTTAGATTTTAGTTCAAAATTCTTAATAAAAATTTTCTTAGTGTAAAATCATCCATAAACATGGCTTGGGTGAATGCTTCAAAATCATATTCCTACAGTAGTTGACCTTATAGCGCTTTTTTCCCCATTATAGTTCAAATATGTCGGAATAGTGTGAAATTTGTTGCTACGACTCTAAGATCAATCATAAATAAAGGCATATACATATGTATGGCCAATTAAAAATTATATATAAATAATGCATGAAACTCACTTCCATTTATTGGAGTTTGCTGTTCAAGAACCCAAGTGAAGATCAAATAATCAACTAGGATTTTATAATATAAATTTGAATAAGAATAAAAATAAGTTATAATCCGATTTAATTGTGTTGTGATGTGTGATGGATTAGGGTGATTTGTATATCATTTGAATGCTCATTAATTTATTAGATAGAAGCTGTTCACTAATTGACAACACAACATGCTTCAAACACTCAATTTACATAAATCGAAGCATGCAATTTGTTTAATTGTGTAGACAACAATTTCTTTAGTTATCAGTTAATACTATTACATACGTAATGAGAATGTAAGCATAAACTTAATTGCAAATATATTTACTATAATGCAATTAAACCTTAATCGTTACAGCTTATTGAACATAAAAAAATTCTAGTCGCGCTTCCTTTATTTGCTGTTTAACATTGATTTGAGTTAAAAAATGTATTAACAAATTCCAGTTGGCTAGCAATTTGGCCAATCAACGGATAGGCAATCAACTTGGTCAAGCATAACGCTGAACATAAAGTGAAAGAGTCAAGAACCTGTCTAACCAGCAACCTGGTTGGGCTCAATAACCATAAAAGCTATTTGGTCTTAGGCAAGATTGCATAGTAGTTTATGGCCCGCTCGTGGCCAAGTCACGTTTCACAGGCAAGTTAAGTCAACTCATGGAGTTCCCCAAAGAAAGTGTGACGCATTTTTTTCGCATGAAACCGACATTGGCTTTTGTGTGATTTCTTTATTTTTGCGTTTTTCAATGACGTAGCTAGAAATGATGAGGCATTTTTTGCATACTCTGCTTCCGTCCTGCCCAATAACAGCTCTCAATTATAAACAATAACAACAACGAAATGAGTGTGATCATTTACAGTTCGCAAAATAAATCAGTTAATAACGTGTTTTGACTTGTTTGTTTGTACAAACATTTTTGGATGGCGTTAATTGTACGCTATATTAGCTGAATTTTTTCGTCATTATTTTGGTTGTTGTTGTTGGTTGTTGTTGTTAAGCAGCTGTGCTTCGCTTAATCCGCGTCAAACTCGCATTGTTGATTAGTTCCACATATCGCGTATACGTCATGTTAAACAATGACAATGACAATGACAACAATGCATGCTATCAATATGGGATTTTGGAGCATTGTTGGCGCCATGACCGTCAAGATTCGCTTTGATTACCTGGCCATAAACCATTTAGCTTCGAAGAATCTATTCTTGCGGAAGTAACGTTGTCGTCGTTTGTGTTTTTTATGTGGCATCTACGGCATCTGTTTGAATGTTAACACACGCTTGACGCAATTAAATGATCATTAGCTTCAACTCTCTAGGGTCTGGAGGTAAGTAAGTGCCTCGTTTAATTATTGTGGGCTGGGCAATAAATCGCATAATCGTATTGCCCAGCTCTTGGTTTTAAGTTAAAACTTTTAACTTGATTCAATTTGATTTAAGTTGAGTTAAGTGGTTAGCAGCTGCAGCTGTTTAATACACATATATAGAAACATTCGCTTGCTAAACGGTTCACGACAACTTTCATTATCGTCTCTATGCAAAGCCAGTGCAAAAAATGTTAATGAAGTAATTATAAGACGCAATCCGCCCGCTGAGTTTTTTACTTTACTAAACTGGATCTCGCACATACTTAATCAGTTTGCAGTGCAAAACGTTTGACAAGCTTCCTTAATATTAGATTTACTGTTGCATTCAATCGACCTACAGCAACTTTCCTCATGGCACGTGCCGATTAATATCAATAAATCAGACATCTGTCCTTCCCACCATACTTTTTTCCTATCTTGCAGTCAGCAATTAGCATAAGTTTAATTCAAATCAAATTTTTTTGACAAGCAACATGACACACGTAACCAATAACGACAAATATGTGCAAATGAATTTTTTTTTAGTTAATAAAAAGTAATTAAGTTAGTTCTAAAAATGCTTTAATCACCCAAGTCTTAATATATTTGTTTATAATTATGTTATTTCATCACTTCATGAAAGGTTTTTCCTCATCAATCAAAATGATATCGCTTACACATTGTCATCAAACACCCTGTACTATAATCAGCTTTTACGCACGTTTTGTTTGAGCTTAGTGGCCGCCTGCCCCGCCAAACACCTCAACTCTCCACACACTTGTCACGCTCAATTAGCGCAATGTTTTCGTTTTTTTCGCCATTCACAAAAGCCCCCATGCCGAAGAGTGTGTGCTTTACGCGCGCGCCAAAAAACTTATGAATAGCCGAAAGCTTCCAAAAAAGCTTGCGATGTTCGTAAGCTTTTTTTGTAGCCGAATGCACAGTTGGCCGCTAGCCGGCAAAAATAGCGGTTCGCACATATGAAAATTGTTTGGCTAGAAAACAGTTTTGTGTTTTCAGTCTTTTGGAAAACTTGAAGTCGAGCGGTCGAGCTAGTGTGTTGCTTGCAACAGTTGAAACAGTTTGGCGCGTGTCTCGCACATTTAGTTTAACGGTACATCATCAGCGTCATTTTGATTGACAATAGCATACAACAGATGGGCGGGTCAGTTGGTGGCAGTGGCAGTGGCAGCTGCATTGCAGTCTTCATTTGTTTGTTTTTGGGACACTTGTCTCTTTGTTTTAAGCAAAGTGCGTGTTAACGAGTGTGAGTGTGTTGTGTGTGTGCGTTTCTGTGTGTATGATTATTTTTTATCTCTTTGCTGCCATTAATGTCAACTGCTGCACTTGTTGTTGTTGCTGTCGTCTTAATGTTTTTTAATTACACGCAAAAGCATAAAAAATACAAAGAATTTTACATCTACTTTAAGTGCTGCTCTGAAGTTTGACATGAAAATTTAAATGCACCCAAAAGAAAATCACACGTGACAACAGCCAAAAAAAAACAGCCAAAAAGAAATTAGTTTTGGTAAGTTTGTAAATTATGTTTGCATTGATAAACTATTATTTAAACTGATAAGCGTTAAAAAAACTTAAGATATGAAACCAAATCCATAAATAAATACATGCAATGCGCATATATATGTTCTATCTTGATTTTATTACTTTATTTTCGAATAAAATGTTTCAAACACACCTCTCTGTAGCAGAAGCTGTCACATTTGTTGATACACAACTCATTAAACTCACGGCTTTGGCAACATTTGCATATTATATATACGTGTTTTAATCACTTTTTCCCACCGTTTCTCCCCCTACGCCCTGTGATTCGTGGCTAACGCGTTTTTTTTTTTTTTAGACTAAAGTGTTTAAGCATCATTATTAATGCTTAACGTTGATTCGGTTGAAATAAATATTGATTTCAAGACATCAACATAAACATTGACAAATTAATGCTGAATGCGATTCCCATTCGCAGATTCGCGTCGTCATCATCCTCTCTCGACCTGAACAACCTGAAGTATTTGTTGTTGCCTTATGTTGCACTTGAAAAGTGTGGCAGCCTGTTTTTCAAAACTCTGCCTTATCAGACCTTGTGACGCACTTCACATACTATTTTTTATTCGATACACTTTGCAATTCGTGCATAGTTAAATTGAAATCGAATATGTAACATATTGTGAAAAGTGACAAACAAAAAGAATCTCAAAAGTATTCAGTTAGGCCAAAGATTCTCTTTTTATAATATTCTGCGGGTTATTCTCTATAGCTCTAGAGTCTAGATCAATTTTATAACCCATGTTTAGTTGATCAAGAACAACTACAATAAAAAGTTAATCACTGCTTTATCGTACCAATTAAAATTTTTTAGTACCTAACCTAGTTTGTATGTACCATAAATATAAAATTGCAATAAATAAATAAATGGTTTTTATTGTCTTGTTATTATTTAATGTGTTAAAGCTTACCGTTAAATTAAACTTAATATATTTTTAATTTATATTTTCACTGTGTTCAAGCCAATTAATCCCATTGGACAAGTTTAAAGCGTCTGGGGGCTGTTTCTTACTGTTACCTATTATTAAGCTGGGAATTCAAGAAAGAGATTGTTAGATTTGCATTTACCTCTTATCAGAAAGTGTTTATTTAAATGTTGGCTTAAAAGTTGTATCATGTTGCCAATTTAGTACATCTGTAAGGGTATTTAATCTTTTACTAACTGCTCGATTCCTTAATTTTCTCACATTAGTTTAGTATCATAAGCATTTGTGCCATATTGTGCTATGTAAACCTTGGCATTGACTTAGTGGCAGTTCCAAAAATAAAGTTCATACCTTGACTAAATATTAATAAGCACGTGTATAAAAAACAGAGCGCTTTTGTTTATTTAAGAACAGATCGTAATAATCATCAAAATAGCCACTGCTTAACTGCAACATCTGTTAACGCTTTTTTGGAAGCCTTTTCTGTTTACAATAATAAACCAAAAATAAAACCGCAAAAAACACAACAAAATTGTTGGCATTTTATTGTTTATAAGTCTTTTATTTTTGGGCCAGGCCAAAACACTTTTGCGACGTCACTGCTGAATATGAAACAAAATAGGAAAAAAAAAAACGAAAGGCGTAACGCATATGAAATATGAAAATTTATTACGTATACGAAACGTTTGGCCGGCGCTTCATTCAGTTTGTTATTCTTTTGGGCATTTATTTCACTCGACATGCAGCGTAAGTTGATTGGGCTTTAGACTGTTTATATATGTGCGTGTGTGTGTGTGATATAGACATGAGTCCCAGTTCCAAATCAAATGTCTTTATTTATATAAATGCTGATTTATGCGCGGGTCTTTCATGTTTGCGAATTTATCTCTTCGTGAGTTTAGCATCGTCTCATTTTTTTAAGGCCCACTGATTTGCCTAATTACGCGCTGGAAAAAGCCAGCAAGCAAGAAATGCCAGAAAAAAAGAAGGTCAACAAAGAAGGAGAAAAGCTGGGTGTGGGGAGGAGGAGGAGGATCGTTTTAGTCAGTTGTCCATTTGATTTGCCAGACATGTGTGAGACCTTTCGAATATCTTTGTGTTGTTTTTTTTTTTTTTTTTTTGCCGATCGCTTGGACGACGCCTGAATAAGAAATTTCTTGGTATCATTGTTGTTGTTATTATTATTGTTGCTGCTGGTGCTGCTGCTTCATGTGAGTCACGAAAGCGAAAAGTTGAAACATATAAGTCACAACATTTTCATTTCTTTTCAAAAAATACTGTCACCAGGGGCTATGCAAATAAAAGGCGAGCCACTAGCCCTCAAGAAGGCGTGGCATATTGCATACAGAACGTTTGCTTAACCCCAAAAAAGAAATTCATAATATTTATTTACCTAACATTAAGTTTTACTATTTTTTTTGTTTCCTTCGATGTGCTAAATAATTTTTATTACTCTGGGTTTTTTGTTTTTGTGTTCGATAGAACTTTTCGCAATGTGCGTTCTTTATAGTTGGCTAAATAAACAACAATAAAACGATCACCTATAAATACATATATATATATATAATATATATATTGTTGTTATTCTTGATGAGTGGCGTCCGATGACGATACGAGCTGTTGAAAGGCATTTGAATACTTTTCCCAGCCAACGCGTGCCTAATTTACTGTCAATGCAATTATTGATCTGGAATGGTTTTGTTAAAGGGCAAAGGCAACAGGGACTGAGGATGGGTGTTAATTGTTTAGAGCACAACTGTTTTGACTTATTTGGAATAGAGGGCTCATTTCTAATTCGATTAAGCGCCATACGCAACGTTTGCCGCCATCGGCAATAATAAATTATTATTATATAATAAAACTTTCGGCAGTAGCCGACTTTGCCACTTGGCATTTGTTTACACTCCAAAAGACGCACAGTTCTGAGTCTCAGCCAAACTCACTCTCTCTCTCTCTCTCGTCTCTGAGTAATTCATTAGACGTATATTGTGCTGCGAGCGTCGGAGTGAGACATTTGCATAATTATGCAATCACTTTTGGCATACTTACACATTAGGCGCAGACAGGCTGATAAACAAGACCCAAAATACCAGCCCTCCGGGTGTGCCATGCTAGAAGGGCAACTACAAGGCGCAGACACGGACTAGACCCAATTTGATTAGCACGCGCATACGGAATGAAGGCCAAGCAAGTCACAGGGCGGTCTTCCAAAACAATACTCACACACACCTTGTAGTACAATCACACCCCAAACACACACACACCGCCGCCACCCAACAGCACACACATATTATGGACTCTTAGACACTTGGCAAAATGATACCTGTAAAAGAAAAGTATTCAATTTACTTTAATGCATTTGTCTAGGTTTGAGATAAAGATGATTGTGTAATGAGCAGGTTAAGGAATTGGTTTTGCTTATTTAA
Organism: Scaptomyza pallida; assembly: GCA_018152965.1. Classification (NCBI taxonomy): domain Eukaryota; kingdom Metazoa; phylum Arthropoda; class Insecta; order Diptera; family Drosophilidae; genus Scaptomyza; species Scaptomyza pallida. The sequence goes on along the minus strand of JAECXP010000260.1, from coordinate 1,847,311 downwards.
GAAATAATTAGGAATTGAATAGATCCTTTGTGTAATCATTTTCGGAAAAATCTTTGAAAAACTTAGCCTTAAGTTAGGTTGAACAGAAAGAAATCTGAATTAAGAAATAACAGGAAGAAAGAATTTTTAGTATTGTACATTTTTTGTGTTAATAACAAAAAGTATTTAAGTCTTTTACATCATTTTTAGCCTTCGATGTATCTTTGTAGCTAAACCATACAAAACTAGTTGTCAACTTATATATGAATAAATATTCTCATCTTTCCGACACTTATTTCTTTAAGTGCATTATCTCCCAGCCACAGTTCGTATAGTGCTGCTTGGGTTCTTTCCATGCTCCGGTGTGCAAAGCGACGTTGGCACTTAATCATTGGCATGCTCCAGCATTTCTGTGGGGGAGTGTGTGAAGGTATTTTTGTGTTTGCTACTTGAGCTTATGCTGCTACATCTTACTATTGTTGTTGTTGTTGTTCTTGTTGGTGCTTTTGTTAGCCTTTTAGCTCTTAATTAGAAGTCAAATGTTTGCTGCCGAGCAAGGCCATTTCCAACTGTTTTTTACGCCGTACGGCATATGTGTGTGGCTTTTATGATAGGTCTTATTGGCCATTTGAATGCAGCTAGTAGATGAGTGCTAACAAATGAGCTATCACGTTTGTGCCAAGCCGCAAACTGATGAATGGCAAGTGGAAGACAAGTCTTTGGCCAGGATAATGTCTGAAATATGATGGCAATTTATTAAATGAAATCTGTATGATTTGTAACTGGTTTCTGTGCATAAAAGCCTTTTGCATTTGTCTACCAAACTGTTGCCATTTAATATAATTCAGTACCAACAACATCAACATTCATTAAAATTCGAATTGAGCTATCTATCATAGATATATGTAGATTAAATTATAGCTTGTGCAGTATGTTGAGCTAAACAATTAGTTGGTTGTCGAACATTTCTCTTTCATCCAATTTTGCCGCAATTAGCTGCCATTGTACCTGCTATGGAACAACATAAATATATAGTTTGTATAGTGAACTGATGAGTATAATCAGGTCGACTATTTATAGCATATACATTCTGTGTGCTTATTGATTTAGGCTTTCAAGTTTACTATAGCTATCAAAAGTCAATCAACATTAAGGCCCAAGAAAGTTTCCGAGTGTGATACAGGAATAAACATACAAAATTATTAATCACCTTTTGTTGTGTGTTGTGTGTTGAATGGACATCAAAAGTAGAAAATTTCCAGGTGGGTGGTAAATAGGTGATAAATTAATTCAAATTTTGTTTGAGTATATCATAAATTTTAAATCAAGTATAATCAAGTTGGAACTTAAAGAAGGACAAACCGCTTTGTATCGATTCAAATTAGTATTATTTATTAATATAAATTGTGTGTTTAAATATTTAATAGATTCAAACTGTAATTATTTTAAATAGCAAGAAAAACAAAACTTTAAAAGGGTTAATAATGAGCTGCGTGAAGGATTTTTGAAAGCAATATATGTATTATATTTATCTGCTTTTCAAAAAGGCTTTGTTTATCAGAATCTTTTGCTATTAGCCAACACTTGTTACACATGGATTTACATTCAAAACAAACCCATTCTAATACTCACAAACTGAAATATAAAACCCTTTTATGCCCCTTCAAAAGAAACGACAAGAAAACAAATGCTTAAGCAAATATCTAAAAGTAAACACTCAAACAGTGTTTTTTTTCACGCCAAGCTTATAATATTTATGCATGGTTATTTGTATAAGGCACTTGGATTATAATCCGCCACAAGGTTCTCTCTCTCTCTCTCTCTCTCTCTCTGTCTATTCTCTGTTCGTGCCTTTGAGCAATCGCTGACAAATGAGCCACAAGCTAAGTAACAACTTTCTTCGTCATTACGTTCAAATTGTTTTCTTGGACGCATCAAAATTGTGAAGATGAGAAAAAAATAAAATAAAAAATTGTGCAGCCCACGCAATCCTTAAGTTTCAGGCCGCACTTTGGCGCCTACTTCCGGCCGCGCCCTCTTTAGTGTGCCCTTTGTTTTTGCCCGCCTTTCTTTTCGCTTTCCCTTTCCTCTTTTTTTTGCAAACATTTTTAACTGTAGTTATTTTTGAAACACGCTTCGGCTGTGCTTTTGTTTGTGAGCCTTCTTCTTCTTCCTCTCCAAAAAAAACATTTGCAATTCTAATTGCGAACAGATGCCCGTTTAATTTATAAAACATCGTTTTCGGCGCATTACCCCCGCGAGCAGTCCGAACGATCCCCCTTCCTGTCCTGCCTGTTAAATGCCATTTCCTTTTTTGGTGCGTATTAACGCGTTTTTCTGGTTTATTTGGTAACAAAAGCAGGAAGAACATTCAAATATTGCATATAAATTCGAGCCGAAACATTTCATACACTCTTTATTGATTTTGGCATATGCTTAAGATAAGTACGGATGGATTTAATGTCGTATTTATTAAATACATTTCTGTATTTATGAGTTATGAGATACTTTTGAATCTCAGTAGTCGAATGTTTATTCTGGTTTGACTGTAGAGTGAAAGTAATGGAACGGAACTGTAGGCAGCTGGATTTGCTCAGCTTTTATGACGATTTGGCGATTGAGAATCGTGTTTAAATATAGCCTTTGGCATTAGTGACTGGATCGCATCTTAAAGTTTCCTTTTTTTTATGATGCAATCTGAACGAACGCGTTCGTCAGATGATGAGAATATGTCAAAGATATATATAACACAAAGTGTTTAATTTACTGATAAAATATTTTTATGCCATCATAAATAATACAATTTTCATGAGGTACTTCAACAATGTGCGTGGTCAACACAAACCCATAAAAAACAAAAAATAACACTTGTGTCCTGCGGTCATTACAATGCTGGATTTTTGCATATTGCCAGTGGTTGGGTGGTGATGGGTGTGTGGTGGTGTTGCTTAATATTGCTGACTTGTCGTTGGTTCAGTGAACTCATAAAACGCATTTGTGGCATGCCCAAAAGTGAAAGTGGCCAACAACTATGCCAATGCACATTAAATTGCAGCTAATAAAATGAAAAGAGCGCCAACAATTACGACTATCTTGAATGGGTTCCAATGTCTTGTTGTGTCCAATAGCTCCATCAAACACTTGTCTTTCTTTGTCTTTTTTGCCCTCGTTTTGCTCGTCAAAAGTAGCTCAACTTAACGTTTCAATTTGCAATCTCCAATTGCACTCGAATTCACACTCTATCAACGCAAAAGTCAAGTTGGGTATAAGAATAACTGAAGTTGCTGCTGAAGCTATAAGTTAAGTGATGTGAATTAGCCCTTGGCTTTAGTTGATGTCAATATTTGTGCAGTGTATGCATTTGGAAATAGGAGTTCTTAATGCTTCGGCTAAAAATTGAGTAAAAGTCGCGTTTTAAGAATTAAATGCAGTTTAAATTTGAATCTCAAACCAAGACTTTTGATGCATTGCATTTGAAAATCGGGCTTATATTAAGAATGTTATGGAAATCGAAAGTTTGACCAATGTCGATTATTGGTCATACAAAAAAATCGAGTTTATAGAAATGATATAGAGCTCAACCCAAAGCGTTGGATGTGTTGCATTAAAAAATCGATTAAATTTTGAGGAAATTAAAAGTTTTTCTCAACTCCCAAAATGGTTTTCGAGTCCCTTTCTTGTCCCAAATTCAGTGTATCCTCCAGTTGGCTTCTCTCGACTTGAGCTTTCTTACTTGTTCTTATTATTGTCGCATGAATTATCAGCAGCAGGAGCAGCAATGACATCGCTGACGTCAGTAACATGCATTTGACCACGCCCCAAATGCGCTAAATGGGCGTTCACTAGTCGCCTGCTTTCCGCGTCCCTCACTTGTGGCATCGGTGACAAATTAAATGAAATGACAGGCAAAGTGCAACTTAAGTCCTCCCTAACGCCCCTCTCAAGATTGTTAACTGCAGCTAGTTGAGTTTGCGTTTGAGTTTGCGTTTGTGGCTGTAGCTGTGAAGTTGTCAAGTTAACGATGCGCTGCTCAATAATAACGATGCGAACGGAAGTGCGGCCAGCGCCATTTTTCAATTTGTACGCGCCGGAAATGACAAGGAAGTCAAATGGGGGCCAAAGCCCTTAGCTGCATTCGGAATCCTGCTGGGAGCAGCAGCAGCTAGGGAGTGCGGTTTGACAATTTAAAACTGAAGCTTATTGCATTTCCCACATGAATGGGGATCAGAAACGAATGGAATCTGCCTGCGTCTGTGTCTTTCTTTGAATGTGTGAAATTTGATAACTTTGAAGGTCAGGCAAATGTTAACAGGCACATTAGTTATGCACAAACATACATAGAAGTTTTTTTTTTTTTTGGTACACACGTATTTTCATATCGAAGCAATTAAAGTGTCTTTAGTGTCGGGTGTTACATGCCAACAGTACCGCCCTTGCACACGCCTCGCCCCCTCCTCCACCACCAATGTTGACTAACATTTATATATTTTTTTGGTCTGTTTTCAATTTCCACGCAATCGTAAAACAATAGCGAATGCTATCTCTCTGCCATATAGTCGTCTATCTGTGTCTGTGTGTGTCTGTGTGTGTATAACTTCTCATAGCAAACAAATAAACAAACATATATGTATATATAGCTCTAGACAGCGACAGCAGCTGCCGAGTTTCCCGGCCCTCAGCGATGGTCGGTCGCATCTTTCAACATATACCATTTGCCTCGCGGACAGCAGCGATAAAATGCCTGCCTGCGGGTGCACACACACACACACCACACTCGTACCTTATCAATGGCAAGCAACACTAAATACTTACAATGCGACATGGCTACAATACAAAAAGGATACCATTTCATTCATGCACAAGCAATACGCGGCGGATGCGCAACTTTAAGTG